>WOXC01009903.1:0-600000 GCA_011680675.1 Gymnobelideus leadbeateri
ACACCAGGCCCAGCACCCTACCCAGCATGCCAGCTAGCTGCCCCATGTTTTGCCCATAGATACATAAAGCTTGAATAAAGAAAACCTCAACATGTGGACCAGATCTTGATTTTCCAATGGGGTAACTCTTGCCATAGATACAAATCATAGCCCTTATATAACTCATAGGACCGAAGATTAAGAAGCTAGACCTTAGAGGCTATTTTTTTTTTTTTGGCTTTTTGATGAGAAGGCACGGCAATTGGGATTAAGTGACTTGCCCATGGTCACATGGCTAGTTTTTTGTGTTACGTGTCTGAGGCTGGATTTGAACTCAGGTCTTCCTGACTCCAGGGCCAGTGCTGTATTCACTACACCATCTAGCCACTCCATTCAGATGCTATATTTGAAACATGAAAAAACTAAGGTACAGAGTGGTTAAAGTGACTTGCCCAGGGTCACAAGAGCTAGTGTCCTTGATAGTGATAAACCCCAGTCTTCTTGAATACAAGTTAAATTCCCTAAGCACTACACTACACTATCTCTGGTATTAAAGAGCTCTCTGAGGCTCAAAGAAATTAAATTACTTGTCCATGGTTATAGAGCCAGTAAATATAAGATACAAGGATCTGAACCCAGGTCTGCCTGATTCTAAGTTCTTTATCCACTATGCCAAGCTGAATCAAGAATATTCACTTTTGCAAAATGGAACTATTGCTTCAGTCACTAAACATAGAACCATTTAAAAAATCAACTCAACAATAACCGAAGTGTAAAATACGGCATGTATAACAGCTTTTTCTTTGTAGAAAACAAAACCCATTCAATTAGAAATGATGACAGAATGCTAATGGCTCACTATCAAAAGGTCCAGCTCTTCAAGTCTCAAGTCTTCAAGCTAAAAACTTCCTTCAGATGTTGCCCTGGGACCATCTGATATTCCCAGGCTAAATATTTATTAGTAACTTGTCTGAACAGCTACTAAAAAGGAAGCTAAGTTCAAACAACACAATATCCTGCAGGCATCTTGCTGGGTACAGTAAACCATTAATTCATTTTAAAGACAGAGAACAATGAGCATTATACAAATTAAGTTTCCCAGTAACACTTTACTTTCCTTTGTTGTAGAATCAGAACATTTCACCTTTAAGACCAATCCATACAGGATCTACCTGAGAGAACTCAGAACCCTGTCTGGTTCTATTAACTGTATAAACAACTGCGAAAAAAGAGAACCCAAAAATCAGTGTATAACTGGGTTTGTTTTTTTTCCTAAATTGCCCAAATGAACCCAATGATATGGAAAAGTGGCCCTCAACTCAGAATGCTACTCTCCTTCCTCCACCAGTACCCTGAACCCCAATGCCTCTTTTTCCCAATTGGTGGCTTTTGTTCCTTTCTCCTCTCTCACTACTATTACTAACTTCTCTTTCCCCAAAATGCCCTTCCTCACTGCCTAGAACATTCCTCTCTCCCCACCCCAATTGTCCTTTAAGAAATTCAATAGAGGGGTGGTTAGGTGTCGAAGTGAGTAGAGCGTCGGCCCTGGAGTCAGAAGGACCTGAGTTCGGATCCGGCTTCAGACACAACGCACACACAAACAAAAACCTAGCCGTGTGACCTTGGGCAAGTTACTTAACCCCAATTGCCCTCCAAAAAGCAAAAAAAGAAAGAGAGAAAGAGAGAAAGAGAGAAAGAGAGAAAGAGAGAAAGAGAGAAAGAGAGAAAGAGAGAGAGAAAGAGAGAAAGAAAGAAAGAAAGAAAGAAAGAAAGAAAGAAAGAAAGAAAGAAAGAAAGAAAGAAAGAAAGAAATTCAATACATATTGAAGTGTTTACTGTGTGCAGAGCATAGCACTACGTGGTGGTATGGCTACAAAGACAAAAAAGGTATTTATATATATATATATATATAAGTTTTTGAAGGCATAGAGCCAAAGAACTGCTTTGCAGCCACAACAGTTATATTTTGGATAATTTCTGCAGAGAGCAATTCGGACTAAAGAGACATCTTAAGTTCAAAAACAGGAAAGCAGAGCTGTCAGTAGACCTGATACCATCACTTTGTCCCTTGCCCTGCCCCTCCCCTCTGTCCCCCACCTTGCCCCATTTGGTTCCAAAATGTATTTATTAAGTATCCCCAGCAGAACCTGGAGACAGGAAAATCTATATCATGAACCAACAGAAGATTAATAATTCACTGTTAACAGAAGAATTTAGGGCTATGCCAGGCTGACAACATCAAATCATCCATTTTTTAAAGAATGTTGCCTTAATTTATATGAAAATTTTGTTGAAATGATATGATTCCTAAACTTGAAGCTTTTGGTATGGAAACTCACTCCCTCTACCAACAAAGACTGCAGTCTATCTATGACATTTAGATTAGACATAGGAAACTGATTGAAGCAGAAAATAAGTAACTTGGGCACACAGCCAGCAAGTATCAAAAGTGGTATCTGACGGTCAAAGGATATGAACAGACAGTTTTAAGATGAAGAAATCCAAGCTATCTTACAGTCATATAAAAATATTCTAAATCACTACTGATTAGAGAACTGCTAATTAAAGTAACTCTGAGGCATTACCTCACATCTATCAGATTAGCTAATATAACAGAAAAGGAAAATGATCCATGTTGAAGAGCGTGTGGGGAAATCAGGACATTCATGCACTATTGGTGGAGTTGTGAACTGATCCAACTACCGTGGAGGGCAATCTGGAACTACTCCCAAAGAACTATAAAACTGTGGCATACCCTTTGACCCTGCAACACCACTATTAGGTCTATATACCAAAGAGGTTTTTTTAAAGGGGGTAGGGGAAGGACCTAATTGAACAAAAATATTTATAATAGCTCTTTTTGTAGTGGCAAAGAATTGAAAATTAAGGAGATATCCATCAACTGGGGAATGGTCAGTCAGTACAAATTATGGTATATGATTTTAGTAGAATACTACTGCACCAAACAAAGCCAATGTAACCAAGATCAAGAGGGAGGTGGGAAATTGGGAAAGAATTTTTACAACTTGTGTCTCTGATAAAGGACTCATTTCTAAAATTTATAGAGAACTGAGCCAAATCTATATGAATACAAGTCATTCCCCAATTGAGAAATGGTCAAAGGATATGAATAGGAAGTTCTCAGAAAAAGAAATAAAAGATATCTATAAGCATATGAAGAAATGCTCTAAATCACTATTAATTAGAGAAATGCAAATCAAAACAACTCTGAGATACCACATCTCTCCAGTCAGATTGGCTAAGATGACAAAACAAGAAAGTGACAAATGCTGGAGAGGTTGTGGGCAAATTGGAACGCTAATACATTGCTGGTGGAGTTGTGAACTTATCCAGCCATTCTGGAGAGCAATCTGGAATTATGCCCAAAGGATTATAAATAATTTCATACCCTTTGACCCAGCCATACCACTTCTAGGGTTATATCCCAAAGAGATCATAGAAGTGGGAAGAAGACCCATATGTACAAAAATATTTTTAGCAGCCCTTTTTGTGGTTGCAAAGAATTGGAAACTAAAGGGGTGCCCATCAATTGGGGAATGGCTAAACAAGTTGTAGTATATGAATGTAATGGAATATTATTGTGCTATAAGAAACGAGGAGGTGACAGATTTCATAATTACCTGGAGAGACTTATACAAACTGATGCTGAGCGAGAAGAGTAGAATCAGAAGAAATTTGTATACAATCACAGACATACCATATCTGTGATGACCAACTATGACAGACTGGACTCTTTTCAGCAATGCAGTGATATAAGTTAATCCCGAATGACTCAAGAAAGTGAGAAATGAGCCATCCAGAGATATAACTAGAAAGAACTGAGCCTGAATCCTGATGGAAGCAAACTAAATGATCTTGTTCTTCTCATTGTTTGGTTTTACTTCTTCCTTACCATCTTTCATCCCACCTAGTACACTATGCCTTTGTAATTGGAATAATGTTTAATATGAATGCATTTGCAGACCCTATACTGTACTATATGCTGTCATGAGGGGAGGGGGGAGGGAAGTAAAGGAAATTTGAAAAGTAAAAAAAAAGTAAAAAAATAAAAAAAGAATACTACTGCACTATAAGAAATTATAACAGGGCTAATTTCAGAAAAACCTGGAAAGACTTACATGAACTGATACAAAGTGAAGCAAGCAGAACCAGAACATTGTACACAGTAACAGCAATATTGTACAATGATCAATTGCAAATGACTTCACTATTCTCAGAAATACAATGATCCAAGACAATTCAGAATGATGAAAAATGCATCCACCTCCAAAGAAAGAACTGATGGAGTCAGCTGAAGCATACTATTCTTCACTTTACTTTTTTCCCTTTGGAAAAGGGAAATGTCTTTTTTCATAACATGACTAATATGGTAATATGTTCTGCATGACTGAATATGTGTAACATATCAAATTGTTTACCATCTCAGGGAGGAGGAGAGAAAGAGCAAAGGGAGAGAAGAAGAAAATTTGCAACTCAAAAACAATTTTAAATGAATGTTAAAAAGTAACTTTACATGTACTTGGGGAGGATAAAATATTTTTTAAAGTGGTATTTGAACCCAGATCTCCCTGTTTGAGCCCACTATGTCACACTGCCTCTCAACTCTTGAACATGAGTAATAAAATGAGATGTATGTATTTAATTTATATATGTGTGTATGTGTGTATGTATGTATGTATGTATGTATGTATGCAATTCTACTGTTTTTCTCTTCATTTTATTGTCTTTGCCTTCAAACTGAATTCACTAGACAAACAACAACCTTAAGTGGTAAAGATGTTAAAATGCTATAGCGTAATAGAAATAATCTCAGCTTTTTACACTAACAATCTGTGAGACCTTGGAGGAAAGTCACTTACCTATTCTGGTTTTTAGTTTTCTCATCTGTAAGATAATGACAGCAGGAACAGGAATTGAGGCAGGTAGGTGGTGTAAATAGAAAACTAGGCTTGGTGTCAAGGAACACCTAAATTGAAATTCTCCCTCAGACACTTTACTGTGTTCACCCTAAGACAATCATTTGACCTCATTCAGCCTCAGTTTCCTCATGTCTAAAATAGGTATATTGATAGCACTTACAAGGTTGTCATGAGAATCAAATAAGAAAATATATAAAAATACTTTGCAAATTTTAACGTGCTATGGTAATGTTAGCTATCATTATAGCAACTTAGATTTATCCATCCCTTTACAATTTATAAAGCAGCTTTACATCCAGTATCTAATTTGATCCTAAGAACTCTGGGTGTTAAGCAGAGCAAATATTATCCCTAAATTTTATAGGGAACTGGGGATTAGGGAAGTCAAACAGCTTTCTCAAGGTCAAATGGATAGTAACTCTCAAATAATTTCACCTCTCTAGGCTTCAGCTTCCTCATCTGTAAAAGGAAGGGATTAGATGACCTCTGAGTTTCCTTTCATCTAACAAATCAATATATTCAACTCTTTTTGATTCCCAGGTTGCTTTTGGACTAGATGACTTACTGGGTGACAAAATTGGAGGGGACTTCTAGCCAGACTTGTAACTAGACAAGAATCCTCTATTTATTCTCAAAAATTAGACCTATTGCTTCCACTTAAATATGTCTGATGGGTCCTGATCCTTCCAGGCTCACCTGGGCTTTGCCTCACAGATCCTCCTCAACAGGGGTTAGCAGAGGTTGAGAGATTTGCTACTAGTCCCTCCCAATGGAAATGTCCTCATGACTTCAGCACAGGGACCCAGACTGAGTGTGACTTAGGGGTCAGACACTGGCACAAATACAGGCAGAGGGATTACACTACTTACCCCACACACTGCTTCTCAGCCTGAATATCCTCTCTTGGCCTGACCCAAACTCCTCCTCCCCCCCCATCCTTAGTCCCTTTAGCTCCTTCAGCTGATCTTCAAATGATCAAAATGACTTTTAATGTCTCTTCACAATGACTAAGAATAACTGGCTCTATCAAAAATCCTCTTCTTTTCATCTCCTCTTAAGGTCCCTGCACAGATCACTGATACTGTGAGACAAATCTGGCTCAAGTCTCAACCGCTCTTCTGAGTGCCATCAACACTTGCCTATCTCTCTAGTGATTCAAACTCAACTTCTGTTAGAATTACTCCTCCACTATCATCTCAACTCTCCATCACAACGCCCCCAACTAGCTTCTTCTGACTTCCCTGTTTTTAATAATGATACTACCATTCTTGGGTTCAACAGCACTAGAATCAAGGCTAATTTTCCTTCTTCTTCATCCCCACATTGCCCCTACACACTTGATTCCAGCTTTATAATATATTTTTTAAATTCGACTTTAGTTTATTTTTGATTCCTAATTCTCTCCCTCCTTCCTCTCTCTCAACCACTGAAGTAAGAAAAACAAAACTGAGCAGCTAGGTGGCACAGTGAATAGAGAACCAGCCCTGGAGTCAGAAGGTCCTGAGTTCAAATCCGACCTCAAACACATCACAATTACTAGCTGTTTGACCTTGGGCAAGTCACTTAACCTCAATTGCCCTTCCAAAAAAAAACCTATTATAAATATTTAGTCATACAAAACATGAGAAAGGAAAAAGAAAAGGAAAAGGGAAGATACTTCTGTCTGAACTCTGAATCCATCAGCTAATCTGGTAGCAGATAGCATGTTTCATCATGAGTACTTTGGAATCATGGTTGGTTGTTACGCTGATCAGAGTTTAATAAGCCTTTTAAGCTGATTTCTCTGCACAATATTATTATTATTGTATAAATTGTTCTCCTGGTTCAGCTCAATTCCCTTTGCATCAGTTCATACAAGATTTAATATGTTAACCATCATTCAAATTTAATTATGTCAACTACTCTTCCCTAAAAAATGTCAAAATGTCTAAAGCACAATTCTGATCATGCTAATGATCAAATGTCAAAGCATGTGTCCCAACTCAAAAATCTCTCTAGTTCCCCATAATAAACTAAAATCCTTAACCTGGCATTCAAGGCCTTCCACAATCTAGCTCCTAAACCTACTTTTATGTCATTTTCTTTTCTTTCTTTTGTTCTTTCTTTTTTTTTTTGGTGGGGGGGGGGGGGAGGCAGGGCAAGTGGGGTTAAGTGACTAGCCTGAAATCACATGGCTAGTAAATGTTAAGTGTCTAAGTCTGGATTTGAACTCAGGTCCTCCTGACTCCAGGGCTGGTGCTCTAATCACTGCACCACCTAGCCATCCCTTTTTTTGCTTTTTGTTGTTGTTTTTGTTTCTAACCCTACTTTTCAAGACTTATCATTAGAGTGATTAAGTGGAATGAATACTTAGTTTGGAGGCAGAAAACCAGGGTTCAAATTTCTATTCTGCCTCTCATTACCCACGTGACCTTGGGCAAGTCATTTAACTATTCTGGGCCTCAGTTTCCTCATAAAAGGATTAAGCTAGACAACCTCTGAGGTCCCTTCTGGTTCTAAACTTATGATCCTATTCACTAACCTCCAATTCCCCTGACACAGATCCTATATTTCAGCTAAATTAGAACATCTGCCCTTTCCTGAACATTCACCATTCTCTCCCAGTTGTAAATTTTTGTTCATGTTGATACCTCTTTCTGGAATGCACCCTACTAATTTTTGCCCATAGAAATCCTATTCATCCCTCAATTCTTCAATAAAACTTTTCCTGATTGTCTTCAGTCCAAAATGATAGCTTCCTTTTCCAAACTTCCACTGCAATGTTTCCCTCAACAACCACCATATTTTGCCCTGTAGTGTAGTTATATATATTCATATCTTATCTTTTTTGTTTTTTTAATCAATTTATTTTTAGTTTTCAACATTCATTTCCACAAGATTTTGAGTTACAAATTTTCTTCCCATCTTTCCCCTCCCCCTATCCCGAGATGGTGTGCATACCTTTTCAAACCCCAGTCTGCCCTCCCTTCTATCACCCTCCCCCTCTCTTATCCCCTTCCCTCTTACTTTCTCGTAGGGCAGGATAGATTTATATACCCCATTTCCTATATATCTTATTTCCCAGTTGCATGTAAAAACAATTAACATTTTTTTAAACTTTTGAGTTCCAAATTCTCATCCTTCTTCCCTGCCCACCTACCTTCACTGAGAAGGCAAACCATTCAATATAGATTATATATGTGTAGTTATGCAAAACACTTCCATAACAGTCATGCTGTGAAAGATTAACTATACTTCCCTCCGTCCTATCCCGCTCCCCATTTATTTTATTTTCTTCTTTGACCCTGTCCCTTTTCAAAAGTGTTTACTTCTGACTACCCCCACCCCAATCTGCCCTCCCTTCTATCATTCCCCCTTTCTTATCCCTTTCCCCCCTGCTTTCCTATAGGGTAAGATACCCAATTAAGTGTGTATATTATTCCCACCTAAAGCCAAATCCAATGAGCATAAGATTGACTCATTCCGTTTCACCTCCTCCTTCTTCCCCTCCATTGAAAAAGTTTTTTTGTCTTTAATGTGAGATAATTTACCCCTTCTATCTCTCCCTTTCTCCTTCTCCCAATATATTCTTCTCTCACACTTTAATTTTATTTTTTAAATATCATCCCTTCATATTCAACTCACCCTATGCCTTCTATCCATCTATCTATCTATTCCCTCCAACTACTGAGAAAGGTCATATGAGTTACAAATATCTTTCCATGTAGGAATATAAGCAGTTAAACTTTAATAAGTCCCTTACGATTTCTCATTCCTGTTTACCTTTTCATGCTTCTATTAATTCTTATATTTGGAAGTCAAATTTTCTTGTCAGCTCTGGTCTTTTCATCAGGAATGCTTTAAAATTCTCTATTTTATTGAATATCCATTTTCCCCCTGAAGTACTATACTCAGTTTGGCTGGGTAGGTGATTCTTGGTTTTAATCCCAGCTCCTTTGACCTCTGGAATATCATATTCCAAGCCCTCTGATCCCTTAATGTAGAATTTTGTGTTATCTCGATTGTATTTCCATAATACTCGAATTGTTTCTTTCTTGATGCTTGCAGTATTTTCTCCTTGACCTGAGAGGTCTGGAATTTGGCTACAATATTCCTAGGAGTTTTCCTTTTGGGATCTCTTTCAAAAGGCAATTGGGGAATTCTTTCAATTTATATTTTACCCTCTGGTTCTAGAATATCAAGGCAGTTTTCCTTGATAATTTCTTGAAAGATGATGACTAGGCTCTTTTTTTGATCATGGCTTTCAGGTAGTCCAAAATTTTTTAAATTACCTCTCCTAGATTTATTTTCCATGTCAGTGGTTTTTCCAATGAGATATTTCACATTTGTCTTCTATTTTTTAATTCTTTTGGTTCCATTTTATAATTTCTTGATTTCTCATAAAGTCATTAGCTTTCATTTGCTCCATTCTAATTTTTATGAAATTATTTTCTTCACTGAGCTTTTGGACATCCTTTTCCATTTGGTCACTTCTGCTTTTTAAGGCATTCTCCTCATTGGCTTTTTGGACTTCTTTTGCCATTTGTCTATTTTTTAAGATATTATTTTCTTCAGCATTTTTTGGGTTTCCTTTAGCAAGCTGTTGACTTGTTTTTTATTATTTTCTTGGATCACACTCATTTCTCTTCCCAATTTTTCCTCACTTCTCTTACTTGATTTTTGAAATCCCTTCTGGGCTCTTCCATGGCCTGTGACCAATTTATATTTTTCTTGGAGGCTCTGGATGTAGGAGTTTTGACTTTGTTGTCTTCTTCTGGTCGTATGCTTTGATTTTCCTTGTCACCAAAGTAAAATTCTATAGTCTGAGGTTTTTTTACACTGTTTGCTCATTTTCCCTGCCAAATACTTGACTTTCTAACTCTTTGTCAAGATAGGACTCAAGATAGGACTTTGTCAAGATAGCTTCCAGTAGTGGTAGGGGTGGGGGTGGGTATACTATCCCAAGTTTCAGGGGTTTTGTGCATCTGTTTTCAGAGATACTTCCATGGACCTGTAAATTTTCAGCTCTTCCAAGGTGGTATGATGAAAGGAGAGGTGTTTACTCCTTTTCTGGCCTGTGCTCTGGTCTGTGAGTGACCACAAGCACTCTTTTAAGCAGGGCAAAGCAGGAAAATCCTGCCTCAGTGCCAGCAAAGAGATCCCTTCAATCACCCTCTTATCAGCCACTCACTCCCCAAACTGTCTGTGGACTAGGAGCTCCAGAAGCAGACACGGCTGCTGCTCCTGCTGCCACTGCCACTACAGCCACCTCCACCACCCAGGGGTTGGGGCAGGACTGAGCTCCTCTCTCATTCAGGTCCCACAGAGTTCTTCCACTGACCTTCTATGTTGTTTTTGGCATCTGTGGGTTGAAAAGTTTGGAAACTTCCACCAATACCAGTAATTCGGTCCCCTGAGGCCTGCTCTGGAACTCTCCTTGCTGGCATAGCCCATGCTGGACTGTGCTCTGCTCCTAGCCCAATACGATAGACCCTTCCTTTTGACCTTTCATGTTGTCTTGGCTAGAGATTTGTTTTACTCTGTCATTTTTCAGGTTCTGTAGCTCTAGAATTTGTTTAGTCATTTTTTACTGGTATTTGGAGGGGTTTGAGTGAGACCTCATGCAAATCCCTGCTTTTATGCCTCCATCTTGGCTCTGCCCCCATTCATATCTTATCTTGATGGCATACAATAGGCATTCAACCAATAGTTGGTTAATGAAGTTGTAAAGAAACTTCATCTTATGACATAAGGGTTTAACTTTTTTTGCAATCTGATAAAATCAACTGGACTCTGCTGGATCATATTTTTTAAATGTACAGAATTACAAAGGAAACCCAAATTTAGTGAAAATAAAGATATAGATTTTCCCCATTCAAATTCACAGACTCCTCAAATTCTAGCAGATCCCTTCAAGTCTCAGGTTAGGAACCCTCATCCTATGGGTTGAGTTAAATAGCTGCTAAGGTTCATTACAATTCTCTAATTTTGTGATTTTTTCGTCAAATATTTTAACGCTATCTTAATGTAGTAATGATTTATAGAAATGTAGTGATTTGGCCCTGGCACAATAAAAAAGTTTATTAATGCTTATTGATTGATTTTAAACCTATGTAGCTATACAATATTTCATTCTCTCAATTACAGCCAAAGACAAATGATAAACTAGAAAATTGCTTTAAGTGTTACTCTGTAATTCTCTTAATAATCATTATTCAAGGAAGAATTTATACTGTAACTTATTTTTCTCCATGGCATTTATGTATTGCTAATACACTTGGTTGAAGCAAAACATATCTGCCTTCACACCTAGTGATTAGGCCCTCAATCCCTCTTTGGAAAGTTGATGCCACAATGCAACAGGTTGTAATGTGGATAATTTATCCTTCTGCCCCACACAGTTGTTTATAAAGGTTTTCTTTTCTCAATCTGATTCTCATAATTCTTGCTTTAGCTCAATTTGCTTATGTTTCATATTTCAGGTATGGTATATTCTCTTTAATAGTCATAGATAGCACTGTGAAGAGCCCACTGGCCCTGAAATCAAGAAGACCTAAGTTTAAAACCAGCCTCGGACACTTGACAATTTAGTAGTTGTGTGATTCTGGGCAGGTCACTTAATCCCAATTGCCTCCAAAAATAAATAGTCATGTAGCTAATGAGTGTTGGACTTATTGTAATTTTATACATAATCATTTAGTGATTATGTATATAAATATATATACTCCCCAAACAATACATATTGCCTCAGCTTTATAATCCATTTATTAACAATTAAGATCAATCTTCATGATAAGACTATAAATATTAAAATACATCACAAGGTCCACCAAAAATTGTATTGCCACTGACTATGGGAGTTGGTGAGTTAAGAGGTTGGTTTCTGAGACCCATCTTTCTCCTATGGAGATGCAAGTCATATTAACAAAACTGAAGGAAAGAGAAACTACACATTTAAACTTTAGCATCCATTCATCCATCCATCCATCCATCCATCCATTCAACAAATACTTAGTGCTTACTTTGTTAAGTGCTGTCATCAAATTGTAGACTCCAAGAGGGAACGTACCATACTGGGCAAGGGCCACTAAATGAAACCCAAGTTATACTGCACTGAACATTTAAACAAAAGATACAACTAATAACAGAATATGCTCGCATAACTTCAGAGATTTTTTTTTAATCTATTCTCAAGGTATGTTCCAATGTAATATCAGTCCAGTATCCTACAACTTCTACCTTTCAGTCTATGGAGCTAAACAGTATGAACTGATGTTCAGAATAATAACTCACCCCTATATTGTACTTTAAGGTTTACAAAGTATTTTCCTTATAACAATCCGATAAACTAAATAGAACAAAATAATCTTCATTTCTACAGATCAGGAAATTGAAGCTTACAGAGAGTTAACTGCGGGTCTAGACACTGTCAAAATGGTCAAATTCAATTCATTCTTGACTCTACTCTCTTTAAAATTTTTTTTAATTTTCATTTTCAGTCCCAAATTTTCTTCTCTCTCCAGCCCCTACTACACCCACTCAGAAGGCAAATAGTATTCTTATACTGACCTTGATATAGTACAAGCTTCTCAACCATCAGAGAAGCAATTCATTTAGATTCACTGTGCAATATTCTATTTACTGAGGCAGAGAAAGGGGCCTCAAATAAAGATTATATGACAGATGCTGAAATAGAAAGTTCAACTGATTTCTCATTGCAATCAAAGTTTTTACTGTTTTCTGAAAAGTCCTTTAATAACTGGATAAAATAATTAAGTTTTGCTCTTACCATTAGATTAGCTGATGTTTTCATTTGTCTCTCAGTTTTTCTCTTAGTGTGATTCTCCATAGCTGAACTCCTAGCATTAGGTTCAATGAAAGCTGAAAAAGAAAAATGTATTCAAAACACAGAAAACAATCATCTTGGTTAACTTGGTTAACAGCTCCTGACTTGTTGAAACCTTGTATGAAAGTCTCAAAGACTTCACCATACTATCCAAAAAATAATTGATGTTAGCTGCCATATCTTTTTGGAAAAGCAAAGAAATCTTTGCCTTTCCATTACTAGGTGTCAGTAGATACCACAAAGACTTAATACAAAGCACCCTGCATCTTTAACAGTTATATAATAGTAAACCAAAAAAAAAAGAAAGATTACTCTGAGGCATGATTCCAGGTTAATTTGAATGGAATGGTCCCCTGAAATTACTTTTTTTGGTAGAGATAACCCACTCTGAACAAAATATATTTTAAACAACCTAGCCTGTTTAAAAAAAAAGTTGATCGTTTGGTTTCTCTTTAAGTCAGCCTCTGGGCTCTTCATCCCTTCTAGCTAATCAGGTTTTCAGAAATAATTAGCATTCAAGAATATTCTAAGGTCAACATCTTAAGTGAATTGGTGTTGAAAAACAATTAACTATTATAGGAAAAGCAATGACCTGCTGTTTTTTAATTTCCTTATCTGGACAATGATTCAAATTGGAAACTAATACATTAATGGCCTATGCCAAAGCAGAAAAAAAATGTGCACACTAAGTCAAGTTCAATTTAACAAACATTTATTAAGTGTTACATACCAGGCACAAAGGGAGAAACAGCACAGCATCCTAAAGAGAGAAGGCCATGAAGCTGGGAAGACCTTGCTTCCAGTACCTTCACTGAAAGATAACTGCAATGTGGGGAAACTCTCTAAGTCCATAAACTGAAGCTCTGAATTGATAGGGAGATGTTCCCTCACCAGTAAACGTTCCCTACACTGATGAAATCACAGTTCCAGATAAAATGTATGTGTGAATATATGTTTAAGCACATACCAGGCACTGTGCTAGGCCCTGGGATTATAGAAACAAGAATACAAAACCCCTGCCCTCAAGGAGTTAATATTCTACTAACCAAATATTGCACTGAATTAATATATTATTATTATTATTATCATTATTCATTTGGGTAGTATTGGTACTTTACTATGTTTAACCTTCCTAGTCAAGTAACAGCAACCCCCTCACTACCACCTATCTTTCTATATAGCACTTCAAAGTTTGCAAAGAGCTTTACACCTGTTATCTCTTTTGTTCCTCAAAAACAGCCCTGCAAAATAGGAAACAAGCTAAGAGGTTAAGTGACTTACCCTGGGTCACACAGCTATTAAGTAGGTATCCGAAGCAGAATCTAAACTAGCTTATTGCACCACCTAGCTACCTAGTATCTGGAACATCCTTCAGTTTGCTCAGTTCTTCCTCTATTTCTGTTAGAAAATTTTAAAGGGCTATGTTCTATTTATATAGACCTAATATAGGCCTTGGTGGGTCAATGCAGATATTTGATATTTTTTGTAATTTTAATTAATAGATGTGGGTTTTTTCCCTGATATTCCTCAAAAATTATTAATGGTATATAAAATATAAATGGTTGAGAGTTTCATATACTCTGTCCATTACCATGATGGAAACAGTTTTGTTTTGTTTTCATACTGAATCCCCTGTATTTTCTGGGTATATCATCAAACCAACTGCAAATAATATTTTATCCTCCTGTTCATCCTTTAATTTACTTTTTTTGTATCTAGATTTGATTCTTTTAATAGCTGAGCCATTTTTTCATAAATATTTAACAGACTACATAACTGCAAATCCTCCCTTTCCTACACTCTCAGATCATTTGCTTCTGATTTCAGTTCACCTATCTGTTCACTCCTAATTCTGATCATGACTCACCTATCATCAATAGGGATTTCCCTAAAAACTTTTGGCTACCCCTCTTCCTAAGGACAGAAATAAATTTAGTAAAGTTGCTTTCTAACCACACAGCAGAAAAAAAATCATCATTTTTTTCATATGTCATTGTTTCTGATATGAAAAGACAATCTGAGGGGCAGCTAGGTGGTGCAGTGAATGGAAAACCAGCCCTAGAGTCAGGAGTACCTGAGTTCAAATCCAGCCTCAGACACTTGACACTTAATAGCTGTGAGACCTTAGGCAAGTCACTTAACCCTAATTGCCTCACCTTCCCTCCTCCAAACAAAAGACAATTTGTTCTTTAACTATAACCAAAAATAATTTGGATGGCTAAAGTCAATTAATCAATAAACATTTATTAAGTACCTGATATGCGCCGGGAACTGTTTTAAGTGAGGGGATACAAAAAAAAAAAAAAGATAGTCCTTGTCCCCAAGAAGCTTACAATCTTTTTTTTTTCTTTTTGGAGGGCAAATGGGGTTAAGTGACTTGCCCAAGGTCACACGGCTAGTATTTGTGTTAAGTGTCTGAGGCCAGATTTGAACTCAGGGCCTCCTGACTCTAGGGCCAGTGCTCTATTATTCACTATGACACCTAGATGCCCCCAAGAAGCTTACAATCTTACAGCCTCTTTGCAGGAGTATGAAGTACGACGTTTTTCCACTAGGTGTTTTACTAAAGACCCACCTTCTCCCATCCAAATACAGGAAGTTGTGTCTTATCTCCACTGTACAGTTAGAAAGAATAACTGGCATCCCCATCAGCAGAGCCTACAATTCTGCACACATGTATAGAACCTCACAATGAATTAAAAATAGAGGGTTCACATTCTGGAATAAATCAATTCCTAAAGAGTTCGTTATATAGTAAATTTCCTTAATTCAAACACCAAATATTGTTTTTTTAAATGGATGAAGAAACTGAGGCCCAGAATGATTTGCCTAAGATCACCCAGGTAATAAATACATGGTGGGGCAGCTAGGTGGCGAAGTGAGTAGAGCGCCTGCCCTGGAGTCAGAAGGACCTGAGTTCGGATCTGACCTCAGACACTTAGCCCACACAAACAAAAAAACCTAGCCGTGTGACCTTGGGCAAGTTACTTAACCCCAATTGCCCTCCAAAAAGCAAAAAAAAAAAAAAAAAAAAAAAATACATGGAAGAGGGAGTACTGGAAGTTAGGAATTAGGGCCGCTTCCACTGTCCCATGCTGCCTCACTTTATATCAATTCCATAAGTATGTACATACGAAGCATCCATTTTACAGACACACTAAGCTGGCTTCTTTCCGTGAGAAAAGGAGGAAGGAAAACTGGGTCAGAATTTTTAGTGATTTGCCCAAGTTCTCACATTTTCTGACTCCCAGTGCAAGCTCAGTCATTGTACCCGAGGTTTACATACCAGATTCGTGAAAAGCAAGGTCTCTTAAGGGAATTCAACAGGTTCTTTAAAAAAGAAGTGAAATCACAACAAACCTGTTTGCTTCTGTCTGGTCTGTCATTTCCAAACCAATATTAAAATTAAGGTTGAGTTCCCAAACAATGAACAATATTGTGTAAGAATTTTGCTACCTCCAAATTTTGGAAAATGCCTCAATATTAAGTATACAGCTTAGCTATTGAATGGATAGTTTTGCAGAACAAGAACTCCATATAATTACATGTTTAATCTTTTTTGGGACATTTGGTCAATCCAATCAATCAATCCAAGATCAATCAAGTATTAATTAATCACCCACCAACTTGTCACACACTTTGCTAAGTTCTGGGGACACAAGTAAAATGAATGAAACAGGGGCGGCTAGGTGGCGCAGTGAGTACAGCATCAGCCCTGGAGTCAGAAGGCCCTGAGTTCGGATCTGACCTCAGACACTTAATGCACACACAAACAAAAAGACCTAGCTGTGTAACCTTGGGCAAGTTACTTAACCCCAATTGCCCTTTAAAAAGCAAAAAAAAAACAAACAAACAAACAAAAAAAATGAATGAAACAATCTTTACTCAGGGAAGTAGGTGACACACTGGGTACAGTACTGGACTTGGATTCAGGGAAACCTAAATTCAAATTCTGCTTCAGACACTTATTAGTTGTATGCCCCTGGATAAGTCATTTAACCTCTTCTCTCAGTTTCCTTCTCTGTAAAACTGGGGATAAGAGTACTTACCTAACAAAGTTGCTGTGAAGACTGAATGAGAAACACACACACATACAACCACACAAAACACATATATATGTGTATTACAAACCTCAAAGTAGATATGAATGCCAAGTTATCATTATCATCATCAATATTACACACAAGGATTTTATTCTAACGGGGGAGACAAGTATATATATATATATATCAATAAATCAATGTTAAGTAAAAAAAATTATGAGGAAATATCACATCCCTAAAAAAAATTACTTCATAAGAAGGATTAAACCATTAAACACAAACTATGTCTGGCCAATTAACCAGGGAAGTCTAATACCATAGTTGATCAATTTGAAGAATTTGAGCCCGAAACCTCACTTTTCTTTTAAATTAGCTGGCTGGCATTGCATTTTTTCTTTCTAACTTTGTATTTAAGTTCCAATATTTAAGTTTATGGTGTTTTTGTTTCTTTTCTCTATTCTGTATTTGTGTTCTGGTGTTTGAGCCGAAAATAAATTTTTGGGAAAAAAATGAATTAGTTGGTTGGCTCATGAATGTCAAAGTATGCATTGGGCTTGTGGACTTCTAGCTGGGGGTAGATGCTCACCCGGAGGATGTAAAAAGCTAAGGTAGTTTCTCTGAAGGTCCCCACATGTGAAGAGAACCCCCAGTTCCATTTGTTAAGACAAAAACTTAAAAAGAGCTTTCATTTGGTGACTTCAGCATTGTAATAACTCCCTGGTGACAGATCTGATAGTAAGGCGGAAATTTTATCTCCCTAACAACCAGTCACCCAAACAAACCATGCACAACCACTCTGTCACTGGGAGAGGCCCAAACAGAGCATGCCCTGACACATCTGACAACATGTCCTTGGTTACAACTTGCATTTGATGAATTACTCTGAGTCATTCTCCAGCTTCCCAAAGATATGGTGACAAAACAAATGTTGTGTTTTCTAAGAGCAGGAGATTCTGTTCTTTTTTGTCACATTCTTCTCCCTCCTCCACAAACTGGAAAATTCCTAAGTCAAGGGATCATAGAATCAGTCTTGGAAAAGACTGATTATAGATTATCTAGTTCCACTTCTTATTTTTTAATAAAATTTTATTTTATTTTTAATTCCAATCAACCAATATTTATTAAGTACCTACTATGTGCTAGGCACTGTTCTAAGTGCTAGGGATACAAAAAGAGGCAAAGGATGGTCCCTGCCCTCAAGGAGCTTACAATCTAATGGAGACAGCATGCAAATATTTGTAAAGCAAGCTATATACAGGATAAATGGGAAACAACAGAAGGAAGGCATTATAATTAAGAGGGAATGGAGGATTCCAGTAAAGAAGGAATTTTAGTTGAGACAAAAAAAAAGCTCCAAATTCACTTCCACCCACTGAGAAGGCAAGAAAGATAAAACCCATTATAAATATGTACGGACATGCAAAACAAATTTCTCTACTAGCCACGTTCCCAAGAAATATCCCATTTTTAATTTTTTTTTTGTTTTTATTTTTTGGAGGGCAATTGGGGTTAAGAGACTTGCCCAAGGTCATACAGCTAGTGAGTGTTAAGTGTCTGAGGCTGGATTTGAACTCAGCTCCTCCTGACTCCAGGGCCGGTGCTCTATTGACCTCACCACCTAGCTGCCCCTAAATGTCCCAGTTTTTACATATGAGGAAACTGAGACCCAGTGGGATGAAGTATCTGTTTTGCCCAAGGTCATACAGAATATCTGAGTGCCCTAAAGTCATCAGTTCAATTGATTACTAACTCTGGGATCAATGAACATGAAAAGACATTCATGTTAACTTTCAATGCTACAGTTAGAGACTGTGGTTTTGGTGTTTTTTTTTTTTTTTTTTTTGCTTTTTAGGCAGCAGCATAAATAAATAATAAAGAAAATGCTCATTCCTAATTCAGAGGACCTGGGTTTCAAATCCTACCCGTATGGCCTTGGGCAAGTCATTTGTAAAATGAGATGGTCTCTGGGAAACCTAATCCAATGAACCTAATTTAAATCTTTCTTTTCTTTTTTTTTTTTTAAAGAGTATAACACTGGGGCAGCTAGGTGGCAAAGTGAATAGAGCACTGGTCCTAGAGTCAGGAAGACCTGAGCTCAAATTCATTCTCAGACATTTAACACCTACTAGCTGTGTGACCTTGGGCAAGTCACTCACTCAACCCCAATTGCCCTCTGCCTTCTCCCCTCCAAAAAAAAAAAAGTATAACACCATGAAGTTGAAGAAATGGTAGCCTATATGGGACCAAACAATTAGCTTGGGGTTCAAAATGCTCATTGCCAGTGGGGTACAAGTAACTAAGATAATGGGAAAGCAGACCATATCCATGAATATAAAGTATCTTTTTTCCTTGAATAAAATAAATATCATTTTTTTATTATCTACTCTAACTAAAGGCCAATGAATCTACTCTAATCAAAGGTAAAGAATTGATTCACAAGTCATGTTTGGAACTCTGAAAAGTATTTTTCTTGTGTAAATAATATTAAACACGATAGTCTCACCCTCAAGCCTATAGAGTGAGTGCCTTCTAGCACAATATCCCCTGAACTCAAGGCAGGTTAGCTGTCCCTACACTAATTTCCGTCAGAAGACCTTCCCTATCTGTCCAAGTCAGGTGAGAGTGGCACCTTAGGGAAGGGAAGGTCTTAGGAGTGAAGAGAAATAACAAGAAGGCCTAGCTTGGTAGTGAAGTCCCTAAAGACCTTGAGCTCAAATCCAGCCTCAGACACTTACTAGCTGTGACCCTGGGCAAGTCACTCAACCCTGTTTGCCTCAGTTTCCTCATCTGTAAAATGAGCTGGAGAAGGAAATGACAAACCAGTCCCCTATAATTACTAAGAAAACCCCACTGGGGTCAGGGAGAGTGAAAACAACTGAAGGCTTGCCCCAGCATGCTTAGGTGTCAAAAAAGCAGGTTCTGCCATGGAGGCTAGTCACAATTTTTTACTCTGCTAAGGCTCCATCTTCTCTCAAAGCTGGGAGACAACATGGATCTTCAGATTATTCCTGCAGTCTTTTGTAAGCTCTTGGTACAAGCTGTGCTCCAGAACAAAGGTTAGTAGGCTGATGTATAAATCCGCTGTCTGGAACTCTGAAAAGTGTTTTCTCATGTAAATAACAGTAAACAAGTGGTGGCCTTGCTCAAGGCAAACCCACCATGCCTGTGTGCTCCCCTCCCAGGAAGGGGGAGGGGGCGTCAGTCCCTGTGGTCTCAAGTCCATTCCCCAAGGAGGACGCCCCTCCTCATCCCTCCTGTGACTTTCCTGCGTCTGACCAGTCCCTGAAATCATGCACAAGTGATAACTCCGAGCCTGACCCCAGGCATCTGCAGCCATGGAACAGCGCGTGGGCGTGATGGGAGGAACTCCACGGCATGAGCTCTGTACTGCTCTGGGGACCGTTTTTCCCCAAACCAAAGTAGAGGCACAAAGAACAAAGACATTCTTTTTACTAAGTCATATCAAAAAAACACGTTATTTTCTTGGACACAGACTGTTCCAGGAGGCAGGCTTTCTTTACCGTGTGCACAGGTTAGCAATGAATACATACACAAAGGAGCCCTGCCGGACTTCCTGTAGGCACTATATTTGACTATACACCTGTTCCGTGTCACCTACTGAAATCGGCAGGACCGGCCAATCCCTCTTTTCCTGCCCCCTCCCCCACCCCATGCACATTTCCTAGCCTGGGTCCCGCCTGTTTGAAATGGAAAGTCTATCATGAGCTCCCACCGTCCTCCTCACCCGACTGAAAGACTTCTTGCTTTCATCACTTAACCTTTGAGAGCGTGTGTGTGTGTGTGTGTGTGTGTGTGTGTGTGTGTGTGTGTGTGTGTATAAAGCAATGCAAATCTGCAGAGTTTCCCCCTGCCTTTATTTCTGGGTGCGGGCAGGAAGCCAAAGCGGCTGGGGAAGAGGGATGATCTCCTCGTCTCTGCTTCGTCTCATTTATAAAGCCAGGTAAGGCACCTACACAAGCCCGGAGGATTCATCAGGATCACGTGATGAAAATGTTTTCCCAGAGCCTTATCGCCGTTCCTTTAGATCTTCCAAACACCAATAAGAAGCTGGGCAGCCGCTGCGCTGAGAGACGCACACATTAATCGATTGCTGACCAGGCACCAGGAGGGCTTCAATATGCAAAAAAGCAACTAGCTAACGTCCTAAACGTTTTAAAGTGTAGGTTAAAACTTTCCGCGTTTAAAGCTCTCAATCTGCTGCTGTTCGTGGCAGACCCTCCTCCCCAGAGGAGGAATATGGAGGAAATATTGGGGTGGGGGTGCAGCGCGGGAAGCAGTCTCTTAAAAAAAAAAAGGCAGTTTCCAAACTATAGTATACCCCCCAATAGCCTCTTCTCCTGCCCTCTAAGTGTTGGGCTGAATTTAAAAAGATAGAGAAATGAATGAATGCAATAAATAAACTAAGTTGTGGAATGATTGAAGGAGGAAATAAGACCAATATGCTGTATATCTTGGGCTACTTAAATAAACATCCCGAGGTGAAACTATCCAGTGAAGGTAGTCTAGGGGAAACTCCAATCCTCTAAAAGCCCCCATTTCTGTCCTTATACTACAAAATACAGATACAGATCTGTTACAGCTTCAGAAGCCCAGAATTAGGACCTTGTGGTGTTTGGCAGCAATAGCAGCCACCGCATGGGGGCTGTGTTCCTAGAATCTGGCAGGAATTAATTACACAAATATTTTAACAGGGTTCAGTTAAAATCACAAAACGTTCTTACCGTCCTAGGATAGAATGAGAGAAGGTCTTTAAAATTCTTAGGTAGGGACAAGAGGTGGATGGATCTGGGCTTCTTTCCTGTGGTCACAGCAGCAGGGACAAACTTCCACATAGTATGAAACTGAAACCAACTCATTTGGTCTTATTAACTGAGCCCTCCTTCCTGGAACTTGAGGGACCCGCCCCTTCCCAGCAACCTGTGCTCTCACATTCAGGCTTGCTACAAATGTGTCCTCTGAGGGAAGCCTAAAGTCCCTTGGTTTTTTTTTGTTTTTTTTTTGTTTTTCAAATACAGAACCTGCATGCACCTTTACCTACCTGGCCACATAGCACAGTAAACTGCACTAAGTTGATTTTATCTGTAGCACCTAGGGGCACCACCACCACCCCCTACTCTTAGAATAGATTCCACCAGACAAGGTTACCCCAATTTCAAAATACTCTGTGATTTCAAAGCCACTCAAAACAAGAGTTCATAAAATGCTCCTCCTGGTAGGCTCACCTTTACTAGTCAACAAGACAGAGGTAATTCAAATTAAAGGTGAAACAGCAAAGTAAGAAAAGCAATAAAATATTTCCCATATAAATTTGGGCTCTACTCTTCTTTAGATACACTATTAATGGAAAGAATAAACACAAAGGTTCCACATGTGGAGATCCCACACAGGGGTGCTCTGGAAAGGAAGGGCAAACTCACAACTCATACACTGCTGAAGGGTCACTGTTAATAACAATAGAAATAATAACATTAATTGCAAGAATTTATATAATACTGATTTCATCACTGTTCTGACCGGGCTGTTCCTTACTGACCTTGCAGAACACAAAAGTCTCTATAGACCACTGATAACCACCCTGCATATGTAGCTTTCTGGCACCAATTAATGAACTGCCTCCCTGCTTTTAGCTTTTGACTTCAGCTGAAGCTTATCTTTTACTCATTACCGCATGCCCCACTCCCACTTATGAGTGTATGGGATTTTCAAGGGGGAAGTTGGTGTAAGGGGGTTCCTTTGGTGTAAGGAACTTGCCAAGCCTTTTTTGGGGCTGCTCATCCACCTTTGGTGTCCACATGGCACTCACCTCTCACCTGTGGCTCCAAGAAGCTGTAACATGCACAGCCACACTCCAGTAAACCAGTAAACCATCTCAGCAGACAGGCTAAACCAGGTTGAGAGTAAGTGAAGGGCCTAAAAGCCATCAGTGAGTTAGGGGTGTGTCTACCCCAAGCATGTGAAATCCATACATGGGGTTACAAAGAGGCAGACACAATTAAACAACATGAAGGAAGCTAAGGAAGTTAGTAGGCCCAGTGGAGGAAGGAGAGCATTCCAGGCTGGGAAGATAGCCAGACAAAGTGCCCATAGCACAGAAATGGAGTGTCTTGTTCATGGAACAGTCAAGTAGTGATTAGGAAATCCAAGGGGAAAAAAAAATACGTGGAATAGGACTTAAACTGGGAGGGGAGGGGGAACCTATGGCTGGGCATGAGGCTGACCTGAACCTGTATTTCAAGGCAAGGAACAGTCACAGATCCACCCAGGGGGGGGGGGGGGGGGGAACAGGATGACCAAGCCTAGATATTCAGGAAGATGCATAGGAGTCAATCTACAGCTATGATCATCTGACCACAGAGTTAGATGACTTAGGAGGAGATGTACAGGTAGGAATGACTTCTAGCTATGATCCAGGGCAAGGAGTGAACTGGGGCAGCAGATCCAGCTTAAACCTGGCCTGATGCTATATACTAAGCAAAGAGCAAGAACCAAAGTTGGCAACGATTGTTGGCTCCAACCTGAGATTGTGGCCTTAGAACCAACCTCAAAACCAGCCTCAGGCTTGAAGCTGAGTAACTAAGGACATGGAACTCAGAATAAAGAGGAAATTGAAGTACTGTCTCTCTGAATTTGAAGCTGTACAATTAGCTGATAGGGACTAGGAACAGTAGCAGTTTACCAGAGGTCCAACCAGAAGCAAATCTATGCCTTTGCTGCCTAGACTCAAACTATGATCAAGAACTTGTAAAGCTCAGACCAGATGGGCAATGATCAGACTTTACACTAGATCAGGTAACTTGGAGCACACGAAAATTTGTAAGTCCCCCTGAGAGCCTTGAAGAACAGACTCCTTATCTAATAATAGAAGTAGTAGGACCCCAGAGAATACACAAAAAAGTCCAAACAAGGTTCCTGTGTTCCCTCCAGAAGAATGGAGAGGGTAGTTTTAATATAAGTTCCAATATGGGAAGTAAAGTTGGAAGAATGAATAAACAAAAAAAGACTCACTAAAAAGATGCATCATGTTGCCAGCAATATCGAACCAAACCAGTTAGAGGAAAATAACTCTGAAATACTTACAGGCAAAGTCTCAAAGAAAAACACAGGTTGGCCACAAAATCAACTGAATTCACTGGAAGAAATGAAGCAAGGGTTTTGGGGGTTGTTTTAAGAGTTTTAAAATGATCATATAAAGTAAGTGTGTGAAAGGAAAGTACTAGAAGTGAGAACTATGAAGGAGCTCTGGGAGTGGTTTTGTTCTGTTTTGATGATCGTAAGAGAAGAAAAGAAAAAACAGAAAAAGTAACACACCAGGGAAGAGTTTGGTATAGAAATATATGCAAAACAACAGGGAAACAGGGAATGAGGAGAAGTGATGGGGGTAAAGAGAATAAGAGGGAGAGTGGATGTTGGAAGGAATTAGTTGTAAGCAAAACAAACTTTAACCTTGAAGAAGAGAGGTCAAGAAGAGTGAATGGAAAGAAAGAGAAGATAATAGCCTATAACTGAGATCTGGACAAGGGGACTGAGAAAAAGAGACAGGAGGGTGAGAGAAGGTTCTTCAAGCATAGAGAAGTGGTGCTAAACACCAATCTTCTTTATTTCTGCCTTCTTTGTAAAAAGTTATGATATTTGTAAAAATATCTTAACTATGAATGTGAATGGGGTGAACTCACCCATAAAACAGAAGAGGATAGTGAAATGAATTAGAAAGTAGAATCAGTTAATATGTTGTTTTCAAGAGATACACTGGAATCAAAAAGACTCATAAGGAGTTAATATACAGGGATGGAGCAAAATATCATGCTTCATTTGAACTAAAATAAGCATGGATAGCAATCATGCTTTCTTTTCTTTTTTTTTTTTTTTAAAGTAGTTAGGGTTAAGTAACTTGCTCAAGGTTACACGGCCAGTCATTATTTATGTGTGGGTGCTCATTTTCTGAGGCTGGATCTGATCCCGGGTCGTCCCGACTACAGGGCTGGCACTCTTACTCACTGTACCACCTACCCACCCCTTTTTTTTGCAATCATGATTTCTGATAAAATAGCGTAAAAATTGATTTGTCTAAAAATAGATAAACAGGGAAACTATATTATGCTTAAAGCTACCACGGACAACTAATTTCATTTACTTATATTAAGTAAATATATTATATGCACTGAGTAACATTTCATCTACATATTTAAATGAAAGACTAAGCAAATTACAGATATATACAATAAAAGAGTGGAAGACCTCAACTTCCAGACCTATTAAAAAAAAGTTTAGTCCTTCAATAAAATTGTAGGAAAGTTAGATTTAATAGACTCTAATCTACAGTAGCCTAAGCCAACTAAATTAGGCCTAACTCAACCAAACTCAGTCACTGATCCTTAATGAGACATAAATGGATCATCAAGTACTAAGGCCTGTATTACTTTCCATACCTATTAAGTAAATGTCCTTAGTCATCTCAAGAAGGTGTCATTGTGTACACCCAGGCTTTTCATAGGGAGATGCTAACAAAGTTCTTTATATCTACTCAATCAATGAAAACATTAAACATAAAGAGACTTAATAACTCTTTGCTATCAGTTAATCATTAGGTTAATTAGGTTAATAACCTAAGAGTTACAATCAGAGTCTTTCAGCACATAATCAAATTCTCAGACAATGGTCTTGTACCTTTAACCTCAGGTTAATTATCAATGGCCCTTTGATCAAGCCTCTACATTAAAATGTAGCAGCCAGAACAGAGCACAGCACAAATGATCTGCCCAAAGCAGAGTGCAGTGGGCCTATAACTTTCTTATTACTGTACTCTATGCCACTTAAAAAATATAATTGGCTTTTTTGGTTGGTATATCATACTGTAGACTTACATTACTAAACCTGATGTTTTCTAAAACCCCTAGATGCTTTTTGAAATGGAGGACTGTTCTTTACCTATGCCTCTCACATCTTATACATGTCAAGATGACTATTTTTGAACTAGTGCAAGATTTAATTGTTTATTCCTGTTAAACTTCATCTGATTCCATCTAGCCTAATCCTGAATTCATCTTTTACACTTTGGTTCCTAGTTACCATCCTCCTGACTATGTATTTTTAAATCCTTTTTCAATTAACTTTGTAATCCTTTGAATACAATTATTCAAATTTTCTTTTTGCTCAACTATCTTTTAGCTTGAATATGACTAGCTCCTTGGCATGCATTTATAATATATTAAAAAGATAAATCCTGACACACTAAAAATTTATGTTGGAAATCTACAACTTGGAACACTTCCAACAAAAAATCAGGCAGGAATCATAAAGGAACTTATCACCTCAATAAGTCCTAAAAGAAGAGACACAGAAATGTCCCTGAAAAGTAAAATGGAGCTGCTGAAGAAGAGAGGGAAAGGCCTTCAAAAGAGAGCAGCTTTTCAGAAAAGGAAAAGGAGCAGTCAAGGAAATGAGCAAACAGGAAAACTCTAACATGATATATATTATGAACTGAAAGAAACCAAAGTGAAAACACCCTAAGGAAAAACAGATAGGAAATAAGTATTAAAAATGGATTCAGAAGCAAAGTTGGGCATATCGCAAGACATATCACAATATATAAAAACCCCTCTAAAGCAGGAATTCTTGTGCATTTTTTGACAGACTCCTTTGGTCATTTGGCGAAGTCTATGGGTCACTTTCCAGAATATTTTTTTTAAAGAAAGTTAAAGATTAGTAAACTAAAGAAGCAATATTCCCCCCATCCAAATTCATGGATATCTATCCACAGACCTCAGAATAAGAACCCATTCTCTAAAAGAAAGAAAGTTTTCTGGCATAATTCCAAATTGTTTTCCATATTTCTCATTTTTTTAAATTTTAGCTAATGTAATTATTTATGACCTCTATGATTTGTTCTTTGACCAAGACATTATTTTAGATAACATTATTTAGTATTCACTTTAGGTTATATCCTTTGATTTTTAAAAAATTTTTAAATTTATTTTATTTTTTGCTGTACCTGTGATTTCATTGGCATAAGGGAACTTCCTTTAAGGAAATTCTTGTACCAGTATAGAACTTCCTCAACTCTAACAATTGCTGTATTAGAGTTGCCTGGGATGTTGAGAAACCGTGAGCTGCCCAGGGTCAGATAGCTAATATGGGTCGGAAGCAGGACTAGAGCCCAGGTTTTGGTTACTTTGACACCAGTTCTTTATCCACTGTGCCACAGCTGCCTTCTCCTTATCAATGTTTACTGTCTGGGCCTCAGTATCTCTCCTTTCTCATGATGTCATCATGATGCTTTCACTGGGTACAGCATCTCTGCTTGAGCAGGTCACTCGGCCTGAGTATTCTTCACAACTCAACCCCCAAAGGTCAGGACTATTTCTCTTCTAAAATGACTGAAATCCATATATCTCAGAGCTTTCTTCTGCATCAATTCTCAGAATTCCTTCCTGATAGATGCAGTGTCTACTACTGCATAAGAGAATTCCATTAAAAGATGTCATGGCCAAAGAAAATAGGAGAGAGAAATCCCCTCTCCCTTCCCTGAGACAAAGAACACCTTCATGACTGCTTCTCTTCTATCCTGCCAGAGATCATATTCCTTAGAGATTTCTCTTGTTTCAATTCACTTCTTAGTTTGTCTCAAAAAAATTTTAAGGTAATCGGGGTTAAGTGACTTGCCCAGAGTGACTTAGCTAGTAAGTGTCTGAGGTCACATTTAAACTCAGGTCCTTCTAACTCCAGGGCTGGTACTCTATTCTGCCTCATTTGTCTCAATTTTTAAAGGACCTTCGGGAATGTGGCTGGTTGATCCCCGGCTGGCTCTGATAGAAATAGAGATCACCTGTGATTTTACTACTATAAGAACTACCCTCTATCAAATGCAGGTGAGCACTTCCTCTGCAATTCATAGTCTTAGAAAGTTGCCTATAACATTGAGAGGTATAGTTATTTGCCCAGGGTCACAAAGCATATATATTCCAGGCAAGTTCTCTAGCTAGCCGTGCTGCTTCCCACTTCTACCAAACCAACTGGTTTCCTTTAAGTCCCACCTAAAATTCCTTCCTCAACTCTCTTAATTCCAGTACCTTCCCTCTATTAATTATTTGCTATTTATTCGATATGTATAGCTTGCTTCATATATATTTGTTTCTCCTCCCATAAGATTGTAAGCTCCTTCAGGGCTAAGCCTGAGGTTTATTTTGTTTTGTTTTGCCTCTTTTTGTATCTACCCTAGTGCTTAGCACAGTACCTGGCACATAGTAAATACTTAATAAATATTTATGGACTAATTGATTGATACTAACCAGGTCCAGTCTTGCTTAGCTTCTAAGATCATGAGAGACTGGGTACTTTTAGGGTGGTATCTCTAGCTCCCCTCTAATTCCATCAGTTTTATAGAAAATATCTTTATATCTGGTCCTCTAAGACTGACTTCTTATTTTTTCTGCTATCTGCCTTTTATCTTCTGTGATTACATCAACTGGGCTAAGAGGGAAATCAACTGACGTGTCCTGATCAATTAATTTATCCTAATATGCTGAAGTTGTATGTTCTGTGTTCTACTTCTCTGTTTTTTAACCAATAGCATAAAATTTTCATAATCGCTATTTTGTATAATGATTTTATATTTATATATTTTACATATTTGTAAGTAAGGTGGATTTTAGTGTAAGATGAATTTTAGTGTGGGTAAAGTGGACTTTTGTTGTTATTTCTTAGAGTTGAGTTTCCCAGGATCCATAGCCATAACAATCTGTCCCCAGGTATTAGATATGAGTTCCCACAATTATAGTTCAAAACATCTCCACCATGCTTGCGCATTATATAATAATAAATAATATAAACATCCACTGCAGCTGCGCAGTGAGATACAGGGATGGGGAGATGTAACTTATGAGGCTATTGCTGGCCATATGCCTTAGGAGTGAATGCACAAGCTGTAATGCTGTGTGTGCTTCAACTGGCCCCCCACTGAAGCTTGAAGGGATTTAGGGGGATATACAGGTTGTGCCTGTCTCAACTGACCCCATCAAGACATTAGTATAGTAATCCCCGCCTCTCACCTGCCCCTGTGAGAAGGGTGATTAGGGAATGCCATAGGAGTTTTGTCTCCCATTATCAGGAATCTTCTTCTGAGAAACTAGAATAAAATAAAGTAAGATCATTAACCTCTTCTTAGTGTCTTTCCTGTTCAACCAGATCAAGAATGAAACTGTGCTAGCAGCCCTCCTGTGTGCTGTTTATCTAACTTACAATATTATATTTTGTATATCTTGAAATCTAATAGCTCCATGCATTCCCAATTTTAAAAATTATATCTTGATCTTTTAACAAGTAAATTTTATTTTTGTTTAATTTTTAAGTATCTCTTCGGTAATTTGATTTGTAGAGCATTAACTCTAGAGAATAATCTGGGCAGCAGCATTATTTTTACTGTGTTAACACAGTCATAAACACTATCTCTGCAATTACTTAGTTTTCTCATTTCTATAAAAATGTTGTTATAGCTGTAGTTATGTTAGTTCTTGGTAGGGAAGGTTAATTTGCAGTTATTTAATGCATCTGTTGTTTTCTTAAATAGATTTTCTTGCTCCTGGGTTTTGTTATCAATATAGAGAAAAGCTAAAGATTTTTGTAGACTTTTTTCCTTCTACTTTACTGAATAATTTATTAATTATTCTGATTAATTATCTTGATTAATATTTTTATTCTATACAGTTCTTCAAGTAAATCATCATACAATTTCAAAGAGAAATATTTCCTTTATTTTTCCAGGGCTTATTCTCTCAATTTCTCTTTCTTGTCTTATTATTAAAGCTAACATTTTAAGTACTGTGTCAAATAATTTCAGATACAATGGGCCTCCTTGATTCCATTGTTTTTCCATTACAAATAATGATAGTTCTTGGTTTTAGATAAATACTCTTGATCATATTAAGTATATATTAATTTATTTCAGCATTTTCTTAATATACAAGTAAGGTCTGACTTCCATATAAGACTTTTTTCTGCATTTATTGATAGAATCAATATAAATAGTATGTCATAATGTACAGTATGTTAGACCCAGAGCCAGGAAGACCTGGATTCAAATCCTACCTCTGATGAATGTCATTTAGCCACTTTGTGTCTCAGGAAACTCTCAAACACTATATGATTTAGAATATAAGTTATATAGAGATTTAAGCTAAACAACTGATTAGAAGATATGCCCACTGAAAAAGTCATAGGTCCTTAAAATATTGATACAATTGTATTATTTAAAATTATGCTATTAACATAATTATATTTATAATTTCTTAATGTTGAAACAGCTTGATCATAGGGAATAATTTCTGAATATATTACTATATAACTTTTTTTTTGCTTTTTGGAGGGCAATTTGGGGTTAAGTGACTTGCCCAAGGTCACACAGCTAGTTTTTGTGTTGAGTGTCTGAGGCCAGATTTGAACTCCGGTCCTCCTGACTCCAGGGCCTGTGCTCTATTCACTGCACCACCTAGCTGCCCCAACTTATCCTACTTTAAAGCACAACATTCACAGTTATTAGCATTCCTTCCCTCTTGAATTTGCTTTATATTACTTGATATATTCGGTATAAATTTACTTGTGTGCATGTGATACTCTACCCCCGTCTTCAAATTGAACATAAGCTCCTTGAAGTGACTATTGTGGGTTTTTTCTTTGTATTTCTAGCCTAGGACCTTGCAAAATTTAAGCACTTAGGAAATGCATTGATGAATTTTTTAAAAATTATTTTGTTACATTTTAAGTTCTGAACTGTCTCCCTCTTACCCTCCTCATCCCACACTAAGGAAGGCCACCATTTGACACTGGTGTTTAAAGATATGTAAAACCATACTCTGCATATTTCTGTCTATCAGTTCTTTTCCTGAAGGTGGATAGCATCTTCCTTCATAGGTCCTTTACAGTTGATTTGAGTATGTATAGTATTCAGAATAACTTGGTTGTTCACACTTATTCTTCCAACAATATTGTTGTTACTGTATACAGTGTTCTCTTGGTTCTGCTCACTTTACTTTTAATTATATCATACAAATCTTTCCATGTTTTTTTTAAATCAACCAGCTTATCATTTCTAATAGTACCGTAATATTCCATCACAATCATTTACCACAACTTGTTTAGCCATTCCTCAATTGGATAGCCTTTCAATTTCTAGTTCTTTGCCACCACAAAGAGAACTGCTATAAATATTTCTGTACAAATAAGTTCTTTTCCTTTTTCTTTGATCTCTTTGGGACTCAGACCTAGTAGTGGTATTGCTGGACCAAAGGGTATATGTAGTTTTATAACTCTTTGGGCATAATTTCAGATTGCTCTCCAAAATGGTTGGATTAGTTCACAGTTCCACCAATAGTGTATTAATGTTCCAATTTTTCCACATCCCCTCCAACATTTGTCATATGCTTCTTTCATAATTTTAGCCAATCTGATAAGTGTGAGATGACATCTCAGTTGTTTTAATTTGCATTTCTTTAATCAATAATGATTTGGAGCATTTTTTCAAATGGCTATATATAGTTTTGATTTCTTTATTGAAAAGCTTCCTGTTCATATCCTTTAACCATTTATCATTTGGGGAATAAGTTGTATTCCTACAAATTTGACAAAGTTCTCTATATATTTGAGATATGAGACCTTTATCCAAAAAACTATAAAATTTTTTCCCAATTTTCTGCTTTTCTTCTAATTTTGGCTCCATTGATTTTATTTGTACAAAATGTTTTAAATTTAATGTAACAAAATTATCCACTTTACATCTCACAATGCTATCTCTCATTTATTCATAAATTCCACTCCTATCTATAAGTCTGATAGGTAATGTATTCCATGTCCTTCTAGTTTTATTGTGATATCTCTCTTTATATGTATTTATAAAAATTTATATGTATTTATAACAATAAATATTGTGATATCTCTCTTTATATGTATCCATTTTGATGTTATCTTGGTCAATAGTGTAAGATATAGATCTATACCCAATTTCTGCCATGTTACTTTCCTGTTTTCCTAATAATTTTTTAACCAAATAGTGTAATCTTTTTTAAAAAATATATTTATTTATTTTTAGTTTATAACATCCAGTTCCACAAACTTTTGAGTTTGAAATTTTCTTCCCCTCCCTCTCCTCCTCAATATGGTGTGCAATCTAATAAAGGTTCTACATATACATTCATATTAAATATATTTTCATATTAGCCATGTTGTAAAGAAGAATTATAACCAATAGAATGAACCTCTAGAAAGAAGAAACAAAACAAAACAAAAAAGAGAGAGATCAAATAATGGGTTTTAATCTGTATTCAGACTCTGTAATTCTTTCTCTGGATGTGGATAGCATTTTCCATCATAAGCCTTTTGGAATTGTTTTAGAACCTTGCATAGCTGAGAAGAGCCAAGTCTATCAAATTTAGTCATCACACAATATGGCTGTAATGGTGTACAACCTTCTCCTTGTTCTGTTCCCCTCACTCAGCATCAATTCATATGTTTTTCCAAGTTTTTCTGAAGTCTGCTTGCTCATTATTTCTTATAGCATAATAGTATTCTATTACATTCATTTACCACAACTTGTTCATCCATTCCCCAGTTGATGGGCATCCCCTCAATTTTCAATTCTTTGCCAACACAAAAAGAGCTGCTATAAATATTTTTGTACATGTGGGTTCTTTCCACATCTGTATGAACTCTTTGGGATACAGCCCTAGAAATGGTATTGTAGGGTCAAAGGGCATGCACATTTTTAGGCATAGTTCCACATTGCTCTTCAAAATGGCTGGATCAGTTCACAACTCCATCAACAATGCCTTAGTGTTCCCATTTTCTCACATCTTCTCCAACATTTATAATTTTTCTGTTTTGTTATGTTAGCCAATTTGATAGGTGTGATGTGGTACCTAGGAGTTGTTTTGATTTGCATTTCTCTAATCAATAGCTATTTAGAGCATTTTTCATATGGCCATAGATTTCTTCCTCTGAAAACTGCCTGTTCATTTCCCTTGACTATTTATCAATTGGGGAATGACTAAAATAGTGTATTCTTATCCCAAAAGCTTGGATCTTTACATTTGTCAGTCACGAGGTTACTAAAATAATTTATTGCAGTGTATTGTATGTCTACTCCATTCCACTGGCCCACCTTTCTATTTCTTAGTCAGTATCGGATAGTTTTGATAATTATTCCATCATAATATAGTTTAAGATCTGGTACTGATAAAGCTCCTTCCTTTACATTTTTCCATTAATTCTTTTTATATTCTTGATCTTTTGCTCTTCCAAATGAATTTTATTATTATTATCATTTCAAGTTCAATAAGATAATTTTTTGGTAGTTTAATTGGGATAGCATTGAATAAGCAGATTAGTTTAAGGAGAATTGTTGCTTTCATTATATTGGTTTTGACAACCCATGAACAATTAGTATTTCTCCAATTATTTAAATCTGACTTTATTAGTATAAAAAGTGTTTTATGATTATATTCATGTAGGTCCTGGGTTTGTCTTGGCAGGCATATTTCCATATATTTTATATAATCTACAGTTATTTTAAGTGGGATAGATCTTATTATCTCTTATAGGGTTCTGTTGATGATATATAAAAATGCTGATGATTTATGTGGGCTTATTTATATCCTACTTTGCTAAAATTATTGTTTCAACTAACTGTTTAGTTGAATGACTAGGGTTTCCAAGTATATAATCATATAATTTACAAGGAGAGATAGTTTTATTACATCATTGCCCATTCTGATTCCTTCAATTTTTCTTCTCTTATTGCTATTGCTAGCATTTTTAATACAATATTGAATAATATTACTGATAATATATCTCTTTGTTATACTTCTGATCTTATTGGGAAGACTCCTACCTTATCTTCATTGCAAATAATGTTTGCTGTTGGTTTTAGCTAAATACTTCTTATCATTTTAAGGAAAGATCCACTTATTCCTTTGCTTTCAAGTGTTTTTAATGGGAATGAGTGTTGAATTTTGCCAAAAGTTTTTTTTTCTGCATATATTGATATAATCATATTATTTTTATTATTGATATAATCAATTAGTTCATAGTTTTCCTTATGTTACACCATTCCTGCGTTCCTGGTATAAATCCCTCTTGGTCACAATACATAATCTTTGAGATATATTGTTGTAATTGCCAAGCTAGTATTTTATTTAGGATTTCCGCATGCATATTTATTAGTGAAATTGGTCTATAATTGTCTTTCTCTGTTTTTGCACTGCCTGGTTTAGGTATCAGTATCATATTTGTTTTATAAAAGAAGTTTGATAGAAATTCTTTTTTGCCTATTATTCCAAGTCATTTATTTGATCTTAGAATTCATTTATCTTTAAATGTTTGGTAAATACACTTGTTAATCCATATGATGCTGATGTTTTTTCCTTAGGAAGTTCATTAATGACATATTTGATTTTTTTTCTAAAATAGGTTTATTTAAATATTCTATTTCCTCTTCTATTAATCTATATGTTTTGTGTTTTTGTAAATATACTTCCACTTCATTTAAATTGTTAAATTTGTTGACATATAGTTCTGTAAAATAACTCCTAATAATTGGTTTGATTTCATTTCCATTAGTGACAGTCACATTTTTCATTTTTGATACTAGTAATTTGGTTTTCTTTTCTCTCATTTTAAATCATATTAACCAATGGTTTATCTATCTTTTTTCATAAAACCAACTTTGGTTTTATTAATTCAATGGTTTTCATAATTCAATTTTATTAATCTCACCTTCAATTTTTAGGATTTCCAATTTGATTTGGGTATTTTTTATTCTTTAATGAACTGAAGAATTTAATTCTTTGTACCCTAATGAAAAAAATAGTCATAGTTTCATCCCATAATACCAGAGATTTATTATATCTAATTTCTCTAACATTCCTTTCATATTCCTAATTGTTTTTGTTTATCATTCTGTTAGATCTGACTATACCTGACAGAGGCATGTTGAAATTACTTAAAATTATTGTATAAGGGTGGAAACCCCACCCTCATATCAACCCTAATTAATGTAATCCAAGAAAGCTCAGTCAGCTTAACTGATTTAACCAACCAAAAGTTAAGTGGAATGAGTCCTTAATAAATTTTACAGGATTAAAGTGCTTTGATAAGATATTTTATCATACAAGAAATATCTTGTGATTGTAGGAAAGAATCAGGCTCAACTCTGTGTGCATGCATAACATAACAAGCCAGTTTGGAATGCTATGTCCAGGAATAGGTCAGTCATGTGGTGGTTAAATCTGGTCATGAAAGACTCCTAGGGTATAATTACTCTTCAGGGAAAGGATAGAAGTTCCTTTCCTCTTCCCCACTGAGCAGGTGAAATTCTCAAGGAAGTTCTAAAGATTAGAAGTTTTGGGGTTCTCAGAGGTGTTAATAGGGATATCCTCAGTACATCAGTGGCTGGTGGTAGCTTCTGCATCATGAACTAAAAGACACACTGAAGACAAAGTAGATATGTGGAAGAACAGCAGCTTTAGGACTTTAAATGGGCTCTAACTGTCAGAGCCCAGGAGAGAGCTGCACCTAAGGGTAAATTCCTTAGAACTCTACAAAGGGAAGAAAATACTTCCACCGACTAGGAATTTTGTTTTTACCTTGTGTCCATAAATGATTTTTTTTTCCAGTTTGAGCCTACTTCCCTCAGGGACCTTGTGTGTATGAGGGGAGAATGCACCCCCAGATTGAGGGGATAATTTTATAACAGCTGTCTTTTGTACAACTGCTACTAGTAAATATATTTTCTGAGTCAGTTATATCTAGATGATAATAAAAACAGGTAGAGTCTCCTAAGTAATAGTACCAGAGATCCCAAACCCAGTCCCTCAGAGTTATCCCCTAGAACCATGTGGGAAGAAGTATTTGGTCGTCTTTTGGAGACTCAGTCTGCCAATATAAGTGGAAGCTGGGAAATAACCCTGGGAAGGAGTGTTTTAATTATATTAGATTTTTAAAAAATAAAATTACTTAACATTTACATTAAATACTTTGGTTTTATACTACTTATGTATATCTATTTAGCCTCATATTGTTTTATTATGTATTGATACCTTTAGGCATGATATTGTTTTCCTGTCTTGTGTCCATATTTTCTTTTACTGTTGTTTTGTCTAAGCTCCTGATTTCCATGCCTACTTCTTAAAATATTTGGTTGAGGCATAATAAGTGCTATTAAACCCCTCATTTTAGCATTATTTATCTTTTTTATGCTTTAAGTAGACTTACATATATATATATATATATATATATATATATTAAGTTGTTACTTTTTGCCTTCAAATATAGTCTGTCATCCTCTTCCATTTGATGGAAGAGTTCATATTATAACATATTGATGATTATGATTGTTTTTTATTGCCACATAGCCATATCATAATTATTTTGAGGGGGGAAGAAGGAAGAAAGAAAGAAAGGAAGAAATAGAGAGAGAAGAGAAAAGAAATCAACACTTGTCTATAGCTTTATAGTTTGGAATGATCTAATTCTAGTCTCTCTCCCCACTCTTATCTCAAATCACAGGTTCTTGCCCTCTTCCACCGATATCGTTTGTTTTGCGTTAAGACAATGTACTCCCTGTCCAGTCCTAGAAATGAGACCCCTCTTTCCCCTATCAATCCAAGTTACCTGATTATTTTGTTTTTCTTCTGTCAGTCATTCATTTTTCTATCTTTGCTTATGCAGCCCAAACAAATATATGGTTAATATGGTTATCTTTTCTTCATCCCCATCTTTATTAATTACCTATACCTGTGGCACCTCAATTCAAGAAATACTAGGCCCTTTCTTACCCTCTTCCCTCCCTTAGGCTACTTCTCTTTAAACATCTAAAATGACCTCAAAGATTATCCTTCAAAACATTTCACATACATATGTCAAAATGATAGAAGTTTCCTTAAAAGATCTAACAATAGAGATAACACTGTTAGATGATCCTCACCATGCAAGGCATAAAATAGGGAGATAGAGGCTCATTGAAGATGTTTGCTACCAGTATGGAGATGTCTTGCAAAGTACAAATGAAAAAGGGGTTCCCTTTGTTTTTTTTTAAAGTAATTGGGGTTAAGTAACTTGCCCAAGGTTACACGGCCAGTCTTTTTGTGTGGGTGTTAAGTTTCTGAGGCCAAAACCGATCCTAGGTCCTCCTGACTCCGGGGCCAGGCACTGGGTTCCCTTTGTTGATTATATTTTTTCTGACTCTATCAGCCCTTAGAATACTTTAGAGCCTCCTAAAGGAGATTTATATTTACTGAAAAGAGTTCAGTCTATATTCTACAATATCCATATGGACAACATAGGGATAGTTCATCAGTAGTCCATAGCTTGAACAAACCCTCAAGAGAAATAATGAGCTTGCCCCAAAATTGAATAGGAAGAGAGTGGGCATTTGGGAAATTGCATAGTGCTTTTAATTATCCAAAACTTTTTTTTTCTGAAACAAAGGTTCATCTTTTAACAATGCCACAAATAATATTGTACATCAAAACAATGAATTACATTTGAATTTCAACTATTTACTGTTAAATAAAATCAATCTATATAGTATCATTGTTTTTTCTTTCATCACCTCTAAGGCTATCTCGGTATTCTTTGCTCATTCTTTCCCATTTATTTTTCTTCATTTTTTAATGGGGTTGGAGAGGGCTGGAGCTATGGTAGGGAATTCCTAATGAAAAATCTTCTTCTACTGATGCATACTTGCCACTCAAATTGTCTGTAACATAATTTTAGAAAAGTGTCTAATGGGGGACAGGTCAATGAGTCTAGCCCCTGAAAACTTACACAGAAAAGATCAGTGTGGAAGAATGGAAGAATTTTAGGTAGAGAAATTAACCTGTAGGCTACAATTTTATGAGTTTCTAAAGACCAATATAGTGTGCTGTCCTGGAATTTGGACATCTGGAAGCCTTGTAGGGGTGGTATCTATGTTGGGTTCTGAAGCCAGCCCAACATCAGTGCCCCTGGGAGGGAGGAAAAATCTTCAGAGAAAAAACTTATGAATTGTGATGACATATAATGCAAGTCCCATGGAGGGACTTTGAAGTATGCATTTATAGATATACTATAACTCATCTATAACTGATGTTGCTAACCATGTGATGAATAACAGTCTCTTGCTAGGCTACTGTTGCAGATACAGAACTGGAGGGATGAACAGAAGGCCTTACTCAGTCTTGGCCTTCTTGTTTGGACCTTTGTTCTTGGTTTGACAGTGGCTATCTAGTAAGACAAAGCGATAAAGAGAGAGACCTTGAGTCCTCTCTCTCTCTGATGCTGTAATGGGAATGGGAATTTAAAGATATTCCCTGCACCTTAATAGAGCTGGGGGGGGGGGGGAGTGTCTGAAGACCTCCCCTGCTTTGAAAGTAAACTCTGCCCCCTAATAGGCTGAATATAGTCACAGGGAGCCTGTGGTGGGAGGAGTTTGCTGAAGGAAAGCAGAGCCCTCAGAAAGCTGGTTCAGAGCTAGCCAGACAGTGAGAAAGAGAGGTTGAGGGAAGGAGCTAGAGAGGTTTGTGAGTAAATATTGAGCTTGTATTGGTTTATGGGAAGGCTGAAGAATGCTATGGCTCTTAGCATTATTATGGCTTCTGAATATCTTTGGTACTATGATGGAATCGGCTTACTGGTTTGGGGATTGGGTTTTCTGGTGTCTAAATAAATGCTTCAGTTCTGTCCTTTATCTAGAGAGTTTGGTATATTTTGCAATTGAATGTCATGTGATACTTGTAGTCACAGTCTTATAGTGATTGTGGGTGCTGTAAATATTGCATTGGCACTACAGACACCGACATAGAAAACAAGCCATGGCTCTTTGCCTTCACATTTGTTCTTTCATTTTAAATAAAGGAGGTTAATCTGGAGGTGACTACCTTGTGAATTTCAAAAGGTCATAACAGCCCCTTCAACTTGGTGGATGTCTGAAGACCTCCCTGGTGACTATGCTCAGCTAGGTGGCACGCTGGTAGGCCAGGAGTAAAGAAGACTGAGTTCAAATCTTGCTTCAGACACTCACTAGCTCTGTGACCCTGGGAAAGTCACTTAACCTCTGTTTGTCTCAGTTTTCTCAACTGTAAAATGGGGAGAATAATAGCACCTACCTCACAGGATTATTTTGAGGATCAAATGAGATAATTGAAAAACACTTAGCTCAGTGCCTGGAACATTGTAAGCACTATATTAATGGTTATTTGCATCCCTTCTCTTCTGACCAGACACATTTCTGTATGGAGGTAAAACTAAATGCCACTGTGTTCTTATTGCATATTTTTCTGGTGTTAGGACAAAGTAAACTTCATTTTATTTTAATCATTCAGTGACTTATGAAAATCATATTTCCTCTATAAATTGTACCTGACCTAACAAGATACTGGCATTCGACTTGTCCCTAACAAAAAGGGTCATGTTGAGGTGGTTAGGTCATGTTAGAGTCAAGTCCATGACTGATCAAGGAGTAGGAGGGCAAGATTCAATGTATCTATGTCCCCACTAGTTGATGATATACCCTATGTGCCAAGGACATGCCAAGGACACCTTGGAATCATTCCAAGGAAACAAGATCCTACTCTGGTGAACACTGCCCTTTCTGTGTCATGTTGTCTCTCATTTTCCCTACTATGTGGTTGTAATTAGTGGATACGCTATTCTGGTTCTGCTTTTTCATTCTACGTTATTTCATTAAACATCTATATTTCTTTATATTCCTCATGCTTATCTATTTAATTACACCAGAGTACAGTATTGTATTAGGCTATTTTGTTAATGGGTTTCATTTTTTGATCCAATCTGTAAATTTTTTTAATGGAAGAATTTATTAGAAGTAATACATTTGATTTGTCTTTTAACATTTTCCTCTCATTCTCAATATTGCCCAGGGAGAGTGAAATCTATCTTCATCTTTTATATTTATTTTAAGTAATAAAAATAAATACCATATTATTAAAAACAAATATCATAGTCTATTAGCCTATTAATTTTATGCTTCCCTGAGATTTACCACATTATTTCATGAGAGATTTTACCTTTGTGATTTTTAGCTTCTTCCTCTTCCCTCATTTTTATTTGGTTTATTTAATTTCTCATGTGAATTAAACAAATCTTTGATTCGTAAATGTGGGCTATCATTGTGTTTTTTACCTTTTGTTGTGTTATTCATAATATATATTTTTAAATCCAAACTGTAATTTTATTGTTTCCATTGTAGTTTTAAAAGATGATATGTCTTATTTAGTATGCATATATGAATACATGGGCATACACATTAAATCTTAACTCTAATTAGTAACAGGCAAATGATATTACTATTTTTTTTTTTGCTTTTCTTTTTTGGAGGGCAATTGGGGTTAAGTGACTTGCCCGAGGTCACACAGCTAGTTTTTTTGTGTTAAGTGTCTGAGCCTGGATTTGAACTCAGTTCCTCCTGACTCCAGGGCTGGTGCTCTATTCCACTGCACCACCTAGTTGCCCCTGATATTACTATTTTTAAGAACTTGTTTTTCAGTCTGTTTGAATTTCCTTCTCTACTGCTTGTAGGGATCTCCTTAGCTATGGATGTTTGTTGATAAATTCTTCTAGATCTTGTTTCTTTGATGTCAATTCTATTTTCAACCAATATGGACAATAGCATGAGAGATAATATGGCATAATGTCCAACCTCTGGAGCAGTAAGCACCCTAGCATACCCAGGATGGCTGCTAGGACAGGTTCCTGGATCTGATTTTCTAAAGGAAAGCAACTCAAAATGGATTAACAATCTTGCTTTAATCAAATATATGTCATTTACCTAGGTCAGGGGAAAAAGGTTAGCACCCTGAACTTCAGAGAATACAAACAGAAATTACAAGCAGACAAAAAATACAGACAGAGAAACAGATCAGCAGACAGGCTTCTAGCTATCTGACTATTACATCGATACCTAGTCAGTTTCCAGAGAGGGAAGCACCAACATCTGGGTTTTCAAAGCTAGGTGCTCAACAACTGCCCAGAGTCTCATCTGGTCAAATCACACAACTCTTCTCAAAGTGAGCCCCAAAGCAAAATCTCACATCAGGATTTATATAGCCTTCTCCTGGCTCAGAGAATGTCACAACCCTCTTGACCCACTGCCCAATCACAAAGCAACAAGGTGTGGGCATTCCTGAAAAATAAGCCTCCCATCACAGGCTCCATGTGACCACATTCAGCCTATTAGGGGTAGAGTATATTTACAAATCAAGGAAGGTTCTCAGAGTCATTTAAGCCTATCAAGGGGCCTAGGGGCAGGAAAGATCTTCAGATTCCCATTCCCATAACAACCTTATATTCAGGAAGATATGAGTTTAAGTCTTACTTTTGACACATGCTTGCTGTGTGATCTAGGGCAAAGCATTTAACCTTTCAGTGTCCTCTGGCAACTGTCTAAGTTACCAACAGGTACATAACTACCAACAGGTAGAGGAATGACCAGTAATTCTGAATTTCCTATGCTAATGAAATTGCAGGTCTAGTTCAAATAAAAATATTGATCCATTTGCAGGGAGTGGGCATCATATAACTTCCCTCATCTGAAATGGGTAAATAAGGATTGAACAAGCATAGTTTGGTCTAGAAAAATATGAAATTCAACAGAGAAACAAGCAGGGATGGGTGGGGGATGGGGACAGGTCATGGAAGAGTAGAGTTGAAAGGGAGGATAATATTGGAGAGGGAATAGTCACAAATAAAACAAACTTCCTTATCCTGAATAGGCAATTAAATGGGAAGGGAGAAGAGGGAGAAAAGTAAAGAGCAGAAATTTCAGGAGCTGCCTTGGCCTGTTAGATAACCAGCAAATGATTGAATAAATTGTGTTATGTGAATATAATGGATTATTAATAGCCTTGGCTTGTTTGGACCTTGTTCTGGATTTGACAGTAGCTATCTAGTGAGAGATAACTATTTTAAGGAGAGAGACCTTGAGCCCTCTCCCCTCTGATGCCAACATAGAAAACAGGCCACAGAAACAGCTGTAAAAAATGGTCAAAGAGATGATTTCAGAGAATCCTGAGTAGTATGAACTGATATAGGGTGAAGTGAACAGAAAAACCGGTACAAGGATAGCAACACTGGAAAGACAACTTTGAAAGACTTAAGAGTTGTCATTGGGTGGCTAGGTGGTGCAGTGAATAGAGCACCTACCCTGGAGTCAGGAGGATCTGAGTTCAAATCCAGACTCAGGCACTTAACACAAAAGCTAGCCATGTGAACTTGGGCAAGTCGCTTAACCCCAATTGCCCTCCAAAAAGCCAAAAAAAAAGTTCTCATAGATGCAATGATATACATTGATGCAATGTTTCTAGAGGACCTCCTCCTCCTTCTCCTACTTCCCAAAACAAAGGTATTCTTAGCACACTACAGTGACCCTTTACATCACATCCAGTCTGCCACACATACCTATCACTACTCCTTCTCTCGTCTCTGCTACCCTACATATGTTTGTTAAAATGTAAGTTCCTTGAGGAGAGGGACTGCCTTTGAAAAATGCATTTTCAGAGCTTAATACAATGCTTAGACCATAGTAAGAGTTTAATTTTTTCTTCTTTTTTTCATTGACTCAATTTGACAGATCATATATTAGACTAGAATTATTTTAATATATAGGTTTGAGATCAGGAGGTTCATGACACTAACGCTAGCTTGTTGTATTAAGGTAAGTTTGAAATTATTGAAATTAATTATATGAAATTATTATTGAAATTATTGAATAATTATTCAATTATTGAAATAAATGGCTTTGTTGGTCTCTTTGGAGGTTGTGGAATCTTCATGCTTTCTTTGGATATCATTAGATACCATAGGTCTTGAAATACAAATTTTGTGGTAGAAGAATTTTGTCATTTTGCTAACACTGACATACTTCCCGTGTCTACCCTTTTGTTTTGGTTTAGTCCTGTGGGATGGGAGCTGGGACTCTGCCCACTCAGGGATGCAAAAAACTGTTGTGGTATCATGGTGTGTTGTGGCAATACTGTCTCAAAGGATTCAGAGTCAGACTACCTCTAATCCAAATATTGGCATTTATTGAGGATTGACCCCCCTCAGAAGTCGGCTAGATTCCAAGAGAAGCCAGCAACTTAGTAAGACAACACAGGCAAATTTATAGTGTAATGATTACACAACAGAAATTATGAATATTAAAAAGGCAGGAGGGATTTGTTAAGGGATTAGGTAATGGGGAGGGGTCTTTCTATGGTTCCGGTGGTGAAACATCCTGGTCATGCATGCTGCTTTCTGATTGACTAGCTATTGTGGTCCTGTCTGGTTAAGATGGATAGTTAAGTATTGTGGTCCTGTCTTGGGTTAAATGGATGATGTGATTGTGATTGAGTACAAGAACATACCTGTTCAAATATGTGAATTGGATCTGGGGGCAATGGCTAGCTAGGGGCAGTAACTGTACTGAGTCTGGGGGCCTGTGGTGTGGTTAAATCAGGCCATGCCAGCTGTTCAGTGGGGCCCATAAGGAAGTTAGAATGTTGGGACTAGAGGAAGCTTTATTAGGATTCCATCAATTCCAATCAGTGAACTAGCATTTCTTACAGGCTAAACATTGGATTAATTCAATTGCAATTATTTATCCCATTCATAATAATTTCTATTATTGTTGAAGATGCTTTGTGGTTACACACTAATTTTAGGTCTACTTTCATGCTATATATTCTTAATTTGTGGAGATTGCTTTCTCTTACATACATGAATACTTCAAATCCTCCAGATTTGTATTGAAAACAAACAAAAAAAAACCCTCAAAACCCTAAACCTGTGAAATCAAACTCATCACTACCACATAGAACAATCCTTTCAAATGTCATTTGTTCAGTTGTTTTAGTTGTGTCCAACTCTTTGTGACCCATTTTGGGGTTTGGCAAAGGTACTGGAGTGATTTGCCATTTCCTTCTCCAACTCTTTTTACAGCTGAGGGAACTGAGGCAAGCAGAGTTAAGTGACTTGCCCAGGGTCACAAATTGAGCATCTGAGGTCAAAGTTGAACTCAGATTCTAGGCCTGGCACTCTATTGACTGTGACAACTAAAAACAATGTCAAAAATAACAGATTCAGGCAGTTTTCTGTTAGGCTTGTAGGACAACAGAGCCTTATGTAGTAGTTTGACACTGAAATGCTTTCCCTTTACATGCAAGTATGTTCCCTGTTGTTTTGTGGGTCACATCCATTTATACATTTTTCTTGATAAAATTTTATGACATCCTAGATTAATCTTTTCTTGTGTAAATCCTTTGTCACATTGTCATTAGGCAGCATATCACATGAGATTTTTCTTACATGGTATTATAAAATATTATTTGAAATTCATATAATGAATGAATGAAAAACATGCCTTAAGCACTTTCCAAGTATTAAGCTGTTTGCTAAGCATTTGAGAATACAGAATGAATGCCTGCTCTCAAGAAGCTTCCAGTGTAATTGGAGAAGACTATGCCTGTAGGAGATTTCATCTCCAGGTGCATGGAAAGTACTGAAGCTCCAAAAAATCAAGTCACACCGGATATCAGTTCTGTCCATACCCTTCCCCAGACCGCAGAGAGTTTTGCTGTCTTCCCTCGGTGGGGAAGAGGAAAGTTAACGCGATAGCATCTGTTACTTTGTATTTACTCTGTAACCTCAGTACCTGGTGTATAGGTGCTTAATAAATATTTAATTGCCTCTAATGTGCCCACGTTTGTATAACACAAGGCGCCTAAGGGTCACTTAGCCTCTTGGTCTCGATTGCCTCCATTTGTAAGGGGAGAAAATAGGAAAAAGCTGCCTCAAGCAATCTTCATGCTCCAGATCCATGAGATTTTAGAGCATTAGAGATTATCTACAATTTGTCCTCTATTTTGTTTGTACATAAATATCTGTTGAAATACTTTCCATTTACAAGCGTTTCCAGGGTGGTTTTGCGCTGAGACATCCATTTTTTATGTTGTTCTTAATGAAACTTTTAGGACAAACTAGTATTTTCTTGCATAAATTGCATGTCTTCCTCTGACCCTCCCCCATCATTAGACTTGGAGAGCGGAGATTGTGTGGATGTTTGTCCAGCTTTATATTCCCAGCATTTGGCACAGCGCCAGGGATACAGTAGGTGCTTAATAAGTGCTACTTGGCTGACTCGGGGTGGGAGCGGAACAGTGAAAGCCACCAATCCCAAAGCAGGTCATTTTTGCCTTAAGCATCGAGTTCCGATTTACCCCTGCGCCTCAGGAGGGGAACTCGGGACTTGAACAGTGGGAGACCGTACCCCCGTGCTTTGGGGAGAGGAGGTCGAAAGACGGGCACAGCAGCATCTGGTCCGACTCAGGCCACCGCCTCCGGCCACCGCCTCCAAATTGCGCTTCAATAAGCCCCAGCACCACACCCCAATAGTGCGAGGGGGACTCATGGAGGTATCCTAGAGATCATCCACGCAGCCCCTTAGGCACAGCGGAGCCCGCGCTGCCCTAATTCTCGCGAGAGTTCGCCTGCGCCGAGGGGAAACCTTGTGAAGTCCAAACCCTGACTGGAGGATCCGGGAGGGAGTGCTGGGAGGGGTGTTCCCACACCGGCTCTTCTTCCCTGGCCTCTTAGGACAACCCTGGCCCCTCTCGGGCGCAGGGGAATTTCCGGAGTCTGGACCGGAACCGGAAGGTTCTCAAAGAATGGAAGGGCGGGGCTAAAAAAATCCAAAAAAAAGCGCGGCCCTAAGGCCGGGAGACCGACTGTCCTTGTTGCCGCCGCCGCCGTCCTGGCCCTGTTTCACAGTCCCTGACCCCGCGCCTCCTCCCGGGTCTCCGCGGAGGTCCAGGCCACGGCCTCGATGGATCTCACGGCCAACCTGAAGTCTTTGCTGCTGGCCATCAGCCAGTACAAGGCTGTCAAGTCTGAGACGAACACTAACCAGCTCCTTCGGCATCTGGAGGTGAGAGGCTGGGGGGACGGCCCCGACCCCGACCCCCGGGCCCGAAACCGCCCACGCCTGGCCCTGCTCTGAGGCGCCCCAGAGAAATCCCAGGGCAGGGGGCGGGGAAGAGGGACGAAGCCTCCCCCTTTCGTGGAGCCCTCAGTTTCCCTGTTTGTAAGATGGAGAGAGTGAGGACTTGCACCACCTGTCTCGCAGGGTGGTTGTCAGCAAAGCCCTTTGTTCGCAGGAAAGTGCCTTTTTTCCCTAATGGTTTGCCTGATTTCACAGGTGTAGTTGATATTTTGTTTGCTTACACGATGGGTATGGGAGGTACGGGGGGGGAGGAAAAGAAAATTCACAACTCAAAATAAAAAGAAAGAATGTCAAAAAATAATGAATTGCCTTTAAACGTGTTTTCTAAATGCCAGATTGTTCTGTAGCAGTTACTTTTTATTAAAATTAAAAAGAAAGCCAATTTCATCAACCTCAGGTGAAGAGCCCTTGATCAACCCCCCCCCCCCCATTTATAGATGATGAAACTAAGGCCTAATGAGGTGAACAGATTTGGGGGGAAATCACAAAATTGCAAGGTTTGTAAAATCTCAGCCCCTTAGGTGTGAGGGCTCCGTTCTCACTCCTCAGGTTGTCATGTACACGGTGAGAAGAGGTTGGTGCTTTTACACAGAAGGGGGGAAACTGACGTTTGGAGAGGTTGCCCTGTGATTTGTTCAGTGTGATACACCTTAAAAACATTGGAGGGGGATTCCTGACTTTAAATCCAGCACAGTATCCATGAAGCCAGGCTGCTTTAGGAGAATATAAACTTCTTGAGAGCAGATGCTGTTTTTGTTTTGTTTTTTTTTAATTTTTTCTTTTAGCTTCAGTACCTAGCAGTGTGCTTTTTAGAATGGATGGATGTGTGTTCTGAAACCTGCCTACATCATCCCTCTCTGAAATAGTCAAGTGGTCAAGATTGCCAAGGTGCAAAACTTACTACTGTTTGAGGTAGCCCAGTTAGGTCTTGGGCAGCACTAATTGTTTACTTCAAGATTTACATTGATGGAAAATTTCTCCTTTGGGTAGCCCCTGACATTTTTTGGATAGATCCTGTTGTTAGGCTAAGGGTAAGGGCTAGGACCTGTTGCCTCCTTAGAATAGGGAATTTTCTCTTGAAGCTTAGAGACTTGGAAAATTTTCTAGAGCACTGAGAGTTAAGAGTCTTGCCTCCAGGTCTTCCTGACTGGAGGGCTGTACTCAGTCCTTTATTTCTGGAAACCTCCTCCTTTTGTTAACCAAGTTGATATTGCATCCTTTCAAACTTCTAACCATTTTTCCTTCTTCTGCCCTCCTCAGCCAAGTAGAAGAAGTTTAATCCCTCTTTGAAATGATATTTGAAATATTTGAAGACCAGTCCCAGTTGAATATTGTAGTTAGATAGTTGTTACTGCCAAAATTGCTTTGGGGGCGGCTAGGTGGCGCAGTGAGTAGAGCGCCAGCCCTGGAGTCAGAAGGACCTGAGTTCAGATCCGGCCTCAGACACTTAACCCACACAAACAACAACAAAAAAAACCTAGCCGTGTGAACGTGGGCAAGTTACTTAACCCCAATTGCCCTAAAAGGGGCGGCTAGGTGGCGCAGTGAGTAAGAGCGCCCGCCTTGGAGTTGGGATGACCCGAGATCAGATCCAGCCTCAGAAAATGAGCACCCACGCATAAATAATGACTAGCCGTGTAACCTTGAGCAAGTTACTTAACCCCAATTGCTTAAAAAAAAATTGCTTTGTTCTGGAATGCTTTATTAGCTTTTCCTTTTTTTCCCTACAAATCTCAAAGACCCATTCACCTCTTATTGACTCTCTCCAACCCACAGTTAACTTTGAAATCCTGAAGAATCATGCTTGGATTATGTACTTTCTTTATAGTGTTTGCTATTGTTTTTGTTTATGCTTATTCTTACCTTCTATTACTACTGATCAAATGATTCCATAAGGACTAGTCTTATTCTTTGATTCAGTCTCTTTACAACTAACTGCTGAAGTCATGTTGTATGTATTAAGAGATGAAGGGGTTATCCCTGATGCAAAATAATAACTGACATTTGTATAGTTCTTTACAATCTTCTACTCCCTTCAGTTATATTAGCTTACTTGACCTCTCATCAACCCTTTGAGTTACATTTTCGTAGGTGAGGAAATAAGAACGAGAGGTTAATAAGTTTTGTCTACTAGAGTTAGAAAGCTAGTAATTTTTGAAAGTACAATTTGAACTCTGCCACATAACCACCCTTAAAAGGGGATGCAAATGAGCCTTAGTTTCTTCATTTGTGATATGAGCTTGGAGTAGATGATCAGAGTTCCATTCAGTTTGTAATTCTAAGACATAGTAAAATATAGATCTAAATTTTATATATAAATTTTTATTGGGCAGCTTGGTTGCACAGTGGATAGATTGCCAGGCCTGTCAGGAAAACTCATCTTCCTGAGTTCAAAAATAGCCTCAGACATTAGCTCTGTGACCTTTCATAAGTCACTTAACCCTTTTTGTTTCTTCATCTGTCAAATGAGCTAGAGAAAGAAATGGCAAACCACTCCAGTATGTTTGTCAACAAAACTCACAAATGGGATGCAAAGAATCGGAAATGAATGGAATGACTCAACAACAAAATTTTTTTATAATAATAATAGAACCTAACACTTATTAGCACTTAGTGTGTCCTAGGCTGAGTGCTTTACAATGATCTCTTTTGATCCTTACAACAACCCTGGGAGGTCAGTGCTATTATTATCCCCATTTTACAGATAAGGAAATTGAGGTAAACAGATTAAGTGACTTTCTCAGGGTCACACAGCTAGAAAATATTTGAAGGTGGATTTGAACTCACTTTCTGACTCCAGGCCCAGTGCTCTTTCCACTGTGCCACTTAATTGCCTCTAATTTGATATGTGTTTAGGGAATATAAGCTTACTGTTGTGTTAATTTAAGTAAAATATAATTATAAAGGTAAATCTAGGCTGACCTTTGAGAAAACTGCAGTTTTTAATTAGTGTTAACCCAGTTTGACAGTATGTGCAGTATTCCACATCTTTAGTCCCTTCACTTTTGGAAAGAAGGGGAGAAGGTGTGTTTAACTCATCTCTTCTTTGGAGCCAAGCTTGGTCATTATAATTGCATAGCAGTCATTTTTGTGGTTTGGTTTTGTTTTTCCCATTTAGATTGCAATAGTCATGTTATATGTTATTTTTCTTTACTTTTAGTTCTGTATCACTTGGCATATTTTCCCATGCTTCTGTGTATTCAAATTTGTTGTTTTAATAGGACAATAATAATTCCTTTACATTTGTGTACCAGAATTTGTTTTAAGTATTTTTCAGTTCATAGGCATCTACTTTGTTTCCAGTCTTTTGCTACCACAAAAAATGTTGCTATAAATATTTCTTCATTTGACCTCTTTGGAGCTTATGCCTAGTAAATAGGATCTCTGAGTCAAAGCGTATGGACATATAAGTCACTTTCTTTTTTTTTTTTTGCTTTTATTTTGGAGGGCAATTGGAGTTAAGTAACTTGCCCAAGGTTTCACGACTAGGTTTTTGTTTGTGTTAAGTGTCTGAGGCCGGATCCGAACTTGGGTCCTTTATGACTCCAGGGCTGAAGCTCTATTCACTGCGCCACCTAGCCGCCCCTTAAGTCACTTTCTTAATGTAATTCCACATTGTTTCTAGGATGGTAGAACATAGCTCAGCCAATAGTATTTTGCTCTTCCTGTCTTTCTACAATTCCTCCAACATTGATTCATCACACTTTTGTTATCTTTCTCAATTTGGTTTGTATGAGGTAAACCACTAGTTGTTTAATTTTCATTTCTCTTATTTTTAGTGATATAGAACAATCTTTTGTATTAATAGTTTGCAGTTCTTTTGAGAACTAATTTATTTATATCATTTGAACACTTATTCAGAACTCATTTCTTTACAATTTATTGTTTTCCAGGTCATTTCTGCACAGAAACTTACTCGATGGTTTACATCAAACCAGATATTGCCAAGTGAATGCCTGAGCTGCCTTGTAGAGCTCCTTGAAGACCCAAATTTAAGCACTTCACTAACTTTAAGCATCATCAATCTGTTATCTCAGCTAAGTAAGGTTTCATTTCACTTTATTGTTCTAAAAGGAAGGGAAGTTGAAATAAAAGAAAACAAAGCATTGCTGGTTTAGATGTTTCTAATATAGTATCTCATTTGCAGAACATGATTCAGTTTAAAAATTAAATTACCGGAAACCAAGACAAACAGACCCACATAATAGTACTAACATGTAGACATAAGACTTAGAAATATATTGAAAAATATGAAAATGCCTTAAAATAGTTGTAATTTACAATCTTAAGGTACAAGTAATCCTTATTTAAGGATGATTACTTCTAATTAAAACTTGATACAATATATTAAAGTAATCACTTAAAGAAAAAATTTGTAATAGGCCACTCATTGTCATTGGTTCATTTTCATACCTTACTTAGAGGCAGCTAGGAAGACCTGGGTTCAAATCAAGACACTTCTTAGTTATGTGACCTTGGGCAAGTCACTTCAACCTCTAGTCTGCCTCAGTTACTTCCTCTATAAAATGAGGATAATAGCACCCACCTCCCAGGTTGATGTATGGATGAAATGAGAATATTTGCAAAGTTCTTTGTAAACCTTAAAGCACCGTATAAATGCTAGTTGTTGGGTGGTTGTTTTTTTTTTTTTTTAAGCAATTGGGGTTAAGTAACTTGCTCAAGGTTACACGGCTAGTCATTTGATTTATGCGTGGGTGCTCATTTTCTGAGGCTGGATCTGATCTCAGGTCATCCCAACTCCGAGGCCGGCACTCTTACACACTGCACCACCTAGCCGCCCCTTTAGGGCAATTGGGGTTAAGTAACTTGCCCAAGGTTACAAGGCCAGGTTTTTGTTTGTGTGGATTAAGTGTCGGAGGCTGGATCTGAATTCAGGTCCTTCTGACTCCAGGGCCGGCGCTCTATTCACTGTGCCACATAGCCGCCCTAGGGTGATTGTTTTAAGAGTATTGGAATAAGCTGAAAAGTTTGCAGTAACATGAATAGATAGCAATCAAGCAACATTAAGTCTAATAGATTTCATTTGAGTTTTCTTTTAGATTTCTCAGAGATTATATAAGTATAGAACTGAAAGGGACCTTATAGGCCATTTCCTTCAGCCATTCACTTTATACATAAGGAAACAAGTTTAGGGCTGTTCAGGGATTTTTTGAGCCCTGACTCTGGCACCTCTCACCATTGTGTCTTGTTGTCACAGCAAAGTGAACTGGCTTAGAAAATGGAAGGAGAGTATAGTTTGCTGAATGACCCATATTTCCACCTGACTGAATAAACTGTTTCTTTTAATCCAATTTAAATGTTCCTTGTCTTTGCCACTTACAGTTTTTTTCAAAATATAATAGGACAAATATATTCATACTAAGATTGAGAGGGGCTCTGATCTGAACTAATGGAGGAAACGCCCACACCAATGAAATTATAGATTCTTGAAATATAGTTAGGTAAATCTTGAGGTAATAAAGGTCATAAGTTTGATATTTTAAACATACTTATTTAATCTATATGCCATTTTATTTTACATTACAGCTATAGACAGTGATACCAGAGAGTGGCTCCAGAACACTTATAATCTGAATAGTGTCCTGGCAGGAGTGGTATATCGGAGCAGTACTGTCCATAATGACTCAGTATTATTGCAGGTATAAAATGCTTTATTTTTACCTCCTTTCTTTTTCTATCCTTGTTCACTAAGTGACAAGAATTGAATTAAAACAAAAAATAATCTGTCATCATCAGTTAAAGTATAAAGTATACCTACTAAGTACTGGAGAATTTGTTGATTAGATATAGTCTTTGTGCTTGAAAAATTTTAAATTTGGTTAAACATGTCACTGTCATAAAAAAGCTTTCAGTAGATAGTAATTTCTCTTTATCTCTATATATCTTAGGACAGTGCCGAACAGAAATAATTATGAACAGATTCATTTTGAGCGTCAGGGTAGCCAGTCATGCTAATACAGCCCTTTCCTGAGATGGTGTCTAGTTTTAATGTGCTCTGGGAAATTTCAAGTAGAAGAGTAGCTTTAAGCAGCTCATATTTATATAGCACTTTACAATTTACGCAGTAGAATACTTTCCTCATAATAATGTGAGATAAGTATTGTGAGTCTTATCCACATTTTTACAAGTAAATTGAGGCTCCCAGAGATTGATTGTTTGTTGACATAGCTAATAATTGGTAAAGTCAGTACCCATGCATAGGTCTTCTGATTCCAGGTCCACTATTCTTTAAAACAACTCTGTTTTAAAGAGTATTATTTGGCAAATTAGAAAAGAAGAAGATGCCTCTGAGAGGGATTGTGATGATTCAAGAGGGAGAGAGATAAGATGTCCTAATTGAGGTAGAATTTACATGTAAGTCCAAATTAGGAGATGGCCAATTAGGTGGGCTCATTTTCAATCTCAGTATTTACTCAGAATGACTTGTTATATTTTATAAAACCCCAAAACTTTTCCTTACCAAATAGGGATAGGTATTAGATCTGTTATTTCACTGGTTCATCCCCTTGAAAAAAGGATTTGTTCCATGAAACTTGGACTCAGTCAAAAGGCTGCACCCAAGGACCTAGAAGAGGCTGCAGGCTCTCCACCCCTTGTACAGGGAATTCCTAAGTGAGGAAACTCCCACTGCCAATGCAGGTTGGCATCTTCTCTGCAATACAGTCTTTTTTTTCCTTCTTTCTTTCTTTTTTTTTTTTTTTTTAATGACTGTGCCTCCCCATCTTGCCCAGGCTAGAAGTGCAGGGGCTACTCACAACAGATCAGTATGGCACCTTTGACCTATTCCAACCTGAAAAGGTTGGACCCTCCTTAGTCAATCGGAGAGTCAACTGCTTTCAGAGGAATCACATATCTGATCACATAGTCCTATTATAGGTCACAGCACCTAAGCTTATTATGAGATCTGACTCCTTCAGCCTCTTCTAGGATTATGGTCTACCATACCTAGCTTCAGTTTAGTTTTAAAGAGTGACCTTAAGCAGATTCTGCCTGAACTAGATTATAATGTAATTGGGAAATACTTGACAAGATACATTAAAAATGCAATAGAATATAGATAATGTTAATATGTGATTTTTCTAAGTTAATATGTGGTCTGCAGGAAACCTTATATATTGTTTATTGGTACCATTTTTATTTGACTTTGATACCACTGACATAGACCACTTTGAAAGGGAACTGACTAGCCCAGGGCCACACAGCCAGGATGTGTCAGAGGCAGGACTTGAACTCAGGATGGAAAATTTTAAAATATTAACCTCAGTCCCCCTCTATCAATGTAGTATATTCCTGTGAGCACTAAAGTGTATTTTTATATTTATATGTTAATAACCATTTTGTTACCTGCAGTGCCTTCAACTCCTGCAGAAGCTGACCTACAATGTCAAAGTTTTCCATTCTGGTGCCAATTTTGATGAGCTAATTACATTTCTGATAGGTCATATGTAAGTAATATATACATATATACTAATATATTCATCCTTACTCCTAAAGAAAAATCTGTAGGCTATCTACACTTTTTTGAAACCAAAAATCTGTTATGTTAAGTGGTTTTTAGGCAAGTCATCTTTTTCTAGGACAACATTGTGGTGTAGGTTGTGATTCTGAGTTCTTGATATGTATACGAATAATCTCTAGAAGGTTTTACCAAGATGCAAGTAGTTGGTTATAGACTTGGAAATGAACTATGTGTCTATTATCCCAAGAACTAGGCTACTTAAATTGGAAAGTGCTTGTCACTAGAAGTTGATCAGATGATGATCTTTTTTTTGGGGGGGGGGGTATGATCTTCCTTGGTGGAACAAGTATTCCCATCTTTTGAGTATTGAAGTATTTTTGTGAAAAAAAATCTGAAAGTTCTTTCCTTTTTCCACATTTAAAAATTTTAGTATTTTAAAGTATCTCTCTATGTTAATAATTTGAGTTGAAAAGTCCTATGGATTCAGTTAGTATTTTTAGAGAATAGTTAAAGGGAAATATAAAGTCATAATAAAAATTTCTACATGAATTTAGTTTACCAACGAATGAATAAAGCATTTATTAAGCACTTACTGTGTGCAAAGCTTTGTGTTAAGTTTTGGGGATGCAAATAGAAAAATAAGACAGTCTTTGCTCTCAAGAAGTTCACATTCTAGTAGGGCAAGATTTCAGATGCAAGTCATTTGGAAAGGTCTTGTGATCCTTAGGGTACTATGCAAAGCAGATGCTTGTGTCTCTTTGATAAAATCTTATCAGTTTTCATTGTACAAGGCAGTGTAAAGTTCATAGTCTTATAGGCTTTTATTTGCAGTTTTTCCATGTTGAGACTGAATAATTTGGTTTCAAAACATGTATTAAATGATTGCTGTAGTTATGTTTGACTTGTAAGAATAAAAAGGAAAACGTTCACATTAATTGCTCTAGTTACTAGAAATGAGATGTTTAAAATGTGTCTCACCATGTGTCATTTTAAGTAGATTGGAATTCAACATAATGCAGTCTTTTTTCCTTTTTTTTTGTTCTCCTGAAATGAAACATAGTCAGTCTCCTGAAGATGAATTAACAATGTCTTGTCTAGGACTCTTGGCAAATCTTTGTCGGCACAACCTGTCTGTTCAAACCCATGTGAAGTCTTTGGTAAGAATTCGTGTGTGTGTGTGTGTGTGTGTGTGTGTGTGTGTGTGTGTGTGTGTGTGTGTGTGTGTGTTTCAATCTTCCAGCTCTTGTTTTTGGTTCTTTGATCCAAGGAAATCTTAGTATTTTGTTATTTATGTGAAGACTCGTGTGTCCATATTCATTCTATCTGATGCTTCAGAGCTTATACAAGAATTGAAAATTAAGTGAAGCAATATAAAGTGATCGCATCTTTGAGTTATGGAAGACTAGTATAAGTATAAAACACTGACTTCTTTCAACATGGTATTATGTTGGAACTCTGAAGAAAATCTGGTTTAAGAGTATACATGAGAGGGGCGGCTTTGCGGTGCAGTGAATAGAGCACCGGCCCTGGAGTCAGGAGGACCTGAGTTCAAATTCGGCCTCAGACACTTGACACACTTACTAGCTGTGTGACTTTGGGCAAGTCACTTAACCCCAATTGCCCTCCCCCCGAAAAAAAGCAAAAAAAAAAGTATACATGAGAAATACTGGATTATTTTGTTAAAGGTTTAAAATCATATCAGGTTCTTTCTAAGGTGAGTCAAACACATTATTTTATGACTTTCAAAGAATTCACTTATTGGTATTTATTTAAAATCATGGAACTTTGAATTGAAAAGACTTTAGAAATTATCTAGGCCTGTCCTTATAAGGATGAAAAATTTGAGACCCAGACAATATAAGTGACATGCTGAGGCAGACCATAGGCAGAATAGTGCTGGAACCCAGATTTTCTTAGTCTGGTTTGTAATTCATCAAGCATTTATTAAGTACTTACTCTGTGATAGAGGTACAAAGACAAAACCCAAATATGTTCTTCCCTTAAGGAGCATGCATTCTGTTGTATGTATGGGGAATGGGGTGGAGAGGAACTAAATATAAAATATTTCTTGGAGGGAGGGCACTGGGGGTGGTGTATCAAGATAGGACTTAAAAGTCCTATCTTGTAGGTAAGTGGCACTTGAGCTGAATCTAGGAATTTTAAGAAGCAAATGCACGAGGGACAGCTTTTACAAAAGCATGAAGATTAGAGATGGAATGTCCTGTATGAGAAGTAAGTAGACTTGTTTGGTTGGAATCATAATATGTGAAAGGGAGTTATGTGACCATAGAGTTTAGTGAAGTTCCTTCAGACAAGTAGTGTCAGAACTGGCATTAAAACCCAGGTCTTTTCACTTCAAGTAATGCAATTGATACATAATTATAGCTCTCACTTAAGCACCTAGTAGTACCACTAAACTTTCATTATATTTAACTAGATTAGCTTGAAACAAAATTTGCTAGTTTCTCTTCGTCTCCAGCAATATTTGTGTGGACATAAAAGTAAATCTAGTCATTAGAAAGAAAGGATGTAAGTAATCTATTATTTGGATAATTAATTTCACCAGGTTGACTAGGCATTTTGTTTTAATATAGAAAGAGTAAAATTTTTTTTTACTGGGAAATGATATAATGTATTTAAGTAATCACACTTTTTAGTAACTGGAGCATGTCACACTTAATTTCAGAAGGAATAAACAACTTTCTACATTATTCATCAAAAACACTTCCTACTCTCAAAGACCTAAACCACAGGGTTTAGGAAATGAAATAGCCACAAAGTTGTAAAGGACACTGTCCATGGTATCAAGGGTTTACAGTTTAATAGAGGTGATAGGGTATTTGTACAGTTATGTGTTACACAAAGCACAGTTAGAAATAATATGTGAATAATAACATTAACTTGAGCATCAAGTAAAAGAAGGATCATTTCTGACTAGGATTATTAAGAAAGGGGTTAAGGAGGAGCTGGCATTTGAGCTGATAATTTAACGATAGGTTTTTGATAGTTAAAGTCAGGGAAAGGGAACATTTCAGGTCAATTCAGTTAAATATTACATCTTTTTATAAGTACTTGGGACATAATGACAAAAACTAGTACTTTTCTCAAGGAGCTTATATTCTGATGAGGGTTTAGTAAACATACATAAATGAGTATGATAGAACATGGGGATTAATGGGAGACACTAATGAGATCTTGCCCTAGGAATATTTGAGAAGCAAGAGAATGCTTTCATTTGTTAGGACTGGGGTGGTGGAAGGGGATCAAGGAAGGCTATAAAGAGGCAATGGTATCTGAGTGGAGTCTTAGAAAGAATATAAAGATTCTTAAAAGCAAACATGTAGAAGGAGGGCATTCTAGGTCTCTGTACAGGCTTGGAAGAGGGGAATAGAATTCTAGGTTCAAAGAGCAGCCAGTAGTGTAGTTTTACTAGAAGACAGAACTTATAAAGGGGTAGTAATGTGAAATTATGCTGGAAATGTAAGTTGGATCCAGATTTGAAGGACCAAAAATACTAGGTTAAGGAATTTTATTTTATCTTAAATTCAGTAGGGAACTACTGAGGGTAATCAAGCAAAGGAGTGACATAGATCTGTGTCTTAGGAAGGTTATTTTGCTAGCTTCAAAATCATTAAGAGAGGTTATAAGAAGATCAGTTAGGAGGCGATTGCATTATTCCATATAGTGACTGAGAGGGTCCTCAATTACAGTGATGACCTGATGAATTGGAGAGGAAGGAATTTGGTAGTGATTTAAAACTAAAAGCAGAGGTGGGGAACCTGCAGCCTCAAGGCCACATGTGGCCTTCTAGGTTCTTAAGTGTGGCCCTTTGCCTGAATCTAAACTTTAACAGAACAACTCCCCTTAACAAAAGGATTTGTTCTCTAAAACTTGGACTTTCAGAAGGCTACACTCAAGGATCTAGGAGGCCACATGTTCCCTACCCCTAATAGAGTGATCAGTGGAATAGACTAGGTACACAACATACATAAGCAAACAAACCTAATAGCTTAGTTTTTTATAAAAACAGACTCTAGCTACCAGACTAAAGAATCACTATTTGATAAAAAATTGCTGGCAAAATTGGACAGCAATATAAAAGAAATTAGATTTATGCTAACATCTCCTACCCTTCAACCAAGATAAGCTCCAAATTGATATGTGCTGTAGTTACATCATAAACAGATTAGAAAAACATGGAAAAAATTGCCCATCAGGCCTGTGAATGGAGGAAACGTTCATGAACAAACAAGGGACAGAAAATGTCACGAGATAATATGTGTAATTTTTATCATGAAATTTTAAAAGTCTTTTATGAATCTAATAAAGATTAAAAGGGAAATATTTAAGGGAAAAAATAATGTTTGCACAGGCTTCTCTGATAAAGGTCTTATTTTCTAAGATACAAGATTCATTCTCCAAGGATATGAACAGACAGTTTTTCAAGGGAAGAAACTCAGACTATCTATAACCATAAGAAGAAATGCTCCAAATCACTAATACTCAAAAGAAATGCAAATTAAAATAATTCTAAGATCCACCTCACATGCATCAGATTGGAAAAGATGACTTAAAGGAAAGTGACAAATGTTGGAGGCGGGCTATGAGAAAACAGGCACATTGATTAATTGTTGGTGGACTTGTGAATAGGTGCAACAATTATGGAGAGCAATTTGAAGCTGTACACAAAAAGTTATTAAACACTGCATCCCCTTTGACCAAGATATTGTACTGCTAGATCTGTACTCCAAAGAAGTGTAAGAAAGAGAAAAAGTTCCTATTTGTACAAAATTGTTTATAGCAGTCCTTTTTGTGGTGGCAAAAAACTAGAAACTAAAGGGATACACATCAGGGAAAGTCTGAGTAAACTGGGATTTATGAATGTGATGGAATACTGTCATGCTATAGATGACTTCAAAGAAACATGGAAAAAAAACTTGTATGAACTGAAATAGAATGAAATATGTAGAATTTATACTATAATGTCAAATAGTATAAAAACAGTTTTGAAGACTTTTATAAACTGACAAATGAAATAAACAAGAACAGAAAAACAACTTATACATTTGTAAAGACAAATGACGTTCAGAGCTATAAGAATGTTGATTAGCACCATGACCATCTGTGATTCCAGAGGGCTGGTAATAAGCATGCTAACCACCTCCTGATAGATGATGGATTCAGGATGAACAATGAGACATATTTTTTGAGTACTACCAATACTGGGATTTGTTTTGCTTTACATACTTGTTATAAGGATTTTTTCTCCCAAATTGAGTGAGGATGGGAGAAGATATTGGATTTCTGCTTATGAAAGTTGTTTTGTTTTTTTTTAAAGAAAAGGAAATAGATTGTGGAAAGGAGAGGTAAGAATCAAGGATGACTCCAATCAATAAAACAAAGAAGTGAGGAGGACTGGGTTAATAGAATACAATTAAACAACCATTTAGTAAATATCTACTATGTATGAGGCACAAAGAATATGGAATAAAAGTAATTCATGTCTTCAAGGAGCTTACCTTCTGCCAGGATAATAGAGTAGGTAGAGAGAGGTAATCACAAGATAATTTGAGCAGGGAGAAATCCCTATCAAAAAAGGGGAGTCAGAAAAGGTTGCATATATGAGTTGGAACCTGAACTTGAACTTGAAAGAAAACTGGGATTGTTAAGTAGTAAGATTTTAAGGATATGAAAGGGAAGAGGAAAAGCATTCCTAAAATGGGGACAGAGGCATGGAGAAAAGAGGTTGAAGGCTGAGTTTGAGAACAGTGAGTAGGCTTTTGTTGCCAGGATGTAGTTTTTTAGGGGGAACTAATGATCACATGTCTAAAGCTGGAAGGAACGTCATTCCATCTAGTTCCTTGTTTTATAGGTGAGGCAAAATGTACATACATGTATTGCCAAGGCAATATTCACTGCACTGAGAGTGACTATGACTATACTGGCATAGTTCTGAGTCACAAAATATAACAGACTTTCCATATAGAAGTCAGAAGCAAAATATTTATTCTGATGCCAGAAGGCCAAATTCCAACACCAGAAAGCCAATCCCAGCACCAGGAAACCGAATGCATTATGGTAACAAAGAAATTAATTCACCATATTACTACAGGGAGCGATACCATCTCAAAGCCTTCCTACTGACAAATACTCAAATACTAGCTCTGTCTGTTTGCTGGCATCCTCATTCTCTCTCCACCCTAACTGCTTTGACTCTCAGTTTCCTCTCTGCACTGCTCCACTGTTTTCCACCTGTTCAGCAAACTCCCACCATAGGCTCCATGTAATTACATTTGGCCAATATTGAGGGGCAGGGAACATCTTCAAATTCCCTTAGTCCTATTAAGGGACAAGGACACCTTCAAATTATCATTACAATATAGTGTGAAAAAATCTTGGAAAGGTAAACAAACTGGAGCCTGGTTGTGAAGGGCTTTGAATGCTAGGTTGAAGAATTTATGTATGCCTCTAAAGGCAACAGGGGGACTCTGATTTTTGATCAGAGTGACATAATAGGGCTGTTTAAGGAATATTCATTTGGTAGCACTCTGGAAGATAGAATGGGGAGTGGTAAAACTATATTCAAATGACAGACTAGTCAACAGGTATCAAAAGTTGCAGAGGTCAAGTGATATGAGGATTGAGAAAATGTTATCAGATTTAGCAGTTCTTAAATCATTGGTTAACCTTGAAAAGAGTGATTTGATTCAGTTTGGGTTGGAAGTCATACTGTAAGCATTACTAATTCGATATGTAAGCATAAGTGAATTGGAGGGGGGAAATGAAGATGAGAATCCTAGATAACTTTTTAGGAATTTGGTTATGAGAGGGAAGCAAGATGACCATTTCGTGGGGAGACTGTCAGGTGAAGTGAGGATTTTTTTTTTTTTAAGATTGCGGAGAACTGGATTTCTTTGTAAAGCAGCAGGAAAGATGTTAGTAATTATGGAAATATTGTTGATAAGAGACAGAGTAAACAAATGGGTAAGCTTCTAGAGTATATAGAAAGAAGTTGGATCAAGGGCAAAAGTAGAGGGTTTGCGTTGGCAAGGAGAAGGACCACCCTTTCCTCAGAGACTAGAGTGCAGTGAAGAGAAAGGGGGATAATATAAAGGAATTTTAAAGTGTAGTATGGTAGACAAAGTGCTATTTTGGAAATCGTTGGCTTTTATTTATTTAATTAGGAGGTTAAGGGTACCTGCTGGGAGGAAAGAATTATCACTTCCATGAGAGTATTAGTCATGGAAGAAAAAAAGGACTGCTGTGTAGCATATAGGGTCCAGTTGATATCAGATAACTTAAATTTGTAGTTGACACTATTACTTTTTCTACTAATCTTCACCATCAGAGGAAGGATCACAGGAAGCAGATGAGGAGGGTAATTTAAGGTTGGCTGGGAGGGGTTGGATTATGTTAATGGAGATAAGAGAAGCGAGAGATAAGGAGGTATGGTGGCAAGGTTGTTTAGAGTAAAGGTTAGTATAGTTGAACTTTAAACAATAAATGTAAAAACTGAAGAGAATAAAGTCACCAGAGTTGACAAACTGGAAGGACAAGGCCATGTATAGTTACTGAAGATTCCAGTAAAGATGATCAATGATTTGAGGAGCAGTAAGGCAGAGACATGGAAGGGATAGGAAGTTAATAGAGCTAGTAGCATAGTTACAAATGATGGTTCCCTGAAGTAGGTTATATTTATTCCCTGTCAGTTGCTGAAGTGAAGAGTTAAGAAGGTTGATGAGATGGGTGTTTGAGAGGACATCAATGTATATATTGGAGATTGTGTTTCATAGAGGCTAGAGTTGTATTCAAGAATACCACTTCAGATACTTATTAGATGTGTGACCTGAGCAAGTCAGGTAACCTTTTCCAACTTAAGTTTCTTGTCTGTAAAGGAAGTGATGTTTGGAGAGATCTGCCTCTTAGGTAGATTATCATTATGGGAAACTGAAATTGCTAAGCAAGTTGATTAGAAAAAAATGGATCTATAGGAAAAATGAGTCAACTTTTGAAGCCATCAGGGAAGATAGAAATGTTTCCTAGAATAGTATAGTAGTATGATGTAGATTAGGAAGGAGAAAATTAAAACATTTCATGGAACATTTATCAGATGAAGTGAATAGTGGTAGTTGGTAACTGCTGAAGATTATTGATTACAACAGTACAAAAGTTTTCATTCTTCCAAGAGTATCCAAAAAAAAATGATAGCTATTTGTTTTTGTTTTTTTTTTGTTTTTTCTACACTTAATAGTATATTTATATTTTTCCAATTACATGTAAAAATAATTTTCAATATTCACTTTTATAAGATTTTGAGTTCCAAATTTTTCTCCCTTTCTTCCCCTCCCCTTTCCCCAAGACAGCAAGCAGTCTGAACTAGGTTATACATATACAATCATATTAAACATATTTCCACAAAGAAGAATCAGAACAAAATGGAAAAATGATAAGAAAGAAAAAAAAACAAAAGACAAAATTGAAAATAGTATGCTTCAATCTGCATTCAGACTCCATAGTTCTTTCTCTGTATGTGGATAGCATTTTCCATCATGGGGTGTTTTGGATAATTGTATTACTGAGAAGAGCTAAGTTTGTCATCATCACACACTGTTGTTACGGTGTACCATGTTTTCCTGGTTCTGTTCACTTCGTTCAGCATCAGTTCATGTAAATCTTTCCGAAATTCATCTGCTCATCATTTGTTATAGCACAGTACTATTCCATTACATTCATATACCATAACTTGTTCAGCCATTCCCCAATTGATGGTCATCCCCTCAATTTCCAATTCTTTGCCATCACAAAAAGAGCTACTAGAAATATTTTTGTACGTGTTAATCCTTTTCCCTTTTTTGTTATCTGTTTGGGATACAGACCTAGTAGTGGCACTGCAGTTTTACAGCCCTTTGGGCATAGTTCCAAATTGCTCTCTAGAATGGTTGGGTCATTTACAATTCATCCATCAACAATGCATTAGTGTTCCAATTTTTCCACATCTCCAGTATTTATCATTTTCCTTTTCTGTCATATTAACCAAACTGATCGGTGTGAGGTGGTTCTTCAGAGTTGTTTTAATTTGCATTTATCTAATCAGTAATGACTTAGAGCATTTTATCACATAGTTATAGATAGCTTTAATTTCCTTAAAATGATAGCTATTTGAATGTGGTCATGTAGGAGAATGATTAAAACATATTTGATAGCATTTTCCCTGTATAACTGAACTTAAAGGAAAATTATGGCAAACTTTTTTTGCTGCCTTTGGGGTTGGGGTTTCATGTTTTCATAGGTGATCATTTTTTTTTAGCAAAGTATCTTGTCTATGGAGGGTTTATAATTGAGAGATCCTCATGAAGGATCTTTCCACATCTGATTCTGTAAACTATAAGTTTCATAATAAAGGATTTATGTTCTCAGGAGGAGTAAATACAATTTTAGACTAAATCTAATTTATGTCAAATATTTTTCTTTTTCAGAGTAATGTGAAGACACTGTATCGTACTCTTATTAGCTTCTTGGCCCACAGTAGTTTAACTGTGGTTGTGTTTGCACTTTCAATATTATCGAGTCTAACATTAAATGAAGAGGTTGGAGAAAAGGTAAATATTAAGTGAGTTTTTAAAAAAAATAATTATAACCATTACTTATTTAAAATTTTATTCTCTGCTTTTAACAAATCATTATTACTTTCATTGTTTTTTTTTTTGACATATTGAACACCAATATCTGATTCAGTTTTATTATGCATTACACCTCTTGTATTTTATTTCTTTGTTTTTAAGCTGTTCCATTCTCGAAACATTCATCAGACTTTTCAGTTAATATTTAATATTCTTGTAAATGGTGATGGTACATTAACCAGAAAATATTCAGTTGACCTACTTATGGATCTTCTCAAGAACCCTAAAATTGCGGATTGTCTCACCAGGTACAGCTATGTTCTCTTGGTAAACTTAGAGCTTTTTTCTATACAGGTGTATATTGAGAACACTTCGTTGCTAAAATTATAACTGTCATCTTCATCAATCTCAGTGAAATTAATTCTAATGAGTCACTGAAGACTATAAGCAGGAATGTTTTAACATTCTTCATTCCACTTATAATTTCATCTTTGACTCAAAATACAAAAAGGCAGTATGTGATTCATGTATTAAATCCAGGGAGTCAAACATGTAGCCTACAAAATTCTCGGGTACAGCTGACCCAGATTAAAATATAATTGGCAATATCTAACAAAATAAATAAAACTACATTAAAACATAGATAATGTTAATATGCAGTTTTTTAAGTCAATATGCACTTATAAGCATCTTTATTTAGTGGCCTCTGTTTCTATTTGAGTTTGGCAGCATTGCCTTAAATGACTGGACCTGTCTTTTATCTTCTGAAGTTCAAGTGTCTGGATTACCTTTATTCAAAAAATAATTCAAGAACCAAAATTGGTTTTGAATATCAACTCAGTATTGCTTTTTATATTAGTGGATATTGTTACTTATTATAACAAAGGTTCTGCAATATTTATTTATTATAGCTACAGTTCATCACTGGCTTAACAAGCAATGCTTTCTACCTCTTACTCTCTGTTCTCTGTTTCCCAACTATATATTTCATTATGCACTTAATTTGTGTAATTTAATATTCTAAACTAGATTCTTTTAGAATTGCTTTAACCTCAGGTGTCAAACTCATGAAAGAGGAACCAGATTAAAATATAATTGGGAAATTTTTCAACAAAATGAAAATACGAAATAATATAGATAATGTTAATTTGTGTTTTTCTTAGTCAATATATGGCCTGCTCTGTTTCTATTTGAATTTGACACCACTGGTCTAAACCATTCTCTATATCAGAGAATTTTTGATATAAACATACAGGATCATTATAAGAATGGAGAATATATCTCAGGTATTTGAACAAGATTGTCCATTTATCTTGTGTCCAGTTAATATTCTCTGTAGTAAAATGGACTCTGACTTTTCCAAGATTTACTAGTGCCCTCTCCATACTGTTCTTCCATGTTAGCATCATACCTCTTTCCACAATTAGCCTGATTGATCAATTCACATATCCCTTGATGAGATAGTAGATGGTATGCAGTCTACCTTATTATGAATACCAAAATCCTATTGGGCACCAATGAGAGAATCTTCCTCAATGTCACATTTATTATGGAGAACATCCTTGTAATGGTAAGCATGGGGATAAAATGTTATGATTTGAATATAGGAGAACTGAAGTAATTAAAAAATTAATGATTGGTTCACAAATATATAGTTGTGTTGATTTCTAGGATTATGAGATTTGGAGCTGAAAGGGACCTTAAACATAGTTCAGGGTGAGCCTGTCATTATATAGTTAGAGAAACTGAGAACTACAAGATTAAAGTGACTTTCTCAAAGTCACAAAAGTATAAGTAAAAGAGCCAGCATTCTAAGCCAGGTCTTGATTCTAAATTAAGTGCTCCTTCCACTGTGCCATACTATACCATCTAGTACATACAACCTATACATTTTTAGGCCTACCATGGTGTTTTGATATTTGAAATTAAAATTCACATTTTTAAAAAAAGCCTTTTCCTTTTATGTTAGGAGCTGAAATTTTTGGAAATGTGTGTTATTTTGTCATGATTTTATAATGGTAATGCTATTTATCCTGATTTATACTTAGATATGAACACTTCAACTCATGCCTTAATCAAGTATTAGGTCTTCTTCATGGGAAGGATCCTGATTCTTCTTCAAAGGTATATTAAAGCTTGATCTTTTGAGAATATCACTTGTGATTCTTGGAAATTACTTCAAATAAAACAAGAAGCCTTAATTTTTTACAGAATCAATCATAAAGGCAGGGTTGAAAGTTCTTTTCATGTTAATTTTGATGTCTTCAAGTAAATATGACTAATTTTTAACTTCAGCATTTGATTTTACATGTTAATGTCCAATCACATTGGTATTTAATAAGATTTCCTATGTTCATACTGCACAGGTTTTAGAATTACTTCTTGCCTTCTGTTCAGTGACACAGCTACGCCATGTCCTTGCTCAGGCAGTATTTGAATCATCTACTTCTAGTAACACAAGACTGGGAAACCATCCTAAATCTTTAGAGCCAACAGTTGCTCTGTTACGTTGGTCAAGCCAACCCTTGGAAGTATCAGAAAACTGTTCTGTTCTAGCACTAGAATTGTTCAAGGAAATATTTGAGGTAATGTGATAGTGATGATATTTAATGTTATTCTTATTTATGTGATATTGTATGATGATAACCCTTTTGAAAGAAGTGTATATCTAGGGAATTTTTAAAAATTGATACCTGGGTTCCCTTCCACTTAGCTAGGTGGAAATATCCATAACTGGAGTACCAAAGTATTCCTATATTAGCTTTTTTTTTTTTTACTTGCCTTTAATGTAGTTTGTTAACAGAAACAGTGGGAACTTTATTGATTTGATATCACTTTTTTGTAACCAGTAACCAATATATCTATTAAATACTGTCTAGCAGCATTATAAGGCTGTAGCTAGCTTAATTTTACCAGGTCTTGGTGATTAAAGAGTTTAGTATTTCTCACCTTGATGGCCTCTTTTCCCAGCCGCTGCTTTCTTGGAGGGCTTCCCTCGGCAATTTATTGGAGTCTTAGGTACAAGAGAGTAGTATGCATATTTGGAGGATAACTCTTAGTAATACTAGTATTTTTTTTTTTTGCTTTATTTGGATGTGGGAGGGCAGGACAGTTGGGGTTAAGTAACTTGCCCAAGGTCACTTGGCTAGTAAGTGTTAAGTGCCTGAGGCCACATTTGAACTCAGGTCCTGCTGACTCAAGGGCTGGTGCTCTATTCACTGTACCACCTAGCCGGCCTGTAATACTATTTTGAACTATTCATATTACTGGTCTTTTGTCTTGGTCCTTGACTAGTGTACTTTATAAAGCATTTTGAGTGTATTGAGAGCTACGTATAGTTAATTATATAAGTTTATTTGCAGAATATTAGACCTGCTTACTGGTCACATTTAGCATTCTCTTCCTCTTTCCAATGCCTTTGCTCAGGCTGGCCCCCATTCCTAGAATGCTTCCCCTCTTAAAATCCCTGATATCTTTCAAAGTTCTGCTCAAACAATACCTTACAAATGAAAATTTTGCTGATTTTGCCCTCTCCCAGGTATTAGTGCCTCTTGTCATCCAAGTTACTATGGATTTACTTTATATATCTTTTATAGTTACCTATTATATGCATACATTTTATTTCCCCCAATAGAATATATCCTCCCTGAAGTCAGGGACTGTTTCATTTTTGTCTTTGTACTCCCCAGTGCCCAGTGTGATGCCTGGCACATAGTAGGCACATAGTAAATGTTCACTGATTCGTTAAATCTAGTACCTAGCTTTATTTTGCTGATTTTGGTTTGGTTTTTTTTTTTTAATTATAACTAAGAGAAACCCAAGTTCCAGTCTAGCATCTAGACATGCTGGCTGTGTGACATGGGCAAGTAACTTAACCTTCCAGTGCTCTGGGCAGTTCTGTAAGACTATAAGTTGAAAGAAAGTACTTCCCTGCATTGGTAATATTAAGCAGGAGTTCCCTGTGTCAGTGAAATGATAGGTATAGACACTGTCCACATTTCTTACTATAAGTAAGAGATTCTGAGTTTTAAATAAAATCCTAAGTTTAGAATAACTAATGTACCAGAACACAAAAACGGAATAAAGAAAAATTACCTAATTAAGGAAAAGAGATCTAAATGGTATAAGAAGAATGTTCAATACTGAGCATTTCTTCTGTGTACCTTATTATACCTAACATCTTTATTTTTGATCCATGGTATCTATGTAACCTCTACAGGATGTCATAGATTCTGCCAACTGCTCCTCTACTGATCGTTTTCTGACCCTGCTATTGCCCAGCATTCTTGACCAGCTTCAGTTCCCAGAACAGAATCTTGATGACTTACTAACAAGGAAAAAATGTGAAAGAATGGCTAAAGCCATTGACATTTTGCTGAATATCCTTTGAAATGGTGCAGAATATATATGATATTTACTCTCTGGATTTTCCCAGTAAGGTACTGAATTTGAATTTTCAGTTGTTTTGTCACTCTTGATGCTATATTGTCTGCTCAGAACTACTAGGCTAGAATTTTAAAATCCCAGAATGATACATCTTAATGAGCATTATTCTATTAAGTTATCCCTTGTTTTACTTTTTTTAAACCTAAAAAGTAAAATTAAAACTTTTATGTAAACATGTACTTCAGTTAGTGCTCTAAAAAATTGTCCCTGATATTCCCATTAGTCTTAGAGCAGGTTCTAAAGAAGACTGTTCATTTTCTTATCCGAGCTATACTTCTGGTTGTTGCCGTGAAGTCATTTTTTTTTCCTTTTCAAGTTGCAAAGCAAAGCAAAACAACTAAGACATGAAGAAGCAAGTAAGCCTTTGCTTAGCACTTAGCACTTTAATGGGCACTTAGGAGTTTAGCGAATTAACCCATAACCTCTTTAAAGCAAACTCCTCCTACCTGAAGCATTTCCTTTTCTCCCAGTTGTTTCTGATTCCTATCTGTGATCAAATTTTCTTGTGGTAGAGTCATAGCATCTATGCATTTAACTTAAATTCTACATACTTGACAGAAAAAGAGAAGAGAGAAAAATAATGCTTTAGATAGTTTAGGTGGTTTTGTTTACACAGTGAGCAGGCTGAAGTGAGAATTAGGTGAGAGACATGAATTTGCTATTGCCACAGACGGGTCCCAATTCGTCAGATCTCTTGGAGTGAGACCATCTTGCCTAATGAGTATGATTCTGGAATCTTTCTTTATCATTTTGTTTTTCTTGAGTTGTTTTAGTCATGTCTGACTCTCCATGACCCAATTTGGAGTAAAGATACTGGAGTAGTTTGCCATTTTCTTCTGCAGCTCATTTTACAGATGGAAAACTGAGGCAGTGTTAAGTGACTTGCCCAGGGTCACAGAGTTAGTAAGTGTCTGAGACAGGATGTGAACTCAGGTTCCCCTTACTCCAGGGATGGTACTCTTAACCACGGTGCCTTACCTAGCTGCCCTTCATCATATCTATAGTCTGTCCATTCTGTCTGTCTGTTAGTAAAGCTAATCAAAGAAACAGCCCTAATTGGTCAACTAGAAGGTTCCTGCTTTGTTTCATTTGCCTTCCTTGTAAGTTCTTTTGGCTGACAGTTAAGCTAGAAAAAGAACAGTTATATGTGATTCCCCTCTAATATAATTGTGCTTATGTGTGAAGCCCTTTCAAGAATATTTTTCCCATGCCAGTTTTTCATAAGTTTTTGTTTTCTTCTATTTGAATAGAAATTCTGTTGCTCTCAGGCTTTCCCAATCGTGGCTTAGCTGGACATTATGAAAAATAGAATTTCTGTTCATTTGTTTCCCTAGAAATCATCTTAGCTCTATCTTCTGTCTGATATAGACTGCCTTCTTTTAAAGACACTCTGATCTCTTTCCAGCTACAACTGAAAAGTTGAAAGTTCCTATACTTTTATGAAAGTTACTATACTATACTATACTATACTTGACTTAAGGAAATTTCAAGGGTAATTTTGAAAATAACTACATTATTTTACTTTGGCACTGATTTTAGAATATAACCTGTAATAAAATGAGTCCACTGTATCTCTTTAAATATTTTTTTAGTAAAAAGTAAGCCCATTGGGCGGCTAGGTGGCGCAGTGAATAGAGCGCCGGCCCTGGAATCAGAAGGACCTGAGTTCGGAGCCGGCCTACGACACTTAATCCACACAAACAAAAACCTAGCCGTGTGACCTTGGGCAAGTTACTTAATCCCAATTGCCCTAAAGGGGCGGCTAGGTGGCGCAGTGAGTAAGAGTGCGGCCTCGGAGTTTGGATGACCCGAGATCAGATCCGGCCTCAGAAAATGAGCACCCACGCATAAATAATGACTAGCCGTGTAACCTTGAGCAAGTTACTTAACCCCAATTGCTTTAAAAAAAAAAAGTAAGCCCATCTTGAGAATAGAGACTTTTTCCCATTTATTCTATTTCTAGTACCTAGTGCATTGCTTGGTGCATAGTAGATGTTTAATAAATGTTTCCTGAACTAAATTGCAAGGAATTAATGGATACTTTGCCATATTTGTTGATACATATTTCAATTCAGGGAAATATTTGTTAAACCCTTGCCACATTGTCTGGTTATCATGCTGGGTTGCTAGAGTTACAAAGATGAAAATGAAACCATCCCTCTTCTTCAGGAGCTTATATTCTGCTATAAAGAAATAATAATTATCATAAGACAAAGTGCTTAAATCATTTTTTTCTAAAGTAGGTAAACTGTAAAACTAGATTTTTTTCTTTCTTTTTTCCTGTAAGTACAAAACAGTACTGTTGGGTGAATTTCTTCTAGTAGTTACACTGTTTTAGCTTCTGTTAGTTGAATGATAAGCCATCAGCATTCTACTTTGTTACTAACAAGACTCTATTTCAGCCAACTGTCTTTTATTTACCTGACCTCATCTTTTTAGAACAACTTACTTTACTCAAGTTTGCCTTTTTTCTGAACAATATTCTCTTTTTAATTCCCACTCCTCCTGTTTCAAAATATTTGAAACATATGGTTTCATTTCTTTGTTCTATTTAATACACTTAGGCTTAGTATGAATTAATTACTCATCATGACTCAGAAATGACTTAAGTAGAAGAGCCTGACAAGATAACCAATGTGTTAAAGAAAATTAGGCCATCTTGTAGCATAGGTGAGACCAATAGATTTATTAACACTACCCTTCTCTCATTTTAATAGCTTGTTAATAAGGTAATAAGCTATAATTGAGAGTTTTAAAAATTCTCTCCTGTCTTATTGTTCCTTGACTAAATCTACCTTTGTGTGGAGATGATACGTTAAAAATGCGTGTTGCTAAACTATTGACTACACTCAGATGTACAACTGTAATAGACCAACAGTTTTCATGTAGCAAGATTGACATTGAGTTTGGAACAAAGGTAGCAGATTCTGAACTTTGGTGAGTATGTTAAAGTAGGAATTAAGAATTCATGCATAAAGGAAAAAAATCTAGGCTAATCTCAGACGTATTTTCTAAAGATCTAGTTAGTATTTATTTATGTCAAGAAGTGACAGAAAACCTATCTAGAACCTCTCAAATTAAATTTGCTTTTTAATTTAAAAACTAAATATGTATCATTTGTCCTTTGATAGTAGGAGGGGGCACAGAATGGATGGGGGTTGTGAAAATAAAATCATGGTAGTTACAGTTATCAGCTCCTGAAAAAGTTGGTCATCATAGCTTTGTGCTCAGATGAATCTACCGGATACGAGAGAGAGAGAGAGAGAGAGTGAGTGTGTGTGTGTGTGTGTGTGTGTGTGTGTGTGTGTGTGTGTGTGTGTGTGTGTGTGTGTGTGTGTGTGGAGAGAGACAGAAAACATATCTGCATTATCAGAAATAATGATTTCAAAGTAAAAATAAGTTATACTTTTGAAGGTAGTTTAAAATTATTTTTTCCCCAAATATGAAGAATTCTTGTGAATTTAGGGTGTAAATCTACTTTTCTCTCTGTCTCTAAACCTTAATGTAGAAAAGGTCACAGAAAAAAGCAAAAGTTTGTCTTTTATTATTAACATTTTTGTGATATTTAAGGTATGTCATTCCAAAATTCTGACTTTAGATTTTTGAGATTTTATATAATGTGAATGTTGAAATGGAAAGGAAAAAAGAATAAAAAATCAATTTTGGAGCTGGCAAGTGTGATTTTAGCCTCTAGAGGACTCTTCCTAATATCACTACTATATAATCCTTGGCTCTTTGGTACAGAGATGTGTTAAAATTTGGGAGCCTTTGGGAATTTTTTTTTCCTCTGAAGTCCCTTTTAATATTTTTGCAATGCAAAAAAAGTGGAATCTTATTGCAGGGTAATCTATCACCAATAATAATTCCATGCTACTACAAAGGGGTATCTTTTCTGCATTGAGATATCAAGAAATAAACTTGGGGGTGGAATTTGACATTTTCATTTAGCCAATTTGATAGTAATGTGTTCTTAAGGTGGATGTTTGAAATAAGGTGGATGTTAGAAATTGGACAAATTCATGATAGCCCAATACAGAATTTTCAACAGGTATTTATAAGTGATGATAAACTCCTCAAGTGGGTATTATTTCTTTCATACCTCCTTCCAAGTATAAACAGTATAGTATATAGCCTAATACAAAGTAGTAGCCTAGTTGAATGACTTTACTGACAAATCATCACAGCTAACCATTTCTGTCCTGTTGATATAGCCTAAAGAAGGAAACCAATAATTAAATGTCACGTTGACAATACTCCTAGCTTTGGTATAAAAACTTGGAGTATATTTATGGCAAAGGGACAGGATAAAAAAAGACCTTTAAAGAAACTTCTGCTGCTATTGCTATTACTATTTGAGATGCGATTGTAAAGATTTCAATTTCATAGAGTATTATCATTTGACGCCTCATAATAGTGATAATTCTCATCATTTCCATGGTTTAAAAGGAAATAAGTATGACTTATCAGGTTCTTCAGAAATATTGTGAGAAAACAAGCTTATCAACTTTAAATACTCTAATTTATATATACTTTGCCATTTTTGAAGCAAACTTGCTGCAGATGTCATTTTGAAAACACTTGATCTTATGAGTAGACTTAAACAGTTGATTCCTGGTATGGAAGTCACTTTCTACAAAATGCTTCAGGTAGGTTTTATTTTTTAAGTTCACATAGAAACATTTAATCATAATTGAATATGCGCTACAAAATTTTTCCATTTCTGTTTTTATACACTTATGTCTAGGTGTGAAGTAATGAGGGCCTGACAGGGTGGTGGCAAGTGCTAGAGATAAGGGTGTGTATATGAGAGATGTTATGAGGGTAAAAATGATAACTCGGCAGCAGATTGGATGGGAGCAGTGAGAGAGAGAGGAGTCAAAGATGACACCTATGAATAAAAAGTCACCTGGGTGACTGGGAGAACGGCTGTCCTCTTCACAGTACAAAAGATACAGGCGAAGGTGAGAGTTTTGGGGGACAGATAAGGAGTTCGGTTTTTGGATATGTTAAGTTTAAGATGTCTGTGAGATGTCCAGTTCGAGATGTCTAGTAAACAGTTGGAGATGTGAGACTAGAGGTCAGGAGAGGTTAGAACTTATTAAATAAACCTGGGACCCTTCTGTTTAGAGATGATCGATGGGAACTGATGAGAGAGTGTAGTAGGAGAGAAGAGGGCCCAGGCAGAACCTTGTGGGACACCCATGATTTCTGGGCATGACTTGGATGAAGGTCGACAAAGGAGACTGAAAAGGAGTGGTTGGTCAGTCACTAAGCATTTAGTGTCAGCTGCGCGCTAAGCACTGTGCTCTGTTCTCGGAATACAAAGAAGGGCAAAGGACAGTCTCTCCCCTGGAGTTCATGATCTGATAGACAGGTGTGAAGAGAAGTCAGAGCAGTGTCATGAAGTGACATACAGTGTCAGAGGAGGTAGAGAGGTCAAGAGTGAGTATTGAGAAAGGCCTCCAGACTTGTTGATTAAGAGATCACTGGTAACTTTAGGAGAGAGCAGTTTCAGTTGAATGAGGAGATCTGCAGGGTTAAGGAATTAGGAAGAAAGGAAGGAGAGGCATTGGTTGTAGAGAGTTTTCTCAAGGAGTTGAGCCAGAAAAAGGAGAAGAGCTATAGGAAGATAGCTGGCAGGGATGGATGGATGGAGTGAGGGGGTTTTGAGGATGGGGGGACATGGGTATGTTTGTAGACAGTGGGGAAGGTGCTAAGTACAGAAGGATAGACTGAAGACAAGTGAGAGAGTGGAGATGAGAAAGGGGGCAGTCTGCTGGAGAAGAGGGTAGAATGGAATCACTTGTGGAGGGTTTGCTTTATCAAGGAGATGGACTACCTCTTCCTGTGAAATAGGGTGAAGATGAACGTAATGTTAATGGGATTTAAGATCTTCCCTGCCCATTAATAGGCCTCAAGTGGGGCCCATTAAGGGAAGCTTGCTTAGGAGAGGCTTACTTGTAGGAAGGCTTTCATACCTTTTGCTGATTTCTAATTAGACACCAGGTCAAGAGGGTTGTGATGCTCTCTGTCTCTGAGAAATGTGTATACACTCTGAGTTGGCATTTTGTTTTGGGGGCTTGCTTATGAGAAGGATCTTGTGATCATATTCAGAGCTCCTTGACTAATCAAATGTAAAGACTGTCTCAGTCCAGGGATGTATATGAAGTGTATAGCCATATTGCTTTGATTCAGATGAGCCCTGTCTGTTGGTCTTTATTTATCTGCTTGTATTTTCTCTGAAGTTCAGGGTCCTGACTTTTCCCTTCAACTAGTAAATGTAATTAAAAAAAGATTGTTGACCCCTAAAACGGATGTAAGAACCTGTGCTAGCAGCCGTCCTGGGTATGCCAGTGTGGTTGCTGTTACAATGGAGAAGGTGTCAGAAGGCAACTTAGTGATGTGAGATGAGGAGAAGATACGAAGGAGCTCTCAGCAAACAGCTTCAGTTTTTTCAGTGAAGTATGAGATAGGGCTCTCATCTGAGAATGTGCATGGTTGGCAGGGGTGGGGATGAGGCTGGAGGGGGTAGGCTGGGGGGGGAGGGGTTGGATTTGAAGAGGGATGAAAAGAATTGGAAAACCCACTGTCATGAGTAGAATAGCTTATGATTTATAGAGGTGGAAAAGGACTTGCTTTTCACAGTGAGGGCTCAGTTAAGATCATATAACATAAATTTGTAGTAGACCCAGTCAGCATAGTTTTGTGATTTTGTTGAGCTTCATTCAGGACTATAAATAGAAGCAAAAGGCAGTGGGTGGTGGAAATGATCCAGGACCAGGACTTGGTTTGCAGGGAAAGATTTTCAGTAGGATAAGGGGGCAAGGGAATTGAGAGAAAAGGACAGTGTATAGTTGAACTGGTTCACAAGGGGGTCAGGATGAGGAAGGAAAGAGAATGTAGCTATGGTAAGGGTGATGGCCTGGGAAAGAAGTGAGGGGTGGAAGGATTAGAAGTAAAAGTGAGGACAAAAAATAGCCTTTAGGGTTGTGTGAGGCAGAGGGAGAGCTAGAAAGACAACGGATTGTAATCAGTTAAAGGAATTTTAGAGTTTATGAACATGTCAGTTGTACATTTGTGGATGCTGGCAAGATCAAGCTTGTGCCCATCTCTGTGTGTAGCTGAAGTGGGATGAAGGACTTGGTCATAGGATATGATTAAATTGAGGAACTGGGAGGTTACAGTGTTTGAGAGAGTATGAGTATATCTGTTGAAGTCCCTTAGTATAAAGTTGTTTCTTTTTTAAAGAAGAATGTACAACTTGAAAATCAGAGTTTTAAAAATGTTCTGTGGCCCTCCTTTAAAGTCTTATCATCATTATCTTAATTTAACAGCCTTTATATCAGCAGATTTCTCTCTCTCTCTCTCCCCCCTCCCCCTCCCCCTCTCCCTCTCCCTTTCCCCCTCCCTCCCTTCCTTTCTTTCTCTCTCTCCTTCCCCACCTTTCCCCCTTTCTCTTCCCTTGTTCTTTCTCTCCCCCCCCCCCCCATTTTCCAGGGATGGTGTTTCCCTTCCTCTTAATTAACTTGACTTTTATCATATCCTTTTTTCTTTGTTTAGGATCAACGTTTGGTTACTCCTTTAGCTTTTGCCTTGACATCAAAGAACAGGGGACAAGTACAATGTGGACTTGGACTATTACTAGAAGCTGCACCATTACCAGACTTCCCTGCCATAGTGTAATTGAGTTATGGTTCTTTGTATTACTAACAAAAAGCTTTAACAACCTGAATTTCATGTATATAAACTTTGGGGATATAATCAATAAAATTACATAAATGTATGAGGGAAATACTGTAACACTTCTTTAATCTAGAATAGTCAAGGGAGAAGGTTAATTAATTTTTAAAAATTAAAGACATCTAAGTTTTTATGATTTTTAAGATGTAAAATACTTAATTAGTGCTTAAGTAAAAGCCCTAATGGATCTCTTAGTGAAGAGAAAATGATGATGTGTACTATTTGTATACAAATAGATATAGAGTGTTTCAAAAAGTGACTTTTTTTTTTTTTTTTTTTGCTTTTTGGAGGGCAGTTGGGGTTAAGTGACTTGCCCAAAGTCATCCATCTGGTAATTGTGTCAAGTGTCTGAGGCTGAATTTGAACTCAGGTGCTCCTGACTCCAGGGCCAGTGCTCTATTCACTGCGCCACCTAGCCGCCCCAACAAAAAGTGACTTTTGAAAGCAGTTTTTTTTTTGTTTTTTTTTGCTTTTTGGAGGGCAATTGGGGTTAAGTAACTTGCCCAAGGTCACACGCCTAGGTTTTTGTTTGTGTCTCTGTTAAGTGTCTGAGATCTGATCTGAGCTCAGGTCCTTCTGACTCCAGGGCCGCCCCCGCAGTTTTTTTTCTTAAGCAGGTAGAATTCATTCTGAACTTTTAACATTATTCATTTGCTTTTGTTAGTAGAAAAGTCAGCTTTAACTCAGCCAGCAGCAAAGTAACTCAAATTCTGAATTAGCAAAATCCTAATCAATACGTGCACCTGTAACGACATTAATAATGATTCTAGGTGTGTCTATATGTATATATCTGTATATATAGAGGCAGCATAATGTTATGGATAGAGAAGTGACCTTGGAGCCAGGGAGACCTAGGTTTGAGTCCCAAGTCTTAATTATGCTTGCTTTGTCATCCTGGGCAAGCCCTTTTTAGTGTAGATTTTCTAAGATAGTAGGTTAAAAAGAAATTAATTATCTGCAGTGCTTGAGTACGTTTCCTCATCTAGGAGTTTCCATACCAGTGAAATCATAGGTTGTCTCTTTCTTTCTCTCTTCTGATATCGATACACATAAAGAAGTATCACAGCTTATTATGATGTAGTAGTTTAGGATAAACCTGTTTTGAGGCTTTCCTGTCCAATCTTGATCATTTTACTTCATGCAAGTGTAAGCTGATTTAGTATTGAAATAATACAGTAATATTTCCTGTAATAAATATAGAAAAGAACTCATAGCATCATTAAGTAAAGTCTTGTACTGTATTGTAATGGGAAAAAAAGAAGCAAAACACCAAGCTTCTACAGCTGTGGAGGATGCTAGCCACAGAGGAGTTTCCTCCTTACCTCTGTATAGTGCTGTCAGTTTACTGTGTATGTGAACTTAGATTTGTAAATTGAGTTGTTATCATTGTAGATTATCAACATAGAAAATGTTGTTGTGGATTGGAAGAAGTTATGTACCAGATTTGTTTGCCAAAAGAATCATCACAGAAAACATTTGCAGACTTGTATTCGACAAGGACTGGCAAAATCATGGCTAAACTACTTTGTAATCACGTGTGTGTGTGTGTGTGTGTGTGTGTGTGTGTGTGTTATGTAAATAAATATAATTAGATTATCTTGCTTTTTGGCTTACTTTTTCTATTTATTTGTTTTCTGTTCAGCCTTGGTGAAAGTATTGCAGCAAACAATGCATATAGACACCAGGAATCAGAGTATGTGCCCAAGAGAATCCAAGTGCAGTCAGTAACTCCAACTCTTTCATCATCTTTAAAGGGCTCAACTTCTCACCTTTCAAATGATAGCATCCCTGGTTTAAACATTCAGGATCTAATACAGAAACTTCAGGCTGGAATGGAGGTAAATGATACTTGCTAATTATCATGTGGTAAAATAGAACAACTTCATATGGAAATCTTTTGCCAGAATTTATTCTTAAAAACCTATGCTATATATGTATATATATATATATAAATCAAACGAATTCTTACAATAATTGATTTTATACAAAGTCATCTCTTGTAGCAGCCAGGGTAGTGGGTAATGTTTGTGATCCCCCCTTAAAAAAAAACAAAACAAAACTGGTTGACTTGTTATTCATTATTTTACGCTAGATTTACAATTAAGTTCAAATGATGTTTCTTGTTCTTTTCTATGTTAATACTTATACAGATGAAGGATCAGATGTCTGATGTGAGAATATCTGACATAATGGATGTCTATGAAATGAAATTGTCTACATTAGCAGTAAGTAATTGTCATGTTTTATCTTGAATGAATAAGGATAGAATTTTGATTTTGTACAGATACTCTTCTTTACAAATAAATACTTCTCATATCTGTTCTTGTCTTTTATAGTCCAAAGAAAGTAGATTACAGGATCTTTTGGAAGCAAAAGCCTTAGCCCTTGCACAGGCTGATAGACTGATTGCTCAGTACCGTTGTCAAAGAACCCAAGCTGAATCAGAAGTGAGTATATTTTGTATATGTCAATCTGATGTTGAAATGAGGAAAATAAGGTAAAATGGAAGTTTTGCTTTTTAAGAGTATGGAAATGTTTTAGGAAAAGCATAAGGCGTATGTGCATGAAATATTTGAATAAAACTATGGAAGCCATAATATGATCAAACCAAATAAAAATAGTATTTAAGTAATTTGGAATCATTCCTTTTGAAGCACAGAATAGCTATACTAATTTTATAAGATGACATTAATGACAAGTAATTGTTTTAACAAATTCCATTTTCAAACAGAGTTCACTTAGGAAAGCTATTTTGATATACCATGTTTTGTCCTAAAGTTAATAGTACTTTATTTTGGGTTTTGGTGAATTTCATTAAACTAAAAATTCTTGTAGAAAAATATTTACAATGTCCTGTCAATATAGCAATCAATTGCTTAATAAAAAATATTGTTATTGTTTTGATTTGGTACTTATGCTTGTATCTTTAATGGAAGATGAAAGCTATTTGCTGAGGACAAGGTCTAAGAGAAAAGTTTTGTATCTCTGTATCCCCAGAGCTTTGTCCCTGATCGACAATTAGCAGATTTTTCAGTTGAATTGGGATAATAAGAAGGGGTGGGGAGAAGAGAGAGTATAGATCTAAAAAAATCAATAAATATTTAATGCTGACTGTGTTCACAAGGTGGTGTGCTAGGTATCAAGAAGTAGAATGGATGAGGTGGAATAGGACCGAAGTTAGCAAAATCCTGTGGGGAAATAAAGTATGAGTACTTGAGTGGTTCCTAATCTCATCAGTGTGAGTACTCCTACTGCAAATGCAAGCCATCTGTACTTTCTTATCTTTTGTGTCTCCTGTCCATGTCTTCCTTTAAATACTCTACAGGGGTCCATTCAGTGTGATTGGGGCATTCTTCTAGATCTCATGACATTGTTTGTATACTGTTAGAACAGAAGGCTGTTGTTTGGTTATCCTTTCTTAGTTGTCTCCTGATTGGCCGATTACCTTTTCTAATCCTACACCTCTGATGATATCCTTTACGTTGTTTTTCTTTTGCAGCTCTTCTATTTGTGTGCTTCTCTATTGCCACTGGATTGACCTAAAATTCTTATTCCTTGAAGGTTATGTTATTTTAAGACTTACAGCTCAATTTATTAGGCATCTGTAGTGTCTGTCCAACAAAGAAATACTGGTTGACCAGCTCTGTGGTTTTCCCATCCAACTCACATAGTGGTCTAAACAAAAGGCATTCTTATGTTTTTTTGTGTGTGAATAATTAAATCAAATTCTTTTGAGGGAGAATAGATTTCATTTTTAGGAGGCTCTCCAGTATTGTAGAGCTTGACCATCAGTAAAAAAAGAGCAACAGGAGAACTTCATCTATGTGGATTCCCTCTTATATTTGGGCCCTACTAGATATCTTCCATGACTTTGGTGAGCATATGTCTCCCTTTTTTAAGCCATGTTTGATATTAATAATCAAGAGTTGATGAACATAGTTTTCAATTGTTCCATCTTTAATAGACTCATATAATTTTAGTATATTTGTATAAGAAACACCTTATTTTAAGAGGGCCTTTCAGTTAGTGTTTCGCTCAACCACATTTTCCCATTTATTGGGAAGGTACCATCATTCTTTCAGTGGCTGTCTCCCATGCCTGGAATGCAGTTCCTCCTTACTTCTGCCTCATGGAAATCATCTCTTCTTTCAAGGTTCATTCATCTCAAGCACTAATTCTCCACAGAACGTCTCCTGATACTCCCAACTGCTAGTACCCTCCCTCTATAACTACCTTATATTTAACTGCATGTATATATTTAATCTGTGTATAGTTAGAGATGTGCATATTGTCTCCCCTAAAAAAAAGTAAACTTTTTTAGAGTATGAATTGTTTCCTTTTATTTTTGTCTTTGTATCTCCAGTACCTTGTAGGTTCCTTGTAGGTACTTAATAAATTCTGTTCACTGATAAGTTGACATGTTTGCATTGAAGTTACTGAGTGCTAAAGCATATACTTATTTAACTTGCTGGTGCTTATCAAATTCTTCATGGATATTCTCTGCCTCCTTATAGTCTACGTTAATAATACTTGTGACATTGTGATCTTATCACTGTGAATGTTCACTTAGATGATTCAGATCCCAGCCTGGACATGCCTGCCTATTCTCTGTGGCCTTTTTTAGTAGTTATAGATCTCATCCAGGAGACTGCAGTGTTTTGAGGGTTGATGCAACCAGTATGATATTATTCACAGATCATATCTAGACGATCTTATCTCATCTGGAGATTCCTTCTCCAACTTGAACTCTATTCCAGATACCCCCCATGACTGTTGTGGACACATATATAGTGCCCCTGTTTTATACATTATCTGATAGTAAGTTATAAGAGGGTTATTGAATTAAGCTTTTTCTTTTCATTCTTTCTAATAAACTGTAATAATTTTTATTCATGCATGGGAGATACCATGTTTGAAAAGATCTGGCATTTTGCTTGTTGGCTTTTATTCTACCAGGTTTTTAAAAAGTTTTTTTTTTTTTAAAGACAAGAAATAATAAGCATCATGAGATTTTGCATTTACAACCAAACTATAGGCACTTATTAAATGCACTGTACTGGGTACTGGAGTCCAAACTGAATTAATGAAACAGTACTTACTTATAAAGTGCTTATGTTCTAGCAGGGGAAACAACAAGGACATGTGTATAGAATTAATGTAAAGAGAATAAAACAGGGTAGTTTTGAGATCAGGAAAAGACTTCATATAGAAGGTAATGATTCGGCTGTGTCTTGAAGTAAAAGATGGATTCTGTGAAGCAGAGGTGATGTGAGAAGCACTTTCCAGACACTTTAGTCAGTTGCATAACTTACAAAATTGTAGTTGATTATGGAATGTCATTTGCAGAAGCCTGCCTCTTTCCTACTAATACCCTCATCAAGGATTCCTTAGAGGTATTTATGTAATTAAAAAAAATTATATAGATGGGAAAGTTAGGCATGTAGGTCATTGGTTGTTGATATTCTCTCTGTCCAACTTGTGTCAGTCGTACAAATTCATCTAGCCTGGATTTATCTTGCATATTATTAAGTATCTTCTATTTTTTTTTTTTTGCATTTTTGGAGGGCAACTGGGGTTAAGTAACTTGCAAGGTCACAAGGCTAGGTTTTTGTTTGTGTGTGTTAAGTGTCGGAGGCTGGAACCGAACTCAGGTCCTTCTGACTCAAGGGCCAGCGCTCTACTCACTGCGCCACCTAGCCACCCCAAGTATCTTCTATTTCTACCTCCTTACAAGCAAAGCAGCTTATAAGAAGAATATACAAGATACTAGATCTGTGAAGTAAAATTATAGCAGAGTGGGGGCGGCTAGGTGGCGCAGTGAGTAGAGCGTCAGCCCTGGAGTCAGAAGGACCTGAGTTTGGATCCAGCCTCAGACACTTAACCCACACAAACAAAAACCTAGCCGTGTGACCTTGGGCAAGTTACTTAACCCCAATTGCCCTCCAAAAAGCAAAAAAAAAAAAAATTATAGCAGAGTTTCTTAACCTAGGTCCGCAAACTTTTGGGGAAAAAATGATAAATATATGTAAATGTAATTGATTTTCTTTATAATCCTCTGTGTATATTATTTTATGCATTTAAAAATAATTGAGAAAGGGATCCAAGAAATAACAGGGGTTAACAACTCCTTAGATGAAAGCATAAGGGTTTTTATTTTCTTTTGTTGTGTTTTTGTTTGATTTGTATTTTGAATCTGGGAATGATGATTATTGCCAGATCTAAAAACAGTCATTATAGTTACTATTCAAGTTTCTTCATTATTTCCTGTCATAGACACTTGAAGTTTTTTTAAGAATGGAAAATTATTTTTCCTTCTTATCATTATGCTATCTTAACTTTATATATTTGCCTAAACTTCATGTTGTTTGTAGACTGTTTCACAGTCTTATACTTGTGTTGAACGCTTTGGTAGAAAAAGACTTCTTTATATATAAGATTTATATAAAGTTTTTTTCCTCTTAATTTTTAGACTAAGTTCAGTACCATTACTATATCTAGAATGTGAAAACCAATTGCTGTCTTTGCTTTTCACTCTTTGGGTCAAAAGGTATTTTTAGAAAATAAAGTCAGAGAGACCAGCTAAATAAACTTACACAAAAAGGGGCTTGAATGAGTCAGAATTGCATATCATTTTCTGCATATCAATTGGAATTTAAGGGCCTCAATTTTTGTACTCCCTTAATTGGAGCTTATTTTGAAAAAACGTCAGCAGAATTATTCTCTCATTCCCAGCAAAAAAAATAAAAAGCCAAACAAACACAGACCCTGATGCCTATTGAGTTTGAATACCATTTTTGGATCTTATTCCACTTTTTCTTACACCCAGGGCCTTCGCCCTTGGGGATCTTATTTAGCTTTTTGTGAAAGGATTCAAAATTCCCAAACATAAGAAATAGAGTTGTTAATTAGAAGAGCCAATTCTCCACAGAATAAGTAGTGTGGTGTGTGGATAACTGCAGTTTATTTTTAAATAAATGTAGCTGTTTCCAAATAGAAACTGAACATCTTTTTAGTTTTACTGCATTGCACCTTTGCCAAATGTCATAATATTCAGCCACTTTTGTAAACAATTACCTACTGGTCTTCTGCTTTAAGTTGTTTATGGATATGGCATCAAGAAAATTATAAAACAATACAGTTTTAGATCAACTATTTAAAAATGTCTCCCCCCTATTCTCTAATCAGTGTAGCTTCTGTTAAGATTTGGTTTACGTGTGAAGATTTTTGAAAAGTTCATTCTGATAATTGTGACAAAAACTATGGAGAGGTTTGTTTTTTTTTTTAAGTACTTAATTTAAGCTCTCCAATTTCATTTTGGAAGAAAGTTCAGATTTATCAGAAATCACTAAGCATATGTGACAACCTTGATTAGGCATTTAATTCCATGAAGTAGATTACAAAAAATTAAATCACAAAATATACCTGTTTTGAATCAGTTGGGTGAATTATGGGGGTGAATCATGCTAACACATGACAATGTAATAGTTTGAATTCTTGTACTTTGTTTCAAGGCAAGGACCCTTGCTTCTATGTTGAGAGAAGTTGAGCGAAAAAATGAAGAGCTTGGAGTGTTACTGAAATCACAGCAGGTTGAATCAGAACGGGTCCAGAGTGATATTGAGCATCTCTTTCAACATAATAGGAAGTTGCAAACTGTGGCTGAAGAACATGAAGTGCTGAAAAAGTCCTATATGGAACTAATTCAGAGGTATAACAAAATACTTCTGTGTAACATGTAAAATGTAGGCAACCCTAATTTACAAATAGGCTGTTTCTAACATCCGTTTATTAGTTAGTTAATTGAAACTCAGAATTTATTTTCCCAAAGAAACAATGTTATTAATGGTAGTTAGGTTCCTAAATCAGCCCACAGAATCCCTTTTAGTTTGTAATGTATCTGGTATATAGCACTCTGTAGTACTTTTAGAGATATTCAAAGAGATAATGACTGATGACTTGGGATGTTTTAGAGGGAATTCATCCATTAGGCAAAGGAGTAACATGCTATAATTCTAAAACCTAACCACTATGTGTATAACCCATGTTTCTATGGGAAAATTCATTCTGAAATTGAAACTGAAATGTCAGGAACATCTCCCAACTTCTGAAGTGAGATTATGGACTATCACTGCCTCAATTTCTGCTAGGCAATGGGAGCAAGTAATGTTGCCAAATGAGCCTGGGATGAGATTTGGAAGGAGTATTTGAAAATCCCCTCTGGACTAGCCTTGGGGCAAAAGTAAGAAGAACAAGATGGGAAGGTGATCCTAAAAACAGCAACCAGGGAAGGTCAGGCATCCTGAAATATCAACCAGAGCGCTTGACTTGCTCAGCTATACCCAGTTAGGATAATTGTTCATGTGTTAAACATGTACATAAGTTGAGACTGCCTACATACATCACATTTGTTTTCTAGAAAACTTGTCTTACATCCCTGCTAATACTCAAATCTGTGTTATAGACGTGGCATCCATTTATGACATTCCATAAATTCTGTGGCATAGAAGATGAGTGACCAGCGCCTTTAACTGCATCTTGAAATACTTTGTTGCCCCCATCAGCCCATTAAGTCTGGAAGACTTGGGTTGGACAAGATTTAGCATAGTTCATAATCGTAAAGAAAAGTCTGTTTAGACACTTTATAAAAGCACTGCAGTTCTTTCCCATTCTACATAAGCATTATCTTGACATACAAAGCAACCCAATGTCAAGCTCCTTTATAACCTTAAAAAGAAGCCTCATTTAACCCAGCATTCACACAGATCATCTTGTTTATCTGTATGATATTATTAAGTAATTATATGAGTAACTGTTTGCATAAAGTTATTGGCAAAGCTAAGGCCAAAAATCTCATTTCCATTTAGTCCTCTTGTTGCATTCCTCTGTTGCTTGATATTATTCTTATTCATAATAATAATGATAGCTAATGTTTATATAGCACTTACTATGTGCCAGACACTGTGCTAAACACCCTGGGACGGGAATGCTGTTATTATACTCATTTTACAGATGAAAAAAGTGAGGCGAACAGGTGAAGTGACATGTCCAGGGTCACACAGCTACTAAGTTTCTTAGGCTGAATTTGAACTCATATCTTCTGGAGTCCAGCCCTAGTACTCTCTCTGCTGTGTCGACAGTTGCCTCTTATTTTATGATCATTATTTTTCACAGTGAAAACTTTGGATCATAGCTTTTAGGGCTTTAAGGAATTTTAAAGACCATCTGGTATGACCTCATTTTACAGATGACAGCACAGACCTGGAGAGGTTAAGTGACTTGCTCTAATAGTTATTGATGGAGCCAGAAATTGAATCCAGGCACTGACTTTAAAATCCAGTGCTTGTTCTACTGTGCTATTCTGCCTCCAAGTTGAATTTTTCTAAATTATTTTGGAGATCAGGGTAGAAGGGTAGGTAGGGGTGTTATGAGTAGGGAATGATCTGGTTTTAGATCTCATGGATTATCTTTCATTTCTATACACATTGACTTTGAGCTTGATGGTATTTTCTTAGCTGTCTTTCCCCAGGGAGATAGATTAGTTCTTCTTCAACTGTGGACAATAGATTTCTTTGTTTTTGTGAGAAGCACTTATCTGAGAAATAGGAATCAAATTCTATTTTTAAACAGGGAGCCACCAAGGAGAAAAGAGTTAATATCTCTTCTGGGAGGCCACTAGATACATTGATTTTTATTTCTGAACTGTCTCTAGCCCCCATTTCCTTCAGTCAGAAACCTTTGGTATTCCCTTTGGTGGCCATAAGTTCTCCACATTGGTCCTCACTGGTTGCCCCTCCCATTCCTTTTATAATTGCCACTGCCCCAACTGACTCAGCTGTATCATAGTCTGAAGTCTCTGTAAGAATTGATTGTAATCTTTTATAGTCTAAATTTTGTCTGTCCACAGTTCCCTAACCCCTCAAACACTCATTGAAACTGTCACATACTTAATTGATTAGCTAAGATTAGGTGGAGAATATATTATATCTTATTTATAATTTTAAATACCAACTTTTAATTTTAAAAACCAACTTTTTGGGGGGGAGGTGTGTTGGGGGAGACTCTAACCCATTATTACTCTGGGAGAGGCAAGTAACTTGCCTAGGGTTGTATTGTCAGTATGTATCAGGGGAACTTGAACCCAGTTTTTCCTGATTTCTAGGTGGCATTTCTATGGCTAAATAGTATTTCAAAAGAACTTAAACTGTTAACAATCTTAATATACACTTGTGTTGGCATTTTTAATCAGCAAGAACTAATGTTTATTTTGAAGCTTGAAATGTTAGTGTTATATTTTAAATCATACTTACTTATAGAAATTATAACTGGGCAGGATTTATATACTCTATGAATAACAGGGAAATTTGGAGCAGAATAGAGAACAAGAAATGTGTGGTGACAGTGCAATATTTCTGGAAAGGCATTTTCCTCCTTCTCTATAACATCATCTTTATCCGAAAGACGAACATTAAGCATGTCTCCTATTTTTAGTCAAGGAGATCCAAAAATTTGTCTCTAGAAGCTATCAGTATTTCCTCCTGGATATCGAGGGTGAAAAAAGACAGTAGTTGAAGTGAAAATGTCTACAGGAGGTGAAATAATATCTTGCATTAACTCATGAAAGGCAAAGCTTTAGGTCCTTTAAGTGGTTTTCTGTAACTAAGGATAAATTATCTTCTGCTTATTGCCCTGGAAACAAAAAAAAAAATAGAAAAATTAGAGTAGGAGCCCAATAACTTTTTAATCCTAAACTTTACTAGTAATTAAAGGCAGTAGTAGTAATTACCATTTGCAATATAATTTTGGAATAACTTTAATTTTTTTAAAGCCTCATTTTACGGGGAAAACAAAATCAACTTAGATTTATAACATAGACATTTTTTTTTCCTCCTTGAAAATTTACATACGTCCCTAGGAGAAATGAGTTTCTGTAATGAGTAGGCCTATATCTACTGTGTTTCACAACATACTCTATCCTGGACAGTTTTTATAAAAGGATACAAAGTTTATCCATTTTGCTGTCATTTAAAATTAGAAGTTCTGTGTTACTGTGAATGTGGTACATGTTCAATCAAATTTTTTCCCACTTGTCTCTGTGTACTTTGGCTAGAAAACTCTAAGTAGGAAAAATGTTTTGCTTTATAATCTCTTTGATTTCAGCCCATCTTTTCTCTTTTCAGGAGTGAAGCTTTTGAAAGGAAGAGTAAAGATTTACAGGTCACATGTGATTCTCTAAATAAACAAATTGAAACAGTGAAAAAATTGAATGAATCACTCAAGCAACAAAATGACAAGTAAATTAAATAGTTTTTAAAAAATTCTTATTTATCTACTTTCTTTTAAAAAGTTATTTACTTTTTAAGAAGTGATGTGATTTTTGTTTATTGCAATTGCTTGTTTTTAATCACCAAAATTGGTAGATAAACTGCTACAGTTATTATTTCCAGTAGATGTCCTTTTTTTTGGACTTTACCTTAAATATTTCATTGAAAAGAAGTACCTTAAATAGGAAACCATTGACTATTTGAGAATTTCTTTATACTTTTTTTTAAATTTCAGAACAATTGCTCAGTTAATGGAAGCAGAAGAGCAAAGAAAAGACATACAGAATCAACTAGTGGAGAGAGAATGTATAATAACAAGTAAGTACATTTTTATTATATAAACATAGTATTAAAATTCAGAAAGAATTCATAAGTCAATATAAATGTTTCTGTAATTTGTTGTCAAGTCAAAAAAAATTAACCATTACCTGTGCTGGGTTTTTTCCCCCTGAGTAAAGACAGGGATTACTTTATTCTATTTTTCTTAGTTTCCAGTTTTGTCATTGATTTTCCATTAATCTTAAATTACATTTCACATGGTTTCTTAGTATGTCTTTGTGTCAGTATGACAGGATATTAAGAATCTGTTGAGGTCTGCCAGTGCAAACATTACGTTCTTTTAATGTAGGAAAAACTTAGTACTCTGCATAGATATCCACTTATACTTACCTACATGAGAAATAAGATGACTTTGACAAACTTGAAACAAGAAAGGTAGATACATATATATACACACATGTATTCATATTCAAGTACAATTATATCTACAAGCATTGTTATTTGGAAGGATATTCAAACTGGTCATTGAAGTTCTCCCTCTTCATGCAAGGTCTCCATGTGCTTTATTGTGTTCATAGGCAAAGACAAAATTCCAGAGTCAAGATTAAGGTAACAACTTTTGATTTATCAAACAGAACAACAGTGACTTAAAGTATCCAGGTTTCCTTAAGAATCATTTTTTAATTCATTAAATCTGATCTAGAGTAGGGGAAAAAGGACTGACCTTAAGGATGAGTGAAAGAGATTTCTGCCTGTATCTGGTCAGTACCCTCATGCTCTCTTGGAATATGAAAGTTTTTCCCTGAACTGGTATTTAATCTGAAACTTGAAAGGTGCACATTTACTTAGTTTCCTTTTAGAAAATAGGTAGGGCTTTTAAAAAGGATATTTCAAAAAGTGTCTGATATGTGATAAAGTACTGATAAGGTTTATTTCAGTTGGATGGATGAAAAGTATCACAACAGGATAGTGAGAAAATGTGATTGTTTTATTTGTCTTAAAAAAGGAAGTGGAATTTTGAAGTGGGCCTATTACTATTGCTTTCACGAGAATTATGGGGGAAATTCTTACATTGTGATTGTTAGCAGAAAGTAACAGCAGGTGGCAGTACTAGGTAACTTTTAGTTAAACTATATAGTAGTTTGTGTTCACAGAAAGAGCAGGCAATAAACACTGAGCATCATAGGGTCTAGAAATGGAAAGGGACTTTACAAAATCATCTGTGGAAACCTCACCTAACAGGTTAAGTGAACTGCCCAGGCTGGTACAGGTAATAAGTAGCAGTACAAATTAAAACTTGAGTGAGTTGTTTGACTATAGATCAATTGCTCACACGTTGTTTGCCCAATTTCCTTGCCCTTGAAATGTCACTACTCATCTTAAACTCCTTTCTGAAATTGTCTTTTTTCTTTCCCATAATTCCTTACCTCTAGCTTCTTACATCAAAACTTTCTAAGAATTGTCCAAAGAATGTCATATCTTGACTATAGTTTTTGTGAAGGGACATAGAGGGAAGAGATGTGGCATTAACAATGAAGCTTCAATCTGGGAGGCTAGGAAGTGGTCACTCTAATCTCAACGAGAAAGTCCAGAACCAAGCTGGTCTCAGAGTCAAGTGACTAAAACTTAAGCCATGTCTTAGTTGCATGCAGCATGTCCATTGGTTAATCTTGGAAATTGAATTTCAACTGTGTATTGCAACAATGACTAGATTAGGTTCAATTGTTGTAGATAAACAAAGCTATTTTTAAAATTGAAGCCTTTATAGTTGAAGGGTTCACACTTCATGACTGGGAATGATCAATATTCTAGTTTCTTCTGCTTTCAAACTCCAAAAACCAGCTCTAAACCTTCTCCATAGGAACACATTTGATCATCCTCATTCAGTAGTACTAACCTTCTTAAGCTAGGCTTTTCCTTCTAGCTTTCTCTTATATATGTAAACATATTCTTCCATGTTTGATAAGCCATAATCACTATTAATCTCCACCACGATGATATCAGTGTTGAGATGCCAAAATTAATTTTTTCTATAAATTTTTCTAAAGACTTACAACAGAAAACAAAGGCACATGAAGAAAAATTGAAAGCTCTGCAGAAGGAAAGAGAAGATAGGGAAGAAACTATTGAAATTCTGAGAAAAGAATTAAATAGAACGGAGCAAGCAAGAAAAGAATTAAGCATTAAGGTAAGAATTTATTAGAGTTATCATTTGTAGTCACTGGAGAAAAACTTATGTGAAGTAAGGGAACTTTGTTGAGCCATTATCATATTTCTTTAATAATTTGATTCTAGAAAGTGATACAATCTTGAAATAGTTGGAATTTGCAAAGAAAGTTATTTCATTTAAGGAAAGCCTTTATAATATTATTAAACATCTTTAATTTCTCAGTAAAGCATGGTATTTATAATTATTTTATGTTGTACTATTTACTTGACAAAGCTGGCTCTCTGAATCACGAAATTAGAGGAAATAGTATGAGGGAAGAAGATGCAGGAAGGACTGAGAGGCAGTTGACCATTTAGGAAAACTCAACTGTTATTTTGGCTCCATCTGTCACTGATGTGTGTACCTTGGGAGATAGTACATAGTGAAGTAGTGAAAAATTGAATTCAGATACAAGTGACTTCAACTCATAAATTTGTGTTACATGGTTCTCTTACTCTAATTGTGTGTGTGTATAAGGAATTAAGTTGTTATAATGACTCAAAATCCATGACTTACTGACTCTTTATATTACCAAGAGGAGATGATACCTGCAGCTTAAAGCTCTCTTAACATCACTGCCCCACTAGAGAGGACTGCTTTCTGGCCTGCCCACTGCCCCAGGCCTAGCCAGGCCAGCCCCCTATTTCAGCTACTGCTGCCATATTTGAATACAGCAGAGGAGCAAAGGCAAAATATTCAAGGTAATATTTGTAGTCACAGGTTTTTGTTTGGTAATACTTCAGTTCTACTCTATTCAATACACATAATGTGTACTCATTTACACTTTTTAACAGAATTTTATTTGTTTAGCATTGCCAATACATGACAGGTTTGAGTTTTGTTGCCAATACAGTAGAAATGTTGATCATACACTAAAATTGATATTCTGTGAACAAAATACATAGCTAGCATTTAATTAGCACTTCAAGGTTTGCAAAATACTTTACAAATATCATCTCATTTGATCCTTACAACAAACCTGGGAGGTAGGTGTAATTATTGTCTGCATTTTGCAGATGAGAAAACTGAAGCAGACTAATTTCAATGACTTGCCCAGGGTCACACAGCTAGTAAGTTTCTGAGTCTGGATTTGAACTCAGGTCTTCCTCACTCCAGGTCTGGTGCTATCTACAGTACAATCAGTTTCCCTTCTGTTATGGAGCTTGTCATTCTTCTGTGTTCAAGCAGGTATGGCCATTCTGACATTCATTGGGCAAAAGCACGCTAAGCTGTATTTCTGTCCATCCTGTAGGCTTCTTCCCTGGAGGTTCAAAAGGCACAATTGGAAAGTCGTTTGGAAGAGAGAGAGACTCTGGTGAAACAGCAGCAAGAGGAACTGAACAAGCACTCTCACATGATAGCAATGATCCACAGCTTGAGTGGGGGGAAATTGAGTCCAGAGACCGTGAACCTCAGCCTCTAGCACTCTGGCCAGAGGCTTGTGGGCTCATGATGTGTGTGTGTGTGTGTGTGTGTGTGTGTGTGTGTGTGTGTGTGTGTGTGTGTGTGTGTGTGTATCTCTTGCCCTCCAAAAAAGGTCAGTAATGACTTTAAAATGACAAGGAAAATTATTAACTATTTTTAGTCTTGTAAAGAACCTGATATAATCCATGTGTATAATGTTTGACCTTTTGAGTGGAATGAATTAAAATGCTTCTCCAGTGATTTTATTCTGACCAAACTGTGAGGATCATGGCATAGTAGATAGAGGACTGGCCTTGGAGTTAGGAAGACCTGAGTTCAGGTCCTACTTTTGACATATATTAGCTGGGTAACTTTGGGCAAGTTACCTATCCTTTCAGTACCTTCCTATAGATGTCATAGAATATGATTTAGAAAAAAATTGCTAATCTATGGCAGCTTTCCACTGATGAAATTACAAGTCTGGAGCAAAAAAGAAAAAATGCTTGACTTTATGAATGAAGTATTTTCTTCCCTTTCTACATTTTTAAATGCATTGTTCTAAATGCAATTTAAACACATATCTTTATCTCTAGTCAGGGTATTTAAAATATCTTTGAATTTTAACCAAATCAAATGCATTTGAATGATTCATAAATAATAACACATTAGCCTAGTAATGGCTATTTTAAGATATAAGGAACATATACATACATGTACAAATATACACATGCATGCATGTACAAACATACATATATGTACAGTTTTAAAACTTATATGGCACTGATGTCTATAGGTATTTTCAAAAATATTCTATATATGTATACTGTGTTGTTCTTGATGAATATATTTAGAAAGAGTTTGTATTTTAAATATATATATTGTATTGATTACACAAAAACAAAATAGAATTTCTCTTGACTAGGGTTTTGCCCAAGGCCTATGGAGAAAAGAAGCCCAAGGCACTAAGAAGAGTCAATCATTGAGCTTTAGCAGAATTTAAAGGATTAACTAGCTTAATACCTTCAACTACTCTGGGTTTAACTCTTAAACTCACATACTTCTAACATCCATGACCATTTTCTCCAAGTTTTTCCTGTTTCAGAAAGAGACATAGCTAAGTCAGATGAAATGGTACTCTCCTATTTCTGTAGATTTCAGGGACAGCAATGCTACTTCCTTTTATGGTAGACCATAGGTCTTCCATGTGCCATAATTTCAGCCCATTTAATATGTATAATATTAGTCATTCCTTGTCTTCCCCTTCCCATATCTTTCTGGTTTTTCTATCCTCTCTACTGTTAGGATCCTCTCTTCTGTTTTCAGAAACCAAAAAAAATACCCCAAATGTATGCTGGTTTTGTGTTATGATTTTCAGTTATTTGTACACCTGAAGGCAGCATCAGCCAAGTCAAACATTGGTTTTAGCCAAAAACAGTTTTGTTTTGCATGCATCCTAAAGCTCAGACTTCAGTTTTATATTTATTTTCTTATCAGTAATATTTTAAATATTTTTGAACAATTTATTAAATGCAGTATTTTTCTAAACTCTCCTCTTGTATATCCCTTTACTGATAACTTCCACTATTTTCAGTGGTTACTTGATAAAAATGTTTGCAAAAAATATTAGTAGATTGGCATGGCCCAAATGATTTGAAAAAATGTTTCGTGGTCAGCAAAAACCCCCAAACCCCTCAGTAATTATTTCCTTGTTAATATTTGAACTGATAACAACACACCTCCTCTCACTTTCTAGTAATTTTGTCAGTGTTGAAGCAACTTTATTTTAGTCTTTAAAAGATGAGATTTTTTTCCAGTGTGACATTTTTCTTTGGCACTTCTGATACCTATTCTGTTGGTATAAGTATATTAAAAGTTAAGAAGCACTCATTAAAGACATCATAGCAGGGAAAAATAATGAATCAATTTATGCCTTAGGATTCCATTTGCATGACTATTGTGAAGACTAGTTGTATTTTTAGAAAACAGGTTCTGTCTTGGTTACAAACTGTGGTAAATGAAAAATGTCCTCTAATTTTCCCTATTCTTGCTTTAGATCTCAGAGACTAATCTTTGACTTAGTTGGTTGCCAGTATTTCTAATCAGCATTAATGCCATAAGTATTACCCTGTAAAATAAATGTGTAACTATAATAATAACTAATTACCTTGTTAATTGTTCATTCCTGTTATAGATAGCAAATGGTATTTTAAGGTTTGCTTTTGTGTTTGTTTGTTTGTTTGTTTTGCCTTTTTTTTTTTTTTTGAGGGCAATTGGGGTTAAGTAACTTGCCCAAGGTCACACGGCTAGGTTTTTGTTTGTGTATGTGTTAAGTGTCTGAGGTCGGATCGGAACTCAGGTCCTTCTGACTCCAGGGCCGACGCTCTACTCACTGCGCCACCTAGCTGCCCCTATGTGTTTGTTTTTTAAAGAACAGACTCAAATCTTATGTAATCTCATTAGTCCTTTTGTTGCCCCAGAGATATCAGAATTTAAACTAATCCTTAATTTGAGGTGGCTATTTAGGGCAGTATATTTTGAAGTTGGTATAGACCTTTTAGTTGTAGTTTGATGTCTTGGAACTTAAATTCCTGATCTGAAATGGGAATACAGCAGACATAGATATAGTATATCTCTGACCATAGTTTGTTTCAGGGAAGCCTTCTCATTTTCTTGTGGTAGCCCTGAGGTTCTGTGAAATAATGTAAAAAGCAATGGCCTAGTTGACAAACATGGATTTATGCCAGGAAAAGTTTCTTAATCTATCCATTGACTAGATTGTGATGATACAACTGAATTGCTGGAAAAATCATTTTGCTGCTTTAAGCAGACATCCAGCCCATACAGATCTTCATGCTCTTTATCCCTGCTATTCTGTAGTTGGAATTCTAGGATATAAAAAGCATTGTAGAAGAGTTCTACAATATCAGAATTTAAAAACCCCTGAAGTGGATCATAGTCTTTTGCCATTCTTAGAGAAATGCAGTAATACGTTTTTATAGTTATCAAAATAGTGAGTAGTTGATACCATGGAATTGTAGGTTTCTTACTTTTGAAAATTTCTTTCAAAAAATCAGTTGGGATACAATTCAGTGATAACCAGTCTCCATTATATCTTTCATATGCATGTTTATTTTCATGGGCTATATGCTATCCTAAATATCAAATTCACTGCATACAAGCTGAAATTTGCTTCCATTGGGGAAGGCTTTTTGGTGCTCAAATCAATAGACTTAATCATATCACTTCAAAAGAATTTCATTATGTTTTGGCAATATTTGTATGTCTCCATTAAATCTGTGATTGAAATTGTGTTTCCATCAGGCATTTTGTAGTAGTGGTGTTTATAAAACTGCTGACTTGAAGGTAGATGTTAAGTTTATAGATAATATGCCAGATAAATGGTACTGAGATGTTGAAGAGAAAATTAAATGTTTTATAGAAAGAGAACATTTCAGAAGTTCATATCAAGTTTAATGTTCTCTTTTCAGGAAAAGTTTTATAGAACAGATTGACTTGATCTAGCTATCTCCATCACTGACTAGGATTTTTCCCTTTCTAAATACTTTTTACCCAACTGAATAACATCTAATTCATTCCACCTTATTCCCTGGCCTCTTCCTGAAATGTTGTATCCTAAGGAGAGAAAAAGAGCATGATGTAGTTTCATCACCTCACTACTAAAATCCTCAAAACTTTGTTTGAATTTTAAATGGCAAAAATGTAACTTAGAAAGTTAGAGCTATTTTTCCCCCTCTGAGGTCACTGACTTTTAGCATAGTGCCCATTACACCAAAGCACATACCAGGATTAAATGGAAAATTTCTGTACTAGCACTGTAAAATAATAACCTTTTTCAATAAACAGCATTTTCTTTAATTGTTTCATCAGTTCAAATAAATTGTTTTTATGCTTGTAATGATATTTAACAAACTATTTCAGTACATTTAAATGTAGCTACAAGATGACTTTTTTTAGAATAGCAGATCTTCATCATTGTTTCTATATAATTGTATTTCTTAAAGTTATGTAAATTCTTAACCTTGTTAGGATTGGGGAAACAATTACTCTTCATCCAATATTTTAAATTTATTTTTAAAAGACAAACTTGGGCAATGTTATCAACATTATAAGAATGGATCAGAAAAAAAACAGGGAGTAATTTGCCTAGTGCAATTTTTTTTTTTTTTAAGTTAAGTGCCTGTTTGGGGATTAAGACCAGTTATGACTTCTTTTTCTTAATGATTGGTACCCTATCTTGAAGTAAATTGATGGATTAGGGTAGCTAACTTGATATCAAGTTTAAATTAATGTAACATCAGATATTCACTATTTTATAGCCAAATACAATTATAAAAGTAAAGTACTTTGTACTGGTTGGCAAAAGAAACAGTCCTCTCATTTCAAACATTAATTAGGCTCAAAGTTGAAGAGTGCAGGAATTTTCCATACATAATGGTGTCCCAAAGTATCTTCAATAACTGTAGACATCTAATTCACTTTGACCCCTTAACAAAGCTGCTATTTTATGTCAAGACTCCTGCCTGCACATTAAAATTTAATGATCATTTCTTGAGGATTTTTTAAAAAAATCTATTTGTACTTCATGTACATTTCCTCAAAAAGATTAAGGACAAATGACATCTTTTCACCAGAAGAGAGCATTAGTTCTCAAGCTTGGAAAATAGAATCAGTAATGAAATGTCTTTGTCCCAGTACAGTTTAAGGTATTAAAAAAAAAAAAAACAAGTTATATAAAAACAGTGTTCAAGTAGAAAAGACAGATACATGGAGCAATATTCAGTCCAGTCAGTATACCTAGCAAAATCAGAGGTCCCTAGAAAACAGCATTCTTTTCAAACTCTATGCAGGAGATTGTGAAGGATACATATGTATAATTCTTTTTTTTTTAAACAAATGATTTATTAACTTCTGTTTTACATCATTCATTTCCGCCAGATTTTGAGTTACAATCATTTTCCCCCCATTATTCCCCTACCCAACCTCCCAGAACAGTAATCCCACAAGATACCGTTTCCTCCAATCTGCTCTCTCCCATACCTTCTTCCATACCCCCATCGACTTTTCCATTAGAGGAAGGTGAGTCTTTGCATCCCAATGCCTGCAATCTTATCTCCCTATTACAAGCAAAAGAGTATTAATAATAGTATTTATATATATTTGAAACATTTAATGTTATGACCTCAAATTTCAGATCCATTTCCTTCCTCCCTTGTCACCCATTCCCTCTTGGGAGATAAGTAATTCAGTATATGTTGCACATGTCTAGCTATGCAAAACATTATCATAGTAGATATATTGTACAAGGCTGCTTATAATTCCCTCCCACTCATCCCACTCCCCACCTGGTCCATTCCCTACATGATCCTGTCCCTCTTCTATAGTGGGTACTTCCAACCTCCCCTCCCCCCAAGGATACCCTCCCATCCATCATCCCTCCTCTCATCCTCCTTCCCCCTATCCTGCTGCAGGTTGAGATATCCCATTTAGTATGTATGTCATTTTCTCCCTGAACCAAATTCAATGTGAATGTGGTTTTGCCTTTTAGCCTTCCTTATTCTCCCCCTCCTTTGCAACCACTTCCCCTTGCTTCTTCTACATGGGATAGTTTACCCTACCCTGTCTCTCCCCAACTCCTCTTGCCACTTTCCTCTCTCACCTCATAATTTCATCCCTTGAGTATTCTCCCTTCCCAACAAATTCAACCTATGCCCTCTATCCATATATAACTGTAACCATATACACACACATTCACATATGTATTCACATGACCACACCCCCTTCTTCCATTATTTTCATAGTGAGAAAGATATCATCAGTCACAGTTATTGCTTTTCCATATAGGAATGTAAATAGTTCAACTTTGATAAGTTCCCCTTGATCTCTCTTCCCCGATTACTTTCTCAGGCATCTCTTCCTTCCTGTGTCTGGATGTCAAATTTTCTATTCAATTCTGGTTTTTTCCTCAAGAATGCTTGAAAGTCCTCTATTCCACTGAATGACCATATTTTCCCCTGAAACAAAAATACTCAGTTTTGCTGGGTAGGTGACCCTTGGGTTCATTCCCAGTTCTTTTGCCCTCTGGAATATCATATTCCATGCCCTTTGATCCCTCAGTGTAGAAGCTGCCAGGTCCTTGACTATTCGGATTGTGTTTCCACAATATTGAAATTGTTTCTTCCTCTCTGCTTGAAGTATTTTCTCCTTGATCTGGGGATTCTGGAACCTGGCTATAATATTCCTGGGAGTTTTCTTTTTGGGGTCTTTTTCAGGAGGTGAACTGTGGATTCTTTCAACCTCTATTTTGCCCTCTGGATCTAAAACATCAGGGCAGTTTTCCTTGAGAATTTCTTGAAGGGTGATTTCTAGGTTCTTTCCTTGATCATGGCTTTCAGGTAGTCCAATAATTTTTGAATTGTCTCTCCTGGATCTATTCTCCAGGTCAGTGGTTTTTCCCATGAGATATTTCACATTGCCTTCTAATCTTTCGTTTGTTTGGATCTGCTTAACAGCATCTTGATTTCTCATAAAGTCATTAGCTTCCATTGCTCCAGTCTAACTCTGAAGGAATGAATCTCCTCAGTGAACTTTTGAGATTCTTTTTCCATCTGGCAAATTCGACTTTTTAAGGCATTCTTCTCCTCATTGCCCTTTGGGCCTCCTTTGCCATTTGAGTTAGTCTATTTTTTAAGGTGTTGTTTTCCTCAGTCAGGCTGTTGACCCTCATTTCATAGTTTTCCTGCATCCTTCTCATTTCTCTTTCCAATTTTTCCTCCACTTCTCTTATTTGATTTTTAAAGTCCTTCTTAAGGTCCTCTATGGCCTGCAACCCGCTCTTGGTTTCCCCTGGGGCTTTTGGAGCAGGACTTCTGACCTCACAGTCCTTTTCCTGCTCTATGCCCCCAAAATAAGAGTCTAGGGTTGCATTTTTCTGTTTCCTTTGCCTTGGCATGTTGCCACTTAATTACTTGACTTTTGGGCTTGTTGCCACACTCTGGCTTTAAGGCCAGATAGAGGAATTTTCGTCCCAAACGTGTGGGGGGCAACTTCCGTTTCTGGCAAGCTGTAAACCCACCCACGACTTCCACCCTAGATCACAATCCAGATCCAGGGAGGTTGAAGCAAGAGTGATTACCCCCCAAGATTGATCGCTGGATCTCCCTACAAATTTGCAGGCTGGGAGCGGGAGCTGCCTCTGAAAACTACAAAATGGTGTTTGTCCTCAGCGGCTTCTAGCCCCCAGGGGAGGGAGCCGACGCATTCCCTAATACCAGTCCCAAAGTCCATAGGACACTAACCTCTTACTTTGTCCTAGGCAAGTCTATGTTGATAATTCTGGAATCTCCACAGCTCCTGGTGTTCTGGGGTTCCTCCAGCTGGCTGCTGGCCCTGCCGCCCTGGGGCTAAAACCTCGGCTCACGCGGACCTGGGCTCGGCTCGGGCTCCTGCGCTCTGTGGCTGCACGCTGCCGGGTCCCAGACCGCTGCGCTGGTCCTTCCTGCAGGGCTGCTGGGCTGTCCTCAGCGGGAGGTTAGCTTCTCTGTGTCGTTCTGTGGGTGCTGGGGCTCCAGAAGTTGTTCAGAGTCCCCTTTTACATCGTTTGGGGGGAATGTGGGGGCAGAGTGGCTTGGATGAGCTGTTTCTACTCCGCCATCTTGGCTCCGCCCCCATATGTATAATTCTTAAGAAACTCAATTGATAAAGCTTGAAAGAAAATGCCATAGAACTATAGCTTTGTAATAAATTTTTCTTATAATAAAATAACTGTATTCATATCCTTCTTTGTTGATCAGCAAACTTCCATGTTGAGAACAGAACCACTCTTCTTGCAGCTCTCCTCCAGAAGCCTATTGAGTTATTCCAGTCAGATGATTAAACTATCCTCTACTTTTCATTATCCTTTCCAACTCTCTCCTTTGCTAGCTTAAATAATGTAGTTGACATTCTCCATATATAATATTTTAAAGGATTACACAAAATACAGTCTTAAGAATTGGAAAATCATCTATTGCAATTTCCTGTTCAGTACAAGGATACTTTCAACCCCTGTGACAGATGGTCATCTAGCTCAAATACTTTACTTGATGAGAGATTTTTGAAGGTAATCCGTTGTTGAACAGGTCTAATTATTGGAACGTTCTTCTGTGCATTGAATCTGTCTCCCTCTAATTTCTATGTATTTGTTCCTAATTCTATTCTCTAATGTAGCATAATAAGGTATTTTATTTCCTTTGACTGCCCATTAAATAATTGAAAACAGTTATCAGGCAGTTTCTACTGCTCTCTGTCTTTGCTGGATCTTCAACTAGATTTTGTTGTTTAATTGTTCAGTTTTGTCTGATTTTTCATGACCCATTTTGGGGTTTTAATGGCAAAGATACTAGAGTGGTTTGTCATTTCCTCCTCCAGGTGAGGAAACTGAAGCAAACAGGGTTAAGTGACTTACCAAGCATCACACAGCTAGTGCACATCTGAGACCAGATTTGAACTTGGGTCCTCCTGACTCTAGGGCCAGTTTATATCCACTACACCAGCTAGATACCCAACAATATTAGGCTTTTTAAATTTTTTTTACTGCTTTCCGCCTTTGCTGGATCATTAACCCCTACTTGTCTTTCCAATCTTTTTTTTTCCCAAATGCTTTATTAAGTTCTGTTTTATTTCATTCATTTCTGCCAGTTTTTGTGTTACAAATTTTCTCCCCATTTTTCCCCTACCCACCTCCCCAAAATAGCAGTCCCCCAGGATATCCCCTCCTCTTATTTCCCAATTACATGTAAAGTATTATTAATAAAAGTGTGTGTGTATATGTATGTATGTATGTGTGTGTATATATATTTAAACATTTGGTTTTAAAACTTTGAATTCCGAATTCATTCTCCTCCTCCCTTATCATCTACCCCACTGGGAAGATAAGCAATATGGGTTGTACATGTGCAGCAAATGCAAAACATTACCTTAGTAGATATATTGTATAAGACTGATTAAATTTCCCTCCCCGCTATCCCACCTCTCACTTGTTCTATTCTCTACCTTGGTCCTGCCCCCTTTCAAAACTGTGTGCTTCCCACTTCCCTCCCAACCAGTCTGCCCTTCTTTCCATCATCCCCCCTCTCATCCCCTTCCCCCCTACTCTCCTGCAGGGTGAGATACCCCATTTTGTGTGTATGTCATTCCCTCCCTGAGTCAAATTCAGTGATTACAAGGTTGACCCATTCCCTTATGCCTTCCTGTTCTTTCCCTCCACTGTACCCATTTTCCCTTGCTTCTTCTATATGAGATAGTTTGTCCCATTCTGTCTCTCCCCATCTTCTCCCTTTATATTCCTCTCTTACCTCTTGATTTCACCTTTTAAGTATCTCATCCCTTCCTATTAAATTGGTCCTGTGCCCTCTATCTATGTATACCTGTAAACATATATATATATATATATATATATACATTCACATATGTATTCTTATACCTATATGCCCTTTGATAAAGACTACATATATGTATGTATGTATATATGTATATTTCTATTCCCTTCAACTATTTTCATACTGAAAAAAGTTTCCTCAGTTACAATTATTGCTTTTCCATGTAGGAATATAAATAGTTCAACTTTGATAAGTTCCTTTTGATTTCTTTTGCCTGTTTACCTTCTCATGCTTCTCTTGCTTCTTGTATCTGAATGTCAGATTTTCTACTCAACTCTGGTTTTTTTCTTCAAGAATGCTTGAAAGTCCTCTAATCCACTGAATAACCATATTTTCCCCTGAAACATGATACTCAGTTTTGCTGGGTAGGTTATTCTTGGTTTTAATCCCAGGTCCTTTGACCTGTGGAATATCATATTCCAGGCCCTTCGATCCCTCAGTGTAGAAGCTGCCAGGATCCTGTGTTATCCTGATTGTGTTTCCACAATATTGAAATTGTTTCTTCCTGGCTGCTTGTAGTATTTTCTCCTTCATCTGGGAGTTCTGGAACCTGGCTATAATATTCCTAGGAGTTTTCTTTTTGGGATCTTTTTCAGGAGGTGATCTGTAGATTCTTTCAACCTCTATTTCCCCCACTGGGTCTAAAACATCAGGGCAGTTTTCCTTGAGAATTTCTTTAAGGATGATTTCTAGGTTCTTTCTTTGATCATGGTTTTCAGGTAGTCCAGTAATTTTTAAATTATCTCTCCTGGATCTATTTTCCAGGTCAGTGGTTTTTCCCATGAGATATTTCACATTGCCTTCTAATCTTTCATTTGCTTGGATCTGTTTAATAGTATCTTGATTTCTCATAAAGTCACTAGCTTCCATTGGCTCCAGTCTAACTCTGAAGGAATGAATCTCCTCAGTGAACTTTTGAGATTCTTTTTCCATCTGGCATATTTGACTTTTTAAGGCATTCTTTTCCCCATTGCCTTTCTGAGCCTCTTTTGCCATTTGAGTTAGTCTATTTTTTAAGGTGTTATTTTCCTCAGTCAGGCTGAGTGTCATTTCATACTTTTCTTGCATCTTTATCATTTCTCTTCCCAATTTTTCCCCCACTTCTCTTATGTACTACTTCTTTTTTTTTTTTTTTTTGCTTTTTGGAGGGCAATTGGGGTTAAGTAACTTGCCCAAGGTCACACGGCTAGGTTTTTGTTTGTGTGTGCATTAAGTGTCTGAGGTCGGATCCAAACTCAGGTCCTTCTGACTCCAGGGCCGACGCTCTACTCACTGCGCCACCTAGCCGCCCCTCTTATGTGCTTCTTAAGGTCCTCTATGACCTGTAGCCAGCTTGTATTTTCATTTGGGGCTTTTGGTGCAGGAGTTCTGACCTCACAGTCCTCCTCCTGTTCCATGCTTTGATCCTCTTTGCCCCTAAAATAGGAGTCCAATGTTGAATTTTTCTGTTTATTTTGTTTCTTTTGCCTAGGCATGTTGCCACTTAATTACTTGATTTTGGGGCTTGTTGCCACAGTAGGACTCTGCTACCAGACAGGGGAGCTTCCGCCCAAACGTGGGGTCTTCACAACTTCCACCGGTTCGGTGGCCTCTGTAAAGCCTCCACACGCTCTGGCAAGCTGGATACCTGCCCCGAACTTCCCCCCCAGACCACAGTCCAGATCCAGGCAGTTTAAAGCAAGAGCAATTAACCCCCAGACTGATTGCTGGATCTCCCTATAGTTCGCAGACTAGGAGCTAGAGCCGCCACTGCCGCTGCAAAATGGCTTCTGTGCAGCTGTTTCTTCAGCAGCTTTTCACCCCCAGGGTAGGAAGCCGACGCGTTCCCCAAATACTGGTCCCAAAGTCCATAGGGTACTAACCTCTCACTTTGTCCTAGGCATATCTGTGCTGATAATTCTGGAATCGCCACAACTGCTGGTGTTCTGGGGTCCCTCCAGCAGGCTGCTGGCCCAGCTGCCCTAGGGCTAAAACCATGGCTCATGCGGGCCTGAGCTCAGCTCCCAGAGCGCTGTGCTGTCGGTTCCCAGTGCGCTGTGCTGCCTGCTCTCAGAGTGCTGCACTCGCTGCTCCCTGCAGGGCTGCTGGGCTGTCCTCAGCGGGAGTTTAGCTTCTCTGTGTTGTTCTGTGGGTGATGGGGCTCCAGAAGTTGTTTGGAGTCCCCTTTTACATTGTTTGGAAGTTGTGTGGAGCAGAGAACCTTGGAAGTGCTGTTTCTACTCCGCCATCTTGGCTCTGCCCCCCCTTTCATAATTTTCTTGCATCATTTTCATTTCTTTTCCCAATTTTTCCTCCACTTCTCTCATCTGCTTCTTAAGGTCCTTTATGGCATGTAGCCAGCTTGTATTTTCATTTGAAGCTTTTGGTGCAGGAGTTCTGACCTCACAGTCCTCCTCCTGTTCCAGGCTTTGATCCTCTTTGCCCCCAAAATAGGAGTCTAATGTTGAATTTTTCTGTTTATTTTGTTTCCTTTGCGTAGGCATGTTGCCACTCAATAACTTGACTTTTGGCCTTGCTGCCACAGTAGGACTTTGCCACCAGACAGGGGAGCTTCCATCCCAAACACTGGGTTTTTCTCAGCTGCCAGAGATATTAGTTGGGTGCCCTCTCTGAAGCCTCCACATGCTGTCACACACCCCAAGACCTCCACCCTAGATCGCAATCCAGATCCAAGAAGGTTAAAGCAAGAGAGATTACCCCCTTAGACTGGTCACCGGGTCCCGCTACAATCCACAGGCTAGGAGCTGAAGCTGCAACATTGTGTGGGCTGCCCTGAAGCATCTCAGCAGTTTCTCACCCTAGGGGGAAGAGGCTAATGCACTCTCCCCACTAGTGGGTCCCGGAGTCCATACTGCACTGACTTCTCACTTTGTCCTTGGCATCTTTGTATTGATAATTCTGGAAAGAGTCATAGCTGCTGGTGTTCTAGAGTCCCTCCAGCAGGCTGCTGGTCAGGCCTGCCCTGGGGCTAAAACCTCTGGCTGGGGGGGAGGGTTTGAGGGACTGGGTTTGGCTCCCAGACAGCTGCACTGGCCGCTCCCTGCTAGGCTGTCCTCATCGGGAGGTTAGCTTCTCTGTGTCATTTTGTGGGTTCTGTAGCTCCAAAGTTTGTTCAGAGTCTCCTTTTACATGGATTGGTGAAAGTGGAAGCTGGAGCCGCACAGAAGTCCTGTTTCTACTCTGCTATCTTGACTCCCAATCTACAGTCTTCTTACTTTACTACTTTCCATGAACGTATAGATATCCAGTTTTTCAAAGAATTTAAGTGCCCTTCTGAGGGATTTTCAACCAAACCGAAGTGGCATGTAATCTTACATATTCATAGCACAAGGACTTTTGTGCAAGGACCAATGTTGTATAAAAGAGTGACATTTTCAAAATATTGTGAGTTTACAAAGTAATTTAGGTTTTAGTGTCATATTATGTTATTTAAAACATTGTCTAGTAAGCAGCTAAACTCTTAACTGGATTTAGTAGAGAATATGGATTCCTTCCATCACATTATCTAAGTTGCTAATTCCAAGAGTTGTACTTCGACCCTTGTTTCCCAGATAGCCAAGAAGTCTGGTAGTCTTTGAAGAAAGCATAAGGCTACTCTTTTTTTTTTTTTTAATTCAAAGGGTCATAGTAAGCCCAGGAAGAAGAAAACACTTGATTTTTGAGTAAGCTAGATTTTGAATTACATGGCTGGGGCTGCTTTTTACATACTTATTTTTATAAAGTTCATAGTTATAAAATAATAGAACGTTGAGCTGTAAGAGAACCTTAGAGATAAGAAGTTTAGCCCCTTGTTTTATAGGTTTAATTGCTTAAAAATATTCACAATTAGAAATTGGTTTGCTGGCAGATTTGCCTATATATTCTTTTCAATGGATGAGTGAGATGATGCTATTTAATGATTCCTTTATATTATATTTTAAATTACCTTGAAATTCTGTATAGGGTACCCTAGAAGGTTTGGAATTGAAAGCTGTTCCAGTTACTTTCCTTACTAAAATGGCTTTTTATCATTTCCTCATTCAATTCCTTTGTTCTTGTTTCCTCTTTTACTCTGACAATGAAACCAGCACTATTGTGGTGGAACAGAAAGTAAATATAAAGGATATACTCTCCCAGGCAAGGAATTTATGCAAGGTTCCTCCAGTGAGAAAATTTGCATGAAGGCTATTAATAGAGGTTATTTTTTTTTAATTTGCTAGACATTTAATCCTAATTGAAGACCCCTGTCCCTCTCCCCACCCTCCATCCCCTTTGTATAGAAAAGGAAATTTTTAGTGGACCAAGCTATTCTGAATTTCTTCTGCTCTCACTACTATTCTGTTAAACTGAAGTTGTTACTATACTGTTAAGTTTATGTTTATTTTTTCCAAAGAAGCATTTCTAATCTGTCCGCTCTTATGTATCAGACTTTCTAATTCCTGAGATTGTCTTCAGACTCACTGAGATGTACTCCATCATTCCTTTAGTTGTTCTGAAGAGATTATGGGGGCAAGAAATAGCAGGGGAAAGTGATAGTTTTTAATAATTAAGCAACTCATGTCTAGAATTAGGGTCTGATTTGGAGAATGGACCCATATTTCTGGCACTTCATTAGACTTAGGCCCAAATAGCTTAGAGCAAACATGTTTATTTAAAAATTGCTCCATTGAATTTAAATTTGATCTAAATAACCCTTGAGAGTCCCAGTGTTTGATATAAATACTTCTGTTTAGGCATGTCATTATCCTTTTTTTTAAAAGCCCAAGAATTTTGGTGTCATTTATCCCAAAGGAAAGATTATGCATTGTGTTTATAGAGATAATGAAAATGCAAAGAAACTTTATTTGTAATACTAAGGAGGTTTAACAAAAATATTACCAAGTTTATATAGGCTCAAGCAGAGAGATAAGTAGGTAATAGATGTCTGTGTCTGGCTGGAGAAAACACTTTCAGGGAACAAATAGGCAAGGTCAGTGTGTTCCATTTATTCAGAGTGGCAAGGCTATGAACCTATTTCATACAAATAGTTACTCTGATGATTAGAATAATTGAAATCACAACTTGAATTGTCTCTTTTCTTCAGTAACTAATCTGAATAAGAGAATTCAGATATTGGCATTATAAATCAACCCAGGCAGAGCCATAACCACATTGGAATTTGGGGGCATTGATTTGCCTGAGAAACTGGAGCCTAGGGTGCAAATCTTTGCCCTACTCTCAGAGGAATCGATGAGCTGAATAGAGGACTGTCGCTGCCATCTTTCCAGAGCAGAAGAAATGATTGCATTCCCATACTGGGAGCTCATTTTTCTTGGGTCAGGGCAGTTGGAGGAGAAGGACATCTGACTTCCTCTGTGTCCTTTGTCACTTACAGGCAAAATTCAAATCAACATGAAGTCAGCCACTCTGTAGAAGCCTGGGTTTTTAAAACAAGAAGGAACCTTAGAGATCATCTCACCCCTATATTTTATAACTAAGAAAACTGAAACTCAGGCCAAATGACTTGCCCATAGTTATATATAATAATAAATAGTAATCATGCTCACTGTGGCTTGCTTTTTACATATTGTTTTCAGGTTTGCAAAGCACTTTACACATGCCTGCAGTAGATTTTTCTGAGAGTGTTCCATGATGCCCAGGCATATAACATCATTTGGAAAATATTTTTGGTTTAAACTGTGGTCTTTTGTGGCAGTTATTTGGGATCTTTGAAAACATAATTTCTCAAAAGCATTTCTTTAGGTTCTCCTTTTGGTTGCCTCTGGATTTGGCTTATTTCACTTTGTATCAGTTCATGTAAGTCTTTCCAGGTTATTATGAAATCATCCTGCTCGTCCTTTCTTATAGCACAATAGTATTCCATTACAACCATGCACTACAACTTGTTTAGCTATTCCCTAGTTGGTAGACATCCCTTCAATTTCCAATTTTTTGCCTCCATGAAAAGAGCTGCTATAAATACATTTTTTATAAATAGGTTCTTTTCCCTTTTCTTTGATCTCTTTGGGATACAGATCTAGCAGTGGTATTGCTCGATCAAGGTCACACGGCTAGTAAGTGTTAAGTGTCTGAGGCCAGATTTGAACTCAGGTCCTCCTGACTCTAGGGCCAGTGCTATATTCACTGCGCCATCTAGCTGCCCCTGAATGTGCAGTTTTGTAGCCCTTTAGGCATAGTTCCAAATTGCTCTACAGAATGGTTGGGATCCAGCTACTCTTCCTGACAATCTTAAGTGCCATTGCTGTCTTCTTACATAATACCAAGGGAACTGAGGCAGATGGCTTCACTATCTTTGATGAAGACAAATTACTATCATCAGCATTGACACATCTGTTCCATTTTGTATCTTTTTTATACCACCCTTTCACTATTTATAAGCGTTCCTGGAATAATTTACCTTAATTGAGTCTTAAACCATTCTTTTTCTAGGCTCATTTTGTCCTTCATTTTTTAATGTCTACAAAGTGATGTTGCCTATAATTCTAGAGTAATGAATTTATGCTCTTAAGTTGGTATTCTCTTTACTGCCATGTCTTTTTTCTTGATGGTAGGATAATATGTTTGAAGACTCTTACTTTGCACTAGTTAACCTAGTCCAAGCTAGGGCTATAGACAGTGTATTTACCTTATTTGCCATTTTTCAGTTTATAGCTCATTTAAACCAGTTGAGTTGGAGCTGCTATAATTACATACACATTGTTATTTTTCTATCTTCTATTTCAATATTAATTTTGGCATTTTCCTTAAATAGCTTTAATTGCATATAGGTGGTTTTAAAATAACTCAAATATTGGTAGCCAGTCATCGTTTGATAAGCTATAATAAATTTCACTTTTGTAATGTTGTTTATAACTCACCATATTGAGTATTTTTTGACACTTGGGAAAAAAAGTAATGATATTTGTAAGACTCCAGGGCAATACATCTTTAACAGTTCTTGTTAGTAGGTGTACTTTATACTTACCTAGAAGGTTGTCATTCCCATACTTCAAGCTGTGGTCCAGAAATTCAGATCCCATTCTCATTTGTCATGTTCTTCACCAGCTGTTCATTTCCCAGATCTGCCTTTCTCTATTGAAGCCTTTGCCTTCAATCAGTAGAATTGATGAAGACACCATCTGTGACCTTAAAGTCTTTAGTCTCCTGCCCAAACTCTGTGATCTTTGGCAGAACTTTTAAGGTTCTTTCTGACAGTATCTTTTGTGCTCATGCGAATCGTCAAAAATGGGTAGTAGTCTAATATTTTGACAACTGTTTGGATGTATTTGTCACATCTAAGTACATTTTCTGGAAAGACAGACCTCTCTTGTTATCAGATCAACACATAACTGCATTAGTACCCCTCAGCAACGTAGTCTTCAGCTGTCACTATTGGCATTGTCTTTTCCTCTGACCCTTACAGAATAATCTGCCTGACAGCACCTATTGATCTCCATCATTGTTCCTCAGAGAACAAGAAAATTGGAAAACAAACTTAGTTCCAAGTGTCTGGGATATAATTTCTTTATGTGACTTGCTTCTATCTTCAGTCTTCCTCCCATGAGTTAGGATTCCTTTTGCCTCCTCAGCTCATTATGAACAATGGTCCTTACCTTTGAATTTTTCCACATTTGATTTTCCTTTTTCCTCCTACCTCCTTTTCTTCTTTTACTTTCTTCTCTTCAAAAGATTTAAGCTTTCAACTGTTGAACTTGCTTCACCTACACAGAATTCATTCACTTACCATGTAGATAACAAAAACGCAGATTTGTAGGTAGGAGAGACACCAGATGTTCTCTAGTCTAATTCCTTCACTTTATAGTTGAAGAACTTGAGGACTAGAAAGAGAGATCATGTAACTTGCCCAAGACAATACAAGTTAAAAAGTGGCGAAAACAGGATTTGAAAGAAAGTCCTATGACTTAAAACCCAATGTTTCCTCTGAAGGTTGTTTTCATGAATTGCTTTGGTGTTTCTGGGTTGAGAAGTCTGGAAACTGCCACAGCTACCAGTCACCTGAGGTGTGCGACAGGTTTGCTGGGGCCTAGTCTGTGCTGGCACAGCCTGTGTTGTATTGGAGTGCTTCTCTCTCAGCCTGGCACAATAGACCTTTCCTGTCTACCCTCCAGATTGTCTTGATACTTTCAAGTAATACCAAGTGAACCTCAATCACCTGATAGGGACAGTGTTGGGGTTGGACAGACAGGCATGCAACATTCAGTGTAGAAATGTATCAAATTCAGTGGGAAGAAAAGAGGAGAATAGGAGGACTGATTGGGGGAGAGAATGAGCAAAAACGAAGGCCTGATTCTGAAGAGGGAATTAAAGGGCGGAAGAAAAAAAATGACAACTCTATGGCTGCCTAGATGCCTTAGGAGGCAGCTAGGTGACTCATTGGATTGAACCTTGGGCCTGGAGTCAGGAAGACCTGAGTTCATATGTGACCTTACATACTAGCTGTGTGACCCTGGGCAAGTCACTTAACCTCTGTTTCCCTTAATCCACTGAAAAAGAAATGGCAAACTACTCAGCATCTTTGCCAAGAAAACTCCATGGATAGAATGGTCTATGGGGTCACAAAGTGAACAAAAAAAGGTGGGTGCCTCAGGTTGTCTCTGAGACAGTGAGGGAAATGGCTGAACAAATAGTCAACTAACATTTAAGTATATACTCTGTGCCAAGCACTGTGCTGAGGATACAAAGAAAGGAAAAAACTAAAAAACACTCCTTGCTCTCAAGAAGCCCACAGTCTGATAAGGAAGAAAATATGCAGACAACTATGTACACATGATGCATATAAGAAAAACTGGAGGTAATCTCAAAGGGAAGGCACTGAAGCTAAGAAGGATTAGAAAAAGCTTTTGGCAGAAGGTGAGATTTGAGCTGAAACTTAGAGAAAACTAGAGAAGCCTGGAGGGAGAGATGAGGAGAGAGAAAGAGTGAACATTGCAGGCACAGGCACAGCCATTGAAAATTCTGAGTTGAGATATGGGAATGTCATTTATAAGGAACAACATGGAGAATTAATGTCACTGAATCACAGAGTGTGTGGAGGGGAGGAAGGGATAAGAAGTTCTGGAAAGGTAAAAAGGGGCCAGGTTGTGAAATATTTCATCCTCATAATTTATGAAAGATTATTTCAGAGATTCTGGGGTAGTATGAACTGTGAAGATAGAATCATGGTAACAAATTATGCAAGGTCAACAACACTGAAGGAAAAATTACCTCGAAAGAACTCTGATCAGTACAATGACTGTTTCTTTCCAGAGGACCTCTGAAGCTATCTGCATCCAGAGAAAGAACTGATAAGTAGAAGTATGAACAGAATAATTTTACATATAGGTACCTATTTGTGTCTAATGGTGGCCATCTTTGGGGGAGGAGGAGAGGGAAGAAAAAAAGAAAAACAAATTTACAATGTGACTTTGTTGTGTATTTAAAAGAATACCAGGTTGTGCACAGTAGATTTGTAGTTTTATGTGCAGTCATGTTTTTTTAAAAATTATACTGTTATAGAAATGCTTGTTTCATTCCATAAATTAAAAATAAATTTTACAGTAATTATCTAAAACCATTCTTCAGTTACTTCAATTTTTAAAACATGCTCTTTTTGGAAAGCATCTCATATTGTACTTTAAAAAACAACCAAACTTGATGTTCAAAAGTATAATAGATATGTTACTTTTAACTTCCACAAAAAAATTGCTTAACTTTCTTTGAATAATTCATATTCAAATGCAGTAAGAAGCACTTTGCCATAACTTATCTGTGTAATGAACAATGCTGACTGGTGTGGTAAAACATGTCTGAGTCTTGATTTAACGTGCACTGATACAAATTTGACCTCATTTTCATACTCCATATTAAGTAATCACTGGACTGCATTCACCGTCTGAACAGATTCTCCTTATTAGTTTCCCTTTAGTTGACTTTGATCTTAACTTTTTTTTCTTGAAAAAAAGTAAATGTATTTCTGTAGAATTTGGATCATTGCTTCATATCCTCCAACCCCAAGATATTATGTCTTGGGTGCCCTAGATTATTCAAAACTCCAAATAAGGAGTTTTAATTTTGTCTCATACACAGGGATGACTAGTGCAGGTTGTTAGAGCACCAGGTTAAGACTCCAAGGAACAGGTTTGAAATTAGACTCTGGGTATTTTGGAATGCTTCTGTAATCCCTACTCCTGGGTAGACCCAAGCCAGGGAATCTAAGAGAATCTAAGCTACTGTGGGCTAAATCAATCAGGTGTTCATGCTAAGAAGTCCAACACCAATTTGCTGAGCCCAGTGGGAATGAGGGGAAGGAGGAACATTAGACTGTATAAAGAGGGTCAAGCTGATACAGATTGGAAATGGCATGTTAAAGCTGTTCTGATCAGTGGTGAGATCAAACCTGTGAGTAAGCTGCTGCAATTCCAGCCAGAGTGAGATAGATGAGAGAGAGAGAGAGAGAGAGAGAGAGAGAGAGAGAGAGAGAGAGAGAGAGAGCGAGCGAGCAACCAGACGTGGCTTCTATCTCAGTCACTAACTGAACAAGGTTTGGAGGCTAAGACTTTTATACAGAGACTTCTAAGGTCCCTTCCTACTCTAAATATTCTGATTTTCTAACTGAGAGATTTGAGTTTATCTTACAACAACTATAAGAAGGCACTGTGATTTCATCAGCTAGGAAATTGGTCCTAGAGAGCACTCATATATGCCTGGGGTCCATAGAAGCTAATTTATTTGCTCAAGGTCACAGAGCCAGTGTCAACTACCAGCAGCTAGGATTTTTCTTAAGTTACAGTGTTTGACTGTGTCTGATAAGATTAATACAAGCTCAGAATGCTCTACCACAAATTGGCCACAAATGAGCATTTGGGGTAACAGCTTTGATTCTTAGGCTACTAGTCATCTCCTACATACACGATAACAATACCTAATGGAATTAGTTTTCACCTCGGAGCAAAGCTTCAGATTCTTTTAACTGAGGAAGTAGACGAAAGCATAGCTACCAAAACACCTGGCTTTAACATCCATTTGGATGACCCCAAAGATAGCTCCTCCTTCACACTTTCTCATTTTTCTGGACATGAGCATCATCAAAGTCCATTGTCAGCAAACATTAAGAATTCCTTGAGATGAAGAGTTGGGCGGAGCCATAAACTACCAAAACCTCTATTTTAGGAGGGGGCTCAGCACAGATCCCTTATTTCCTACCTTCCTGTACTACTTTGGGATGTTTCTGATTTCACTTTGTCCCTAAGTCCTTTCCTTCACTCCCCAGCTCTTCAGCTGACATTTGTGGGCTGTCTTTCTCCATTAGATTGTGATGTCCTTGAGCACAGGGACTGTCTTTTCTTTGTATTATCACTAGTACTTAGTACAATGCATGGCATATCACAAGCAACTAATAAATGTTTATTAATTATTGACAAAGGCAGGGCAAAGTTCTGGTTAGTTATTGGTTTCCAGGTCTCTGCCTCATAAGATGAAATGGAAAAATTATTAAAGAATCAGATATTCCAAAATCTTGGTTAAGAGAGAGTAATTCCAAAACAACTATAAGCAGATAGAAAAAATAAAACAAAACCATGGATTTTTACATGAACACCAAGAAGAAATGAAGCAAGAAACAAAAAAATTAAATAAAAATTCTGGAGAAAAGATTTGGAAGGAAAATTAATTAGCGCAGAGGAAAAAGGGACAAACTGCCTCAAAGTAATGAACTCTCAGAAATTAGCATAGATCAAATAAAAATCAATGACTCTGAGACTGCAAGAAATAATAGGATAAATTTTAAGAAAGAACCAATCTCTTTGCTGTTCAATGAACAAGACACTTCAGGCATTTTCCCTGGCTGTCCCCCATTCCTGAAATGTTCTTCCCCTTCATCTTTACCTCCCAACTTCCCTGATTTCCTTAAAGCCCCTGCTGAAATCTCACATTTTACAGGAAGCCTTTTCCAATCTCACATTTCTAGTGCTTTCCCTCTGCTAATGATGTTCTATTTATCTTGTATATAGCCTTGTTTGTATATATTTGCTTACTCATCTCCCCCACTAGACTGAGCTCCTTGAGGGCAGGAGCTGTCTTGCCTTTAGAAAATATGTAAAATAACTGATAAAAAACAACTAACCAACTCATATCAGATGGAAAAAATTTAAGATTCATTGGTCTCCCTGAAAAATTTGGCTGCTGTTTCTCCAGAAATCATAAATAAAAGCTGTCAAGTTGTGTTGGAACCAGAGGGCAGAGTGAAGATAGAATCTACCGATCATCTTCAGAAAGGAATTTCAAAAGGAAAAGTCCCAGAAATCTTATAGCCAAAACCAGAGCTTCCATGTCAAAGAAAAATAAAATTCTGTAGGCATTCAGAAAAGAGTTCAAGTACCAAGGAACCATAGTAAGAATCAAATAAAATTTGGCAGTTTCTCCTATGTATAGAAGATATCTTGGAGTATAATATCCCAAAAGACAAAAGATACAGGTTTACAACCAAGAATGACAATTGTACAATGCTGAGTATAATGTTGGGGGAGGGGGGAATCTTCGATAGAATAGAGAATTTTCAGGCATTTCTGATGAAAAGTAGAATTGAATAGGAAGTCAGTTGAAGGGAATAAGCATTTTTTAAGTAATTATAGATCACACTATGTATCAGACCCTGTGCACTTTTTAACAGATTTGATCCTCACGACAACTCTGCTTTTTTAAACTTGCTTTTTGTTGTGTAATTTTCAGTTGTGATCAACTCTTTCTGACCCTATTTGAAGTTTTCTTGCCAAAGATACTAGAGTAGTTTTCCATTTCATTCTCCAGCTCATTTTATAGATGAGGAAACTAAGGTAAACAGGATTAAGTGACTTGCTCAGGGTCACACAGCTAGTGAGTGTCTGAGATTGGATTTGAACTCAGAAAGAGGAGGTTTCCTGGAATGAGTCTTCCTGACTCCAGGCCTGCCACTCTATCCACTGTGCCACCAAGCTGCCCAACTTTGCTATTAGGTACTTTGAAATATAAGCATAAAAGGAGAACACTGGAAAGGTAAATTTGTTTAAAGGGGACTTTATAATGTTTTAGTGCTTTTTTTTTTGCTTTTTGGAGGGCAATTAGGGTTAAGTGACTTGCCCAAGGTCACATGGCTAGTTTTTGTGTTAAGTGTCTGAGGCTGGATTTGAACTCAGTTCCTCCTGACTTCAGGGCAGGTGCTCTATTCACTGTGCCACCTAGACGCCCCTGCTAATATTATAGGGAAGAAAAAACAAGTTATCTCTTGATGTTTTCACCAGGTATTGAAGAAGTTAAACAAGAAAAACAGAGGTTCTGGGGGTGAAGTTAGTTCTGTTCTAAGGGTTTTAAAAAGGAATATAGAAGCAATATACCTGCATAAACAATAGGGTGAAATTTGCTATTTTTTCGTAATTGGGATATGTGAGGTGTAATTGGGATATGTGAGGAGGAAGGGGTGAGAGCAAGCATAAGATGAATTTTTTATTTGAATTGGACAAAGGAGGGTTGAAGACGCACACACAGAGGAAAATAAATTGGTATAGAAACAGATCAAACTGAATAGGGGGAAAAATGGCAATAAGATAATGCCCAGGAGGGAAAATTTTTGTCCTGAAAGCAAAATAAACTTCCTGATCCTTAAGGGGAGGTTAAAACAGGGAAAGAGGAAGGGAGAAAGGAAACCAAAAACAATTGGAATCTAAGGAGAGTTCCTATAGGAAAATGGCTGAACAAATTGTGGTATATGAAGGTTATTATTATCCTATGAGAGATGATGAGAGATAATTTCAGAGAATCTTGGACAATATAGATTGATGCAGAGTGAAGTGAATGGAACTAGGAGAAAAAAATTATACAAGGTTAACAACACTGAAAGGAAGTAGAACTTTGAAAGACTTAGGAATTCTGCAATGACTGGCCACGTCTCAAGAGGAAGCATGTTATCTGCTTTCTGACAAGGAGGTAGTAGAGTCAAGCTACAGAAAGACATGCATTTTGTGACACGGGCTTGTTTTCTTGATCTATTGTTTTTTCCCCTCCGTTTCATATCAGAAGGAAGGAAAAAGGAAAAAAAGAATGCCTTGAAGCTTTTTTAAAACATGGAAGAAGGGGCGGCTAGGTGGCGCAGTGAGTAGAGCGTCGGCCCTGGAGTCAGAAGGACCTGAGTTCGGATCCGGCCTCAGACACTTAACGCACACACAAAACAAAAACCTAGCCGTGTGACCTTGGGCAAGTTACTTAACCCCAATTGCCCACCAAAAAGGCAAAAAAAAAAAAAACATGGAAGAAGACAAGAAAGTTCAAAGGGAAGCACTGGTAAACAGGACAGTTTTGAAAATAATCAAGCTAATTATATATATATTTTAAAAAGCAGCTTCATGGAGATTCATGGTTACATATAAAATATTCTTTTTGGTGTTGTGCTATATATATGAAAATGCTCAAGTTCAGAATAAAAAATAAATCACATTCTAAATAAAAATATAAAAGAATCCACTTTTGCATTTAGCTTATGATGCTGTTGAACTTTAAGATTTTCCGTGAGGAAGGCACTTCTTATTTCTCCTGAATTCTACCCAGCTCTCTGCTCATACTGTTGGCCCTATCTCTTGCCAACCCTGTCTGTGGAATTTGTTGTAGCTTTAGAAATAATCATTGGTATGGCCCCAAATTTTGTGTTAAAACATTTTGTTATTCATATTAGCCATTAAACTGTCAGTGAAATTTTAACGTTTCAATGAAGAATAAAAATATCTGGCATATCAAGATTTGGAATTTGCAAAGTACTTTATATACATTACCTCATTTGATCCTTATTCTGGAAGGTAGGCACTAATATTTCCACTTTACAGGTGATAGAACTACTGAGAGAGATAAATGCCCAGGGTCATACAACTACCATGTACCCAAGAAAGGTTCTGAGCCAGCTTTCTCCCCACTATACTTTGTTGCTTCCAAGTCAGTGAGCAAGGCAATAAAAAGTATGCACAAGCCACAAAAAGATTAAGACCCAGACACTTGTAAATGACCTAGACTTGGGATAATGGGATAAATGACCTAGACTATTCATGGTTTATACTTGTAAATTATAAATGCTTTCTTTTTCATATATTTTTAGTAAGTCACACAGCTAGTAAGTGTCTCAGGCTGGATTTGAACTGGGGCTTCCTGACTTTAGGCCTAGCACTTTATCCTCTGTGCTACCTAGTTACCCTTAAATTACAAATGCTTTCTTAGAGTTGGAAAATGCCTAAGCATGGCAAACATTTGCCAATATTACCCAAAAAGTGAAATTGTATCTAGCCTAAAAGAGAGAAAATAAATGTTTATTGGCATGGGAATCATTCCTGAGTCAATTGTTTGTAGGTAATTAAATTATTTACTAAATATGAATAGGATCAATTAAATTAGAAGAAATTATAAAGATGAGTAGACAGTGCATGCTGTTACAATAGTACTAATATAACTAATTCAAATAAGCTGTTAACCCTCTATCCCAATATCTCATCATGTATGGTAATTGTAGATTTTCAAAGACCTGTGGAGTACAAGTTCTAGCAACTGGAAAGGCTTCAAATATGGACTCAGTGGTCTATCTTTAACATCTAAGAATATCTAGCTAAATTTGGATAATCTATCAGTAGTTTGGTCCAGAGTGGTGAATTTTTTAGCAAATTCTTGATGACTGCCTGCTAAGTTATAGAGGGGGTTTTAATCTGTATTAGTGCCTAGAGCATTGTTCTACACTAATATTGGTAATAAGTGTTACATTAATAAGAATTAATTATTAATAAGTTTGTTGAATGGAATAAAGCTATCAGGAGAGAGATCATCTATTAAGGGATAGAAAGAGAAGAAATGAGTAAGTAGTTGGTTATTCTCTGCTTAGGAATTGCTATTTGTCAACCTGATAACGATAGGTTTGTTGTCTTTCTGGGGAAGGTGTCTAAGACATAATAGAAAAGCTCTCAACACTTATCAAAATCAATGACAGCTCCCCACTTTGGTGATTCCCATGAACATAAATTGCACTACCAGGAGAAAACTAACAAGTGTTACCAATGTTTAGTCTTAGGTAAGAAACCAAAGGCTAGAGGGGCACAGGTTGTATTTTTCTCACTGTTTTCAGGAGAGAAAAATAAATTCAGGAAATGAAAAGCTGGCTCAGAAGATGGTGGCCTAGCATGGGATTTGGATTTTTGGATTATGGTTTATATAGGATTGACAGATTATTGGCCAGAGATGGAATACACCTAAGACAGGCTGGCAAGAATGTATTTGCTAGATGTCTTACAAATCTAATCAAAGGGCTTTAGGGTGAGAAAAAAAGATGGAATAAGAAGGAAAAGACTGTGTATGTCCAAAGTTAAATTCTACAGGGAGGAACTTCAAAGCAGGAAGAAGAATAGCAGATGAGGTATCCAGTAAAACACCAGATATAAAACCCCCCAAAAAAGAGTCAGTAGTAAAACCTATGGCCTTAAGTGTCTATAAGCAAACACCCAAAGTTTAGAAAACAAAGAAGACCATTTAGAGGTCAGTGCACGGAGGCACATTTGACCTCATGGGTTCCACTGAGAGTTGGTCTCATGAGTCTGAATAAGTGTAATTGATTCGAAAGAAACTTTATAGCTAAAAGGTGAGGAGATGGCTAGCATGTGAAGAAGGTATATTCATCTGAGGAAATCCAGAACCAGGAGGAAGATGAATGATATAGAGTATTTGAGTGAAGGCAGAAAGAGAGAGAGACAGAGCATACTGTAGCAACTGTCTGGATGTCTGCATAATTGAAGTTCCCCAACACTATTCTCTCTCTCTCTCTCTCTCTCTCTCTCTCTCTCTCTCTCTCTCTCTCTCTCTCTCTCTCTTTTCTCTCTCTCTTTCTCCCTCCCCCTCTCTCCCCTCCTCCTCTTGGCCCATGGACCCCTGATTCAGAACTCTGAGCTTGAACATTGGGGCCGAATTGATGAAATTCAATGAAGATAAATGTAAGCTCTTGCACTTGGTGCCAAATAACTCTACAGATTTAGTAATACAGGGCAGACATGGATGGACAGCTTTGCCCAGAAATATCTTCATCCTGGGAGCTCACCACAGTCCTGGAAATTAAAAAGTACATTAAAAGTATCCTCTGCCTTTGTAGCCTCTCCCTCTGACTGAATGGCTACTGGCTACTTCCAGTATCTGCATTTAAGGAGAGCACCCAGGCCAGCCATATCTCATTTCATGGATGCCAGGTGCATTCTGACCTTCTTTACCATGCTTCTGTACTGGGTACTTTTGTTTCCCTCCCTCCCCTCCCTTTCAGCTTCTTTTTATGTGCTATCTTCCTCCTTGTAGAATGTAAGGGCGGCTGGATAATGCAGTGATTAGAGTGCCAAGCCTTGAGTCAGGAAGATATCTTCCTGAGTTTAAATCTGACCTCATACTTACTTAGTGTGTGACTCTGGGCAAATCACTTAACCCTGGTTACCTCAGTTTTCTCATTTGTAAAATAAGCTGGAGAAAGGGGCAGCTAGGTGGCGCAGTGGGTAGAGCGTGGCCCCAGAGTCAGGAGGACCTGAGTTCCAATCCGACCTCAGACACTTAACACACACACACACACACACACACACACACACACACACACACACACACACACACACACAAACTAGCTGTGTGACCTTGGGCAAGTTACTTGCCCCCAATTGCCCTCCAAAAAGCAAATAATAATAATGATAATAAGCTGGAGAAAGAAATGGCGAACCACTCTAGTATCTTTACCAAGAAAACCCCAAATCGGATCACTTAGAGTCAAACACATGGGAAATGACCTGACAGTAAAAGATTAGAATTTAAGTTCCTATTTGAGGGCAGGGATTGCCTTTCTGCTTGTATTCCCATTGTCTAGCCTAGTGCTTGGCACAAAGCAAATGCTTAACAAATGCTTGTTGACTGACTTGACTGTTCTAGAAAGGATCTGGTGGGGTTTTAGTGGCTTGTAAACTCGATATGAGCCCGCAGTGTGATGTAGCAACCACAAACGCTAGCACAATTTTGAGCTGCGTCAGGAGGAGTGAAAGCTTCCAGGAATAGTTAAGTGATAATTACACAATACTCTTCCCTCCTCAGACCTTATCTGAAGGTATTCACTTCTGGACAACACAATTTAAGGAGAACGCGGATAAGCTAGAAAGTGTCCAGATGAAGGCAACCAGGACAGTGATAGATCTTGGGTCTATAATATATGAGATTCAGTTGAAGGAACTGGACATATTTACCCAGAGAAAAGCAGATTTGGGAAGACATAATAGCTGTGTTCAAGTAGTCTGAGATGAAGGAGAAAGCTGATTTGTTCTGTTTGTCCCAGAGGGTAAGACCAGGAGTAAGAGGCAGAAATTACAAAGAGGCCAAATTTTGATATCAGGAATAACTTCCTAAGAGTCAAGTTTTCCAAAAGTGGAATGGCCTGTCCAGGGAGGTGGCTGGTTCTGCCACCTTGAAGATCTTCAAACAAAGGCTGAACAACTAATTTTGGGGATATTAAGATGGGGGCTTCTTCACAAATGGGTTGTGCTAGAAAGCTGCTCAAGTCCCTTTCAGTTCTAAAATTCTGTCATTCTTTGTATTCAGTGTAGCATGGGACTCTTGTGTAGCTCAAAGGGAGGTAGAAGAGATGCATCTAGCCTCCTTCGTCTTCAAGGGAGACTTTAATTCCTACCAGGAAGAGAAGCAGGAGGTTGGGGCTAGAAGCTTGGCCACTCTGCTCTCCTCAGAGAGAGAGGGTACTGAGTTAGAATTACGTCTGTCTGCTCCCTTAAATACTATGTCTCAGGGATATGTGTTTTGGGTTCAAGCTAAACTTCTAATCACTAGTCATTAATGGGGAAAGGAGGACCCAAGTGTCATATCCAAGACTTGACTGCCTTCCTACTAAATACCAGTTCCACAATGAATACACATTAGAAGTAACAAAGAAACCCAATTTGATAGCAAAGCAGAAATCAGAGAAAGTATACATGGTAGATGACATATCAGAAAATGAAGAGTGAAGGAGCTTTCCTATTGCGAGTGAGTTAACTCAGCTTAACCAAGAGAAAGAATCCCATATCTCATCCAAGGGAAAATTCCCCAAAGTCTCTAATGTAAAAAGTTGGGGATAGAGACATGATGGAGACTGCTATCTCCTCTTATGCTGGCTTCTTTCCAGAGCCTTATTTTCCCTTCATGAGCCTGAAGTGAGGTTGGCATCATCCATCTTCTCTCTTGAAGCTGGAAGCCAGAAGCACCCAAAGAAAGTGAAGAAACTGATGAGACTGAAGCTCTTTCTCTTTCTCTTGCCTTGCCAGCAGTGCCCAAAGTGATTGCAAAGGCTGAAGAGACTGAAAAATCTCAGAGAAGGTTGAAAGAGAGAAGAGCTCACCTCTTTCCCACTCTTTGCCAACCCAACCCACCTCTCACACAGGTGTGGGGAATTGATCTCCACCAATGAGGAGAAAGTCTTCTATGAAGAAACTTTAGGACTTGGGTTACCTCGGGTAGGACAATCACTCAGGTCCATAGAAAAGTGGGAAGGGGATGACCAGGATCCAACCTAAGTTAAAAAATGACACCAGCAATTTACATTAGCAGACAGTCCGAAGCCCATCACAGCTCTTCATCCCATCCCTGCCGCCTGGAGGACATTCTTCCAGTTGTTCATTTCCCTTCTTCACCCCCTCTCCACCAGCTTTCACTTCCCATTTCAATCTAAGGAGTTCCTCATCTACCACCACCAAGTGGAGGCTGGTGGGTGAGAATCTCCAAACACTGCAAGGTTCAGGTGAAACCTTAGATAATCTCAGAATCGCCAAGTTAGAATAGGGATCATAGGCTCTATAGTTAGGACCATTAGAAATCCTTTGGTCCCAAGCCCCTCATTTTACAGTTGTGGAAACTGAGGGCTTGAGTGGTAAAGTGAATTGTCTAAAGTCACATAGCTGAACAATGGAAAAGTCAGAATTTATACTTGGCTTTCCAAATATTGAATTTAACGCTCTTTCCTCTACCTTAGAGATCACCTAGTTAAATTGCTTTATGAAGTGTGAATCTTTTGTATAATATTCCTGACAGGTAGCCATCAGACCTCTAACAGAGAACACACTTCCTCACAGAGGAGGCATGTTCTAGTCTCATTCAGTCTGGTCTAGTCTGTTGTTCTAATTGTTAGGAAGTTTTCCTTGTGGTGAATCAAAATCTGCCTTGGGGCACCTTCCTAATGCTGGTTCTAGTTCTACTTTCCAGGATCAAACAGAATGTGTAATTCTATTTCCACATGTTAGTCCTTCAAATGTCTGAATATTTTTGATCATGCTTGAGTCTTCTCTTTTCCAAGGTTAATATTCCATATTCCAACAATCTCAAATAATTTCATAGAAATATTGTTACATGATGTTAGGTTCAAGTACATTATAGGCATAACAACAGACTTCCTTGGGCTGGCCTGGAGATCTAAACCCCTATTTGTAATGTTATCTCTATGGGAAAATTCATTTCAAATTCTAAACAGCTTATATAAGAAATTTTGAAGTACAACTCATTGTTTGGGGACCAGCTATCCTGTATTGTAGAATTAGTCACCATTCGTGATTAAATATTTTTAGGGCAGAGTAAATACCATGTCTTTTTTAATTTCTTTGTATATTCCACTATATCTAGTGCAGATGAGGCTCAGTATGTATATTTGTTAATGAGGTTATTGTACACTGTCTCTAGCAGCAATAGAGTGGACTGGCAATCAGGGCCCAGAGCATAGGACTCACTAGGCCTAATCAGTACCATACAGCTTACTGTGTGACAGGATAAAAATAGGCCAGACATGACATCTAAGAGTCTTCATTACGGCACATTAACAATGCAGTCAGCATGCTTTTTTAGCCAGACAGATGGAAAGATGCTCTCAGAATGTTTTCAACCTGGGTCCTTGCCTTGCTACCTCAAACACCATTTAAGGTCTTTTACTCCTGCTCTGTTTCCCAGATACCCAGGGCCAAAGTGACAATTGAGGGCTATCTTCCATACTAGACTTTGCTGAGATATTCTGCTATAATCACCTTATAGATGGGCAGGGGAACAGCATTATGTCCTCTTTCTAGGCACATATTAAGGTGACACCGATCTGAATCTTTTTCAAGTAGTGGGATTCAGTAGCTGCTGCTTTCTGGAATGGATGGGGTGTGGCTTTGAAGGATGGACCAAAACTCAAAGAAGTAGAGATGGAAAAGCTGACCAGTGGAGATGAGGTTGGATACAACCCCTCTGGGAATCAGAACATGGCTTTGGAGAATCATGGAACCTGAACAATTCATTACTTTGTATTTCAGCTTGATTATGAACCCCTCCAAAATAAGCAGGCTGATTCTCAGACAACATGGGTAGGTTATTAGACTAATACTTGTAACCTTTCTAAATATGACAGAGATTATGCCCCGTAACCTCCTTTGAAAACCCAGTGTCAACTGAGACCATAAATATAGAATTATAAGGGACCTTGGAATATAAGGGACAATTCCCTCATTTTATAACTAGAAAAGCTAAGGTCAGTGGTTTACAGGGTCACACAACAAAGGATTAAAACCCAGGTCTTACCTCCAAACCATGTAAAAGGGGACTCTGAACAACTTCTGGAGCCCCAGCAGCCACACAACGACAGAGAAGCTAACCTCCCGCTGAGGACAGCCCAGCAGCCCTGCAGGGAGTGGCCAGCACAGCGCTCTAGGAGCCGACAGCCCGCTGGGAACCAACAGCACAGTGCTCTGGGAGCCGAGCCCAGGCCCGCATGAGCCCCGGTTTTAGCCCCAAGGCGGCCGGGCCAGCAGCCAGCTGGAGGGACCCCAGAACACTAACAGCTGTGGCGATTCCAGAATTATCAACACAGACATGCCTAGGACAAAGTGAGAGGTTAGTGCCCTATGGACTTTGGGACCAGTATTTGGGGAACATGTCAGCTTTGTCCCCTGGGGGTTAGAAGCCTCTCAGGAGACACGCCATTTTGCAGTTTCAGTGGCGGCTCCAGCCCCTGGCCTGCAAACTGTAGGGAGATCCAGAGATCAGTCTTGGGGGTTAATTGCTCTTGCTTCAACCTGCTTGGATCTGGATTGTGATCTGGCGGGGAGGTCTGGGGTGAGCATCCAACTTGCCAGAACCGGAAGTTGTGAAGACCCCAACATTTGGGACGGAAGCTCCCCTGTCTGGTGGTAGAGTCCTACTGTGGCAACAAGCCCAAAAGTCAAGTAATTAAGTGGCAACATGCCTAGGCAAAGGAAACAAAATTTAAAAAATGCAACATTAGACTCCTATTTTGGGGGCAAAGAGGATGGAAGCATGGAACAGGAGGAGGACTGTGAGGTCAGAAATCCTGCTCCAAACACCCCAAAGGAAAATATGAGCTTGTTACAGGCCATAGAGGACCTTAAGAAGGACTTTAAAAATCAAGAGAAGTGGAGGAAAAATTGGGAAGAGAAATGAGAAGGATGCAGGAAAAGTATGAAATGAGGGTCAACAGCCTGACTGAGGAAAATAACACCTTAAAAAATAGACTGGCAAAGAAGGCCCCAAAGGGCAATGAGGAGAAAAATGCCTTAAAAAGTCAAATTTGCCAGATGGAAAAAGAATCTCAAAAGCTCACTGAGGAGATTCATTCCTTCAGAGTTAGACTGGAGCAAATGGAAGCTAATAACTTTATGAGAAATCAAGATGCTGTTAAGCAGATCCAAACAAATGAAAGATTAGAAGGCAATGTGCAATATCTCATGGGAAAAACTACTGACCTGGAAAATAGATCCAGGAGAGATAATTTAAAAATTATTGGACTACCTGAAAGCCATGATCAAAGAAAGAACCTAGAAATCACCCTTCAAGAAATTCTCAAGGAAAATTGCCCTGATGTTTTAGATCCAGAGGGTAAAATAGAGGTTGAAAGAATCCACAGATCACCTCCTGAAAAAGATCCCAAAAAGAAAACTCCCAGGAATATTATGGCCAGGTTCCAGAATCCCCAGATCAAGGAGAAAATACTACAAGCAGCCAGGAAGAACCAATTTCAATATTGTGGAAACACAATCAGAATAGCCCAGGACCTGGCAGCTTCTACACTGAGGGATCAAAGGGCATGGAATATGATATTCCAGAGGGCAAAAGAACTGAGAATGAACCCAAGGGTCACCTACCCAGAAAAACTGAGTATTTTGTTTCAGGGAAAATATGGTCATTCAGTGGAATAGAGGACTTTCAAGCATTCTTGAGGAAAAAAACAGAATTGAATAGAAAATTTGACATCCAGACGCAAGAAGCAAGAGATGCCTGAGAAGGTAATCAGGGAAAAGAAATCAAAAGGAACTTATCAAAGTTGACCTATTTACATTCCTATATGGAAAAGCAATAATTGTGACTGATTAAATCTTTCTCAGTATGAAAATAATGGAAGAAGGGTATATGGGCATATGAATACATATATGAATGTGTGTATATATGTTTACAGGTATACATGGATAGAGGGCACAGGTTGAATTTGGTGGGAAGGGCTGATACTTAAGGGGTGAAATTATGAGGTGAGAGAGGAAAGTTCCAAGAGGAGATGGGGAGAGACCGGGTAGGGCAAACTATCTCATGTAGAAGAAGCAAGGGGAAGTGGCTGCAGGGGAGGGGAAGAATAGGAAGGCAAAAAGACAAAACCATATTCTCATTGAATTTGGCTCAGGGAGAGAATGACATACATACTAAATGGGATATCTCACCCTGTAGCAGAGTAGGGGAAGGGGGACGAGAGGAGGGATGATGGAGGGGAGGGCATCCTTGGGGGGAGGGGAGGTTGGAAGTAGACACTATAGAAGAGGGACAGGATCAAAGTAGGAAATGGACCAGGTCGGGGGTGGGATGGGTGGGAGGGAATTATAAGCAGCCTTTTACAATATATCTACTATTGGTAATGTTTTGCATAGCTAGACATGTACAACACATACTGAATCACTTATCTTCCCAGAGGGAATGGGTGACAAGGGAGTGTAATGGAAATGCAAATTTAAAGATCTTCCCTGCCCCTAGCTTAAGTGCACCTGGAGCCTGTGGTGGGAGGCTTGTTTTTCAGGAAAGCCCACACCTTGATACTTTGTGATTGGTCAGTGGGTCCAGAAGATTGTTACATTCTCTGAGCCTGGAGAAGGCTATATAAACCCTTAGGAGAGGCTTTGCTTTGGGGCTCACTTTGAGAAGTGTTGTGTGATTTGACCAGATGAGACTCTGGGAAGCCGTTGTTGAGAGCCCCCCGGCTTTGAAAACCCAGATGTTGATGCTTCCCTCTCTGGTAACTGTGATTTGGTATTGATGTAATGGGTGGACAGTTTGGAAGCCTGTCTGTTTGATCTGTAAGTTCTGTAACTCTGAAGTTTGGGGTGCTGACCTTCTCCCCCTGAACTAGGTAATGTATGTTTGTTTGATTAAAGTAAGCTTGTTAACCCATTTTGCGTTACTTTCCTTTTGAAAAGCAGATCTAAGAACCTGTGTTGGCAGTCACCCTGGGGATATTGGGGTGCTTGCTGCTACAGGGAGGAAGGGAATGGATCTGAAATTCGAGGTTTTAAAATTAAATGTTTCAAATATATATAAATACTATTATTAATACTATTTTGCATGTAATTGGGAGATAAGAGGTACAGGCATTGGGGCACAGAGACTCACCTTGCTCTAATGGAAAAGTCGAAGTGGGTATGGGAGAAGATATGGGAGAGAGCAGATTGGATGAGGGGATATCTAGTGGGACTGCTATTCTAGGGTGGTGGGTAGGGGAAAATGGGGGGGGGGAAATTGTAACTCAAAATCTGGCAAAAATGAATGATGCAAACGAGAAGTTAATAAAGCATTTGTTTAAAAAAAAAAAAGAAAACACAGGTCTTCCTAACCTTCAGTTCAGCATTTTATCCACTATGACACCTGCATATTCATTTCTCCGAGGCATTTCCATGACTTAAAGAGGCATCCAGTAGGATTTTTTAGAGGTGTACAACACAACAAATAATTGTTAAGCATTTCCTGTGTACAGGACATTGTTCTGGGAGAAGAACAGAAGGTTTAGATAAATTTCAGTCCCAACCCTTGGAGTTTAGCATAATAGGGGTAAGACATAGATAGAAATAGGTAATTCTAACACATGTTATTATAATAATAAATGTATTAAAGAGATACAAAACAATGTGAGGTTGGAAGGAAAAGGTCTTTACCAACAGGACATCAGGGGAGGTAGCCTGGGGGAGGTGGCATTTGAATGGGGCTTTAAAAAAAGAGGTAGGAAGTCAATAAGCAAAGAGAAGGAAGAACATTCTAGCCTTTGCCTGAGCAAAGTCAATGGAGGGGAGTAATATGATAAATGTCACTTTCTGCAATCTGGCACCTTTCTAACACTTTGTCCAACTTTAAAAGCTAATTATCTTGGATAATTCACAGAGTCATAGAGATTTAGAACAGGAAAGGCCCTTTTATAGCATCCACTTTGACTCAGTCATTTTACAGAAGAGGAATCTGAGGCAGAGAAAGGGCAAATGGTTTGCCAGAATTATTTAGTGCTGAATTTATGGCAGCCTGGTGGTTAGTAGTGGGTAGAATGCTAGATTTGAGTCAAGAAGATCTGATTTCAAATATGGCCTCTGAAACTTCCTAGCTGTGTGACTGTGGGCAAGTCACATTATCTCTTTCTGTCTCAGTTTATCATCTGTAAGATCGATAAAATCTAGTTTACACCCCTCAGTTTTCAGGTGAGAAAAGTGAAGGGTAGCCAGAGAAATTAAGTCATTCTCCCAAGTTCACACACAGCTATTTAGTGAGAGAGTTAAAAATAGAGCCCAAATTTCCTAACTCCCATATGTGTTCTTTCCTTTTTGGAAGGAAATCTTGGGAACAAGGGTAAGGGGAAATTAGGGAGTTGGAAAAAGGAAAGAGGGAAGACATAAAGGAAGAGGACAATAATAGGTAAATCTGGGAGTTGGAATGACGCAGGGCCCAAGCTAATCAATCAGCAAACATGTATTAAGTATCTACAATGTCTCAGGCACTGTGCTAGGTCTGAAGATTAATATATATATATATATAAAAAATAGTGTCTGCCCTGAAGGAGCTTATATTCTATATGAAATAGGAAAATAGAATATAGATTCCTTATCCCATGAGTAGGCCTCAGGAGGAACCCACCAGCAGCTTCAATCATCTTGACAGAACTGGGCAGTATAAATAGACCTATGTCTATTCTCCAATAGACTATGTCCTTCTCCAATCCTCAAGTTTTTCTAAAAGGAATAATTTAGGGTTATATGAAAGGTTTCTGAGTAGGTTTCCTATGACTTCAAAGCTCTCCCCCAAGATTTGCCTCTACTTTCCAACTACTCCAACTAAGTCCTCTTGGTTATTTGACTATGTCTGAAGTTCTTCCAATTAAAGAAAACACCTTTCATTCTTCAATTAGAGACAAAAGGCTTAAAACACAAATACGTGGTTGAGCAAGAATGAGTTTCATTTAAAGTGTCATTGGTCAATTAATTGTCAAGTGTAAAGGACTGGTTATCAGACTCACAAAATTTTAATAGGATATAAGGAGTGAGGCTATTAAGGGGATAGGAAAGAGGGCAGACCAGAAAGAAGAAGTCCTGGAACAGGAAAATTTCACAGACCTGTGTATTTATAATCATTCCAGTTTACCTTCAACTAGGCTATAACCCCACATTGAGAGATTTTTATTGAACAACTGCAAAAATGAGCATTTGGCTTCCCATAAATTTTGATCATTTAAAAAGGGCTTTTTTCATATAAAAAAGTGCCTTTCTCAATAGGTTTATTAATGTCAATATTCTAATTTTCTGAATTTATCAACCTGCATTATGCCTCTGAGTTTGATTTCAATTATGAAGGATGAAACAACATAGCTGCTGATAACAGACCCTAAATGCTGAGAGATATTGAAATTGTAAATCAACTATTCACCTCTGTCTCTGTCTCTCAATCTTTGTCTCTATCTCTGTCCCTCTCTGTCTCTGTCTCTCTCTGTCTCTCTCTCCTTTCTCTCCCCCCTCTTTTCTTCTTTCCTCCTCTTCCTTTCTCTCCCCCTCTCCTGTCTCTTTTTCTCTGCTTTTCTCTCTCCTCCTCCTCTCTCCTTCACTCTGTCTTTCTCTCTCTCCCTTTCTATTTCTGTCTGTCTTCTCTTTCCATCTCTTTCTGTATATCTTTGTCTCTGTGTCTGTTTATCTTTGTCTTTCTCTGTTTCTATCCTCTGTCTCTCTCTCTTCTGGAAGTGATCAAAGGAACTAACAATCAAAAGGCAGTCTTCCTGCCAGGGATATGAAAGATTCCTTCTATCTTATTTAACCCCTGGCTCTAATTCCAGATCCCTTCTTTAATAACACAGATATTTCATTTTTAAATCAGACAATTGGAGATCTCACTTGCTCAAAATATCTAGAGTTTTACTGCCTACCATTTTCAGAAGAGGGGAATGGAGGGAGAAAAATTTGGAACTCAAAATCTTGTAAAAATGAATGCTAAAATTTTCTTTATGTGTAATTGGGAAAAAATAAATGTTATTAATTGCAAAAAAAAGGGTCTGGATTTTTAGAAAGTGTACACAGCAGACACCAAAACAAATGCATTTTTGCATCTGTTTTAAAATTCTAAAGAGAGTCAGACAACCATGGCTGGGCATCTACTTCAGATTTATCTCTGTCTCAGAAAGATAAATGTTATTGTATTCTTTTGCAGCATGCAATTTTGCTGAAAACAGATTACTCAGAAGGGCATCCTATCAGAAGGTGCTTTTTTGAATTTAGTCATCCACTAAATAAGCAACCAGTAGCACTGACTTCTTCAAATATGAACTCATTTAGTTAATTGCTTCTCTTCTTGATCTAGAAGAACCCAAAGTTCCTGTCATCTGTAGTGCTCTCAAAGACTCATCTCAACTGCTGACCCCTTAATGAGATGGCTCCTAACCTTGCCCCCAACGAACTCTTCTCTTATGACACCCTTGAGCAGATGACTTTATAAATACATTTGTCATTTAAATCTCCTCCCAACCCATTCCCAACCTTTCTTTCCAGACTTATTTCATGTTATTCTTTTAGTGAGTGTAAGCACCCAACCTCTATGGACTTTGGCCAAAGTACATGAACATCCCTAGATCTGGGTCCCTTCTGGTACTACATTTGCCTTGATTTTGCCAGGGTCCCAATTTTGATGGGCCACATATGTTAACTTAAGGCTGAAAAATTTGGTACTTTGGGATGATGGAGAAATCACTTGGCCCCATGATAGTAGTAGGAGAGGGGAAGGGAATAAGCATATATGTATATGTATATATACATATATATACACAAACATACATATATGTATATAAATATATATTATATATGTATTATATAAAAATATATATGTATATGTGTATATAGCATCTACTATGTACCAGGCTCCTCCTGGATCATTGCCTTGTCATGGCAGAGGGACTTATATAGCACAATGAAACTATGAGCTATGCCAGGGTTGGGGAACCTGTGGCCATGTGGCCCTCTAGGTCCTCAAGTGCTGCCCCTTGACTGAGTCCAAACTTCACAGAACAAATCCCCTTAATAAAAGCATTTGTTCTGTAGAACTTGGACTCAGTCAAAACCATAGGTGTGGCCTAGGTGAGTCTAAACCTGGGTCTTGAGACCCTGCTTGCTTCCTCTACTTTGAACTTTTTTCCCTCTCTGAGCATAGGTGCCCAGTCATCTATCCTGAGAGACAGACTTTTCAGGAGTGGCTGCCTCAGAAACTCTTGGGCCCCTCAGCTGCTGCAGGCTGTACCATATGAGGTACTAAAACTCTTCTTGGTGAAGACAATTGCCATTAGGAGGCCAACCCCTAACCTGGTTTGTGAGAAGGCATGGACCTCTCAAACCTGAAGAGAAAATATCAGGTTAGTTTTAGCTGTTATTAAGTCACTTTTGAGACTGTGAAGTTGTTTATTTTCAATATTTGATAAATATTTTAATATAATTGATTTTCTTTGTAATCCTGTGCATTTTATTTTATGCATTTAAAAACATTTTTCTAAGAAAGTGTCCTTGGCTTTCATCAGACTGCCAAAGGGGTCTAAGAAATAAGAAAGCTTAAGAACCCCTGAAGAAGGATATTTGATTCAGAGGATTACAAGGGTAAATGGTAAGGGTAAGTGAGAAAAGTAGTCAATTGTACCTATATGTTTATTTCTAAAATTCTTGTTCTAATTGTATATCCTATTTCTAGAGAGTATCTAGAAATACTGGCTTATCTTAATTCTTCATTGTTTGAATAAAAGAGTTCCCTTTTTATTTAAGGGGGGTAAAGACTGCTGAATTGGCATTCCACCTTTACCCCAACGATGCATGTATTTTTGAAGGCTGTGGGTGTCACAAGAGAGCAAACTCCCTTACATCCTACCAAGCTGGAGTTGTTTGTCCTTCTTCTCAAAGGGAATGATGACATCATGAGGATGATGTCTTGACTGTTGCCTGAATTGGGTTTAAGTGAAGCAGAGCTAAGCAAAGTCATCAGCCTTACTCTGTCCTCCAGTCATTGAAGTAGAGTGACAAGACGAAAATGCAGACCACTGGCCATGGCCCAGAATGCAGTGGGTGACTTTGGCCTTTCTAAATTAAAGCCTTTTCCAGGTCTTAGGCAACACACCATTCAATGACTAAAGGCTGGGTAAGAATTGAGACAAAAGATGGTCCAGTTTACCATCACAAAAACATCAGTCTTCAAGGAGAAAATTACTGAGGCTTCAAATGCAAGATCAGTCTAGCTAAGTTCTGACGTGGTAGGATGGCAAATTTTTCAGCACCCCTTAAAGTCAGGGTGCAGCACCCCTCCAAGTCAGAGAGGGCTTGGAGAAGAGAGTAACTCCAGTGACTGAATCATAGATCCTTTTAATATTGAACCATTCTTTTGATCAACATCAAAAGGATAATGAAACATGAGGAGTATTTTTTAAAAAATTAGTAGAGGAAAAAGTACAAGGGATATTGCTTGGTTTTTGTTCACAGAAGTAATTACAAATCTAATACTTCAGAGTTATCTGTATCTGCCAGGAAAAACAAAGTAGGACTTCATTGTCCACCTGAGCAGGACAAAAGATTAGGCTTTGTCTGGAAGTATAATGCCTGTTATTTAAAAATTGGACTACTCATTTGGCCTGGATCAAAGGAGAGTTTGCCAGGACTCAGTGTGGCATTTGTGGAGATATTTTGTTGAATAAAATCATAAAGCCAGAAAAACTTCCATGATATTTGAATACAAAACATTTAGAAATAAAAAATAAGCCAATCAATTTTTGACATAGAAATCTCTTTGCCAAATGATTTCTTTTTAAATGTGTTTCATAGTTGAAAATAACTTGTGGAGGCTTCCTATTTAATTGTTGTCAGCGTGAAACCATTTTAACAAGAATAAAATGAAAGAAAAGAAATGGGTTAATATTTGGTTTTGTTCTATGTGTTGTAGTCATGTCTTTTACTTCAAAGATAAAAAAAAATTAGTGAATGAGAAAATAACTATCAAAATATAATTTTTTTGTACTTGTACATTTTTTGCATGTTACTGGATCTGGTTTTAAATCCACTTAATATTGTGTTTTATTTGTGGATTTGTACTGTATTTCAGTGATAAAAATAACTCTAGAAAGGCTTAAAAATTTACATTGCTTATTGCAAAATTTAATATGTATTCTTGAATCCAGAACAGAACCCTCTATTCATTATATCATGGCTGTCTTATGTCAGATATGTGCTAGTGATGTGACCATGGGAACCTATTTAACTTTTCAGTGCCATAATCAACCCTCTAAGATTATAAATTGCAAAGAATTATTGATTTGCACTGGAGAAGGTTTTTTTTTTTCTTTTTTGGAAGCAATTGGGTTAAGTGACTTGCCAGGGTCACATAGCTAGTAAGTGTCTGAGGTCACATTTGAACTCAGGTCCTCCTGACTCCAGGGCTGGTGCTCTGTACACTGTACCACCTAACTGACCCTAGAGGAGGTTGTTTTCTATATACTAGGAGATCCCCCAAACCAATAAAATAATTGGTCAGAGACAGAATCATATCTAGGAGGGAATTTTCCAGAAGGGTCATTTAGTACAACCTCTTCATTTTATAGATAAGGAAAATGAATTCCCTAAAGATTAACTGATTTGCTCAATGTCCTATACTTAACTGGCAGAACTGAGGCTGGAACTGACTACAAGTTCAACACTCATTCAACTATACCAGTTTTCACCATCTAAGGTAGCAAATAAGTGCTAGGCCTGGAGTCAGGAAGACATAAGTTCAAATCTGGTCTCTTACTAGTTGTGTGGCCTTGGACAAGTCACTTCATACTGTTTGTCTCAGTGAAATGGCAAACCACTCCAGTATCAATTGCCAAGAACACCCCAAATGAGGTCACAAAGAGTCCAAAATGACTAAAACTCTGAATAAAATGGTAGCAAATTTAAGTACTTTATTTACCTTTACTATAGTTTGGCATGGGAAACACTAGCCCTCAAGTTTATGATTCTAATTCCAGGAAGGCCTAGAAAGTGTCTCCAGTGAAATTTAACAAAAGGATAAACTGAGACAATTCTCGTTGCAAGATAAGTTTATTAATAGGGTGCTGAACCTATAAGAAAAAAAAAAGATTTATGATTACTGCAAATGAGGGCTGACAGGGTTTTTAAACCTAGGAGTGTCTTCCTTCTGACTAGCCTGACAATTCATCAGTTGGACCTCCCCAGCAAAGGCAAGGCAATCCCATTGGTGGATATTTTAATGAGGAGGTGAGTTTATAGTTTTCAGCTCCTACATATTACTTCATAGTTGGGGGCTGGGGCCATATAAATCCTCTGGTGAAAGGAGTGATCTTTAGCTAGAGAAAGTAGACTGGCGTTCAGATGTGGCTGATTATGTTTCTCTCTGACATTTAAGGAATGCTAGCTACTTTATGAGACCCAGCTGCCTCTAGCAATCTTATCTAGAAAAATCATCCCAATCAGGATTTCCCAACTCGGTCTCCCTCCTGTAAATCATGTCACTCCCAACTTTGATGAAGGAAAAACAAGGACAAGGGACAAGTACCCTCCCCTGGGGAGAGCCTAAGGCAGGCTATACCCTATAAACAGAAGCCAAGAATCCCACTTGGGAGGGGCCCAGCCCTAGCTAGTTAATGAGTAGATTGGACTGTCAATGCTCAATCACTCAACCATGCCCTTCACAAAATGCCTCCCCTTCAGAAGTGGCATCTGAAAAAATAAGAAAAAAGATTGCTTATAGAGTGGTATTATGAAATAATACAGCATAGTATTAATTTTCCTCAAAAGAAAGGCCCAGAAAGAATCACAAAGAAGTGGGACAGCTTTGAAAATACATGTTGAATTTATTATGCATTTTTAAAAAATAGATTTGTGTAATAGAGAGCCATAGTTTCATTTTTCTGTTCATTTTATTTGGTGTTTTTTAAGTTCAGAATTTTAAAATTCTTTTAAAAACCACATCTGATTCTGTAATTTTCATGTTTTCTAAGAGAAAACTCACTTTCCTTTCTTCAGATCAATGCTTTTTGAATACTTGGCCACCATAGCACACATCTTTCAGAGACCTATAGTTACAAATCAATAGATGCTTCTAGATTCCCAAAGTACTCATGACTCCTTTTGACTTCCTGCTGGCACAAAGTGGACAGCTTCAGTGTTTCTAGATTTTGTAGATTCCCTAGAAACAGGAACCCAGCTGCCATGGCATTTCTCATTTTCTATCTTGTAATGTCTGAATCCTGAGTAGGGATGCATTGGTCACCAATGTAACCTCACTAATTGAATCACATTCCAGTGTGAAGCACCCAAGACTGTTTCAATTAGGCTGCTGTGCCAGCTAATTTTAGGATAATTAGTTACTTGCAGTAGAGCAGTGCCTGCCTAGACATTAGCTTTGGCCCCATTTCTGTTTTCTAACACAATGCCACTAGAATATTTGCTTGAACAAGCTTCCATATAAATGCATTACTTTCTGCCCTTTCTCCTTTCCCTCTTACCCCAGTGGGAGGGATAAAATAATCTAACTCAAGTTTGGTGGGAGTTGTTTTGCAAGGCTATCTAGTCATCAGTGGGATCTGATCAAAAGAATTTCTAGCTGTGAAATGAAAGAGGTTTTATTTCTTCAGTCATTTGTCCTCTCTCAGTCCATGTGGTTCAGAAAGTCACTGACATTAGAGTGACAAGTTCAGCTTGTGAAGAGGGCTTTCCAACTTGGAAAAGACCCAGAGTTAAGGCCTTTACCCTGCTCTTCCTATTTATAGGAGCCAATTAGCAATTTGCTTCACAGTAAAGGCTAACTTCATGGCTGTTTGCAAAGTAAAAGGGTAATTAGATTCTTTGGTTAGAAAGGGCATCTCTGAATTTTTTCTTTCTTCTTTTTTTAAATATTATATTCAAATTGGAAATACTTCCTATTTAAAATTATGCCTTTCTTGAAGGAATTCAAAGTTCTTCATCAGTGTCATTATCTTGTGTATCTTCAAAATGACCTTCCAAGTTTTATCAACCCTATATTTAAGAATGAGAGACAGCCTGTATAGAAGACTGACCTCTGAGTCAGGAAATTCAGGCTTCAAGACCTGTCTCTGACACATACAATGAACAAGTCACATAACTCCAAAGGCAACTTTCTAACACTACTTTGCAGAAATATGAAAAGAGTTTTTTTAAATTAGCAACTTTAATTGAATTGTTGAAAGTCACTAGGATAGAGTCTCTAATCTCCCCTCCACACAGCTGCCAAATTGTGCTATTCCCGTGTTCAAGAAACTCTAGGGCCTCTCTACTGTGCGATACGGTAAAATGAAAAACTCCTATATTTGGCATTTGAAAGTCCTTTTCAATCTGGTTCCAGCCTACCTTATAGCTTGCTGCACATTCACACAACAATTAAATCACATCATCCACCTATTTAACTTAAAAGATTTGAGCTGGGCAAAAAGGGACACACACACACACCCCAGTTCAAGTAATTCAAACTGCCATTCCATTCAAGAAGCATAAAACCAGTAGTGAGCATGAAATGGAAACGATAAATTTTCTGTCTCCCCAATCAGCCTCAAAACCTTTGAACCTTTTCTACTATGAGCATCTTTCCAAGGTGAATGGGAGTCTAGAATTTCTTGTTCAGCACACCCACAGCCCATTTATTCTGCTTAAGCCAATAGAGCTAAGAATGAAAGGAACAACCTTAGATGGCCCATAATTCCTGGTTCTGTAGAAGGTTCATTGGTAGAGTTGCTGAGAAGAGTCTAAAGGTTTCAGGTGAAAACTGAAAATGAATGAAAGGAAAAGGTACTCTCATCCTTCCCTGACCCCCATTTTGGAATATGGGCACATCCATAGTGCACCTCTGTCCTCCCACTAGGTGGACCCACTCTATAGCCATTGCCCTTGCTCCATTGAGTTGTCACAGGGAAGAAACACTAGAGATGACAGGAGACTCACTGGAACCCACCACACTGCCTATATATACTGTGAGGAACGATTTTTCAGAAGTGAAGTCTCCTCAGGAGGGTTAATAGTTTTTGTATTATTAAAATACAGTTTACTCCCTTGCAGAATAACATCTGCAGTTAAAACCATGCTTTGCAACGCAACTTAAAACTGTGCATTCTTGCAAAAACTCTTGCAAAACTGCCCCCTTGCAAACTTCCACCTTTTCTTGTCCTTTGTTCCTTGTTGATGGGGAAGATTCACATTAATAGATTATGCCCCCTGAAACCTAGCCAATGGGATAAGGGGAAAGGGGTCAAGGAAGAGGGGGCTTGCCTTAGGTTATAAAAGGACCTTGTTTTCTGAATCAATTTGTGCTTCCCAGGCCAGCACCATTAGAGCAATGAGGGGTGGTACCCTTTTTCATGAGAAAGTAATAAACTCATTTCTGCTTTCAGGTATCTAAGTCTTTGTATTGATTTTCTGGTAGAAGTCTCTGTCCTACACAATACCAACTTGATTTAGTCTGAGGGCAGAAAACCCCATGCCGTTTAATTCAGCTTTTGGGGAATTTGATCCAAGTAGATAAATACATAGACACCATAAGATTCTCTCGAATTTTATCTCAGGAGCCCACCTTTTTTGGGAGTGGGGAGAAACAGATTCCTTCTACCTCATGGTCAGATAGGGAAGACTGTGTCTCTTTATGTAACATAATCCATTCACTGGTTCTTTTTCTTGCTCTCCCTATATCCACAATCAAGAGCATATACACTAATATCAAAGAAGCCATGACTCATCATAATTGTCTAACAAGAGAAAAGAAGCTGTAAAGGCACTGCAAAATTGGGAATTATGGACAACTTAAAGAACAGAAAACTATCCCTTCCACATTGTGAGGGTTAGAAGCATGGCACCCTGCAATCTGGAAAATCCCTATAAAATTATTTAGGTCTCCCTTAATAACAGAGAAGAAATTTGAATTTTTTCTTCTTGTATGGGGTATTTTACAGTACCTTATTGTAAAATTTGGGTTAAGTATTTGGTCACAGGCTATATGTAGGTCAGTGTTAAATAAAAATATATTTTTCTGTATCATCTATCGGCCTCCAAGTATCATCTGCCACTTCTGCAAAATTCCCCCCAAATTCCCATTTAATTTCTTGTGCTGATTCACAATATATGAGAAAGCAGAGATGTAGAAAGGATAACTGCAAATGCTTGCTGTCTGTTGGCAAAGGTAGGAGATAGGCACTTTATCGGATTTTCACAGATCTCAACCCCAGTCCATTTCAGCCTCACCTCCTTCTCAGGGGATTCAACATACTGTGATATGAAACTGGAAAGTTCAAGCTATTTCAAAACACTGCAGTTTTCATCCCCATTTAAAATGGCTGCTCTGTGCCAAGACTCTCCTTCCTAAGATTCCCCTCTCAGAAAGGGGAATTTATATTGTCCCTCAGTTCTAAAATAGCCCTAAGTTTTCATAGGTAGGCTCTGGAAACCTCCCTGTCTGAAGAGGGAGAAGTCATATTACACTTGTATCCTTTTCTATAGCTTTGAAGTGAAACAGTAAGAAAAAAAAGTTGTGTTCACATGATCACTCTCTAATGTAATCATACTTCTATATAAAGCCTCTTTAAGAAACTGCTTCTCCCTAAAAGTCAGCTTTCCTGACTTTACCTGGTATTACTTCAGTTTGGGCAGAAGTATTTCTCTCTTGATAAATAGCTGTGTTGTGGAAAAAAAAATACAATTTACATTCAATTGTATCCCTGGAGATAAAAAAATACAAGTAAGTAAGACAATGTTTATTCTCAAAGATTTTATATTCTCATGGAAGAAAAAAAAATGAAGGAAGCTATAAGGAAAGGGAGGACTAACATGCCATTAGCGGTATAGGTTACAAATGCACAGCTAGGTGTAGCAGTGGATATGTTGAGGTTTAGGCAACCATATATTGAGGCTTGGGGTTTAGAGGGGCTCAAGACCCCAAAATACCAACACGCCGGGTCCTGCCAAATGAATTCGACTCAAAATCTTCTCTCAGCAAAAGTAAAGCAAAGTTTATTAGAGATTCACCATAATGGGTAGATTCTTAAGGAGCCTAAGTATCTGTAATGCTTGTATAGGACAAGTGGGCCAGAATAATCTGACACAGAGTGTCTGTGCTAGATTGAATTCTCAGCCCCTTCACGGAGGCAAGATGGATTTTATATACAGAGAGACTGTGGGAGGGATCTAGGGGTATTCTAGAAGAGGTTTTGGGGAAGGTTTTGAGGAGGAATCTAAGGAGGGTCTTTGATGGGACTGAGGTCAGACTCCAATAACGGGATTAAAGGTGGGAAATGGCTGAAGGCTACCTGGAGATCTAGACAATGGAGGGCTAGGTGTAGCAGCAAGCACCTTAGCATACCCAGGATGGCTGCTAGCATAGGTTCTTTGATCTGTTTTTCTAAAGGAAAGCAACTCAAAAAGGGTTAACGATCTTACTTTAATCAATCAAACATATGTCATTTACCTAGTTCAGGGGAAAAATGTCAGCACAGAACTTCAGAGAATACAAACAGAAGTTACAAGCAGACAAAAATCCAGAGAAAATAACACAATTCAGCAGTCTGACCATCAACAGTCTCACAGTTCTAGCTGTCTGACCATTACATCCATACCTAGTTAGTCACTAGAGAGGGAAGCACCAACATCTGGGATTCCAAAGCCAGGGGGCTCAACAGTTGCCCAGAGTCTTATCTAGCCAAATCACACAACTCTTCCCAAAATGAGCCCCAGAGCAAAACCTCATATCAGGGTATATATAGTCTTCTCCTGCGTCAGAGAATGTCACAACCCTCTGTGACTCACTTAAAGTAACAAAAGTTGTGCCTTCCTGAAGAACAAGTCTCCTATCACAGGCTCCAGGGGCAGAGTTTATTTTCAAATCAGAAAAGGTCCTCAAGTTCAATTTAGGCTCATTAAGGGGCAGGGAAGATCTTCAAATTTCTATTACTTTACACTAGGCTAGTTTAAGGGTAACAGGTTTGGGTAAAGATATTTTGATAGGATCAAGGGTGGGAAGTAGCTGGACAATGGAAGGCTAGGTTAGGTTAAGAGTAACAGAGATTTGGGCTTAGCTATAATGAAAGGCTTATGGCCTCAGGCAAATGCCTCATCAAATGGGAAGATTCAATCAGAGTTCAAGGGGTTTCCCAGAGCCTGTACCCCATCAGATAGAGTGACAAGTCACTTGACCCTAGTTGACCCTGTTTACCTCCATTTCCTCATCTGTAAAATGAGCTGGAGAAGTATAAAGCCATGCACAAGCAGCTTTCTAGAAGAATGCTGCTGTGAATAGCTTTTAAGATTCTGATTACCTAGTATAGTGAACACTGTATTTATTCAATAACAAATCAAAGCAAAACATTCACAGAAAATCAAGGTAGAGCATTCACAATGTTACAACTTATCACAGAAAAACAAAATACAGCATTCACAATGACTTATCACTAAAACGTCCACGTAGTTTTCACCAAAGTGGTCACAATAGTTTTTGACAAAGTACAATTATTTAGTAACTCAATCATTTAATCATCCTTAAGGAGGCTTGGGACACAAAATACAAAAGTCAAAGTACTCCACCCCTGGGGTAGTCTCAATTGGAGATTAATTTCCAATCATAAACAAAGTACATTCATTTAGTCAATCACAGAGTACAAAAGTCAAAGTTCTCTACCCCTAGGTCACAGGAAATCATAATCTTCTTAGTCAATACACAGTATCCAAGTAAAGTCTTCTTTCAGCTTGACTCAAGGCAGGCTCTCAGCTTCCCTGGTTCCCCTTCCACTGTCCCAGCTCCTACCTGAATTCACCAAACTGTCACCTGTGTTCAAAGGTAGACAGCTCCTAGTTCCTCATCCAGCTCTCCATGAAATTCCTGTTCCATACTGAAGCTCAGAGTGTCCAGTCCACCTTAAATCTTTCACAACCTCTATTCCAGGGAAGTCAAGGCTTAACAAAGGCACAAACAGACAAAGTACCTATACCATAGTCATGCCTCCTCTGGAAGCTCTGGCTGGCCCTTGGAAGTCCTCGGCAGCTTGTAGCCCTCAGAAGAAGCTCTGCCACCACAAGTTCCCAGGAAATTCTGACTTTCCCAGCTGGGGTTTTTCCTTATATACAGTTGCTCCTCCCTGTTCACTCCCTTCCTGTTATATCAGCAACAGGGATTCATACCTTCTGTTTTTGTCTTTTTTTTTAACAGAGGCTTAACTTAAAACTAGGTGCTAATTACCTGTCATCTTAGCAATACAAAGGGATGTTCAAATTTTATTACCATTACAAGAAGGAAACAGCAAACACTTCAATATCTTTACCAAGAATACCCCAAATGGGGCGGCTAGGTGGCGCAGTGAGTAAGAGCGCCGGCCTCAGAGTTGGGATGACCCAAGATCGAATCTGGCCTCAGAAAATGAGCACCCACACATAAATCCCGACTAGCCGTGTAACCTTGAGCAAGTTATTTAACCCCAATTGCTTTATAAAAAAAAAAAAAGAATACCTCAAATGGGATCACAAAGGGTCAGACATGACTGAATGACAACAACAAATTACAAATGACAGAGAAGTGACATGAAGGCCTGATTGCAGGCATGATAATGTAATAGAAATTTTTCATTTTGGTTTTCCTTTTATTCCTCCTGTAACAATACTAACCTCACCTGAACAAAACCAGTCCCACGGAATGTGAAAATTTACTTAAAGCCTTAAACATTGCTTAGATAAGAAGCCAGGAAGAATCTCAACTATCTCTGACTCCTTGACAACACATACATTTTCCTCCTCAATTGGTGAGTCCTCTAAATGTAGTTTAATCTGTAACTTGACTTCGTTTACCTATAGAGTGTTTGACTAGATTTGTTGATGTATGAGATTATGGCTCTGTTTAAGTTTGTTCAACTTTTATGACACTGAAGGAAGCATTGAAATTATGGATCTATGTTTTCTTTAACTTCTGTGGCCTAAGAGGAATGTACAAAATTGCAATATGTAAAGAAATCGTTTCTCTGTGACAATGATGTTATTTTACCTATTAGAAACCTTGTTGGAATCCTAATGGAGGTTCAGATTTTCTCTGAGGCCCACGTGTATGCTTGAGCATAACAATAAAACCTACATTTTTATCTCTATAATTTTCTTTGTTCAGTAATGTCCAATTTTTCATGACCCCATTTTTTTTTTTGGCAGAGATACTGGAATGGTTTTCTATCTCCTTCTCCAGCTCATTTTACAGATGAGGAAACTGAGGCAAGCAGGGTTAAGTAATTTTCTCAGGGTCACACAACTAGGAAGTGTGTGAAGCCAGATTTGAACTCAGGAAAATAGGTCTTCCTGACTCCAGACCTGATACTCTATCCACTGCATATGCAATGAAGGCTTGTTTAATTGAATTGAATTAATGAGCCTGAGACTTTGAGCTCTTTCTCCATTATATGAACCACTGGGATAGATGCTGCCTCTTCTCTTATTTAAACTGTCTAATCCTATTATGTTGCTTAGGAAATGGCAGTTAGTTGTTCTGGGGATTTGGGTCAAAAGAATGTAGTGTACTGGTTGGTGAATCACACTGTCAGTCATCTCAAGACCATGTTCTCTGCCAACCTAGCTCCATGGATTTACCTTTCCTGGATAAATATAGAAACCAATGGAATATATATATATATATATATATATATATATATATATATATATATATATATATATACACACACATATATACATATATAAAATATTCTATAGAAATATAAATATAGAAATATAAATATAGAAACCAAACTATCTGTCATCACTGATTTTGTCAAAAGTATATAAAAACCTGGATTTAGCAGTGGGTTGCTTATTTCTTTTGCCCTTTCAAAAGGTAGGTAGGGAGAAAGGATTCTGGGAAGATGGCAAGTAGGTCAGAAAATTTCAAGCTCTCAAGATTTTCCTCCATGAAAGAGATAAAATAGTGCCTCAGGGCAAACACAGAGTGGTGAAAATAAATAAGAGTAGGGGTAGAACAAGAGTCCTCCAGGAATAACCAGAAGAGAAAATCCTGAGCATGAGGTTTAGTCCTTGTAAAGAGTAAACACTTCCAGGCTAAGGTCTGCTAAAACAACAAATGACAAGCCTTGTGGTTAGCTGAGTTGGGAGGCTGCCTTGGCCCCAGGCACATGAACTTTTACCCCCGGGATAGTGAGGGGAGTTAGGTATCTAACCTGGGGAAGATCAAGGGAGCCTGCACTGACTGTGAACACCAGACCCAGAGGTGCTTCAGAGACTCATTCAAGGGCGAAAAGGAATCAGTACATTCCAGGTGAGTGCAGAAATAGTGGGGTGGGACCCTGCTGGCTGTGGACCCTTACAGGAGGCTGGAGTTCTTAGTTTGAATTCAAGGTCAGAGGAGAACTGAAGAGGATCAGAGGCCAGAGGCACTATCCCCCATCCCCTAGGACTAGAGGTGATTATAAAAGTTAAACTATTACCAAAAAATGCACAGGCAAAGGAGAAAGAATTCAACCATAAAGAGTTACTATGGGAATAGAGATGACTGGGGTTCACCTTCACAGGAGAATACTGAAGCAAAAAAGCCCTCTTCTACCCCAGAGAGGGATGTCAAATAGTTACCTGCCCCCCAAAAATTCATTGAAGAACTTTAAAAACTTTAAAAATCAAATGAGAGAGATTGAGGAAAACTTAAAAGGAAAAATAAGAATAATACAAGAAAAACAAAAAGATTATGAAAAAAAAGTCAACCAATTAGAAAAGAAGGTCAAAAATCTTTTTTTTTTTTTAAAGCAATTGGGCTTAAGTAACTTGCTCAATGGTACACAGCCAGTCATTTGTATGTGGGTGCTCATTTTCTGAGGATCCGATCTCGGGTCATCCCAACTCTGAGGCTGGCACTCTTACTCACTGTGCTACCTAGCTGCCCCAAGAGGTCAAAAATTGTAAGGAAGAAAATGACTCCTTGAAAACCAGAATTGGGAATGTGAAAGCCAACAAAATTATAGGGGATCAAGAAATAAAAAAGGAAAATATAAAGAATGAAAAAATAGAATGTGAAACATCTCTTAAGAAAAACAACTGATCTGTAGAATAGATTAAGAAGAGAAAAAGTAAGAATATTCAGACTACCTGAAAGCTATGATCAAAAATAGAATTTTGATATAATAATACAAGAATAATTAAAGAAAATTGTCCTAAAGCATTAGAACAAGATGGGAAAGGAGAAATAGGAAAAAAAATCTACTAATCACCACCTTAAAGAGGTCCTATGAGGAAAATACACAAGAATATTATAGTGAAATTCCAAAACCCAGGGATAATATATTACAAGCAGGGACAATATATTACAAGCAACAAGAAAAAAAAAAACAATTTACATATGGCAGTATCACAATTAGAATCACACAAGACCTACCATTGGCAACACTAAAAGATCACAGGTTTTGAACTCTATATATAAAAGAGTAAAAGAACTGGGGTTCTAACTGAAAATATCATACCCAGCAAAGCTAAGCATAATTCTGAATAAAAAAAAATGTGTATTTTAATGAATTGTCAGACTTTCAGGACTTTGTTCAAACAAACAAACAAAAACCTGAACTCAATAGAAGATTTAACATACAAGAACCAAGAGAAATATAAGCTACATATTAATTACCAGTTACAAAGGTACAGATAGACTGTTTACCTTTCATGCATTTAAAATGTAAAACCTATGTCTAAGATTGTTATTAGTAAGTAGGTAGCTTATAAGAAAGATGGGGGTAGACCTGAGTGTGATATAACTTCAAGAAGTAAAAGTGTTAACAGCTAAAAGAGTAATTATCTCATACAAATGAGGCTTGACAGGAAGAACCAGTACAAAGGAATTAAACGGGGGAAGGGAGCTCTTAGTTCTGGAAACCTACTTTCATCAGGAATGGGTTCAAGGGTAAAAAATACATATACTTCTAGAAGAGTATAAAAGTCTTCTACATTTAGAAAGAAATAAAACTCTAAGGGGATGGAGAGGAGAGGATAAAAGAGGGATCTTTAGGGGGGAGGGTGAGAGATTTGGTTAAAAGGGGTATATAGAAGGATGTTCTGATTTATGGGAATGGGAAGATAAAGGAGAGATTTCAGGGAGGATAAGGGAGGGATTGTTGTAGTGGGGTAGTTTATGTAATAGGAGGACAAAGTAGTGGATAGAAGAAAAGCAATAGGTCAAAGGGGTGTATAAATGGCTGTTTAGATTTATGGGAATGGGAGGATAGGGGAGGGATTCTTGAAAGGGGGTAGGTTAAGTAATAGGAGGCAAGGTATCGGGTAGAAGTAAAGTAGAAGAGTTTGGAGAGACAGAAAAAAAGAGATATGCACAAACATAAAAACAAGAATTAGAAGTAGAGTCTCTTAGGGAAAGCATATGTTTATATATGGCTTTATATGTATCTATGTGTATACATGTATATGAGTATGTATATATCAATATCTATATATAAATATGTCCACACCTAATTGTAGCCTGCAGGGATAGGATGGAGGAAGGGGGGAAAAGAACAAAGTAAAAAGTATATAACAGAAAAAAAAAAGAAAACCTACAAGGTAGCAAAGAAAAGATGGACAGCTTTAAACATAACATGCAGTATTTAATATATAGGCTTTCTTGAAATGGAAAATTATTGCTATATATTCTGAATCCTCTCCTACGTTCTGCTGTGCACATGTTTTTTTTTCCTTTTCTTTTATATTTAAGTTTATAATATTCTTATTTTATATTTAAATTTATAATATACTTTTTTTCTTATTATGTATTTGTTTTAGTATTTAAATATTTTTTAAAAGATTTAAAAAAAGGTAGATAGGTTTACATCTCACTTTTCCTCTAATATGTTGACTAGAGGTACAGGTAGGTAGGCAAGCAGTAATACAAAAGATTTTTCCTGAGGAATTTATTGATTATGTGAAAGTAAAGCATCCTTAAAATGAATGAATGAATGCAAGACTATTTATTAAACATTTACTATGTGCCAGTCACTGTGGTGTGTATGGGATATTTAGGGAGGAATAGCCCTTTTCAGGGCTTCTTATCTACCTTTGGTGGGCACCTTTACCCAACTCTCATCTGTGGATCCAAGAAACTATAATATATACAATGCTCATACCCCAGTGAAAACTGTTTCAGCAAATGGACTAAACCAGGTTATTAATAGGTTTCAAGCCCCTTAGTGAGTTAGGGCATGTCTATGCCAAGCGTGTGAAAACTTCCCCTGGCACAATGGGCAGATGAGAACAATTTGTCCCAATAGCTAGGAATGTGACTGAAGCAGGCGCTATCTAGTGCTCAGAGCTTGGTCAGATATCAACGACGACAAGGTTATCCGCTGTGTCTGGGGCCATCTCTAGTCATCCTGATTTTTTGTCTTGCCACTGGACTTTGATGACTCTGGAAAAGAGAAACAGACTTCTTTGTGCAACTCTACCTCATTTAAATCCAATTGGATCATCAAATTAAAAGCCCAAACACTGTGCTAAACTGTGGGGACACAAAATCAAATGAACCAGACAATATTGTCCTCAAGGATTTCAGTGACTTGCCCAGGGTCACACAGCTAGTAAGTGCCTGAGACCATATTTGAACTCACAAAGATAAGCTTTTGTGACTCTACGCCCAGCGCTCTATCCACTGCACCGTCTAGCTGTAGAGATGCACAAAGTCATCAGCCTCCCTCTTCCATGGTTACTGATCATAGACCTGGAGCTAGAATGGCCCTCAGAAGTCATCTTCTACAGCATTATACAGTATATATTCTACATCTTTAAAAAATAGGATTCTTCATGCCCTGGTTTTGTTTCAGAAGGAAATATCTAACATGTTCTATGTCTGAATTTGTTTGGGAAGTGCTGTATGTGGATTTATTTTTTGGTAGCATGACTGTGCTCTAAAATATTACCCTTTGGGGCACAGTGAATAGACCACCGGCCCTGGAGTTGGGAGGACCTGAGTTCAAATGTGGCCTCAGACACTTAACACTTAATATCTGTGTGACCTTGGGCAAGTCACTTAACCCCAATTGCCCTGCCTTCTCGCCTCCAAAAAGCAAAAAAAAAAATTACCCTTGAAGGGTTAGGAATATATTACCAAAGACACCCCAAAACTTTTCTTTTGACCCATTGTGAAGCTCTAATCCAGGTGTTTATCTGGGCTTGAGCCTATTTATATTTTCAGTCCAATTCTGACTGTGATTGTTGTGTGATTTTGGCAAAGCAAGTAACTTCCCTGGGCCCAGGCTTCCTCATCTGTGAAATGTACCAGCTGTACCAGCTGATCTCTGAGATTCCTTCCAATTCTACTTTTTTAAGCATCCAGACTTATTGGGAGCAGTGAGTTTGTGCTTTGCTACACTTCAAATGAAGAGTCTTTTATTTCTACTAAAAGTCAGTTCTTTTAAATTTGCTCCGCAGGTCTGATTTTCCCAGACCTGTTAAAATAGTCCATGTTTAAGCTATCTGTACTTTCGATGTGAGATACTGCATGGGATTACTTTGCCACCTTTTGTTTGGCCTGAGCAATTTTTAAAAGGGATAGTATCTGTGTACAGGACTTATATTGCCTTCTACATGGTAAGCTCCATTAGGGCAGGAACTGTGTCATGTGTAAATGTGTGTGTGTGTGTGTGTATGAGAGTGTGTATGTAATATACATATATACATACACATATGCTCAACTGTGTATTTGTACACAGTTGTGGGTATGTGTGTATTTATGTACCCAGATATACTCCCTTGATAGCAACATAAGAAAGGTTCCCCTAGTTGTGAGTATAGGACCCTTGGCTCTGCCGTAAGCCTTTCTTTTCTCTCAATGCTCTTTCATGGGGTGACATCATTAGCTTTTGTGGATTTATCATGTCTATGCATGTAACTCTCAGATCTTTGTGTTTAGTCTTAGTTTCTTTCCTGAGCTCCAATCCTGTGTCACTAGTTGCCTATTGGATATTCAAAGTGGATGCTCTAGAAGCATTTTGTCCAAAACAGAAATCATTACCTTTTCCCCTAAACCTGCCCCTCTTCCAAACTTCCATTTCTCTGTTGAGGCACCTTCTCTAGTCACTGCAGGAGAGGAGATGATGTCATGGTGCTCTTCGAGAAGGAAGGACAAACACAACTTGTGAGTAGCTGTTCCCCTCCCCTCCCCTTTGCTTCCCCTCCCCTCCCTTCCCCTCTTCTCTCCCTATACAGCCCCGCCCTCCTACAGCACCTCATGAATGTAAATACTACATAGTAACTGTTTCTCTTTTGGCCAAGAAGCCTGATGGTCCTCCCCTCCCAGTTTGATTTTTTTTTCTTTCTTTCTTGATTAAAGGGGCCACCCCCTTGATTAACTTCTTCAAGAGTCCTCTTCACTGAATGGGCGTTATCTCATTCAAAGTGAGAACTTGCAAAGAGCTTAGCCTACTAGGGCCAGGGTCTCCCATTGCATCCCTGGGTCATCTCCAGTCATCCTGATGAATATCTGGCCACTGGACCCAAATGGCTCTGGAGGAGAAAGAGGCTGGTGACCTTGCACAGCCCTCCCTCACTCAAATCAAAGTCAACTGCAAGTCACATCATAATTTTCCTGTTGACATGGTCCTCTTGGAGAAAGAAGGACAAACACAACCTGTGAGTAGCCTATCTTTCCAGATGCTAACACAAAGACTACGTTGTAAATGATTAATAAATGTTGAACTTAGTTTAATTCAGAGTAACAAGTAAAGTAATTCTATTCTAATTAATACCACTTCCTTTTAGGGCTAACCAGCAACTCTTTTAAAATGCAAATTAGGGGCGGCTAGGTGGCGCAGTGAATAGAGCGCCTGCCCTGGAGTCAGAAGGACCTGAGTTCCGAGCGGGCCTCAGACACTTAATCCACACAAACAAAAACCTAGCCTTGTAACCTTGGGCAAGTTACTTAACCCCAATTGCTTATAAAAAATGCAAATTAGATACTCCTGGAGATGTAAGACTTTATGACATTTCCATCTTCATTGAGTCTCTATAAAGAAAAGAATTTGGACATCTTCCTTTGCATCCCTTTCTCTTTCCAGATGAGGTAGCTGGTTGGTTGTTGGCCTTCATTCTTTTGTTGTCCTTCATTTTCAAAGGGGAACAAAATGCCATTACTATGTTGGAGTCAAGGTACAGTGTGTCTGACTGTGGCTGATCAGACCAATACAAACCCGGAAGGCTCTATCACAGGTTGGGCACACATTGTCCACATGAACTTCAGGAGTGGAAATGTCTTTAAATTTGCACATCTCACATTTCCTTTGAGCTACTGCCGTTCTGCTTTGCTTATAGAGCACAGTACCTTCTCTGCTGTGGGCATGCCGTGCTGGGCGGTCCTTTGCTAGCATCTCATATCTCTCTTATTTTCCAGAAGAGGTAACTCAGGATGGAAAAGGCAAAGTGATCTTCCCAATCATCAAGATCTCTTGACTGCTAGTCTGGATGTTCTCTTCATTACAACACTCTAAGACCACACAACCTTTGGTGTGACTAGCCTGATGAGGTGCTTTTCTCCACCTCCACCCTCAGCCCACATCAAGTAACATTGAGGTAATGGGGATTTTTAGTGGCTTAGAAGGAAAGAACTTCAGAATGTGGGGGACAGTTCAGCAAGGGCAGCCCTTGGGCCATAGATTAGGAGGCTTCTTGTAAATTGGGGGGCAACCTGAGCATGGGGCTGTATGCCAAGGGAAGTCACCTACTGCTGAAGTCAAATGTCACCAATTTCAAAATTTTACTTAGGAACAGTTTTGGAATCAAGAGACCTAGGTTGTAAGTCATTTCTTTGACTAATTAGTTGTGTGAACTTGGGAAAGTCACTTCACCTTTGTTGGACTCAGTTACCTCTGGAAAAGTGCTAGAGTTGGACTAGTTTGAACTTCTTTCCTAGTTTAAAGATTCTGTGAAAGTACAAATGCCTGATAAACTGAAACCTCCCATGACTATTTTGCATTTTGAAAGAATAGCTAATTTAAAATAAAATTTAAATTTAAAAGAGTGGACAAAGAAAAAGAATGAAAGCACCTCAAGTTAGAACCAGAGAGGTCTGGGCAGCTAGATAGACTCAGTTTAGATACTGATACCTAGAACCTAGAAAATTTGACTTGCCCAAGATAGCTAGAATGGCAGCCTTCCACAATGCATAGGAGTTCTGGACCTGAAGGCAAGAGTTGGGTTCAGACCCTACCTCATTCTTATAAGCATTATAATCTTAGGCAAGTGATCTAACCTTTCTGAGTCTCTTTGAGGGCAAAATAATAGCACCTATTTCATAAGGTGGTTTAGTAGATAAAATGGGACAATGTAATGTAACATTAATTTTTTATTTTGTGTTCCAAATTCTCTCCCTCCCTCAAGCCCCCTCTCCCACCCATTGAGAAGGTAAGCAATATGTTACCCATTGTATGTGAAAAGTTGGGATCATGTATAAAAATGTTTTCACAAATTAGGAAAAAATATGTAACTGTGAGTTTAAAAGTTAATGGTAGAGTTAGCCCCTTCAAGGTCAACCTGTTAACCTGTAAAATCTATCCCTAAGTGAGAGGTCTCAAACATGAAGGGTGAGGTTGGGTGCAGCCTGAACCCAAGGACTATGTGATCAACCAGTCAGAGAGTGGGAAGATGGCTTATATTCCTACCTTTGTCTTGGTATCCAGGTATGGATTTTTCTCTGACACAACCCCTTCACCCATCATACTTTATCAAGTTCCCTTACATCAATGGCCACCCATCCAGCAGCAATGGTCCCTCAGGACAATTATATTCTTTTTTTTTTAAACAAATGCTTTATTAACTTCTGTTTTACATCATTCATTTCCACCAGATTTTGAGTTACAATCATTTTCCCCCCATTATTCCCCTACCCAACCTCCCAGAATAGTAGTCCCAGAAGATATCGCTTCCTCCAATCTGCTCTCTCCCATACCTTCTCCCATACCCCCATCGACTTTTCCATTAGAGGAAGGTGAATCTTTGTGTCCCAATGCCTGCACATCTTATTTCCTTATTACAAGCAAAAGAGTATTAATAATAGTATTTATATATATTTGAAACATTTAATGTTAAGACCTCGAATTTCAGATCCATTTCCTTCCTCCCTTGTCACCCATTCCCTCTTGGGAGATAAGTAATTCAGTATATGTTGTACATGTCTAGCTATGCAAAACATTATCATAGTAGATATATTGTACAAGGCTGCTTATAATTCCCTCCCACTCATCCCACCCCCCACCTGGTCCATTCCCTACATGATCCTGTCCCTCTTCTATAGTGGGTACTTCCAACCTCCCCTCCCCACAAGGATGCCCTCCCATCCATCATCCCTCCTCTCATCCCCCTTTCCCCTATCCTGCTGCAGGTTGAGATATCCCATTTAGTATGTATGTCATTTTCTCCCTGAACCAAATTCAATGTGAATGTGGTTTTGCCTTTTTAGCCTTCTTATTCTCCCCCTCCTTTGCAACCACTTCCCCTTGCTTCTTCTACATGGGATAGTTTACCCTACCCTGTCTCTCCCCATCTCCTCTTGCTACTTTCCTCTCTCACCTCATAATTTCATCCCTTGAGTATTCTCCCTTCCCAACAAATTCAACCTATGCCCTCTATCCATATATAACTGTAACCATATACACACACATTCACATATGTATTCATATGACCACACCCCCTTCTTCCATTATTTTCATAGTGAGAAAGATATCATCAGTCACTGTTATTGCTTTTCCACATAGGAATGTAAATAGTTCAACTTTGATAAGTTCCTTTTGATTTCTTTTCCCTGATTACCTTCTCAGGCATCTCTTGCTTCTTGCATCTGGATGTCAAATTTTCTATTCAATTCTGGTTTTTTCCTCAAGAATGCTTGAAAGTCCTCTATTCCTCTGAATGACCATATTTTCCCCTGAAACAAAATACTCAGTTTTGCTGGGTAGGTGACCCTTGGGTTCATTCCCAGTTCTTTTGCCCTCTGGAATATCATATTCCATGCCCTTTGATCCCTCAGTGTAGAAGCTGCTGGGCTATTCTGATTGTGTTTCCACAATATTGAAATTGTTTCTTCCTGGCTGCTTGTAGTATTTTATCCTTGATCTGGGGATTCTGGAACCTGGCTATAATATTCCTGGGAGTTTTCTTTTTGGGATCTTTTTCAGGAGGTGATCGGTGGATTCTTTCAACCTCTATTTTGCCCTCTGGATCTAAAACATCAGGGCAATTTTCCTTGAGAATTTCTTGAAGGGTGATTTCTAGGTTCTTCTTTGATCATGGCTTTTGGGTAGTCCAATAATTTTTAAATTGTCTCTCCTGGATCTATTTTCCAGGTCAGTGGTTTTTCCCATGAGATATTTCACATTGCCTTCTATTCTTTCATTTGTTTGGATCTGCTTAACAGAATCTTGATTTCTCATAAAGTCATTAGCTTCCATTTGCTCCAGTCTAACTCTGAAGGAATGAATCTCCTCAGTGAACTTTTGAGATTCTTTTTCCATCTGGCAAATTCGACTTTTTAAGGCATTCTTCTCCTCATTGCCCTTTTGGGCCTCCTTTGCCATTTGAGTTAGTCTATTTTTTAAGGTGTTGTTTTCCTCAGTCAGGCTGTTGACCCTCATTTCATACTTTTCTGCATCCTTCTCATTTCTCTTTCTAATTTTTCCTCCACTTCTCTTATTTGATTTTTAAAGTCCTTCTTAAGGTCCTCTATGGCCTGCAACCCGCTCATGTTTTCCCCTGGGGCTTTTGGAGCAGGACTTCTGACCTCACAGTCCTTTTCCCGCTCTATGCCCCCAAAATAGGAGTCTAGGGTTGCATTTTTCTGTTTCCTTTGCCTTAGCATGTTGCCACTTAATTACTTGACTTTTGGGCTTGTTGCCACACTATGGCTTTAAGGCCAGCTAGAGGAATTTTCTTCCTGAATGTGTGGGGGGCAACTTCTGTTTCTGGCAAGCTGTAAACCCACCCACAACTTCCACCCTAGATCACAATCCAGATCCAGGGAGGTTAAAGCAAGAGCGATTACCCCCCAAGACTGATCGCTGGATCTCCCTACGATTTGGAGGCCAGGAGCTGGAGCCACCTCTGAAAACTGCAAAATAGTGTGTCTCCTCAGCGGCTTCTAGCCCCCAGGGGAGGGAGCTGACGCATTCCCTAAATACCAGTCCCAGAGTCCACAGGACACCAACCTCTTACTTTGTCCTAGGCATGTCTATGTTGATAATTCTGGAGTCTCCACAGCTCCTGGTGTTCTGGGGTTCCTCCAGCCGGCTGCTGGCCCTGCCGCCCTGGGGCTAAAACCTCGGCTCACGTGGACCTGGGCTAGGCTCAGCTCCTGCGCTCTGCGCACTGCACGCTGCCAGGTCCCAGACCGCTGTGCTGGTCCTTCCTGCAGGGCTGCTGGGCTGTCCTCAGTGGGAGGTTAGCTTCTTTGTGTCGTTCTGTGGGTGCTGGGGCTCCAGAAGTTGTTCAGAGTCCCCTTTTACATAGTTTGGGGGGAATCTGGGGGCAGAGTGGCTTGGATGAGCTGTTTCTACTCCGCCATCTTGGCTCCGGCCCCCCCCAGGACAATTATATTCTAACCACAACCCAGGCAATGGTGTCAGTTTCTGCAAGCAAAATTTACCCTCTCCCCAGGGTCACAACATCTTTGTATCTCTACAGTCTGACTCTATATTGCCAATGCCATACCCACAGTGGCTGCTATGAATATGCAGGCATATTTCCAGGTTTGAACTGCAAGATGTAACAGACTCTCTTCTTTGAAGGCAAAAATCAAGATATTTATTCATATCCCAACACATTACCAATACAGGGAGCACTGACATCCCCAAGCCTTCCCTCCATCAGGCCTCCTCACAAACAAACTTTCTTAGGCAAAATGCCCCTCTCTCCCCCAGGATAGCTGCTCTGCCTCCCTCTGCCTCCTCTCCCTCTCTCAGCTCCACCTCTGTCTCTCACTTCCTGCTCCACCCATTCCTGCTCTACCTTTTCAGCAAGCTCCTCCCATCACAGGCTCCATATGATTCGGGCTCATGTGACTCAGGTTCAAAGCAGGTAACATAGGCCTATTAATGGGCAAGAAAGATCTTCTCATTCCAATAATAATACAGACTCCCAGGTAAATTCATGATTGTTATAGCCATCCCTTATCAAGAAAGGCTGGTGTTCTGTCTTGGCTGTTGTAGACACCCATTATCAAGAAAACTTGGTTCTCTTTCTCTGTGGCCTGTAACTCCTTCCTCTAACCCATGCCCTTTTTTCATTTTTCTGTGGGAAAGATGAGTTAAGTGATGGGTTGTGATCTTTGTTGCAAATCTCATCATATTGTCTTTTACTCCAATCCCAACCGCCTTTCCAAACTTTCCTGTTTCTGTCAGGGTGCCTTATCCTTCTACCCTTCCATATTTTCAGCTTCCCAATTATTCTTGAATTACCATTCATCTGAAACTGAAATTTACCAATAAGTCTCCTCATCCTCTCTGTCCTTTTTATAATTTTTGACACTGTCAATCACACTTTCTCTTGGATACCTATCTTTCACCTTTGGATTGCTCAAAACAATATAGATGAATCCTCTATTTAAAAAAAGTCTCATAGTCACATCCTTAAAAAAAAAAGCATGGAAAATCAATTTTCTAACAAAAAAAATCTAAATATTTTAATTGGTTTTGCACCCATTTGTGAAAAATATAAAAATGCAACAATTTCCAATTAGTTTGCAAGAATAATTGATTGACATCAGGGAAGATGGAAATTTGCTAGTTGAATTTCATCAAAAATCTTTGCATAATTGGTGGATGGGATTGAAAAATGAATCTCATGATTAGTAAGGACAGCCAGTTAAAAATATCTTTTCCTTTGAACCTCTATAAGATTTGCTTGTTTTTAATTTTTATTTTTGAGCCATGTCAACCATTAAAAACAAGTATTAAACAAAATTTGGAACTGGACCTTTGTATCTCTTTATCACAAAGTATAAAGCCAAGATTTTCTTAAAAATAATGAAGTATCTTCAGTCACATTGCTTTTAGTAAAAAATATCATTAATAATGGCACTTATAAAATTAATATATGATAAATTAACAGTAATTCTGTTTTGGTAAGAACAAAAATTTTTTGTATAATTAGTAAATATTATTTCATCTTTATTTCATCCTTTAAAATTTTCTATTTTGTGCAAGTTTTATAGAGTTAGGGACTAGATTAGTGATTTCATTGATATAGGGAAACTTCAGATAGGAAAACTCCCTCTAACAAAGCAGTTCTTTCCTTCTCTATAATTTATCATATTAATTGAATTGCTAGAGCACTGAGAGACTGTGACTTTCACAGTCACCTGCCCAGGGTTATGCTGAGGCCAGATCTGACTTACTTGAGGAGCTCATTGTTAGATTTTCAGTTCGAGCATTTATGTCTCAGAAATTGGCTTTTGCTACAAATCCAGGCTTGATTCATTGTTTTGTTGATTGCCTAGAATTAAGGAAGTGTCTGGATTTCAGATTAAATTTAAAAGGATGTGTATATATCTTCCCCACCTTGTTAATCATTTATCAGTAGACCCTCGGTCACCCAACCAGTAAGTTAGTACATGTCAGAAATGGGATTCAAACCTAGGCCTCCCCAGCTGAAGCCATCTCTCTATCCACTATGTAAATAATTATGAGAAAAGTAGTATTTTGTATATAATTTATAAAAAAATAAATATACATAATATAATATATGTATAAACACATACACAAATACACACACACACACACACACATAGGGGGAGTGCTCAGAAATGTTTTATTGATGGAGGTGTTGTAGCAGTAACCACACTGAAATTCCCAGGATATCTGCTAGCACAAGTTCTTAGATCTGCTTTACTAGGAAAGATAGATGTTTAAGGGGTCAGCAATCTTTTTAAATTACATTCACTAGTTCAGGGGAAAAGTCAGCACCTGAACTTCAGAGAAAATACAAGCAGAGAAATAAAGACCAAAAGACAGGGCTCTGACTGCCTGAATCAAAGCAATATTGCTACACATTTTACATACATCCCTGGATTGAGAGAGACTTTACATCTGAGCAGTCAGGGTCCTCTGAACATATGGTGACTCAGAATCTAGACCAGGGCATCACAAGATCCTTCTCATAAGCAAGTCCCCAAAGCAAAATACCAACTCAGAGTATACATATACTTCTCAGAGCCAGAAGGCATCACAACCCTTGTGACTCAGTGCCTAATTAGAAATTAGCAAAAGGTGTGAAAGCCTTCCTACAAGTAAGCATCCCCTAAGCAAACTTCCTTTAATGGTCTCCACCTGAGGCCTATCAATGGGTGAGGAAGATCTTATATTCCATTAACATTACAGGTATGGGTCAAAAAAATTTAGAGGCCACACTCTAATTGACTGGCTTACCTTCTTGTATTCCAAAAATATTCAGGGTGTCTTCACTTTTATTTTGTGTAAGGAAGTTGCCCAAAGGAAAAAAAATCAGTACACATTAGATCATTTTTTTCTGCAAGAATTTCATTAGTGTACCCAAGGACACACAGGTTGTAAGAAAAGCATTATGGTACAGTAGAAACACATTGTCTCTGAAATCTGAGCACTTGGGTTTGAATCCTGACTTTGCTACTTATTCCCTCTGCAACCTTGGGCAAGTTGGTTAACCTCTCTGGTCCTCAACTTCCTCGTGAATAAAACAAGAATGCTGAAGTAAATCACCTCTAAGGTTGTTTCCAGATTTAAGTCTGGAGGAGCTAGGGAATTCATTCCCAGGTACTCTGCCTCTAAGGTACTTTTTTCCTAACGTACCATATTATCTTCCTAATTAATAAACCAAAAGTTGATTCTCCAGGATCCTTTTCCAAAGCTTGAGTCAGGATTTTCAGTAAGTCGGAAAGGACATAATGATGGGACCTAAGAAATTGCCTGACTTCCTTATATACTAAGGTGCTGCTCTATTGTTAGGGCTAGGATGGAGAAGGAAGAAAAGTGGAATTTCTTCATTTGAACAATGTTAACCAAAAGCCATAAAGTGTGTGTTGCAACTGGATTTTTTACAAGAGAAATAAACATGCATATGCAACTCCTATACAGGGTCAAGGGAAAACTTTGGGTATTTAAGTTACAGGCAAAAGGGGAAGTCATAGGAGTAAGGAAAAGGACTAAGCCCCTCCCAAGGGAGAGCCATAAGGTGATGGCTAAAGCAGCATTCTTTTCCCTTGGGAGCTGCTAGACCATGAAGATAGGGTAGTCTGCTTTTTTTTACAAGGGTCCCAGCAGCACAGTTTCTTAGTTTGGTTCAGACTGAGGGGGCTGTTATTTTGATTCCCAAGGATACCCAGGGAGTCCTGCTAGGGGTGCAAATAATGAATTCTGTCAGTTTTGTCCTTGATACATTCAGGGCCTCAGGCATATTCCATGTCCAGTGTGTTAGGAAAGCATAGTGACTCAAGAAGACAAGTTCAGGGAGCCCCTTAACAACACTGATGCTGTTATAATAATGCTGGAAAATGTAATTTAAAAAAATCTCCAAAGTGAAAGGCTTAAAAAATGGACTGTTCAGTAATCTTGGCAAGTAATGATTATAGTGTTCTTTTTTTCCAAAGTAGATAGACCTACTCACAATCCCTACTTTTGTGGAAGGTTCAATAGCACAGCATAAAGAGTGTACATACAGGGATGGTATATGCTCAACCAATCAGAGATTAGGAAGAGGGCTCATATTCCTATCCTTGCCTTGGTAGCCCGTTATGGATTTTTCTCTGACACAACCCCCACAACATTCACATTTATACAAGACTTTAAGCTCCCTAAGGGTGGGGAGGATTTGATTTTGGTCTTTGTATTCCCAGTAGCTATCTGTTTATAAAAGAACATAATAAATGTTTGCCTGTGGAGTTGGATTTTGAAGGGGGAGTACTGGTGGTGGTAAAACATCAACATTTATGATTTAATCCATGTTGGGAAGCTCTACATGAAGTCATTCTCTTTATCACTGCAGAACAGCATAGTCCTAGAACTAGAAAATATCCTGGGCCAATGAGTGGTTAATGAATGAACTTCCCAGGGTCATTCAGTCAGTGTAAATCAGATACCCAATTAAACCACAGACATCCGAACTCCAAGGCCTCTTTACTATCCATTTTACCATCCATCCCATCCCATCCCATCCCATCCCTTCCCATCCCATCTCATCCCATCCCTTCCCATCTCATCCCATCCTATCCCATCCCATCCCATCCCTTCCCATCCCATTCCTTCCCATCCCATCCCATCCTAAATCTCATCCCATCCCATCCCATCCCATCCCATCCCATCCCATCCCATCCCATCCTCTTTGTTTCTATCTCTCTCTTCCCCTCTCTCACAATTTCCCTGAGATGATTGGAAGTGGATATCAAGTACCTCCATTTTACAGATAGGCAAAACAAGATTTAAAAGGTCTAAACAATTAACATTCCCTCTCGCTCAGTTAGTTTCTGCCTTGAGACTGAGTGCTTAGTGTTTTCCTACTAAAATGCCTTACTTTCTCTAGGCATGTAAACATGATTATCTCAGTAGCATAAATAATAGGAAACATTAGTGTTACTTGACTACCCAGTGGTAGCCCTAATAAGGAGAATCTCAAAGCACTTGCCCAGACTGGTGGTGTTCACTGGGCCCTGTAATGGCACTGTATTTCTTATCCTGCCTAGAGACATATGCTCCAACTTGTTTGGAATCATTAAAAAACTTGGTAGTTCTGCCCTCCCTCTGTTGACATCTGGATAAATCCATTCTCATTTTCAGGCACTTTGTCTGCAATTTAATGACAAGGAAAGCTTCATCAAGTGATACTAAGTGTTTATTCACTGGGAGGGATATTAATATTTATTCTCATGCCTTGCCTCACATCGTGGTTTCTCAGTAGTACATGTTTTTTTTTTTTTTAAAACAAACATGCATAATAGCTTAACTGGAGGAGCAACTCAAGTAAATATAATCAATGATGAAGAAACCAACTTTGAAAAATGTGTTTTTGACTAATGTGAATATCATTTAACTCATCTACCTCACTTTCCAAGAAGATGCTGTCTGCTTTTGTCTGGTTTATCTTAGCTATCTACCTGAACATTTTATATTATTATTATTATTGTTTGTTGTTGTTGTTGGTTCTTTTTTGCAGGGGGGAAGGCAGGGCAATTGGGGTTAAGTGACTTGCCCAAGGTCATATGGCTAGTAAGTGTTAAGTGTCTGAGGCCAAATTTGAACTCAGGTCTTCCTGACTCCAGGCTGGTTCTCTATTTACTGCACCACCTAGCCACCCCACAGAAATTTTATTATTATAATAACTATTTGTTGTTTGTCTGACTACATATTAGTACTATCTGAGGGGTCTGTGATTTCTCCAATTTCTTCCATTACATTAATAGTCTATAAAGAAGTTTAATAGCCAGCTCCTGATCATTATGATGAATCTCTGTCAATCTGATGAAATTTTAGGGCACGGACCTTTGTCTAAAAGCTACCTGTGTGGAGATAGGCATGTATACTAGCACCTTGTTGAGTTATCACAGAGAATTCTTTTGAGTCTTTCCTAATGATTGGAGCTGTCTCCAAGATGATTGGTGACTATGGATCAGATGGTGATTGGACCCTTGTTGAAAAAGCCCCCTTTCCCCATAGTTTATCTCCTTTGGACTTTTAGACTGGTGCACAGCTAGAGATGGGGAGGGAATTTCTACCTTTCCTCCCTCTCCATTCCACCCAGCAGTCATGTTGACTACAGCAAAAGCACATGGTAATGACAGAAAAGCAGTTTTGGGGAGAAAAGTCTATAACTTAGGAGATAAGTCCTGGGGAGTTGCCTGTGCTCAGGCCACAAAGCTAGGAAGTAGTAGAGACTTGTTATAGAATTAAACCTGTTGGTCTTGAGACCACCATGACAGTATCCTCTTTAGAGAGTCTGTAGCTTATAAAATCTATGCAGAGAAACTGCTTTTATATGATTAGGCCTGATGATTTTGAGGCCATTATGAAAGTTTTCCCTTAAGGGAGGCTGTATGCTTATAGAATATATTCAGAAAACATACTTATAGAAGATACTATCGAGCATACTAATATTTTTTGAAGATTAGTACTGCTGTGTCCCCTAAACATTTTGTCTACCACCAGCTTGGTTTCTTTTCCCTTGATAACAAACCCCCAAGATAATATTTTGCCCTGTCCCCTCATAGGTAACTTGGCCAGCTCCGGGGAGGGCATCTAAAATCATAAGAACTTCACTCTTTGAAGAGCACTCCTTCTAGCTAGAACACCCCTTTCCTGCTGAATGGATCTGTGTCTCTGTGCTACTAACAAAGCACTGTCCTTACATGACTTGTGCTCTATATCAGTATGTACGCCTGCGGTGTATGTTGGGTCCCCTTTTCTTTTCTCTCCTCTCCATTCCCCATTGCCCGCAATAAAGCTTTGTGTTGAATTGACTCCCATTGTTTTACATGTTATTCTCAACATCCAAACTTATTAAGGGCTTGTATTCCCTGATATCTCTTACTGGCCCTTTCCTTGGACCTAAACTGGATCCTCTGCCAAGGACTTAACCTACACTGGCTGAGAACACCATGAGCACTATGTAGAAAGCACTATGTCAATGAGGGACATCTCTGTCCTCCCAGGAAGAACTCCATTATGCCAGAGGACTGTCATAAAACAAGGTTGAATTCAGTTCAGTTCTTCCTGGATCTGAGCCCAGCATTCTGTCCATTATGGCAAACTGACTCTTAGTAATACTTCTTCTCCCTTAGATAGGCCATTCTTCTTACTATCTCCACATTTCCATCTTCACTCCACCTGGACTTCCCTCTGCCCTTTGTCACTTGCTCAGTCTTTCTCAGTCATCAGACTCAAGTAAGGCTCAAGTCTTTCCTCTTCTTCAGAATCTTTGCTTGTAACTTTAGCCCCCAGTGGTGGTGTCCCTACTTTGATTTCCTATGATATTTAGTAGATATGCCACACGAATAATGCTTCCTGATAGATGGTGTCATCTCTAATTGCACTACAAACTTTATTACAGACTGTTTTGTTTGGTAATTGTATTTTTTTTTTACGTGTCTATCTTATTTTCTTGGTTAGACTGTTAGCTCCTTGTGGGAAAGGATCTGAATATTCTCCATATTGCCAGGTAGAGATGTTCAATAAATATTGGTTGGTTGATTTATTGACTGAATAATACCAAAAGTGCCTGACTGTTTCATAAGGTAATTTAAACATAGACTCGTAGAGCTGAAAAGGTAAACTTAGCTTAATTTTGTTTTTAGTGCTGTGATCTTCTACCCCTAGAAGCTCTGTCTTGTTATATAATGGAATGGAAATTTGTTTAATCAGCTTAGTGGAATTAACATGACCAGGGCTGAACATGTGTATATGTGTGCATACATATACATGCATATATGTACAATGCATTATAGCATATATATGCACACATGTTTATGTATATGCCTGTGTGTATATACATGCATGTATATACACACATATATGTAGGTAAATATATTGTGTGCCTATATGTGCGCCATGTATACATGCATAACTATCTCTATATCTCTATTTCTACGTTTATATGTCAAAATGGGATAAAAACCTAGGTATTCTACTCATAGTTCAGTATTCTTTCCACTCCATTCACTACCTCCACATATGTTCCTTGGGAGTAGAGGAATGGTGGTAAGGTCTCCTCTAATCTTCTATCAGCTCACTAGCACAGATTAGTCTCTAGTATTATCTCATTGTCACTTTGGAAGGTCCAGAGAGCCTGAGGAGAATAAGATACAGGACAGATTAGTTTCAGGAAGAAAGTGGGGAGTATAAAGAAAGACAGCCTGAGAGATATAAGTCTGGGTGACCACATGGAGAATCCTAGTGGTTGCTCTGAGTGCCTGGGGTTAAAGTGTAAGGGATACCTAATTAAGAAAAGACATCTTGGGATAATAGGACAATTGAGGTAAGGAAAACTGCTTGCTTTATTTTTCTAGTGCTGTATTTGAAAACAATCTTATTATTAACAAATATATATATATATATATATATATATCCCTTCACAATGTGGCTCCAACCTATGATTCAAGACTGATTATATGTTAAGTACCTTCGCATACTCTACTTTCAGACTAAACTGGCCAACCTGTCATTCCTCATATGTGCCATTCTATTTCCCATGTCTGTGCCATGAGATGGGTCCATCCCTTGTGCCTGGAATTCACTTCTTTCTCACATCTTCCCCTTGAAAATCCCAGATAAAGTGTCACACATGGGACCTTTTCTGATCTCAGCGTTGTTGCTGCTTCCCTCCTCCACCATCCCATTATATGATGTTATGCATACATACACACATACATAAATACATACATATATGTAATATTATATTTAGTAACTCTAGTATATACAATATACATACATATAGCAATATATGTACATACATATACATTTATACACACATGCATTTATGTAACACATATAAAATAGATTTAATAAAATATATAAAATATGTTAAATATATATTAAATATAATATATATTTTTGTATTTCCTTATCTATGTGCATCCTTTCCCTCCAGCAAAGTGTAAGCTTCTTGAAGGCAATGACTATTTCATCTTTTTATTTATTTATATTTTTAATTAAAAAATGTTTATTTTTAGTTTACAACATTCATTTCCACAAGATTTTGAGTTTATAAATTTTCTCCCTGTCTTTCCCCTACCTACCTCGCCAAAACAGCAATCCCACTGAATACCCCCTCCCCCAATCTGCTCTCTCCTATATCCTCCCCCATGTCCCTTCCACCTTTCTGGTAGGGCAAGATGAATCTCCATACCCCAGTAATTTTTTTTAAACATTTGATTTTAAAACTTTGAATTCTAGATTCTTTCCCTTCTTTCTTCATCACCCATCCTTACTGGGAAGATAAGCAGTTCAATATAGGTTATACATGTGTAGTTACGCAAAACATTTCCATATTGGATATATTGTGAAAGACTGACTATATTTCCCTCCATCCTATTCTATCCCCCACTTGTTCTATTTTCTACTTTGACCCTGTCCCTTTTCAAAAGTGTGTGCTTTTAACTACCCACCTCCCCAGTCTTCCCTCCCTTCTATCATCCCCCTTCCCCCCTACTTTCTGGTAGGGTAAGATACCCAATTGACTGTGTATATTATTCCCTCCTTAAGCCAAATTCAATGAGAGTAAGGTTGACCCATTCCCTTTTGCCTTCCTGTTCTTCCCCTCCATTGTAACAGTTTTCCCCTTCTCTCTTTTATATGAGATAATTTACCCTGTTCTGTCTCTCCCTATCTCCTCTCGTTATATTCCTCTATCACCTCTTAATTTTCTTTTTTTTTTTTTTTTGAGGGGGAAAGGTAGAGCAATTGGGGTTAAGTGACTTGCCCAAGGTCACATGGCTAGTTTGTGTGTGTGTGTGTATGTGTGTGTGTGTCTGTTAGCCACCCAGTAATTTTATGTTTTAAATATCATCCCTTCCCATTCAATTGATCCTGTGCCCTCTATCTATGTATACCTGTACACATATATACACACTCATATATGTATTCATATGCACATATACCCTCCTATATAGACATATATATGTATGTATATACACACACACACATTTATATTCCTTTCAACTATCCTCATACTGCGAAAAGTTTCATAAGTTACAATTATCATTTTTCCATGTAGGAATGTAAATAGTTCAACTTTGATAAGTTCCTTATGATTTCTTTTCCCTGTTTACCTTTTCATGCTTCTCTTGCTTCTTGTATTTGATTGTCAAATTTTCTATTTAACTCTGGTTTTTTCATCAAGAATGCTTGAAAGTCCTCTATTTCATTGAATGACCATATTTTCCCTGAAACATGGTACTTAGTTTTGCTGGGTAGGTGATTCTTGATTTTAATCCTAGCTCCTTTGACCTCCGGAATATCTCATTCCAAGTCCTTTGATCCCTTAATGTAGAAGCTGCTAGATCTTGTGTTATCCTGACTATGTTTCCACAATATTCGAATTGTTTCTTCTTGGCTGCTTGTAATATTTTCTCCTTGATCTGGGAATTCTGGAACCTGGCTATAATATTCCTAGGAGTTTTCTTTTTGGGATCTTTTTCAAGAGATGATCATTGAATTCTTTCAATTTCTATTTTGCCCTCTGGTTCTAAAATATCAGGGCAATTTTCCTTGAGAATTTCTTGAAGGATGATTTCTAGGTTGTTTTTTTTGATCATGGCTTTCAGGTAAGTCCAATAATTTTAAAATTATCTTTTACTTTGTCTTTGGCATTTATGGGTTGATAATTCTGGAAACCACCCTAGCTGCTGGTGATCCACTCTCCTGAAGTCTGCTCCAGCCGCTGCTGGTAGAGGCCTTCCTGAGGCTAAAATGGGAGGCCCACTTGGGGCTGGGCTGGGCTCCCAGCATGCTGTGATGGACCCTTTCTGTCCACCTGCTGGGCTGCCTTCAGTGGGAGATTTGTTTCTCTTTGTCACTTTGTGGGTTCTGTAGCTCAAAAGTTTGTTTAGAGTCATATTTTGTAGGTATTTCAGGTGGTTATGGGGGAAGCTCATGGAGTTTTCCTGCTTCTATGCCACCATGTTGGTTCCGCCCCCTATTTAATCTTTTTATTGTAATCCTAACATCTGGCATAGTGTCTGGTGCATGGTAAGTGCTTAACAAATATTAACTAGGAGGGGAAAGGGAAATAGGGTTTGGGGATTGAGATAGAAGATATGATTTTTATAAAAGACAATAGGAGTAATTATAAGAAGCCTGGTGTACACTCAAAATGCACATTTTAATTGGTCTACTTTTCATTCCTATCTTTTGTAGGACAGATCCTGTCTGTTCTATTTGGGGACTAACCCTACTTTTCAAAAGGACAGACAAATCAGAGCTTGGAGAGGCTGCACCTTTCTTCCGAAAGAATGGATCAGAGCTGCTGTTATTGGAATCTCTAGCTTTTGATAGTAAGCTCAAGATGATTTATTCATTAATTAAACAATATTACAGAGACATGTTTAAGTATACATTGTATACTATTACACTCTGCTAGGGGTTTGTCATGATTTTATTTAATTGATTTAGGGTTAGATTGGGGTTCCTCAACCTCAACAATGTAGTTTGTAAATCTCTACATTGATTCTTTTTTATGAGGAGGGAATTGTATGGTGATGGGCTGGTTAGCAGTTATCTTACTCAGATACTATTAATTAGTTGAGTTAGTGTACATGCAGAAGCATGGTATGGTATATATTGGGAAATATTCACTGAGAATCAGGTTCCTAACAAATCAGATTTTCAGTGGTGTAAAATTAAGAATGGAAGGTTAGAAAAAAAGAAATCCAAATTACCAATATAAAAAATTAAAAGAGTGAATTTACAACTGAGGAAAATGAAATAAAAGCAATTATTAGAATCTATTTTGCCATTATATATGCCAATAAAACTGACAAACTAAATTAAATGGATGAATATTTATAAAAATACAAATTGCCCAGATTAACAGAAAAGGAAGTTGAATACTTAAATAACTCTATCTTAGGGGGAAAAAAAGAACAAACTATAAATGAGCTCCCTAAGAGAGGAAAAAATCCTTGGACCAAACAGATTTACAAGTGAATTCTAACAAGTATTTAAACAACAATTTGTTCTAACACTGCATAAACTACTTGGAAAAAAAAGAGTAGTACCAACTTCCTTCAATGACACAAATATGGTTTTGATATCTAAACTAGGAAGAGCCAAAACTGGTAGACCAATTTCCCCAAAGAATATTGATTTAAAAATTTTAAATAAAATACTTTCAAGGAGGTTTCAGTAACAAAAATAAAAAGATCATACACTTTGACTAGGATGGATTTATACTAGCAAGGTTGGTTCAATATTTAGAAAACTCTAGATATAATAGATCACATCAATAATATAAACAACAAAAAACCCAATGATTATTTCAATAGATGCAGAAAAAAAAACTTTAGATAAAGAAAGAATTCATGATCAAACATGATATAGAGAGATTTTAGGGAGGTAAAATGGACAATTTTGATTATATTAAGTTGAAAAGTTTTTGCACAAATAAAACTAATGCAGCTAAAATTAGAAGAAAAACAGAAAATTGGTAAAAAATCTTTGCAACAATTTTCTTTGGCAAAAGTTGTAGTTCTAAAATATATAGGGGACTATGCCAAATTTATAATTCTCCAATTCTCCAACTGATAAATTGTCAATATTTATAAACAGGCAGTTTTCAGAGGAAGAAATCAAAGTTATCAATGGTTATATGAAAAATATTCTAAATCTCTAATAACTAGAAAAATTCAAATTTAAATAACTTGAGAAACCAACTCACCATCTCTAACCCATCAGATTGACTAAGGTGATAGAAAAGAAAAATGACAAATGCTGGAGGTGATGTGGGAAAATAGGTACACTAATTCACTGTTGGTAGAGTTGTGAATTAGTTCAACCATTCTGTAGTCTCTAAGGATAGGCAGAGAGACAGTAAGTTAAAATCACTAGTTAAGATGTTTAAATTCTTTTCTCAAAAAAAGCTTTTGAAAAATGAGTGGAACTGAAGAGATGAAAAGAGAGGATATATTAATTGTCTTCAAATGTTACAAGAAAGGGAATAAGATTTGTTTTGCTTGGACATGGATGTCAGAACTAGAAATGATGGGTGAAAATTATTATAGCAAGATAGATTTGGAACAAACCACTAATCCTGTCCAATAATGGAAGGGCTTTTGTAAGGGGATGTGCTACCCAAATTCAATTCAATTAAACTAATGTTTATTAAGTGCCTTCTATTTTCAGAGTTGTATTCCAAGTCCTGGTGATACAAAAACAAAAATGGAAGGATCCCCTGCTCCTGAGGAACTTATCTTTAATAGGGACAAAGGGGAAATAACATGTTCTCAAATATTTCAATACGAGAAAATCTGAGAAAGGAAAGACTATTGAAAACCAGAAAGAACAAAAGGCTTCATAGAACAGGGTACAACTTAAGTGAATTTAAATTGAAAGAAAGTAAGAATTTTGAGAGATACACATGAAAAGGAAGCACATTCCAGACATGGGGTAATGGCTTATGCCACAGTTTGTGTGTGTGTGTGTGATTTGTCCTTTGTTCTAAAAGAGGACCATGACATCAGGGAGATGATGACATGACTTGCAATTGACTTTGATTTGAATGAGGGAGGGTGTAAGCAAAATAAGGTGGGATTTTTGTTTTCTTTTTGGAGTTCAGTTTCCCAAGCTCAGGCTAAATTGTGAACATCTGAAGGATTGATCACCTTTGAACCCTGATAATTCACAGCTGTGCTGAGTCAAGTAGGTTTTGTGCCTTTTGGCTCTCAGCCAATCAGGGGCTGAGTTTTTGTTATATATTCTGGGAGGCTGGCATTTTGCTTTGGGGGTTTGTTCATGAGATGAATCTTTTGATTTCCTGGTTGAGACTCTAAGTAGCCATATGTTCAGAGCCCCCTCACTGCTTAGATGCTCTATGTTGAATCTCTGTGCTAATTTCTCTATTTTCTAATTATTTGTCTGTTAAAGTGAGATCATTAACCCCTTTAAAGCTATCTTTCCTTTAGAAAAGCAGATCAAAGAATCTGTTAGCTGGTAGTTGCTAATATGTGCTATGTGTGCTCTATGTGCTAGTGTGGTTTCTAATACAGAGCGTTGTACAAAGTCACTAGCCTTACTTTCTCCTCCAGAGCCATCTGGGTCCAGTGGCCAGATATTCATCAAGACAACAGGATGTAATGGGAGACCTTGACTCTTAAGCTAAGGTCTTTTCAAGTTCTCACTTTGAGTGAGGCAGCACCCATTTAGTAAATAGGCCTCATTAAGAAGTGAGTTCAAGGTTTCCTTTGAGCCGTCCTAGGTAATCATTCAAAATGGTGAGGTAGTCTCTTGATCCAGAAAACCCCACAAAATCATGCAAGTCAAGGGGTTCAAATCTCCGGGTCCACTTCAAGAACACCCGTGAAACAGCCCAAGCTATCAAGGGCATGCATATTCGCAAAGCTACCAAGTATTTGAAAGATGTCACATTGAAGAAACAGTGTGTTCCTTTCCGTAGATATAATGGTGGAGTTGGCAGGTGTGCCCAGGCTAAGCAGTGGGGTTGGATACAGGGTCGGTAGCCCAAAAAGAGTGCTGAATTCTTGCTGCATATGCTTAAAAATGCAGAGAGTAACGAAGAACTTAAGGGTTTGGATGTCGATTCTCTTGTCATTGAGCATATCCAGGTTAACAAGGCTCCCAAAATGGCGACAGCACACTTACAGGGCTCATGGTCGAATCAACCCATACATGAGTTCTCCTTGCCATATTGAAATGATACTTACTGAAAAGGAACAAATTGTTCCTAAACCAGAAGAGGAAGTTGCTCAAAAGAAAGATATCCCAGAAGAAACTGAAGAAACAAAAGCTTATGGCACGGGAGTAAATATGACATTAGAGTGCAAATAAAAGTGAAATGAAAACATTTGTTACAGTAAAAAAAAAAAAAGAAGTGAGTTCAAGGAATGTAATAAAAAATAAATATAATAATAATAATAATAATAATAAATTTTAATAAAAAATCCTTTAATTAAAAAAAATCAAACTGAGAGGGAAAGACCTGCAGGGTTGCTGACCAAAAGAGAGTTACTATTTACATTCACTCTGAGCCAGGAGGCCTATTCCCTGAATGGGCATTGCCTCACTCAAAGTGAGAACTTGAAAATACCTTAGCTTAAAAGGGTCAGGGTCTCCCATTGCATCTTGGGCCATCTCCAGTAATCCTGATGAATATCAGGTCACTGAATCCAGATGACTTTGAAGGTGAAAGTGAGGCTGGTGACCTTGCACAGCCCTTCCTCAAAATGAAAGTCTGTTGAAAGTCATGTCATTAATTCCCTGATGTCATGGTTCTCTTTGAGAAAGGCCAAACCATAACCTTTGAGTAGTCTGAGTTGCCTGAATTGGGGACCCAGCTGACCAGTTTCAGTTGGGCAATTCAGCTTGTCCTCTCCTTCCCCCCTGAAGTGAGGGTGTTCTGCCCAAAGGAGGGTAAATTTTGATGGCTAAAAGCTACTTAGTTAACTTGGGGTTTACTGACTAGAATTCTTCCTCAAAGACCAAGCCTTAAACCCAGTTCACTCTGGATCTCTTGGATTAGACAACAATAGGTCCCTGCCCAAGCACCACTTAATGGCTTATTCCAATGATGGGAGGAAATGGGATACAGGTATACCTTGGAGATATTGTGGGTTCTGTTCTGGGCCACTGCAATAAAGCAAATATTACAATAAAGTAAGTCACATCAAATTTTTAGTCTTTTGATACATATAAAAGTTATGTAAATTAGTTTATTAAATATGCATTTGTATCGTATCTAACAAAATGTATATGCCTTAATTAAAAATATTAACCATTCCCTGAACCTTCAGCTCATTATAACATTTTTGATGGTGGAGGGTCTTGCCTTGATATTGATGGATCCTGGATGATCATGGTGGTCATTGCTGAAGGTTGGGGTGATTGTGGCAATTTCTTAAAATAAGTGTTGAGTTTGGGTAACAATTAATGATCATGTTTGTATAGAGTGTGGAGATATATGAAGACTATTATTCTCTAATATTAGATAAAGTTTGACATATCTGTGTGGTCCAGATTGTGGAAGGCTTTAAATGATACTTGGAGAAATTTGTATTTTGTCCTATAGGCAAAAGGGAGGCATTGATGATTTTTAAGCAGGGAAATAAAATGATCAGAACTGTTTCTTAGTAGAGCTATTAATTGTCTGGAGGATTCATTGGAGAGGGGAGAAACTGGAGTCAGGGAGACAAAATAAGATGTTATTACAATAGTCAGCAAGCATACAAATATTTATTAAGAGCTCATTATGTTCTGGGCAATGTATTAAATGCTAGTAATAAAAAGAAAGTTAAAATCCTTAAACCCAAACCAAAACAACAACAACAAAATAATCAATGCCTTCAAGGAGCATTCATTCTAATAGAGGAATAATTAGCTAAATTCTTATAAGAGATACACAATGTAGATACTTATAAGATATATACAGAGTAGGTAATCTGCAAGAAGAAATCATTAGTAATGGGTTTTGAGTGGAAGCTGAGAAAGGATAATTCAACTGAAAATTGATGAGGACAATAGTTAGAATGGGGGCCCTGTGAGTGATAGGAGATATTTCTGAGAGACGTTGGGTATGTGGAATCAAGATTTAGTTGACTTAGGAATGGGGATTTAGTCAATTTTGATGCCCAAGTTTTAAGTCTTGATAACTCAGGATGTCTAAATAGACATAAGGAAGTTTTAAGAAGGGATCATTTTAGGGGAAAGATGCTCAGTTCTATTTTAGGCATGTGCTCAAGATCTTGATGGTATATCCAGGTGGTGACGTCCAGCAGGCAGCTGGTGACACAGAACTGAAATTCAGGAGAGAGATTAGAACTACATACAGATTTGTGAATCATTTGGGTAAATATGATAATTGAACCAATGGGAACAGATGAGATCATCAATGAAGAGAGTGTAGAGAGAAAAGAGGGTCCAAGACAGACCCTTATGGGTCCAGGATATGAATGATCATCCAGCAAAAGAAAATGAGAAGTCAGAAATGTAGGAAGAGAAACAAGGGCAAGCAATGTCGCAAACGTTGAGAGTAGAAAGAGTATTTAGGTGGAAGTGTCGGTCACTGCAATCAGAAACTGCAACTACAAAAAATCATAAAGTATGAGAACTGAGGAAATGCAATTGAGAGGTTGTTAGCTGTGTAGAGCTGTTTCAGGTGAATGGCAGGGTCAGACAACAGCTTTTAAGGGATTGAGAATGGAATGCATTTTGAAGAAATACCTCTTTCTAAAAATTTAACAGTGAAAGAGAGAGGAAACACAGGATGATAGCTATGGGCAATAATGAGTGAAGGCAATAATTCCTTGCCTCATTCCATTGTAGTGGGGGATGAGGGGCACTCAGAAGATACCTGGGAGGTAAAGCATGAACTCAGCTTTCACTGATTTCTCTCTAGTACCTTGGATTCTGTGGAGCTCATGATCTTTTATCTGAGTCCCCTTTTGTGCAGACCCTGTAGTGTCTTAAATGAATTTAAGAACATGTATTAAGTGCCAGCCACTGGGGCTATAAAGAGAAAACCAACACATTTCCTGCTCTCAAGGCACTAACAGTCAGATAGAGGGTAGAGGACTTGTTTACAAATGGTAAATCTTTTTATGCTTTAAGACCACATTTGCCTAGTACTCACATCACATCAGTACCCTCTGCCCCTGTGCTTAGATCCTCTAACTGGATGGTAGGGCTTCTATCTAAAGAGAGATTTCAGCAAAATTTTTCTCATCGTCCAATAGCAACACTGCTTTGGGACTTCTTTGGGAATGAAGGGCCATAATGATCTCATGCCAGTTACCTTCTCCTTTCCTCCCCTTACCCATTTTCGGCTTCCTTTTGTGTGCTGTCTTACCCTATAGGTTCCTTGAAGGCAGCAACAGTCTGAGGTTTTGACTTGCATTTGGATCCCCCCTCTTTTAGCAAAAATTCTTGGCATATAGTATGTACTTAATAAATGTTAATTGATTCATTGAAATAGGCAACTAACATAATCTCAAGAAAAACACTGAACTAGGAGGAGACCTACCTTCAGATGGGATATGAATGGATAGTTATTGAAAACTTCATGGAAGAAATTGAACCCAAATGGGGAAGATGGATATGGGAAAGGAGTAAGTTCTAGGCATGTCATTCGATTTTTTCTAGTAATACATAAAGTCAAAGACTTGTGAGATCTTACCCCTATAACAAAGATCAAGTTCTGCTTTAAGATTCCCAAATTGGTGTTATCCTATTCCTATTAAGCCCTTTAAGAATTTGGGCTGCCTGGGTCATTTCTAAATTTTGCTTAAATGACATACAATTTTAAAGTTGGAGTTACAGTCTCTCTAGTATCCAACTGTCTGTATGCATGATTTCCAATAGTACAACATAAATACAGACAAAACATTTTTCTAGTTCTCAGAATTAGTCAACATTAGACTTTAATACCACCAATTATAATTCATTGTCAATTATCTAGGACATTAAATTCCCATACTAAATTAGTTCTGGATTGAGTCCCAGTTTCTAGCATTAAGGTTTCATAACTATGATTAGATTTTATTGTGGTCAATTATAATTTATCAAATTGGACATAATTAGAGGAACTATTGTTGAAATCAGAAATGGTCAGATAATATGTTATCAAAGATAGCAAATCTTTTCAACAACAGGTAATGATAAAATCAAGGAGAGAATACTATTTTGAGCAAAGCGTTAGAGATTCAGCTATGACAGTATCAAGATATTGAAACAGATCCCATTTCAATAAGATTTGTATATTTAATAGGAACAGCACTGGAAGTGACTACCACAAATGTATTAGACTAGGCAATCAAAATTCAAAACTTACTTTCTGACCTTATTTTATACTATTTCCCTTTATACTCTCAATAATGGAGTAGAACTGGATTATTAGCTATTCCACTGGTCTTGCCCTCTCCCACCACATGTCACACCCAATGACTGGAACACAGTTCTTCCATATCTCTAATTGTTGAGATCCTTCTTTTCCTTCAAGACCCAGTTCAGGTCATTCTTTCCATGAAACCTTCCTTGATTTTCTCTAACTGAAACTGATTTCTTTATTCTCAAAATTATTTTTTAAAATACTTTTTCCCAATTACATGTAAGAACAAATTATAACATTAACTTTTAAAATTTTGAGTTCTAAATTTGCTCTTTCCTTCTTTTCCCTCCGCACTCCCTGAGACAGGAAACAATTTGACATATGTCCTCAAAATTCTAATAGCAACTCTGTGTCTGCTCCTATTATCACAATGTTCTCATTCTAACTTGGGATCGTGTCCTAGCTTCCTCTTTCAGGTTCTCAAATAGGCCTGTAATTTCACAGAGGTGCCTTTTTCTTCCAGTCATGCAGTTCATAGTCATCTAGTCCCTGTCCAGCATGGGTCACTATTGTCCACGAGCTCCATCAGCTCACCACAGAGGGTCCACCAAACATGCTAGGACTTTCCTCCTTTTCTCTTGACATCCTGATCAGACCAGTGGAGAATATCAGCCTTCCAAGGGTTATCCCTTACTCTTGACAGGTGACCAATCTACTTTCTTTTTTGATCATTTCTTTGATGACATCCTTTAATCTGGTTCTTCTCGCCAATTCCTTATTTATGTGCTGCAGATTATTCATACACCATGCATCTCTTCCTTGCCCTCTTAGTGGTACATAATTTTAATTCTTAGGAAACTAGGTCTTGCCAATCTTCCTAGCCAAACAACATTGTAACATAGAATGCAAATGATGTAAAGGCAGGGAACTGGTTAGTCTTTTTATCCCCAGAGTCTATTTTAATACACTACATATAAGACAGACCTTCACAACATTTCTGCTATCCATCCCATTTTCTCTACTCATAACAGACACTACTCTGGTTACCTGCCTTCACTCACCTGATTATGGCATGGTTGATCTCCTTGCTTTGAGTTCCTCCTCATTCCAATATGTATTCCCCTCAGGTCTAAATATCATCACCCTACTTGATAAACTCCAGGGGTTCCTTATTACCTGGAAGATCAAATATAAAGTTCTCTGCTTGGCATTTGAAGTCCTTTACAAACTTGCCCCTTCCTTTCTTTCATGTATTTTACAACCCAAGAACACTTGTCTTCTTTCTATTGCTTCTACTTGACACTCCATCTCCAGACTCTTTGACTTTTCACCGACTGTTCCCCCCTGCCTGGGATGTTCTCCCTCCTCACTACCACTTTCTGACTGCTTTGGCTGCCTTTAAGATTGAGGTCAAATCCACTTTCTACAGGAAGTCTTTCCCATCTCCCATCAATTTAGTGCCTTCCCTTGGGGATTACGCTATCTACTCTGTAGGTGACTAGAGTGCTGGCTTTAGAGTCAGAAAAACCTGAATTCAAATTTGGTATCAGATACTTCCTAGCTGTGTGACCTTGGGCAAGCCACTTAACTGTGTTTGTTTCAGTTCCCTCAAGTGTAAAGTGGAGATAATACCAGAACCTACTTCCCAGGGCTGTTGTGAGAATCAAATGAGAAAATAATTATAAAGTGTTCAGTACATAGCAAGTGCTTATAAATGTTAGACATTATTACTGAGAAGGGATAACCTTTAAATCAGTTAGTATTGACAACTTTGATTTAATTTGTTTGATTGTAAAATTAAGCTCCCTTCTCTAGGAAAAGCTAGTCCTAACAGCTAAGCCAAACTAACATAAATATTCTCTTAAATCTAGGTTACCTATCGATTTAATGAATAGAAACATTGGTAAGACTTTAGCATTTAGTAGTAGATAATTTAGAGTAAAACATATGTCATTGTAGGAATAAAATAATCATAGGATTATAAGAATCTTTTTAAAGAATAAGTTCTCCTTTCTGGGAGCTGGAGAAAGAGGGATTGACTCCTAGCTTACTGATTCTAAGTACTTTTTTTCTTGAACTAAAGGTTAAATATAATTTAAATAATAAAATCTTCTGAGATTGGGTTTCCTTTTGTGGCTGCTGGAAGGTGAAGTGGAGGTGGGGTGACTGCTAATTTATGAATTACAGACCACAAGTTCTTTTTCTTTTCTTTCTTTCCTTCTTTTTGGCAAGGCAATCATGGGTTAAGTGACTTGCACAGGGTCACATAACTAATAAGTATCAAGTGTCTGAGTAATACTTTTGGTTGCAAAATGCAACAGTTGCAGGGCAAGGATTTCTGGGGGTAATTTTACTTTGACAGCTAAATGTTGCCAACAGTACGAATTTGTATTAAGAAAACCTGAGAGAAGGGCAGCTAGGTGACACAGTGCAAAGAGCCCTGGAAGTCAGGAAGACCTGAGTTCAAATCCAACCTCAGACACTCTACAATGACTATTGTGTGACATTGGGCAAGTCACTTAATCTGCCTTCCCCCTTCCAAAAAGACAAAAAAATAAAATTTTGAGAGAAGCAAACTAGTCAGATCACCAACCTTGTCCAATTGAATTATGTTCAAAACAAGTTTCTTAAGATTGCTGTAATTTTTTAATTCTTCTGTTATAAAAATACGTTTTGTAAATTGCTCCTTTGTCCCTGACATCTAAGGAGTCTGATGACCTGGTTTGTTATACAAATGCTAGTTTTGCAAATTAAATCATAAATACTTGGAAAATTTTGTGCCTCAGTTTCTTTTATATCAGATAATTTACATTGTTATTATTATTATTATTATTATTACTATTATTATATGTACAGAATGATTTGTAAGTTATCTCTCTCATGAAACTATGAGCTCCTTTTGGATAAGTACCCTGTATTTGCTTTTCTTTGTACCCCTAGCACTTAGTATAGTTTCTGGCATATGGTAAGCACATAGTAATGCTTGTTGATTGACTGGCTTTAATTGGCATTTGGGGAATTAATTAGTTTGTATAGGAACTCCCATGAGAGAAACATCTTCAGTGATTGCAGGTCATTACTTTCTTATCTTAGAGACTACCTGGGGTTAAGATGTCAAATGACTCGTCCAAGTTCATATAATATATATCAGAAGCAGATTTGAACCCAAATCTTCTTGGCCCTGACTTTAATTCCTATGTTCACCATCCCGCTGCTGCTTCATAGAAAGCACTTAACAAATGATGGATTATATTGAACTGAATTTTAAAAAGTCGTCAACCACATATGTACTGTGAACAAAATGAAAAAATTAGCATTGACTGTTCAATTCCTTATATGAGGAGGTAACAAAGTTTGCTCTGAGACCAGTAAATGCAGACAGTAAATTATATTGGAAAGAATTCTATTATGCAGAATGAGACATACATTTATAGACAGTGCCAAAGTCTTGATTTGTTTTGTTTGGCTCCACTTATTTCTTACAAGGGAGTTTCATTGGAGTTGAGGTGGGAGGGATGAGTCAGTAGGAGGTCAAAGAGAAGTTGGGAAAAAAAGGAAAAGCAAAGAGCAACAACAAAACATATTTAAAAAAAGAATGCTAGATTATTTCAGCTTTGCTATTTTTCATTTCCTGACTATGAAATGAGTATAATCTGACCTGCCTGCTTACCTCAAAAATAGTTTGTGGATAGAATGAAGTGATATGTTTGAGAAATGCTATGAAAAATGGAAGGGACCTTAGTGACCATAAAGTTCAATTGCTTCTTTTAACAGATGTCTAAACTGAGGCTTCAGTCTTGTTGTTTTCTATCCTTCTTTCTTGAAGAATGGCTGAACAAATTATGGTATGGGAATAGGATTGTTGTTGTTTGTCCTTTTTTCTGGAAGAGGACCAATGACATCATGAGGTTGATGTCTTGACTTACAAGTGAATTGATATTAAGTGAGACAGAGCCATAGGAAGTCATCAGGTTCACTCTCTACTCCACAGTCATCAGAATCCAGTGGCAAGAAAAGAGTCATGACAACTGACAATAGCCCAGAATTCACAGAGAGGTTCAGTGATTTTTTTAAGTATCACACAGCTAATTGGAAACAGGATTTGAATTTAGGTCTTCTTAACCATAAGTCCAGCAAGGTCCCCTAATAATGGTGATCATAAATCAGATTTAAAACTGAAAAGGACTTTATAGGTCATTAAGCCCAACTCCTTCTTCTTCTTCTTCTTCTTCTTCTTCTTCTTCTTCTTCTTCTTCTTCTTCTTCTTCTTCTTCTTCTTCTTCTTCTTCTTCTTCTTCTTCTTCTTTTTGGAGGGCAATTTGGGGTTAAGTCACACAGCTAGTTTTTGTGTTTAGTGTCTGAAACCAGATTTGAACTCAGGTCCTCCTGACTCCAGGGCTGGTGCTCTATTCACTGAGCCACCTAGCCACTCCATCTTTTTTTTTTTGAACAGATGAGAAAACTGAGGTCTGGGGAGGTAAAGTAACTTGTTTGAAGTCACCAAGGAAGTAAGAATCAGGATTCGAATCCAGGTCCTATGGCTCTAAATACCACACACTTTCCATGTTGCCCCTTACCACCTCAGCTTCCTTTTGCATTGAGACTTATAGAAAGTTGGCAGGGAAGTGAAAATTGTCAGTGAAAGGCAGGTGAGGTAGCTAGCATTACTTCTGAAAGAAAGAAAGAAAGAAAGAGAGAAAGGGAGGAAAGAAAGAAAGACAAAGAAAAAAGAAAAAGGAAGGGAGGAAATGAAGGAAGAAAGACAGAAAAGAAAGAAAGAAAGATGAAAGAAATGAAGATGAAAGAAAGGGAGGAAGGAAGAAGGAAGGAAGAAAGGAAGGAAGAAGGAGCAATTATTACCTAGTCAAGTTAAGTATTAATTGAACACCTCCTATGTGCCATGCACTAAACCATGCCTTGCCCTCAAGCAACTCACAATCTACTGGAAGAGACAATACATAAACAATTATCTACAAACAAGGCAGCTCAGTGGCACAGTGGATAGAGCACTAGGCTTAGAGTCAAGGAAGACTTATCTTCCTGAGTTGCAAGCCTCATGCACTTCCTAGCTGTGTGATCCTAGGCAGGTCACTTCACCCTGTTTGTCTTAGTTTCTGCATCTGCAAAATGAGCTGGAGAAGGAAATAGCAAACTACTCCAGTGTCTTTGCCAAGAAAACCCCCAAAGGGTCAAGAACAGTCAGACGTGACTGAAAAAAAAAATGGCTGAACAACAATGTACAAAGTCTAGGCAGGATAAATTGGAATTGATTTCAGGGAGAAGTTACTAACATTAAGACAAGAAAGGGATAGGCTTCTTGCAGAAGTTGGGGCTATCAGTAGAATTTTAGTTTTTAGTAGAAAGTTTTTTCTTTTAAAAGGAGGTTAGATTTTTTCGAATATTTTAGCCCTTGTGCTAGAGATGCTCAAGTGACATAGAGGAATGGATGGCTTCCTCTCCCCACCTCCCCAACATAGTTCAGGGAAATTTTCCATCTTTTTGCCTGGGTGCTCTCTCCACTCCTCACACTCACCGAGGAAATCTGAGAAACTCATTAGGCTGCCACCCACTGCACTGTCTCTGCCTCCTCTTGCAAGCATGCAGTTCAGAACAGGCAAAGAAGTATTTTATTTATAGATCAGAAAAAAGAAAACAAACAGAATTAATAACTGAGCCCTCAAAAATAAGTGACACTTTCCAAGAGACTTGTATAATAGTTACTGAGGTTTCTATACTAAGTAATGGTCTCTAAGAGTTTCTAGAGACTTCCTGGGCAGTTATCTCTGTGGGTGCTGTCTCTAATCCTTTGCCAAAGGAAATGCTTTTATTTTCTGCCCTATCCCTAAAATAAGGACCACTCCAGAGGCTCCTATTTTGGGCAACAGGCCAAATTCTTCATGTAATGGCTCAAATAAGGCACTAGAAGACAAGGGGGCTTCTACTTTGCTGTTCCTCCTTCTTTTTGCTTGATCTCACTGAACCTCCTAAGAATTCCTTAGTAGTCAGGAACATTTCCTACCCCCTCCATTTCCAAAGATTTCTGAAACCAACAACAGGTTGAGACATAGTGATTCGAATTCCTGATGTTGTCATGACTCCAATTACCTGGTTAGGTATGTTTCTTCCCAAATCAGCACTCAAAGTTGGACAAGATATTTGAATTTCTTTCTATTTTTTTTTTCCTTCAAGGTCTGTTTCTTAGTCTTCCAGAGCACAGATAGACAGAATTGTTCAAATTTTTTCAGGGATATTTCTCTTCATATCTTAGAGTAGGGAGGAATACATAGGGGAAGATTCATTATCCCTTTTCCTTACATGCCTTTCATATCACCCTTAAAGAGTGGAAGGAAAGGGGAAAAATTGGTTTCTGTTTCAGACAGTAACATATAATGCCAGTCCCAGAACAATTCTTATGATAGTTTTTGGTTGTTTGCTATCTATCATCCTATGATTTTATAATTCTGTTTATTCTCTAGATTATGGCTCTCTGTTGGAAGATAGGATTTCTTTTCTTCTTTCTTGTATATCTCCCCTGGGTATACCCACCATACTTTATCCACAGAGAGATTGATCAAATGGATGCTTTTTCACAGAGCACCTGACTCCCTCTCTCTTTGTCATCAGCATTGGCTACAGTGGCAGGGGGAATTAAACAACTCTTTGCAAATCAGGATAAATGGAGTTGGCCTTGATACGCCTGGGAAAGCAGACTGGGAGTGGATGGTTTGGGGACCAACAGCTGTTGGAGAGCATCCTTTCTTGGCCTAAGTGGGTTTCCTAGTCCCAACAAAGTGTTCTTTGCCATGAAATTATCATTTGATGTTCTTATTAATATGTAATATGCCTCTTCTGGCTGGGACGTGGTTTGTATTATTTGTAGAATTATTTATAGTATTTAAAATGAATTTTGCATAATACTTGTATGTATAATCAACTCTCAATAATCTTCCAGTGGATTATCTACAATTTGTCAGGAAAATCTTGTCTCTAAGGTTCTTGTAAGTTAAACCTGTTCATCTTAAGTATTGTATTTAAGTACTTGCTTTATAAACCAGTATGATTACTATGGATTGCAGCTAATCTGCTTAGTTTAGTTGCCTTCTCTGCTCTTTCTATTCATTTTCACTACAGAGAAGTCCTTGAAAGTCCTTCATTACTTCTACTCAAGGACAAGTTGGAAAAAGGATGGAAAGTGCCAATCTAAGAGAGGGCTTGTTTGTTCAAACCAATGAGGCAGCTTGATGTAGTGTGTGTAGCCTTAGCTATGGACTTAGAGAAGCTGGGTTCAAATCCTGACCATAATGGAGTAAGTTACATTATTTTGGGTTCTGTTTCTTCATAGATAAAATGACAAGCTTGGACAAGATGACCTCTAAAGTATCTTTTAGCTATGATGAAATATGATCCCATGAGTGAGTGGGCTGTAGTAAGAGGGTGTGCCAGGAACTTTAGGCTGGATATGCCAAACGGCTTTCCAGAATCAACTGAGTTGGATCTCTGCAGAGAAGCTTCATTAGCATGTTTGAAGTGAATCCCAGATAAATACAGAATGACATGCCAAAGCAAATAATTTTTGGATTAGCCACTGTTTTGGATGGTCTCCAATCCTTCTTTCCTTTATTATTGCAAGTAAACAAGAATTGTCTGTTTTTTGTTGTTTGCTTTTTCTTAAAAAAACATACACACACATACAACAAAACATTTGTCAGCTTTAAAAAAGTGTTAAAATTGTTTTAGCATGTAATTAGGGAAAATAAAATATATATAAAATATTTTTTAAAATTTGTCAGGATCTGGGCTTAGAAAGGGGGCAAATAATACTTTATTTGTAAATAGTTTAAAAATACTCTTTTTTAACCTTTGTGAAATTTAGAAATACTTCTACATTTGTATGCAGTTTAAAAAATACTTTGACATTCATTAATTCCCCTTATAAAAATACTTTGAGGTGAGCAGGGAAGGTATTGAATTCAATTCAAGACATTCCTACTCATTTATTCAGCAACTATAAGGCACTATACCAGTTGCTGGGGATACACATATGAAAGTAAAACAGTTCTTGATAGCAAAGGCTTTTGAGGTCTATTCTCTCTATTTATACAAGGACACTAAGGGGCAGAAAGGTTAAGGTCTCACAATTAGTCAGTGGCAGAGTCAGGAAATATTTGAAGAATATTTTGAATGTTCTTTCTTGGCTACTCAAAAAATTTGTCATCGAAACAGTTAAATTTAAACACTATGTGTCTTGAGGGTTGAATTTCAGGGTATTTTTCCTAGAGGTAACTTTTAAGTTCTCTAGATGCTTTCTTTTCTTACTACATCTGATTGCCTCATTCCAAATATATCTTTCACTCTATGAATTATGTTCAGGGCAGCTAAGGAAAAGGACTGAAGGCAGAATGGGCTGTGAACTTTATCCACTGAGTGCATAGCTAGAGACAGAACACAAAGTATAAAAATTAAGGGAGACAAGCAGCCAGGGCTTTTTTTTTTTTTTTTAACTTGGGCAACCTCCCCTAAACTTCTCTTTCCTCAGCTACAAAATGATAGGTTTGGGCTAGATGAGGACTAAAGTCCTTTCTTGGAATGCAATTGAGTGATTTGAAATACAATACATTTATCTTTTCCTTCTTTTAAATTTTTTTTAATTTTATATCATTCATTTCCACAAAATTTTGAGTTACAAATTTTCTCCCCATTTTCCCCCTACCCACCACCCCAAAATAGTGATCCCACTAAATATCCCCTCCCCGAATCTGTCTCTCTCATATCTTCCCCCATACCCCCTCTGACTTTCTAGTAGGGCATGGTGGATTTCTATGTCCCAGTGCCTGTATATCTTATTTCCCAGTTACGTGTAAATTAATAGTAATAATAGTATATATATGTATATATATATATATATTTGATTTTAAAACTTTGAATTCCAAATTCTTTCCCTTAATTCATTTATCTTAATAGCAAAAAGAAAAACAGGCAAAACAGTCAAATTACAGAAAGCAAGCATATTTAAAAAAAAACAAAACAAAGCAAAATCAGTGTTTGCAAAAAACATTCTTCTTGGGGAAAACAAAACTCTAAGCAAAATCAGTTCGATAAGAATATAAAATATGGTTGTCCAGGCAGTTTGGTGTAGCAAGAAGAATCTGAGAGGAATGCAGGAAATCTCAGACTTTGCCTCTAAGAAAATTAGAAGAATGAGGGTTTTCATAAACTATTGATAGTGCAGCAAGTGAAGATCCATGGCAATGATGGAGGAAATCAGTGAGATCTTGATGCATAGCTTCCTTCACCTCCATCTCCTAAATCCCCAAATCCTCTGCAACTCACCTGGTTTATGTATCTGGTCTGAAGATATTTACTTGACCTTCTACTCTGCCCTCATTCCACCCACTGAATAAAATGGAAATAAAGATTTTTAAAGTATGAGATTCATAGACTGGAGAGTGCCCAGAGGAAGGCAAACCTGAATAGCCCTGAGTCAAAGAATGATTGGTTGAAAGAAGTGCGGTCATTTGGATGGAGAAAAGAAGACTCAGAAGAGAGCAGATAGTTAATGTTCAAATATCTGAAGAGTTTTCATATGGGAGAGAGATTAGAATTGATTATTTTGGCTCAAGAAGTTTTGAAAAACCAGGGGGAAATGGGGGACCTTTGCAATGGGACACATTTAATTTTTTTTCCTTTATATTCGAAGGATCTTTTTTTGGCTACTGGCAAAATTTGTCATTGAAATTGTTAAATTTAGATGCTTTGTGTCTTCGGATTTGAATTGTAGGGTGCTTTTCTTGGGATGATTTGTGGATTCTCTAGATTGTCATATTGTTGTCTTCAGAAATTTTGGCAGTTTTCTTATATTATTTCCTACATTAAGGGATTTCATTTTTTTAATCTACCATGTTTTTCAAGGAGACCTGTGATTACATTGTATCTGTGAATCCTGTCTTCAAGGTTAATCACTTTGGATTTGTACAGAATTTATGTATTCTTTAAAATTGTTACCTTTTGCTTCTCTCTTGCCAGATTTTTCTCTGCTTCAGTATTTTTATATTCTTAATATATCTCTTTCACATCTTTAGAAAGACTATACATTATGGATTCTTTGTTTTTCTAATCTGCTAATTGAGCTTTTAATTTTTTCACTGAAGCCCTGAAGTTCTTACCTATATTCATTTCTACTTTCTCCTTTGATTTTTTATTTTGAAACCATTCTGGAGTTGTTTTTTTTATTTTGTCCCATGTTCTCTTGGGAATTTAGAAGATTCTATAATTCATCAGACACTGATCTAAATTATTTTGCCTTATAATATTTTAAAAAGAGTTTTGCATCTATTTGAGAATTTGGCATACCCCCTTTTGATTTTAGGATCCACTCTGTTCAGTAATTTGTTTGTGCTCTGGGCTTTTGTTTCCTCTGGAAATCTTTAATGTTTCAAAAAAAAAAAAAAAGAAATCCTGTCACTAGCTTTCTGGTTCCTTTCAGTTTGTTGGTGGAAACTTATCTGAAGTCTGTTTGCAAGTCTGCCTCAGTCTCCTTGAAAAAAAATTAGCATTGTAGGGAAAATTCACTTAACATTTGAAGTTGTCTAAAAGTAGACTGTGTTGCCTCAGGAGGAAAACAGATTACTTCTTATTGAAGACCTTCAAGCATTTGATGACCATTTCCTAGTTTCTTTCAGGTATGAATAGATTTGATTGGATCTCATATGACAACTCAATTGCCTTAAAAACTGGTTTATTTTTTATTCCTGCTGAGCCCTCACAATGATACTGCTGCTTCATTTGTAATAACCTTTCCCTTCTCCTCCCTCCCTCCTTTTCCTACCCTGAAGAATATATAAATAATCAGGTTGCTTGAAGGATGAGCTCTCTACAGATTGTTGTTCTTGTGAAAACCTTCAGAGATTGGACAAAACTGATTTTTTAACTGAGGATTAAATACTGGCGAACAAAACCGTTTTTCCTCTAATGAGAACTAAGGCTTCTCTGCAAATATCCCTGGGAAAGGTAACACAGGGACTTCAATTCACAATATGGTATACCCCATTTAAAAAGACTAGATAATCTCTGAGTTTTCTTGTAGCTCTAAGTGGCTCATTTTATAAATGAATTATAGTTTCAGAGAGGAAAAGTAACATGTTCAAAATTACACAGATGATATCAGATCCTTTCCTGAAAGCAGGGCTTGAGTTTGTGAAAGAAATAGTGTAAGTCTCTTATCTGTTTCCCCCATTCCCTACTCCCCCCAAAGCTGGATAAATTCTAAGGCTAAGTGGTCAGCAAGGAAATAACAACAGTAAAAGCAACAACTCATATATACATAGTGCTTCAAGGTTTTATAAAGCAATTTATATACATTAACTCATTAGATATTCACAGTAACTTTATGAAGCTGGTAGCATAGGGATAGTTATCCCCATTTTCCAGATGAGAAAACTGACATAAAAATAACAGAATTAGAACTTAAGATAAGCATTGATCCAGTCTAAATAGTCCAGCTGGGGCTAGTGATACAGAGACCTAGTAGGGCTTGGGTAGATCTATAAAGGGAAACAAAAAGCCAAGTTTCCATGAAACTCAACAATAGGGGAGAGGCAATTCATGAAGTCCTAGTCACAGAAAAAGGCAATTAATTGACTTACTGGCTGACTGTTCCCTTAGTCCATGCTTACTTAGTTTATAGTTAAGCTGTCAATTGTCTCTGACAACAAGAGCATTATGTACCCCCAGGGGACTGGAGAGAAAGTGGCTTATATTTCATAGTCTATATTTCATATTTCATTTTTCATTCTTACTTTTTGAGACTGAATCTTATCTTGGTGTAACTAAGGTGGACTAAAGTGTGTATAAAGTGGATTTTTGTCATTACTTAGAGTTCAGTTTCCCAGGATCCATAGTCATAACAGTCTCCAGTTCCCAGGTATTAGATATGAGTTCTTGGGATTTTGGATGAGTTGCTCCTAAAGTATCTTTGGCCTATATAATGAACATGTAAGATTCTGGGGCCAAATGAAGGATTAATGGAATATAAAGAACTTCCCTGTACATTTATAGGCCTATGTAACTACATATGTTCCCTTTTCTCCTTGGAACAGGGGCCATGTTCCCAGTTCTAAAGGTAAGAGTATATATGTCTTATTCCTCTTCCTTAAAGTGTTGGCCACCCTTCTAGGAACATATGGAATTAATCCTGTGTCCTTTAAACACAGACATTTCGCCTTATCTATCACAGATGCCTTACTCCTTTGAACTCTGGCTCAGTTCACCGCTGTAACATATCCTGTACTGAGTCACATAGAACCCTGGTGCAGAGCCAATCAGGTGTGGAGTCCCAGAGGCTTTGGTACCCTCTGCCTTTGAGCCAATCAGGAGCCAAGTCTTGTGCATTGTGGCACCTTCTGGCTCCCAGAAACTGTATATATTCTGGGAAATTGATATTTTGCCTGGGGAACCCTTAGGGTTGAATGCACAAGCTGGAATTTTGTGTGTGCTTTGACTGGCCTCCATCAAAGGTCGGGGGAAATCTGTGTTTGCCTCAACTGGCCATCACTGGGACTTGAGGGAATTCAGGAGAATGAACAAGCTGTGCCTGTCTCGATTGACCCCATCAAGACCTAGGGGTAGTCGCCCCCTCTTCTTGCTGGCCCCTGTGAGAAAGAGTGATTGGGGGATGCTGTAGGAGTTTATCCTCCCATTATCAGCAATCCTCTTGTGAGAAGAATAGACTAACATAAAGTAAGTTATTGACCCCTTCTTAGCATCTTTCTTGTCTGACCAAATCAAGAGTAAACATGTGCTAGCAGCCCTCCTGTGTGCTAGTGTTATCTTTTTTTTTTCATGGCTTAGAACAAATTTTATTGTTTCCAGAATCCTCTTCCTTCCCTCACCACCTGTCCCCCCCACCCCCCAAAAAAATCCCAGAAGCCTGGTGTCTCATCTCTAGCTGGGAGGAGGATGGGGACCATGGTTTATAAATTTCTCCCTCCTGTTCCCACTTATTCTCCCTCCCCTTTTCCTGCCCAGCCCAGTGGGACTCTTCTGTTCAGTGTTTGGAACAATAGAGGCCCGAGGCTTGGCTGCTGGCTAGGGCTGGGAGGGGGCTGGAGCGGAGAGGGAAGGGTCTCCTTAAAGCTCGTTTCTCCAGGGTGTTTCCACTTTGCTCCTGAAGGCCACTTGCCAGGGCGACACGGTCATGAGGGTGAATTTCTGAGGTAGAGAGGCCAAGGCTCAGGGTGCTCAGCTGGTGCTCCAGGGTCTGCTCTAGTTCCAGGTTGGGGAAGGGGCACCCAGTGTAGCCACCTCTCTTTTTACAGAAATTCAGAAACATCTTCCATTCCGGATCCTGGCATAGCAGCAGAGGGTTCCCCACAATAATAAGTAGGGCCTTGGCCCGTGTCACAGCCACATTCAATCTCTTGGGGTTTCAGAGAAAGCCCAGATTGAAGTCAGAATCCATCTGGATAAAACTCTGGCTGCCACGAACAGTGGACACAAGAAGAACGCTCAGCTCTTGGCCTTGGAACTCCTCCATGGAGTCCACCTTCAAATCCTTGATATTGTCAAGTCCCCCAAGTTCTTTATCCAGCTTGGTGATACAATGGTAGATTTTTTTCCACCTGTTTCCTGTATGGGGAGATAACTCCCACATGCTGGGGGCTCAGCTGGCCTTGACCTTTCTTAGGCAATGGGGTCAGAAGTTTCTTCAGGTAGGAAACAATCATGGCTGCCTCCTCTGAGTTGAAGAAGGATGGGCTGTTTCCTGTATGGTCTTCCTTGCCCATCACACCATGAAAGATGATTGGGAAGCTCTGGTTAGGCAGCTCCTCCCAATGACAATATCGTTCACTGTCCATTAGGTCTGCATAGGCCTGTAGTTTGCCATCATAGTACAGCTCATTAGGGATGTACAGGATGTCAGGGTGAGACCTGTAGTTGTGAAATAGCTTGGTGATGAGCTGGGAGTTATAGCCTGTGGGGCCCTTCTGGTATAGAGGGTTGTGATTCAGAAGCCACTCCAGCAGAGAAACACCCAGCTGGTGTTTCTGGGCAAGGGAGGAATGCAACACAGGCTCCAACTGCTGGGGATCTCTGGCCAGGACCAGTTATCCGCCTGGATTGTCTGAATCCCTAATGGCCAGCAATCCTGCTACAGCCACAAGGCACTCAGGTTCCACAGAATGGCCAGCCTCATCAATGAAAACGTGTAAAATGACTGGGTGGGAACTCAGGTGAGACCAGCCTGGCAGCAGTGACAAGGGTGGTGATAAGAACATGGTATTTCTGCAGCTTCTTCTTGGCAGGGTAAATCTAAATCCCTTTCTGTGGGTCCCAATTACAGCAGGACTTGATTTATCTCAGGTACAAAGTGCATGTCCCTACTGGGTGCCAGGAGGCAGTAGATGGAGCTGGGCAAATGTGGCCGGAGGTTCTCGCACAGCAGGTCAGCTGCTGAGTTGGACAGGGCACAGGCCAGGACATGGGCATCTGCCAGCTGCTTCACCACCTGTTTAATAGCCTCCACCAAGGTGACAGTCTTCCCAGTCCCTGGAGGCCCTAAGATGATGTAAGAAGAGGGATGGGAAGTACCCAGAAGTATGTGCTTCACTGCTTGCAGCTGCTCAGGGTTGGACTCTAGGCTTCTAGAGCAAAAGCTGCAATTTGGAAGGCAGGAGAGGGATCTTGAGGGGAGGGAGAAGAAGGAAACAGCAGTGGCTCCAGCATGTGGGGCCTTGCCAGTTCCAGGGCCTGGTGCTGAACTCGTGGGGGTTGCCAGTTGAAGGTGAAGGTTACCTTGAACGTCATCCCATTCACAAAACGGTTCAGGAGTCCTGCAGAGAAGCTCAGCTTGACCAGATCCAACTCAACCCGATGGACAAAACCCTTATAGGTGACCATGTCCTGGCCCTGGTCTGAGGTTAGGATAGAAAATAAATGGTCCCCTCGAAACACAGAAGGACGACTCTCAGCTAGTCCAGGAACCTCTAAGATGAGGAGCTGGGGTTTCGTTCCTTTGGGTCCAAGACCATGGGGACAGCCTCCAGGTCCTAGTGGCAGATGTCTTGCTCCATCTGTAGCTCTTCAAGGTGTAGAAGCAGCCGAAACTTCTCCTCATAATTCCTCCAACTTAGTGGGGTCTTATGCCGGCTTTGGATCTTAGCCGCATCGTTATGATGGCTGAAACTGGTTGCTTTTAGGAGCTGTGGAAGCAGTTTTAGGTTGCTTGGGCAGTGATACTTTGGAAGACTCAAAGTCATCTCCAGGTCATAACCCTGACCCCTGTCTGGTCTCTCCCCATCTTCCACCCCGCCGGTTAAAGCAGGATGTGGTATAAGTCGGTTTCGTCGGTAAGGAACTATGGGCTTCAGCAGCTCGGTCATGGGGCTTCGGGCCACAACAGCAAGGAATCTGGCAATGCGGAAGATTCCTGGGTCCTCTATCCTTGATCCCAAAGGTCCCCACAGCTCCCACAGCACCATTGCAGGGAAGTAGCCGACATAACTGGTCTGACAATGGACGTGGAGCTCATGAGAGTCACCACATCTTTTTGGATAGCTGACTTGAAAGTTATCTGAGAGACCCGGCAAACTGGAATGATATGGAGCAGGGTGAAGGGATAACTTCACCTATTCTGAAGCCTCAGGGTCAATGTAACATTCTGGTTCAAATCCAGGCAGACAACAAGCTGCCCATCTCGGCTTCTGTAGATTCCTTCCACCTCTACATCCACACCATGTTTCTCACGGATGTATTCAGCCCGATCTTGGAAGATCTTTGCCAGTTGGAACTTTGTCTTCTTGGATCTCCCTAAAAACCCTGTCTTCCTGCTTCACTTTCTTCTTCTTGTGATTCACCTTGCAAAATTTGACCTTATCGGGGGCGGAGCCAAGATGGCGGAGTAGAAACAGCTCATCCAAGCCACTCTGCCCCCAGATTCCCCCCAAACTATGTAAAAGGGGACTCTGAACAACTTCTGGAGCCCCAGCACCCACAGAACGACACAGAGAAGCTAACCTCCTGCTGAGGACAGCCCAGCAGCCCTGCAGGAAGGACCAGCGCAGTGGTCTGGGACCTGGCAGCACGCAGCGCGCAGAGTGCAGGAGCCGAGCTGAGCCCAGGTCGGCCTGAGCCGAGGTTTTAGCCCCAGGGCGGCAGGGCCAGCAGCTGGCTGGAGGAACCCCAGAACACCAGGAGCCGTGGAGACTCCAGAATTATCAACATAGACATGCCTAGGACAAAGTAAGAGGTTGGTGTCCTGTGGACTTTGGGACTGGTATTTAGGGAATGCGTCGGCTCCCTCCCCTGGGGGCTAGAAGCCGCTGAGGAGACACGCTATTTTGCAGTTTTCAGAGGCGGCTCCAGCTCCCGGCCTCCAAATCGTAGGGAGATCCAGCGATCAGTCTTGGGGGGTAATCGCTCTTGCTTTAACCTCCCTGGATCTGGATTGTGATCTAGGGTGGAAGTCGTGGGTGGGTTTACAGCTTGCCAGAAACAGAAGTTGTCCCCCCACACACATATTTGGGACGAAAGTTCCCTGTCTGGTGGCAGAGCCATACTGTGGCAACAAGCCCAAAAGTCAAGTAATTAAGCGGCAACATGCCAAGGCAAAGGAAACAGAAAAATGCAACCCTAGACTCCTATTTTGGGGGCATAGAGCAGGAAAAGGACTGTGAGGTCAGAAGTCCTGCTCCAAAAGCCCCAGGGGAAAACATGAGCGGGTTGCAGGCCATAGAGGACCTTAAGAAGGACTTTAAAAATCAAATAAGAGAAGTGGACGAAAAATTAGAAAGAGAAATGAGAAGGATGCAGGAAAAGTATGAAATGAGGGTCAACAGCCTGACTGAGGAAAACAACACCTTAAAAAATAGACTAGCTCAAATGGCAAAGGAGGCCCAAAGGGCAATGAGGAGAAGAATGCCTTAAAAAGTCGAATTTGCCAGATGGAAAAAGAATCTCAAAAGTTCATTGAGGAGATTCATTCCTTCAGAGTTAGACTGGAGCAAATGGAAGCTAATGACTTTATGAGAAATCAAGATTCTGTTAAGCAGATCCAAACAAATGAAAGATTAGAAGGCAATGTGAAATATCTCATGGGAAAAACCACTGACCTGGAAAAATAGATCCAGGAGAGACAATTTAAAAATTATTGGACTACCTGAAAGCCATGATCAAAGAAAGAACCTAGAAATCACCCTTCAAGAAATTCTCAAGGAAAATTGCCCTGATGTTTTAGATCCAGAGGGCAAAATAGAGGTTGAAAGAATCCACAGTTCACCTCCTGAAAAAGATCCCCAAAAGAAAACTCCCAGGAATATTATAGCCAGGTTCCAGAATCCCCAGATCAAGGAGAAAATACTACAAGCAGCCAGGAAGAAACAATTTCAATATTGTGGAAACACAATCAGAATAGCCCAGGACCTGGCAGCTTCTACACTGAGGGATCGAAGGGCATGGAATATGGTATTCCAGAGGGCAAAAGAACTGGGAATGAACCCAAGGGTCACCTACCCAGCAAAACTGAGTATTTTGTTTCAGGGGAAAATATGGTCATTCAGTGGAATAGAGGACTTTCAAGCATTCTTGAGGAAAAAACCAGAATTGAATAGAAAATTTGACATCCAGACACAAGAAGCAAGAGATGCCTGAGAAGGTAATCAGGGAAAAGAAATCAAAAGGAACTTATCAAAGTTGAACTATTTACATTCCTATATGGAAAAGCAATAATTGGGACTGATGATATCTTTCTCACTATGAAAATAATGGAAGAAGGGGGTGTGGTCATATGAATACATATGTGAATGTGTGTGTATATGGTTACAGTTATATATGGATAGAGGGCATAGGTTGAATTTGTTGGGAAGGGAGAATACTCAAGGGATGAAATTATGAGGTGAGAGAGGAAAGTAGCAAGAGGAGATGGGGAGAGATAGGGTAGGGTAAACTATCCCATGTAGAAGAAGCAAGGGGAAGTGGTTGCAAAGGAGGGGGAGAATAAGGAAGGCTAAAAAGGCAAAACCACATTCACATTGAATTTGGTTCAGGGAGAAAATGACATACATACTAAATGGGATATCTCAACCTGCAGCAGGATAGGGGGAAGGGGGATGAGAGGAGGGATGATGGATGGGAGGGCATCCTTGTGGGGAGGGGAGGTTGGAAGTACCCACTATAGAAGAGGGACAGGATCATGTAGGGAATGGACCAGGTGGGGGGTGGGATGAGTGGGAGGGAATTATAAGCAGCCTTGTACAATATATCTACTATGATAATATTTTGCATAGCTAGACATGTACAACATATACTGAATTACTTATCTCCCAAGAGGGAATGGGTGACAAGGGAGGAAGGAAATGGATCTGAAATTCGAGGTCGTAACATTAAATGTTCCAAATATATATAAATACTATTATTAATACTCTTTTTCTTGTAATAGGGAGATAAGATGTGCAGGCATTGGGACACAAAGATTCACCTTCCTCTAATGGAAAAGTCGATGGGGTTATGGGAGAAGGTATGGGAGAGAGTAGATTGGAGGAAGCGATATCTTGTGGGACTACTATTCTGGGAGGTTGGGTAGGGGAATAATGGGGGGGAAATGATTGTAACTCAAAATCTGGCAGAAATGAATGATGTAAAACTGAAGTTAATAAAGCATTTGTTTAAAATTTAAAAAAAAATTTGACCTTATCCTTGGTGACCTTAGCTTGCCCATAGAAGCACATCCCATAAAGCATGGAAGAGAAGGTAGGCACAGAATCCTCAAGATCCCCATGCTCCCCAGGCTGCTGGGGGACCTGAGGCTGCTCTTGAAGTCTATGTTGTACAGGTCTTGGAGCCGCTCCCGGTTGGTTTCCTGGCCCTGGCCCCGGGTGGCCAAAAAACTCTTGAATCTCTGAAACTCGGAGCTTGGCGAGGGTGAACTTTTTGGTCATCTTGGCGGCGGGGACTAAGTTGGCAGTCCGGAAGGGGCCCGTAGTGGAGCGAGGAATCTAGTGTTATCTTTTTATGCTTGGCCAGGCTGGAAATGCAATGGCTACTCAAGGACTCAATCCCACTATCACTCAGTACTGAAGGTTTGACTTGCTCCATGTCTGTCCTGGGCTAGTTCACCCTTCCTTAGGCAGCCTGCTTCCTACCCTTTTCCATTCCCTACTCTGTCCTTGGGAGCTCCTCATATTGGTGCTGAACTTGGTGTGGGCACTCAATTGGCTTAACCCATTGCAGTTCGGAACTCTTGCCCTAAAACAATCCACCAGCCTTAGCCTCCCAGTAGTAGAGACTACAAGTATGTTCCACTTTGCTTGGCTATTTCATACATTTTTTAAAAGGAGAACATGAATCAGGTCTATAGATAAGGGAAGAATTTAGAACCAAAGACAATATAGAGAGCATTAAAAATGTAAAATAGATGATTTTGACTATACAAATTTTTTTTAAAGTTTTTGCACAAATAAAACCAATGCAATTTTTCAAAAGGTTGTATCTTTATTTTATGGATAACCTATAGCAAAATATTGACTCCTTTACCACTGAGCTAGGTTGGTTTGAACTCCAACTCTTGGTTTTGTGATTTTATCTGACTTTTAGTATGTCTTGTATTAGTCCCCCTGGGTAGACCTGCCTATTGTAGATTTTAAGCTTTAGGCTGGTATTGGGTCTGTGGAGCTCCTTTGTACAAAATCCCTTCGAGGGCTTTTGTGCAAAGAGGCATAGTTTGAGAATGAAGCCATTTTCCCCTAGGTAATTCTCCTCTCCTCCCTTGAAGTCCTACTTCAACAAACACGGCTCCCAAGGAAGGGAATGATAAATTCATTCACACTGCAGTTTAAATGACCAATAAGATTTAATACTCTACCTCTCCCATGGGGTTATGATACTGCTGCTGACTCATGTTCACTGAAGGAAGATGAAATCACTGATTTAGACTAATTCTGTGACTCATCATTTGGAGGGCAGAATAGTATAAACTCACAAGGATATAGTTATAACTACCATTCAATCAATTTTCATGGTGCTTATAGGCAACCACCTTGTATGCTGTGTAAAGAGGGCATTTCCATGGAAATGGTATGGGTGTGCTTGAGAGAAAGAAGTCAAGTAGTTTGCTTGTGGATCTAAACTTTGAACTAATACCATTGCTCAGAGGGGAGATTGATTTGTTTGGTTTTGTTTTTTAAGTTGTTAGGAGTAGGGATGAGGATTCATCCAAAACTCTTGTGGAGAAGCGGATGGGAAAAGGGTTTTCTTCCATGTGCAACTATTGTCCCAAGATGAACCAAAAGGGAAAATTGGGATTGCTAATTTATTCTCACTCCATTTTTTTTCATCTTCTGAAGTGAATGTTTCCCTTACTGGTTTATAAAAGGTAAGGTAAGTCAGTACAAAGCCTTTTGGAAGAGACTCTGATTGTGTGGGCAGACTAATAGATGCTATTCTGCTTAAAGGCAGAAAAGTAGATTACATGAGTTTGGGGAGATTTTTCTTTAGTTAAGAAAAGAGTTCTAGGGAATTCAGCTCTGGATAAAGTTCTGCAATTGCCTGTTTTGCATTCTCTGTGTTCCCCTAGGTCAAACTGTGAACAAGGAGTTTGTAATTAGGGCTTCTTTGTCCATTTTGCCGGAACTCCACACCCCCACTAGGGCCCCTCCCCCAGAATTTTGACTAGCTGGAGGAGAGGGAGAGAGAATGTAAACACAATATACCTTTGAGTTTAATATGTATTAACATTGTCTCCATCATTTTAAGTCTAGACAATCAACAAAGTAACAAAGCAAGTTTTGATCTGTAGTCTGCTGATTTCTGAGGTGTGAATGTTCACATTGAAAATTATCTATCAGCAATCATGAACCAGCAGAAGATGACTAGCACATTTCTGCTGGGGTACCCAGATGGGGTTTTATCTTCTTTCTTATTTCCTCTGAATCAAAATTTGTTCCCAAGAAAGAAAATGATAAATGCATTTATTTATTTATTTTTGTTTTGGTGGGCAATTGCGGTTAAGTGACTTGCCCAAGGTCATGCAGTTTTTGTGTTAAGTGTCTGAGGCTGGATTTGAAATCAGGTCCTCCTGACTTCAGGGCCAGTGCTCTATTCACCATGCCACCTAGCCACCCGAGATAAATGCATTTATACTAAAGTTTAAATGATTGATAAGATGTAATGATCTTCCTTTCCTAAGGAAATACGAATTTTAACAGGGAACAAAGGCTTTAGGTGGCTTCAGGCAAAGGAATAAATCTATGATTTTGAATTTCGGTCCTCAGTATAGCTAAGCTGGGGAATTCTCCTTTTCTTTTATTGAGAGAGGAACTTCTTGCAGTTCCTCAAACCTTACTCAATGATCATTGGCTACTCAAAGGGCCATGAATAACTATTCTTTGTTTAGATTGAAAGGGCAAAATAATGGTGCAACAGAAAGGATACTGGTTGGAAATTCAGGAGAACTGGATTCTAGTTCTAGCTTTGTTCCTTACTCATTCTGTGGTCTTGGGCAAGTCACTTTGCTTTTATGATCTTTGGTTTTCTCATCTGTAAAAACTGAGGGTCCAGGCTGGATAATTTTTAAGGTCCCTTTAAAGTGTTTGTGACATTTTTTGCCTTGTCTTTACAATTTTAATATTAATGCAATTTATAAATTAATATATTAATATCATTCAGATTATGCGTGGTATTATTTATCAAATAGAGAGACTGATACATTCATTACAGGAGTTTGCATTTTTCTACATAGTTCTACATAGTAATGAAATCCTCCCCATTCTCCACCAAGTCCCCGAACAAGCACACTTGTGACTTTGGACTGAGCTTTGTTTATAAATATTTAGACTATCTGTTGTTCATTTGTAAATAAATGCCCTGTTAGTGCAACTTTGCCTTATGATAAGAGTGGGTTTGTTTTTTTCCCCAAAGAGAATTTTGTAACCCTTAAAGAGCTTTAGCTGGCTTACTAGATGGAAGAAAATTCATCTATAAATGATCATTTCCTGCATATTAGGGGAGGAAAAAAAATTAAAGACTGAGCTGAGTGGAGAAAACGAGGGCAGAGCCATCCCAACAGTAAATCCCTAGGATCAACAGTGCCAGGGACAGAAAGAGAAAGTATAGATGGCCCTCAAATCATCTCCAGTACCCAGGCATTTTCCCAACCCATTTTCCCAACCCATACCTGGAAAAATTCAGCTGTATTTCTCCCTAGGGGTGACAGTGAAGGGCAACAATCCTAAGCCATTCTCTCTTATTCAATCAGTGCTCAGAAGTAGGGAAGGGCATGCCATGAAGGAAGCCCTTGTAAGTGGTTGGTACAGGTTGGTATAGTGTCTCCCTCCTTGAATACCCCTTCCTCTCCCTTCACAATTCTACCACACATGCCTATCTCAGTCATCTAGACTCTAGAATAACATCAGAATGACCTTTAGGAAGATCACTCAGGAAGCAATGTCACAGATGGATTGGAGAGGGGAAAAGTTGCAGTCATGAAGATAACTTAGGTGTCAATAATCACCTATACTTTAGGTGCAGTGAGGGCCTGAATTGGAGTAGTTGCAATGGGAATAGACAAAAAGGAACAGAATGGATGAGAGACAAGATGGAAGTAGAATCAACAGGATTTGGCGACTGATTGGATCTAGAGGGCAAGGAAGAAGGGTAGAAAAGCCAGAAATGACTTTGAGGTGTTTTTGTGGGTTGTTTTTTTTTTTTTTTTAGCAGAAATCAGGTGCTAGATTTATGAATCTACCTGAAAACCAAACAAAATCAAACTGGAATAAAGACAAAACTTTAAATAAATTTTTAGCTACATTTTTAAAAAGAGTTGAAAGTTCAAAGAAGTACATGTAGAAATATATATGTAGTATATATATAAACTGATAGATATAGATATATTTTCCTTCTTTTGTTGGGAAATAACAGTGAACTGGTTTCTTGTTTCTTTCAGTGAGTCACTACCTTATACCGCACAACATATATTTTTATCCTTAAATATTAATTATATAATAGATGCAGATTTGTTTGATCTCCCTATGCTCCAGATTAGAGATGCTCTCTATACTGACATAAAAAACTCAAACTAGGGGCGGCTAGGTGGCACAGTGAATAGAGTGCTGGCCCTGGAGTCAGAAGGACCTGAGTTCAGAGCCGGCCTCAGACACTTAACCCACACAAACAAAAACCTAGCCGTGTAACCTTGGGCAAGTTACTTAACCCCAATTGCTTTAAAAACAAAACAAACAAAAAAAACCTCAAACTAGCAAAGAATTGTCTAGGCAGACTTATTTGGATGGACTTTTCAGTGAAACGCCTCCAAATGTATTTCCTTTGTGGACCCAAATTTCCATCCCAACAAAATGTATACTTTCTTTGTTTTAAGTGAAGTTAGTGGCCACAAGAGCTCAGGGTAGGAGGGACAAAAAATGTACACATATATACCTAATTTTGAGGATATCCCCATTAGCCCATTATTCCAATTAACATGAACATAAAAACACATGCCTATAATGTATTACTTATAGGACTGAATGTCCATTATACAGAGGATGGGTCTCTTTATTATATCTGGAATCCTTCATCACCGATATATTTGGAGAGCTAAATGGCCACCCGGAGTGGAAGTGTATGGGAGAGAATTCATATCCTTCTGCTCTTCAAAGAAGACTCCTTGTATCATTCTGGTAGTGCAATCAGGAACATTGTTTTAAGAGTTGCTTACCAAGTACCAACTAGTTTCCTCAGAACTACCCTGCTTTCCAATCTGTCCAAATCCCCCAAACCTCATGTTCTTTTCTTGAATTGAGAAAGGGAATGTGGAAAAAGGTGACTATAAATACTAAAATGCACTATTTTTTATATCCATTTTTTCTCAACCCAAGTGGAATAAAATGTTCAATTTTCATGATTCTTCCAAAAGGTAAAAAGAAAGGGGAAAGTGTTTAAAAAAACACTTTAAATCCTTAAATGTTTTTCCAAATCTGTTTCCATTGAGCATTCAAGACAAGTTGATGGATAAAATCAATGCCAGCACCGCTGTCATACAGTGACCTCATAGTATTTTCAACAGTCTTTCAACAAGTTCCCATTCCATCAAAAGTTACAGAAGGGGGCAGGTAGGTGGCGCAGTGAGTAGAGCGTCGTCCCTGGAGTCAGAAGGACCTGAGTTCGGATCCAGCCTCAGACACTTAATGCACACACAAATAAAAACCTAGCTCTGTGGCCTTGGGCAAGTTACTTAACCCCAATTGCCCTCTAAAAACCAAAAAAAAAAAAAAAAGTTACAGAAGACCCCACAGAACATCCCTCAGCAAACCAAAGCTCATGATTCATTTGTTGATGCACAGAAAGCTGCCTTGAGTCCAGATATGGTGTAAGCTACTTTTTAAGCAATAGATGTTTCAAGTCATCTATTTTGTCCTGAAATGTTACATGTAGTTAATGGCATTGCTTATCAACGGTCATTATCAATTTAGCCTCAAAGACAACAGAAACATTATCTTTAATATATGTCAACAAGGGAACACAACAGAAAAGGCTTAAATGCATATTCATGGGTACCATGTCTAAAAATTACTAAGGGACCTACTTTGTGTATTGGATGGTCTTAAGGAGTTCACATTGGGTCTATAACAACAGAAGTAGATACATGACTAAGTACAGTTAATTCTTATTGGCTAAATAACTTTTCTTTATACTGTAGGGAAAAGATAGTAAACAAACCTGCTCTCCTGTACTCCAGTCAACATCCCAGACTTGATAGTATTGTGAGCATTAAGGAACCCCACATTCTTTTTTGGGGGGGATATGATGAGTTTTTCTACACCTAATGGATCTGAAGGGTTGTGTCCAAATACACACATTTTGTTATTAATTAGTCTGCAGCTCCATTTGGGAACCAGAGTTGGGAAGGGTTCCACTTCAGAGAAAATTTCCCACTTTATAGATTTTCTGGGATCCAGGTGCAAAAACAAAGCCCAAAGAAAGAGATGATGCTCAGAACATTATTTAAATACATCTTGAAAAATAGTAGGTAGGTGCAAGACCAACCACACCCAATAATCAAACCCCACTGTGTATGTGAGGACCTTTTCCCTGACACCTGCAGATTCTTAGATATAACAAGACAAACACTCAGTGAATTTTCATTCCTCTGCCAAGATTCTCCCAATGGTTATTTACACAAGAATTAACTGTATGGTGGATACCCAGAGAAAATGTACGTTATCTTATGTTGATATGAAACAAGCAGACATGATATAGCTTCAATATACTTCAAACCTGTGTGACCCCTTCCCAAACCTACATAAAACATTAATCCCCATCTCCTCCACTTTCTTCTGGTCACACTGAATCAATGTTTAGATTCCTTCCCTTTCCCCCTCTAGCAAAGTGCTCTATCCATGGCAGACCATAGGAGGATGCAACAGGAAAAACCCATGTGTACATATTTAAAAAAAAAATGAAATGTTTTCCTCTTTTTTTTTTGCAGGGGGGAATGCAAAGCAATTGGGGTTAAGTGACTTGCCCAAAGTCACACGGCTAGTTTTTTTGTGTTAAGTGTCTGAGGCTGGATTTGAATTCAGGTCCTCCTGACTCCAGGGCTGGTACTCTAGTCACTGCACCACTTAGCCACCCCTCTTCTTTTTTTCTTCATCTTTAACAAAAGAGGAAAAGGCCCGGAAGGGGCCCAATACCCAGCCACCCAGTCCTGGTAGCTAGTATATGTAGCCTTCATTGTAGGCATGGGGGTCACAGCAGTTGCCTTTTTACATGCAGGCACGTTCTGATCAAAGTGGGACAGAGGCACCATGCCCTCTTCATTGATGTAACATTCTGTGTCTATCTTTGGCAGTGAGCACTGGTTATCTAGGAAGGCCATGGAGAAAAGTACCTTGGGATCACAAACCAATGTGTGGACATGTCTGTCTCCAGCCACCTACTGCATGATGTCCTTCTCATGGCAATAGCAGGGAGTGCCACGAAGCTGGTGGTGACTCATCAGGGGTCTGTTTTTCTGACTGCCCCAGCACCAGGCCACTTCTTCAGGCTCAGTCAGTTTAAACTCCATGCCACAGCCAGTTCAAGCAATGAAATGGGAATTTTAGGAGTCAAGAAGGCCCAACAGGAACTGCCACCATTGCAGGGAGCCCAGTTATTGGTAGGTGGGGGCCTCATGCCCCAGATCTTGTTTGATATCTCTATTGAATTTCTCTGGGACCACATGGATATCATAGTAAAACTGTCTGGGGCCCTTTTCAAACACACAACCCTCTGCTCTATGGGGGTGTACCAGGAAGCCCTCTTGCTGCATACAAATTGAACAACTTGGCAGTTCTGAATCACAGCCAAAGTCTCTAGGTTCCTGTTTAATCAATAGAGGTGGGGAGAAACTAGGGCTGACCGCACTGCCCACCAGGGTGGTGTGTTCATAAACTGGATCATGGTACTCCTGCTTAAAACCCTGGGGTGGAAAGGGGATGTTTGGTTCAGACATCTGGCATTGGTACATTGGACGTCCTTGCGTGGGTATCCTAGGCAAAGGTGGAAAGGGATTACAAGTCTTAGAAATCTGTGGTCTATTGGATAGCTATTGGACAGGATGGGTTGGGATGGTAGAAAATGAGCAGGAAAGGCCTGATTAGGTTTCAGGGAACGAGCTTCATTTGGAGCAGCCTGATGCAGGGGAGACACAGGAGTACTGGCCTTCTTTGGGGGGCTTGGAGAGCCTCCTTCCCACTTGTGGCTTCTGATCATAGGCACTGACATTGTAGGGGCACTTTTCTGCATAGCTGAATTTAAAGGGCTGCTCTTGACTGCAGGCCAAGCCCAGCTTCCAGCATGGGCTATGGAACTCTTTCTTCATTTTCATTTTCAAGGGGAGGCCATGAAAAGTCAAACTTTCAGTCTTGATAGTCTGGGACAAACTCAGGCACCTGAGCTTGTGCAAGCCATGTTTCCTGTCATTGGCTTCGATCTTGAAAGGGTTCTTCTGAGTAATGAACCAGGTTTCTGTTAATGAATTTTCTTTTCCTGACATTTGCTCATTTCTCATTGCAGCTTCTCCTAAGTCAACTCTGAAGGCCGTGCCAGGTGCTGGGCTGCCAACACTCTTTTCCCAATTTAATCCAGACATGAATCCTTGCCCAGCACCTCCCCCTCAGAAGCCAAGGCCTCTCAACTTTGAAGTCTTGAAGTAGAGTGATTGGCAACGTTGTGATGCCATTAACAGAGGTGGAGAGGTTGAATAGAGGAGCAGGTTTTAGAGGGTTTTAGAGTGAGTTCATTTTGAGGCATGTTGAGTTTGAAGTACTTGTGATACATCCATGAGGGGCAATATGGCATAATGGATAGAGCACTGGACTTGGAGTCTGGAGGACCTGGGTTCATATCCCACCTGATACTTATCTGCTGCCACAGGCAAGTCATTTAACCTTGTTCGGCCTGTTTCTTCAATTTAAAATTGGGATTAATAACACATGTAGCACCTATTTATCATGATTATAGTGAGGCTTAAATAAGATAAATAACCTTCTTTATAAATTGTAAAATGCTATGTATCAGTTAATATTGTTCAGGTAGAGGTGTCTAGGAGTTAAATGGAAAGTGGTTAAGGGACTTTCACGGAGAAACACATTCCTATCATATGGAACTTGCTTAATATCAGATTCCAGTTGTCATTTTATCATCAGTAATTAATCTCATGTCTTTATTTTAAAATTTTATTGAAATTTTGTGCAAATATTGAAATAGTGACCCTGTTGTACAATATTTGTAACATTCCACATCCATAGCCCATCACACTCCTATTTCTCTGTGGAGAGAAAGGAAACATAATTTTGTTATCAGTACTGTGGAATCAAAATTCTTCATTTTATTCATCTGAATTCTGTTATCTTTTTTACATTGTTGTGATTGTTGTTCCTATTATTTTGTTGGTTTTGCTTTCTGAATCAGTTCGCACAAATCTTCCCAACTTTATCTGGATTCCTATTTATTATTTCTTATGGCATAATAATATCCCGTTTTATTCACATACCGCAATTTGTTCAGTCATTCCCCAATTTATGGGCACCTATTTTAGTTTTTCTATCACAAGAAATTCTACGGTGAATATTTTGGTATATGTTGGACTTCTCCCCTCCCTTTTTATTACTGAAACTTAAATATATAACAAGAAAAGAAAAGGAAATACACTATAAACTTAAATATTGAAACTTAGATACAAAATAAGAAAAGGAAAAAAGCATGTCATGTGCAAAGCAGGACATGAGAGGATTTAAAATATACAGCAATAAATTTCCATTTCAAGAAAGTCTATATAATAAATACTATGAGTTGTATTGAGAGTTTGTAAGGTGAATTTTAGTGTGTGTAAAGTGGACTTTTGTTATTGTTTCTTAGAGTTCAGCTTCCCAGGATCCATAGCCATAACAATGTCTTGTTCCCAGGTGTTAAATGTGAGTTCCCATAACTATGGTTCAAAACATCTTCACCATGTTTGTGTAGAATTATAAAATGATAAATAATATAAACATCCACTGTGACTATGCAGTGAGATACAGGGATGGGGTGATATAAACTTGTGAGGCCATATGCCTTCTTTGTATGTTGCCCCTATAAAATAGGTGGTCATTGGTCAGTGAATGGAGAACCTTAGGGTTAGATGCACAAATGCTGTGTGTGCCTCCACTGGCCCCCTTGAGGCTTAGGGGGACCTTAGGTTGAATGCACAAATACTATGTGTGCCTTGATTGGCCCCCATCAAGGTTTGGGGGGCATCTGTGTTTGCCTCAACTGGCCCCCATTGAGGCTTGAGGGGATTTAGGGGACGCATTAGTTGTGCCTATCTTGACTAACCCCATCGAGATGTAGGGGTAGTTGTGCCCTCTTCTTGCTGGTCCCTATGGGAAGGGTGATTAGGGAATGCTGTTGGAGTTTGTCCTCCCATTATCAGCAATCATCTTCTGAGAAAACTAGACTAGAATAAAGTAAGATTATTAACCCCTTCTTAGTGTCTTTCCTGTCTGACCAGATTAAGAGTGAACCTGTGCCAGCAGCCCTCTTGTGTGCTGTGTTTATTTGTCTTACAGAGTTGTCCATCTTTTCTTTGCTTTCTTGTTAGATTTCTTTTGTTCTCTGCTGTGCAATTTTTACTTTGTTCTTTTTCCTCCCTTCCCCCCTCACTCTGGCTACAATTAGGCTTGTATATATTTATATAGAGATATAGACATATCAATACAATATACATACATACATACATATATAGACATATACTTCCCCTGACAAATTCTACTTTATTTTTATGTTTGTACATATCTCTATGTCCTATCCCTCCTAACTCCTCTACTTTACCTCTACCTGCTACCTTGCCCTCCATTACTTAACCTACACCTCCAAGGATCAATTCAAAATTGATCTTCCTTATCCTCCCATTCCAATTAATCTAAACACCCTTCTATACCCCACCTTTAACCTATTTCCTCACCCTCCCCTCCAGAGATCCCTCCCTTATCCTCTACCCTTCCTATCCCCTTAGCCTGTTATTTCTTTCTGAATTTAGAAGACTTTTATGCTCTAGATATATATGTATTGTTTCTTCTTGAACCCATTTCCAATGAAAGTAGTTTACAGAACTAACAGCTCTCCTCCCCCATCTAATTTCTCTGTGTTGGTTCTTCCTCTCTTACCTCATTTGTATAAAATGATTATTCTTTGTAGCTGTTCCTAAATGGTTTTACTTCTTAAAAGTCATATCATACTCAGGCCTACCCCAATCTTTCTTACAAACTACCAAATTACTAATAACAATCTTAGATATAGGTTTTACATTTTATATACATAAAAAGTAAACAGTCTGTCCTTATTGAGTTCCTTGTAATTAGGCTTTGGTATGTATGTACCTTATATTTCTCTTGGCTCTTATATGTCAAATTTTCTATTAAGTTCAGCTGTTTTTTTTTTTAGACAAAGTCCTGAAAGTCTGACAGTTCATTTTTTGATCGTAGCTTTCAAGTAGCCCAATTATCCTTATGTTTTCTCTTCTTGATCTGTTCTCCAGATCAGTTGTTTTTTCTATGAGATGTTTCACATTCTCTTCTACATTTTCATTCTTTATATTTTGTTCTATTATTTCTTTATCTCTTATAACTTCACTGGCTTCCCCTTGCCCAATTCTGATTTTCAAGAATTTGTTTTCTTACTTCAGATTCTGGATCTCCTTTTCTGATTGTTTGACTCTCTTTTCATAATCTTCTTGTTTTTCTTGGATTGTTTTTTTTTTCTTTTTAGTATTTCCTCAATCTCTCTTATTTTTGAAGTCTTTTTAAAATCCTTCAGTGAATTCTTTTTGAGCTGATCACCATTTGGTATTACTTTTTGGGTAGAAGAGGGTTTCTTTGCTTCAGTATCCTAGTCAGAAGGACCTGAGTTCAGATCCGGCCTCAGACACTTAAGGCACACACAAACAAAAAACCTAGCCCTGTGGCCTTGGGCAAGTTACTTTACCCCAATTACCCTCCAAAAAAAAAAAAAAAAGAATGGTTGGACCACTTCACAAGTCCACCTATAGAACATTAAATGGGTTGCATTTTTCCCTTTCAAATTCCCCCTAACATTTATAATTTTTTCTATTGAAATACTTCTTATGAAGTACACACTTTATGTAGCCCTGGTGTCCGCTAAATTTCATTTATAGAATAAGAACATTTATAAAATAAGAACAAATTTCACTTGGAGGAACAAATGGCCTAGAATATCATAGAAAATAATGAAAAAAAGTTAGGGATGAAGGAGAAATATCACTTCCAAAACTCAAATTGTATTTACAAGGAGTAATCATCAAAACTATTTGGTACTAGTTGAAAAATAGAAAAGGAGATCAGTGGAAAAGGCTAGATAAACAAAAATGAGAAACATCTCAATAACCCAATGTTTGATAATAAAGACAATTATCTATTAGTTGGGGAAGAGTTCCCTATTTGACAAAAACTGCTGGGAAGACTGGAAAGCAGTTCTGCAGAAATTTGATTTAGATCTACATTTCATACCATGTATTTTAATAAGCTTAAAAAAGGTACGTGACCTGAATATGAAAGGAGGTCACACAATATTAAAAAAATTAAAAGAGAATGAGATGAGATATTTCACAGCATATCTTTCATTGGAAGGGGAACATTTCACAGCAGTGAAACCATAGGGTCCATTTCCTATCTAATATGATTCAAATGACAAAAAATTTGATTTTCACCCAAAACTTTTAGGAAATACTTTTATTATATAAAGCTAAATATTAAATATTGGTGTAGAAATATTGGTTTAGAAATCTTTATATTGACTATTTGGAAATCTTGGTGCATGTGTGTGTATGTGTAGCACTATATTTTAAAGTTGTAGCAGTGTCTTAATCATAACTACTTCAAGAATTGCCAAGCAGATTGAGGATGCTAGGGTTAGAAGACTGCTAGTTTCAGGTAACAATCTCTTAGCCCTCTCTTTCTTATTGACACTTCTCACCCTCAGTTTTGTCTTGACTGTGGGACTGGCTGAGAGGAAGATTTGTTATCATAAACTATCTTCTCCCATCCTTTGGATCTATGGGAAGAGAAAGTGTGTGAGTCATGAGAGCCAGGACAGAATGATGGAATTATATTTGCCATGGAAGCTGGCAGAGGGGTTATAGTCATAAGACCCCCAGTTTAGTACTTTGGAGCTGAGTTGAAGTATCCTTATCTTGCAGGAGGCAAATCCTATGTTTCTGGAAACCTATTGGAATGGTTGTTTATTTTCCTCTTCTCTTTTCCCAAGATAATTAACTTACATTTTAGAGTCTGATGTTCCTCCCAGAACAAGAGGCTTATTCTTGGTTTTGTCTCTTAAGGTCACCATTGAGATAACACCATGGTACCAATAGGATAAATCCCATTGCTAAAATTTTATTTTATTAACTTTTTTTCCATAAAATTAAATTATATTTGTGCTATTATCTAATACAGCATTTAGAAGAGGTGATTAGGAATGGAGAGAAATTGATCTAAGATTTCTACATTTTACCAGAGTAAGATTTCTGGCTGGGGGCTCAGAACTGTAACAGAGAAAGTTATTGATTCATTTTGTTTAAACTTCACAGGCCAAAGAGATTATATTTACCAGGGTTTTTCTAGGCAAATAAAGGAGCAACCATTTGTAGGTAAATGGCTCAGTTGAATTTGAGCTGGGCATCTGTCATCCATTTGGTCTGGTTTGAAGGTGAACTCCTCCTTTAGAGAAACCATGTGAGTGGCTAGGTGCAGGAGTGTGGCCTTTTAGGACCTTGGGTGTGGCCTTTTGACTGAATCCAAGTTTTACAGAACAAATCCTTTTATTAAAGGGATTTGTTCTGTGAAGTTTTGATTTAATCTAAGGGCTGCACTTGAGGTCCTAGAGGGCCACATGTGACCTCAAGGCTGCAAATACCCCACCCCTGTGAGTAAGGAGAAAATCATATCCTAAGGCAAGGAATAGTCCAGCCTCCCCAAAAGTAAGAGAGATTAACCCCACTTTCCTATTCTTGAGCACTGGAATAGTAACATTACTGCTGCATGTATATGGCATTTTGAGTTCTTAGGATGAAATATTCTATGGAGGATTTAAAATATATAAGATCCATTTTTTTCTTTCATAGAAAAGAAATGCTGAGTATGGAAGGAAATATATAATGAGGCCAAGGTTAAAGAAAGTGGTGTAGGGTTGGCTAGGTGGAGCAATGAATAGAGCACCGGCTCTGGAGTCAGTAGGACCTGAGTTAAAATCCAGCCTCAGACACTTAATACAAAAACTAGCCCTGTGACCTTGGGCAAGTCACTTAACCCCAATTGCCCTCCAAAAAGCAAAAAAATTAAAAAGTGGTATAACAATGTCATTGTTGAGGCTGCAGATGGAAGGATAAGAAAACTTTTGTTTTCATTCCAGCAATGATTAGGGACTATGGTCTATTTACTTAAATAACCCTTCTTCTCTTTGATTTTTCAACTTTAAATGGAGGAAGACAGGTATTCTATATGTCTCTTGACCTATGGCAGACTTAATCTTTGAAATTACTCAGTGTAATAGCAATAGACTATATTGATCAAGAACTTTAAGGTTTACAAAAAACTTTCCTTACAGTAACCTTGTGAAATCAGCAGTACAAATATTACTACCATTTTATGGAAGAAGAAACGGGTTCAGAGACATTAAGTGATTTTACTCATAGTTACCCAGATTCCAAATGGTACAAAGTGGTACTGAAGAGGAAAAGGGTGATAAGGATAGGGAAGGGTAATAGGTTCTGCCAGGGACCCTAATCACTATCAGTGACCAGAAACCCTGCAATTCAGTCTGGAAAGAATTCACCAGGTTCAAGCAAACTTTGCAGTCAAGTTTGTAAAGTTTATTGTTATGCTGCACAAGCACAACAGGCTAGGGTTCTTATGGAACCTGCAAACCTAACGAAAACACAGGCATAGTTTTACGGAGTCAAGATAGTAAATCAGGTGTCAATTATGCTAACTAGGTGGGATCAGGGAGGAGTTAAGGAGTGGTCAGTGCTTAAAGGACCATGCACTTTTAATATCAACTGTGCAGGTGTATTGCCCATGATTCCCTGGGAAATAGCCCAAGGGCGGGGGGCTACCTGGAGGTGTGGTTTTAGGCCTGACACATCACTAAAATCAATCCTCGGTCATGGCCACTAAGGAGTGCCCAGTCTGCCACCCATCAATGTCAAGCTTGACAAGATAGATGTTGGGAACCAAGGCCATCAGAAACACACTGTGGGTATAATTGGCTAAGGATTTACCCTATAGATAGGGTACTGAAGAATTCATGGTGCACCTGGCCACTCTAACTAAGGGAGATAACATTTGCCTAAGCTAAAAATATTTATAGATAGTTTTATGAAGGATTCATAAGTAGCTTATTGTTTCAAGCAGAGATAAACAGTTCATGAGTTGTTGCTGGGCAGAGTGCTGGAAGGGGGAAGGGGCAGAGTTAATGCTTTGAGACTGGGGAGAGGGAAGTGTGATTTTACAGACTGCTTTTACAAATTGATTTTACAGACATAGATCCCAAAGCACCCCATTTACAAACTGATGTTACAGAGATTGGTGTTACAAACATATATACATCCCAAGTACCCCATCAGTACAATATGATTTGAACCTTGGTTTTCTGAGTTAGATATAGTCCACTTACCACCATACAGTGCTATTGCTTACTAAGAATAAGAATTTATGTTTATTTAGTGATTTAAGGCAGATGTAGTTCTTTAAAAAAATCAATCCTCACAACAGCTCTGCAAGCTAGATAATTCAAATAGTTTTCTTTCTGTTTCATAGATGAGAAAACTGAGGGGCAGGGAGGTAATTGACTTCTGAAATTACTTTGATACCTGTCCTTGTACATGTTGTATTCCACTTTTAAAATGTAAAGCCATTGAAGGCAGGAACATTTTTTTGTTTTTTGTTTTTTTTGCAGTGCTTTCCAAATTTCTTTTTGTTGAGTCATTTCAGTCATATCCAACTCTTTGTGACACCATTTGGAGTTTTCTTGGCAAAGATAATAAAATGGTTTGCCATTTCCTTCTCCAGTTTATTTTACAGATGAGGAGACTAAGGCAAACAGGGTGAAGGGTCACACAACTAGTAAGTGCCTGAGGCTGGATTTGAACTCCTAAAAAATGAATCTTATTAATTCCAAGTCTAGTGCTCAATCTATCATACCACTTAGCTGCCCAATGGCATCTTAGAGTTGAAAGAAACCTTTAGTATAATGAAAAACACAGAAGGCAAGAGAAATTAAGTGAATTGCCCAAGGAAACATAGATAGAAAGTAGCAGTTGGGATTCAAATCCAGGTCATCTGACTCTAAATCAGCACTTAAATCCAATTAGATTGCTTGTTATGGCATCATCTCCTTGGTGTCATGGTCCCCTTCAAGAACTGCATCACACTCCCTCCATAGTTAATAAATGTTTGTTAAATGTTGTATTTCTTCATTAACACACAAACTCCTGAAGACCACAGACTGTTTTGTTTTTGTCTCTGTATATCAGGGCTGTTTAGAAGGAACTCACTAAATATCTATTTATTGTTTGTTAATTCAAGGTGATAAGAACCCGAACTAGATTTGCAGGAGAGGGATTTGAAAGGAAGGGAAAGATGTCAGAGGAGTCAAGGGGAAAAACATAGAACTTGTGACTTATTGGATATTGGGGACAAAGAAGGGGGAGAAGTCAAAGCTGACTCCAAGGTTTTGAGACTGGGAAGCTATTAGACTAATCATAATGATTCACATGTTTTTTTTTTTTAATCTATTCACTTTTGAGAAATCTTTATTTATGGAACTATAAATGCATCTTTCTTAAGAATTAAATTCATTTTAATCTGGAATAGGAAATGCTCAATTTTGGAAACATGGGAAAAAACTTAGATGAACTCATAAAAAAATCAGATTGAGTCAAAGTCACATAAGCTCTAAATCTATCATTCATATAGATTTATGGGCATCTGCCTTTTGTACTGAGGCTCTTCAGATTGATGAGGACTTTTAAAAATGTTAGCTATTTAGGTTTATATACTTGATGTGAAGGCATAATTGAATTCGTTTCATTGTTTTGCTGCATTTAAGATAGTGAAATGTGTTTAAAATAATGCAAAATGAATTACTGCCATTGTGCAGGGATCAGCAAGGGTTGATAACCTTAAGAACTTTAATTATGGTTTTCTAACCCATCTATTTCTGTAGTGAAATACACTGACCATTACCATTAGACAACAATATACATATCATTGGAGTTTTAAAAGCCAGCATTATATTGAGATTTATAATCTGTATAATGTAAAAGTCCTGAAAGGAAATTGTTTCTCAAGAGAATCTTTTTTTTTATTCTGTGCTCTAAAATAGAAAAGGCATGTAGAGGAATAACAATGAATGGAAAGAGTATAGGGGGAGAGGAAGAGGCTTCATAGAGCCTCAAGCAGTCAGGGTGAAATTTGATCATCATATTGGAGAAGTCCAGTTAATACAGTTTCCCATTCCAGGGTCTGAAATTTTTCCCATCAGATTGTGGACTTCACAGAGAAAAAAGAGAAGGTTTAAATTCTCTCCTCAGTGGTTATAGTAGTTGTCATAAATTCAGGTTCATGCTAACTGGGGCTTGGCATGGATGTGTAAGACATTCACTCTATAAAAGATATACTTACTTGTGTGGATTCATAAATGGATTCTTTAGCTCACTTAAAATAGCTTCTCAGCTCTCTAGGGCAGTGGTTCTCAATTCCTCCCTTTATAACACATTATCTTTACCATAAGGAATCACGGCACACTGAATTTTAAAGCTGGAAAATAAAGGATTTCCAGGCAGAGTTGGTGTCCAGATCTATTAATCAGATGTATATACTTCCCCAGAAGGCATCTTTGTATTTCCACAGATAAAGTGGCAATAACTCACGTTTTCATAGTGTTTTAAGATTTACAAAATGCTGCCCTCACAGCAATTCTATGACATAATGATAGAAATCAAGAAGTCAGGAGGGGGAATTTATTCATAGAGGAAAATGACACTTTAGGCCTTTAATCAATATAATTTTAAAAATTATAAGGTTTTAGTATCATATCCAAGAAGGAATAGACAAAAGGCAGGTGGAATTTGCAAGTTTGTGCTCAGAAGAGAGGTGGGTTAGAGATACAAACTTAAGAGTCAATTTGCTTAAAGGTAAGAGTTAAATCCATGAGAAAATGGGTGAGTCTTCTGAGACAACTTTTGAGAGGGAAGCATGAAAGACCAAGGATTGAATGTTGAAGAATTTTCATAGGTCTGGGAAAAGATGGAGAAGGAAATGGGCAAAGAGCAGTCAGAAGGGAAGAAGGAACATTTGAAACATTCAACATGGTTCATCTCCTTCAAGTGATTTCTTTGAATCCAAGACATTATTATTCAGAGAGGTCAAATGAATGAGTACCAAGCAAAGGCCACTAGATTTGGTAATAAGGAGAATGTTGTTGACTTTAAATCAGGAGTTCTAACATAGGATCTGTGAATTCGGGTTTTACAAATATCTTTTTTTTTTAAACAAATGCTTTATTAACTTCTGTTTTACATCATTCATTTCCGCCAGATTTTGAGTTACAATTATTTTTCCCCCCTGTTTTTCCCCTACCCACCCTCCCAGAATAGCAGTCCCACAAGATATCGCTTCCTCCAATCTGCTCTCTCCCATTTCTTCTCCCATACCCCCTTTGACTTTTCCATTAGAGGAAGGTGAATCTCTGTGACCCAATGCCTGCACATCTTATTTCCCAATTACAAGCAAAAGAGTATTTATTTATTTATTTTGCTTTTTTTGGAGGGCAACTGGGGCTAAGTAACTTGCCCAAGGTCACACGGCTAGGTTTTTGTTTGTGTGTGTTGTGTCTGAGGCCGGATCCAAACTCGGGTCCTTCTGACTCCAGGGCCAACGCTCTACTCACTGTGCCACCTAGCTGCCCCTGCAAAAAAGTATTAATAATAGTATTTATATATATTTGAAACATTTAATCTTAAGACCTCGAATTTCAGATCCATTTCCTTCCTCCCTTGTCACCCATTCCCTCTGGGAAGATAAGTAATTCAGTATATGTTGTACATGTCTAGCTGTGTAAAACATTATCATAGTAGATATATTGTACAAGGCTGCTTATAATTCCCTCCCACTCATCCCCCCCCCCCCCAACCTGGTCCATTCCCTACTTGATCCTGTCCCTCTTCTATAGTGGGTACTTCCAACCTCCCCTCCCCCCAAGGATGCCCTCCCATCCATCATCCTCCTCTCATCCCCCTTCCCCCTATTCTGCTGCAGGTTGAGATATCCCATTTAGTATGTATGTCATTCTCTTCCTGAACCAAATTCAATGAGAATGTGGTTTTGCCTTTTTGCCTTCCTATTTTTCCCCTCCCTTGCAAACACTTCCCCTTGCTTCTTCTACATGAGATAGTTTACCCTACCCTGTCTCTCCCCATCTCCTCTTGCCACTTTCCTCTCTCACCTCATAATTTCACCCTTTAAGTATCAGCCCTTCCCACCAAATTCAACCTATGCCCTCTATCCATATATAACTGTAAACATATATACACACATTCACTTATGTATTCATATGACCATACACCCTTCTTCCATTATTTTCATACTGAGAAAGGTTTCATCAGACACAGTTGTTTTTCCATGTAGGAATGTAAATAGTTCAACTTTGATAAGTTCCTTTTGATTTCTTTTCCCTGATTACCTTCTCAGGCATCTCTTGCTTCTTGTGTCTGGATGTCAAATTTTCTATTCAACTCTGGTTTTTTCCTCAAGAATGCTTGAAAGTCCTCTATTCCACTGAATGACCATATTTTCCCCTGAAACAAAATACTCAGTTTTGCTGGGTAGGTGACCCTTGGGTTCATTCCCAGCTCTTTTGCCCTCTGGAATATCATATTCCATGCCCTTCGATCCCTCAGTGTAGAAGCTGCCAGGTCCTGGGCTATTCTGATTGTGTTTCCACAATATTGAAATTGTTTCTTCCTGGCTGCTTGTAGTATTTTCTCCTTGATCTGGGGATTCTGGAACCTGGCTATAATATTCCTGGGAGTTTTCTTTTTGGGATCTTTTTCAGGAGGTGAACTGTGGATTCTTTCAACCTCTATTTTGCCCTCTGGATCTAAAACATCAGGGCAATTTTCCTTGAGAATTTCTTGAAGGGTGATTTCTAGGTTCTTTCTTTGATCATGGCTTTCAGGTAGTCCAATAATTTTTAAATTGTCTCTCCTGGATCTATTTTCCAGGTCAGTGGTTTTTCCCATGAGATAGTTCACATTGCCTTCTAATCTTTCATTTGTTTGGATCTGCTTAACAGCATCTTGATTTCTCATAAAGTCATTAGCTTCCATTTGCTCCAGTCTAACTCTGAAGGAATGAATCTCCTCAGTGAACTTTTGAGATTCTTTTTCCATCTGGCAAATTCGACTTTTTAAGGCATTCTTCTCCTCATTGCCCTTTTGGGCCTTCTTTGCCATTTGAGTTAGTTTAGTTTTAAGGTGTTGTTTTCCTCAGTCAGGCTGTTGACTCTTATTTCATACTTTTCCTACATCCTTCTCATTTCTCTTCCCAATTTTCTTCCACTTCTCTTATTTGATTTTTAAAGTCTTTCTTAAGGTCTTCTATGGCCTGCAACCCACTCATGTTTTCCCCTGGGGCTTTTGGAGCAGGACTTCTGACCTCACAGTCCTCTTCCTGTTCTATGCTTTGATCCTCTTTGCCCCCAAAGTAGGAGTCTAAGGTTGCATTTTTTCTGTTTAATTTGTTTCCTTTGCTTTGGCATTTTGCCACTTAATTACTTGACTTTTGGGCTTGTTGCCACAGTATGGCTCTGCCACCAGACAGGGAACTTTCGTCCCGAATATGTGTGTGGGGGGACAACTTCCGTTTCTGGCAAGCTGGAAACCCACCCATGACCTCCACCCCAGATCATAATCCAGATCCAGGGAGGTTAAAGCAAGAGCAATTACCCCCCAAGACTGATCGCTGCATCTCCCTACAGTTTGAAGGCCAGGAGCTAGAGCTGCCTCTGAAAACTACAAAATGGCGTGTCTCCTCAGCAGCTTCTAGCCCCCAGGGGAGGAAGCCAACACATTCCCCAAATACTGGTCCCAAAGTCCATAGGGCACTAACCTCTCACTTTGTCCTAGGCATGTCTATGTTGATAATTCTGGAATCGCCACAGCTGCTGGTGTTCTGGGGTCCCTCCAGCTGGCTGCTGGCCCTGCCGCCCTGGGGCTAAAACCGCGACTCAGGCGGACCTGTGCTCGGTTCCCCACGCACTGCCCGCTGTGCTGCTGGCTCCTAGAGTGCTGTGCTAGTCCTTCCTGCAGGGCTGTTGGGCTGTCCTCAGCGGGAGGTTAGCTTCTCTGTGTTGTTATGTGGGTGCTGGGTCTCCAGAAGTTGTTCAGAGTCCCCTTTTACATAGTTTGGAGGTAATCTGGGGGGAGCATGGCTTGGACGCGCTGTTTCTACTCCGCCATCTTGGCTCCACCCCCCTACAAATATCTCGATAATCATATTTCAATATAATTGGTTTCTTTTGTACTCCTGTGTATTTTGTTTTATGTATTTAAAAATATCATTCTGAGAAAAAGTCTAGTTTTACCAGACTGACAAAGGGGTCCAACAACACGAAAAAGATTAATTGCTGCCTTAGTGGGAGAAGCTTCTATAGGCTGGAAGCAGCATAAACTGCCAGATGTTCAATTAAGAGGTAATGAGTAAGTAGATATAGCTAATATATTAAAATGTTAATAGTGAAATGGAGGAAAAAAGATAGTATGTAGAGGGCATGGCAAGATTTTTGTTGTTGTTCAGTTATTTCTGTTAAGTCTGACTCTTCATGACCTTATTTGGGTCTTTCTTGGCAAAGATACTAGAGTAATTTGTCATTTCCTTCTACAGCTCATTTTACAAATGAGGAAACTGAGATAAACAGGGTTAAGGGACTTGCCTAGGGTCACACAGTTGGTAAGTATCTGAGGCCATATTTGAACTCACCAATATGAGTCTTGCTGACTCCAGCCCCAACACTTTATCCACTGTGGCACCCAGTTGCCCCATAGCAAGATTAGAATAAAGTTATCTAAGATAGGAGAGATCTGTGCTACTGTAAAAGCATAATTGGACAAGTGGGTTAGAGAGAAAAGAATTACTAAGGTGCTAGAATGGTCAGGGATAGTTTAGAAAATAAGGTCTTAGGGTGAAGGTGTGTAACATAGGCCTCACATAGAGCCCTGATGCAGAGCCAATTAGGCTCTGGGCCACAGGGATCCCCACACCTTTCCAATTAAGTGCTTCACTAAGCCAATCAAGTGCTGAGGCTTTGATTAGACACAGGATATATTGTATTGCTTGGAGGGAGAGGTAAGACATGGCTGAGAGAGAAGCAGACAGAGGGAAAAACTTGCCTAGGAGAACTTGCTGGTGGGGAGGCTTGACAGAGAGAACATTTGCAATGTAGGTGCTCCCTGGATTGGTGATGAGTATCTTACTAAACCTTGCTTTTTGGTATCCTAATAGCAATGTCCCAAATAAATACATTGGTTTTGTCTTGGAGGAGGAGGGTTTATTATATTTTGAAAACAAACTCTGGGAATACATATGGATATTCATAGCAGCTGCTATGGGTATCCCATTGGCATTATAAGCGGAGAGGAGTTAACCCTGGTATGGAGGAAACTGGAAGGAGGGATGAATAGATGCTGTAGATACAGGTATGTTTTGAGCTCATGTTTCATTTTATCTAAGGTTTGGGTTTGCTTGAAATGTTATTGCCATTTGGAATTAAATGCAGCAGGCAGTTGATACTGGTGTTTGAACAACTAGTCATGGTGCCTGATTCAGAATCAGAAGACCCAGGTTCAAATCCTGACTCTACAACTGTGACCTTGGGCAAGTCAAATGACTTATCCTTCTGGGTCTCAGCTTCCTTATATGTAAGATCAGAAGTGTGGACTTCACAACCTCTGAGATCCCTTTTAGTTTTACTATAAATCAATGATACTGGGTATACCTGGGATATACCATGGGATATGCATATGCTATGTATTTCTGCAGCAGGAATTTTAAGAGGTCACAAACATTTACTGAGCACCTCCTAATAGTTATTGGTGGTAGTGTTCATTCTCTATATACTTAATAGAGCACTTACTGTCTGTGCTCAGCAGTATGTCAAGTCCTGAGTGGGTTATCATAAAAGGATAAGATATATTTTATTTTTATTTATTTATTTTTTCTTTTTGGAGGGGGGAAGGCAGGGCAATTGGGGTTAAGTGACTTGCCCAAGGTCACACAGCTAGTAAGTGTTAAGTGTCTGAGGCTGGATTTGAATTCAGGTCATCCTGACTCCAGGGCCAGTGCTCCATTCACCGTGCCACCTAGCCTTCCCAGAAGGATAAGATATAGTTCCTGCCTTCAGAGAGCTTGTCATTTATTTGAAGGAGACCAGACTGATTTTTGTAAGAAATAACTATTGAATGATAGAAGGTATATATTATTATACATTACATATTATATTGTAATATATAATATATTACATAATTAAGTGCCAAAGTTGTACAGACTCTCTCCCTGTGTGTGTGTGTGTGTGTGTGTGTGTGTGTGTGCGTGTGACATAGTGTTCAAGGAAAGGTAGTATGTGGGGAAGTTTTTATGGAGTAGGGGGATTTTAGCTGAGCCTTGAAGGTTGGCCTCTGTCCACTTGGCCTTTTCCTTTGCAGTTTATAGAATTTTAGAGCTCAAAGGACATGGGACAGAAGTCATCCCATCCTATTTTTTTTTAAAACACGAATTCACTTTGCAACATACTTAACAAGGATTTCTCCAGCTCCATATCTCTGATCCTATGATTTATGATGCCATCAGGGAAATCAATACTACAGAGATCCTCTGGAAGCTTCAATGCTTTAAGAGAAAAAATGAAGAATGATGTGAAGCCAGGAGAGGGTCCTGAGAATTGTAAACTGGGAAAAAAAATCCAACCTAAAACAACCTGAGAATGACTGACTTACATCCCAGCCATTCTTCACTCAGGTTTATCTTAGAGTCCTTTTATAGCTGCATGAAGACTGGTTTCTCAAACTTGCTCCCCTCAGGGTGTCCTTTGAAAACCCAATGTGCTGTCCAAATGTGTATATCCAGAGCTAGAGGAATAGTAAAGCATTTCCCACCATGTTCTCCAGTTCTTTCCATAGACTCTGACTGTCAAGAATGAGGATACCCAATGATGAGCCCTCCAAAATTTGATGTGATTGAGAACATGGCGATGTTGACCTGCCTCAGTGTAGCATCTGTGCTACAGTCTGAAGATATGCTATACTTGCTGGATGATGTATGTAAGTGAAGTTGCCTTAGTCTTAAACAGTACTTTAGAATACACATTGGAAGGGCTGCTGGTCTAGCAGGGTGATGTTGTTTTATAGCACTGATGCAAACTTATAAAGGTATATAAACCACCATCTTAATAGCTCCCATCTCTACAGGAACCTTCCTTCTGAGATTACCTTTAATTTACTCTGTCTGTATCTTATGCATACATTTTTATTAGTAAGCTGTCTTACCCATTAGCCTATGAGCTCCTTCATGGTAGGGTTTATTTTTTGCTTTACATGGTGCCTGGATCATAGTAAGTGCTTAATAAATGCTTGTTGACTTGACTCTATCACTGTGTGGTTTAAAAAGTGCTTTCCTTCTAACAGTTCTGTGAGGTGCATAGTGCAAGGATTATCAGCTCCATTTTACAGATGAAGAAACAGGTGTAAAGAAGAAAAATGACTTCTTCAGTGTTATATAATAAACCATAGGTCTGTGATTCAAATCCAGGTTTGGCTCAGAGGTTCTGCAAATTCACAGCACTATTGATGAAGTTCCTATGTCCCTTGTGGGATTGTGGTTGGATCTGGAGGCTGATGTAGCACTGTTGTTTGGTACTTTCCTTTAGACTCTGATAGGTCTTTGTGGTCTATAGCTTTCCTCCTTGCTTGCGGGGCTACAGAACTTTCTCATTCAGCTACATGCTTGGTCTCACTTCTATCCTGTCTCAGCACAGCTATCTACCTACACCTGACCTGCCTAGTCTATCAAACTGCTGCCACTGTATGATTCCATATGGAAGCATCATTTCTCTCCCCACCTACCCCCATCCCCTGCCAATCCACATATGTGCCATTGGGAAGCTTCCTCCTCTCTTACTTCTACCCTTACTGGTTCATTCCTGTCACACCTAGTTATACTATGATACTACTTTTGGATATTGTTCCAGTGTCTACTACAAGATGAAACTAACTTACTCCATCTGTGTCTCTGAGGTTGGCAGCTTCCTCTATGACTTTGAGGGTCATAGAAGAGTCCTTCCAGGGCAGCTAGGTGGTGCAGTGAATAGAGCATTGGCCCTGGAATCAGGAGGACCTGAGTTCAAATCCAGCCTCAAACACTTGACACACTTACTAGCCATGTGACTTTGGGCAAATCACTTAACCCCAATTGCCCTCCAAAAAGAAGTCCTTCCATGTGGTTATCTGACAAACAAACACAACCAAATATATATATTTACCAGCATGGTAGAATGACCTGTGATGTAAACATCTTGCCACCCTGAAGGGCATATCTTTAAACTTCCCAGGGTCCAAGCTACTCTCCTGCTTAACATATCTCGGATTCTCAGAATCTTGACAAGTCTTCAGCTCTGAAAAACAAATTCTGTCAGATTTGTTAATATTTAGCAGATCTCCTGGGATAGAGGCAAACTAAGGTCTTTCTTTAACTTAACTTTGATTTGTTTTCTCCCTTTAGAGATCCCTCCTGCATAAGATGTCCAAATTCCTTCCTTCAATTGTCTCTTTGTAAATAACTCTAGTAACCATGTCAGCAGACAGCAGAAAAACAGACAAGCCTGATTAGATACAGGGATATTTTAAAAAATTTATTTCCTGGTGTCTATTTTATTATCCTTTCTAAGACTTATTCAGGTCTCTTCTGTGTCAACATAAATCCTTACAAATGGCTTCCAGTGTATTAGACAGGAGTTGGTGCTGCCTACAAAGGCAAGAGGTGATAAGATCCCTTCTTCCTATCTTTGCCATTGATGATAATGCCTTTCATATCATGCTATACAGTAAGTAGCTTTTCTGCTATCTTAAGTAAAATTCACAATTTTCTCCCCTCTATTGCCAGACAAGTCATGTTTTTCTAAGTGTGTAAATGGGGCAGGATATTTTTAAAATTTGGAACCCTAAGTAGAGGCTGAAAAATGTATATAAAGTAAGAAACATGCTCTCCTGTTGGACTTGTACCACTTCATCTCCCTTCTCCTCATCTCATCAGGCAAAAAGTTGTATATTTGTCCTTACCACAAAAGGAGGCAAACCTGTTTTACATGATTGAGTCCTAGCTATGAGATCCAAAGAACTCTTGGATAAATCCATGCCAATGTATATTGACTCCGATATAGGGATACTTTCTAATGATATTTCCCTTTCCTTGGTAGATCAAAATAATCAATCCATTTTCCTCATATAAATAAATATATTGCATTTATCCCCTCTTCCAGGGATGAGAGTTATAATAATAGCAGACATCTACATAACTGAACATAAACCATAAGCTGGTTACTTGGGAATGGAAAGGACGGCTTAGGTTAAGATACAGAGTCTTTTCCAGGCAAGAACAGGGGATAGCAATCAGATGAGCAATTGCCATTTCACCATTTCACCTCTGAATCATTGACTGATCTGATTGTGATATGGAGTGACCAACCATCATATCTTAGTATCCTCTTCAGTACTCCGAGGTCAATCCAATCCAAGACAATTTAATCTAACACAAGCCAATCCAATATAATCCAACAAACATTTATAAAACATATGCTTTGTGCAAGGCAGTGAGAATATAAAGACAAAATGGAAAACAGTTCCTACTCATAAGGAGCTTACACTTTACAGGGGGAATATAACATGTAGTCAGATAAGATTATTCTTTTTCATCTTCCTATTAGAGACAAGTCTCTAGTAACCATATTTATCCCTTGAATGGCAAAGCAGAGGGAAGTAGCAGGAGAACAGTTTATACTGTGGGTAGCGTCTCCAGTGAGGTGAGGCATGTTATGGAGGAAGTGCAAGAAGGGCTGTAAGGGCTGGAAAGGGAAGAAAATTCTAGAGGTAGTTTGTGCTGGTGCTTCTTTTTTGCCTGTGATAAATTAATTAAGGTTATAATTTTATGGAGCACACACATGGCAATTGAATCTCAAAGTAAGATGTCAAAACTTTTAAAAAAGACAAATGACTGAAAGGAGGGTTATGAGACTCAACCAAATGTGGTATAGTGGATGGAATGCTACACTCAGTCAGGAAGAGTCAGGTTCAAATCTTTCCTCCTATGTTTACTAGCTATGTGACCCTGGGCTAATCACATAACCTCTCTATGCCTCAGTTTCCTCATATACAAATAAAATGAGGGGATTGGACTCAATGGTCTTTAAGGTTATTTCCAGCTCTAAATCAATGACTAATCTCTGTGACTATGATTAAGAAGTATTTGGACCATTCTATACAAAGATAGTAATATTGGATACAGGGGTCTTTGATGTAGCTTCCAATATCACCTGTGCTTGAATCGTCTATGGTGATGGCTGTCCTGTATCATTCACATTCATAGCCACATTCATCTAGTTTCAAAAAGTGAGATGGTTGTCGTAGGTAAAGAAGCAGCATATACTTGCCTAATACAATGAGTGGTAAGCTACTCAGAAGTTTGATATTATCATTAGTACTCCTTGAGAAAGAAGATAAATTAACTTGATTTAAGGATCACTAGGATCATAGACCTAGAAACATAAAAACTGAGAGATCCAACTTCCTTTTTAAAAATTAAGTTTTATTTTATTCCATTTACAAGCATCAATTTTCTTTGTCAACTCTCCTTCCCCTCAATAAAAAGACAAAAACAAAAAAGAACCCAATAACCTTGTGACAAATATTCTCAGGCAAAAAAGAACAAACAAATTCCTGCATTGGCCATGTCTGAAATGAATGTTTCATTATGTATATTGAATCCATCATCTCTATGTTAGGAGGTAGGTTGCATAATGCATCACTGGCATTCTGGAATTATAGTTGATCATTATGTTGATCAGATTTCTTAAGCCTTTAAAACATTCATTTATATAGGGTTCTTATTACATAAATTGTTCTTCTAGTTCTGCTCACTTAAGTCTGCCTTAGTTAATACAGGTATTCCTAGATTTCTCTGAAGCATGCCTTTTGTCATTTCTTATGGCACAATAGTACTCCATTAAGCCATGTTCCATATTTGCTTAGCCATTTCCTGAATGATGAATGCCTCTTAGTTTCAAGTTTTCACACACACACACACACACACACACACACACACACACACACACACACACATGTTTCTAGAAATCCAACTCCCTTATTTAACACATGAGGAAATTAAGGCTCAGAAAGGTTGTGACTTGTTCAGATAACAAATGTAGTGTCAGGATTAGCCTTTGAACACAGATCCTATGGCTCCAGAATCAGAATTTTTTGAGCAATTGAAGATGAGAAAGAGGCTATAAAAGTACTTTCCATGGGCCTTAAATTGTCCTAGGAGACATCACTTCATTGGATGCCCCCAGGTCTTAGAAAGAGGACATGTTGGTGCTTAGTATTAATGTCCTGCTCTGCCATGCCATTGACTCTTACCAAAATAGAAGATCTGGCACTGGGAAGACTGTGAACACCAACCATGTCATCCACTATTTTGCAACTTTATTAGCTACTGGTGAATCCAGTAAAAAAAAAAATCTGTAAGCATGACTCATTTTACCAGCCTTGGAAAGAAATGTAAACATGCAACATTCCCATACAGTGGCCTTTTTGCACTAGATCATTAGGGAATTCTTCTTTGACCACTCAGTAGGAGCAGGGATCACACAGGTGATAATGGGACAGAGTGGAGGTGATGTCTTTTTTCATCTCTCTTACCTTTCTGGGTTTTGAATGTGATGGTCTGACCCCTTTTTGTTTACCTGTTCTTTTTTTAAATTTTATTTTAGACTCAGATGCCAGAACACTAATAAAGAATAGAGAAAAGAAACAAAAACACACCATAAACTTAAATATTGGAACTTAAATACAAAGTTAGAAAGAAATAAAAGCATGTTATATGCATAGCAGAACATAAGAGGATTCAAACTATGTAACAGTAGATTCTCATTTCAAGAAAGCCTATATGGTAAATAGTACTCGCGTTGAGAATTGTCCATCTTTGCTTCCTTGTGAGTTTTCTTCTCTGCTGTGCATGTTCTTTTATCCCACTCCCCAACAACCCCTCAGAAGGCCACAATAAAGTTTAGATAGGTTTCTCTATTCTATAAATATATACATCCCTCCCAAAAGGCTACAATAAAATTTAGGTACATTTCTCCATAGCTATAGATATATACATACACCTATATAGACATATAGAGAGATTTACATTCCCAAACCTATTATACTCCTGATCTTTGTTTTTATGTATATGCATATCTCATTTCCTGTCCCTCCTGCCTCCTCTACTTTATTTTTACCCACTACCTTGCCCTCCCATGACTTGGTTATTTCACTCCAAGGATCTCTCCTCTATCCTCTCATTCCCATAAATCTAAACACTCTTCTATACCCCTATTTACCTATTCCCTCACCCTCTTCCCTAAAGATTAGGGTCTTCTATAAATTTTTTTTGGGCAGGTGACCATTTGATGTTGTTCTTTGGGGGTTTCTTTACTTCAATATCCCCCTCTGAAGATGAACCCTGGTCATCTCTATTCCCATAATAGGTTTCTATGATTGGATTCTTTCTCCTTTGCCTGTGCATTTTTATTTTGTGATGAGAGCTTAATTATTTGTAGTAACCTCTAGCTCTGGGGTATGGGAAATGGTGCCTCTTGCCCCAGATCTTCAGTTCTTCCCTCTAGTCTGATACCAAAGCCAAACCTCCAACCTCCTGTAAGTGCCCCTAGTCAAGGGCTTTATGCCCCACTGCTTCTGCACTCATTGGGTATGTGGTAGTTCCTTCTCTCCTCTGCCACTCTTTGCAGCACAGCTGGGTCTAGCATTCCTGGTCATCAGAGGTTACCTCAATCCTCTCCCGGGCTCAAATGCCCAACTCCTCTCACTAGTCAGGGTATAAAAGTTCTGGTGGCTAGGGCTGAGGCAGCCTCTCAAACCAACTAAACCCAGCGTTTGCTGCTTGTTGTTTAAGAGGCTTGCCATTTGCTGTTAAAATGGAATCTATCCTGGAAGTGTTTACTCTTCACAGGGACCAAACCTCATCCTGGGATTTTTCTTCTGATCTTCTCAAATTGTCCCTGGAGGACTCTTGTTATGCCCCTACTCTAATTTATCTCCACCCCTACTTTGTTTGCCCTAAGGTGCTATTTTAACTCTTTTGTGGGGGAAGATCTTGAGAGCTTGGGATTTTCTGACCTACTCCATCATTTACCTGTTATTCTTGAAGAGGACCAAGGATACCAGGAGGGAGATGTCTTAACTCTACATGAATTGGATTTAAGTGAGGCAAAGTTTTGCAAATTCATCATTTTTACTCTCTCTTCCAGAGTTATTGAAGTCCAGTGTCAAGACAATAGTCAAGGTGACTGATGATGGCCAAGGAATCAACAGATGATCTTGGCTTTTCTAAATTAAGGTCTCTCCTGGGCCCATTAGGGCTAAGTAAAAATGTAAACAAAAGATGGTCCAATATACCATTACAACAATATCAACCTGGAAGGAGAAGACCTTCAAGGTTAAAGAGAATTTGTCAGGAAGGAACATTGTATGGGGCCAATGCTCAAAATACTTTAGGAAAGTGGTATGGACCTTGAAATAATTAAAACCTTGGCTCTCAATCTGTCCAGCCATGAAAAGACCAGCTCAATAAATTCCTTTTAAATACATTCTCTCTTCAAGAACCAGTCATTACAGCAAACTAATCTGGAAAAGATCAATTAATCTGATTTGATGCACCTTTCCATTATATACATGTATAAGGTGTTTACTAGACTGTTCTCTTAATTTCTGTACAGTTAGAGGGCCCAGTGCTTAATCACAAGGTATTTGAAGATCTATGCCATTTTGCCAAAGGGATTTATGCATTATTTCTTTACAATGATCTCTCTTGAGATTGCACCATCCATTTGGTTATTTTAAAGGGGTCAGACCCTCACATACAAGGACTAGCAGAAGCAGGCTTCTTTTTTCTTTGCTTTACTGAATATCAAACTCCAGCTTTACTAGATTTTTTTAGCGGCTATCTTCCTGCTTAGATAATCCTGTTTAGAGTTTGAAATACCTAGGAATATTCATGTTCCGTCTTCAGTTATCCATTCCATGTGTGTGTATATGTGTGTGTCCATTTTCAGCTCTAGCTTTAATTGAATTGAGCTGTCAGGGGTTAGTAGACATTAGTTTAGTGATACAGTGACCATGCAAATTGTTATGCAGAATCAAAATGCATGAAGCTGAATGAAATTGAAAGTCAACTGGCTATTGATCAGGGAGAACCTATCATCTTTCTAGGACTGACATTTTTATTGTACTAAGAATCCATTTTTATTTTTGAACTTGATTATTAAGTTATTCAAAACCTTTTGCAGCTTTCAACTCGATTTCTGAAAAAATATTCTGACTTTTTAGTTAAACCATCAACTGTTTATTTTGTAACATCTAAATAACAAAATCTGGTTGCTTTGTTGTGGCTCCACCATCTCCTGTGCTACTCACTAGAATTTACTCACTTCAGGTGGAGAGCTGAAATGGACCACAAAGCTCATCTAGTTCAACACCCTCAATTCACACAGGAGTCAGCTGAGGCAAGCAAAAATTAAGTGATTGTCCAAAGTCATACAAGTAGTAAGCATCAAGGGTGGGATCTGAACTTATGCCCCTTAACTCAGGTACCAATGCTCTTTTTACAGAACTACACTGCATTCCTTTTTATTTATTTATTTATTTTAGCCCTTTTTGTCTAGCAATTTACCACTAAGGCTGGAGGTAAATAAGTGGTTTCATTATTTTCTTTTAACAATCTTTTAAAAGTACTTTTTGCTTTTCTGTGGTAATGTAGAATATTCTTTTGATTATATCATGTTCAGATAAAAATCTCATCTCATTAGTTCTAGTCATAGGCTTAAAATGTGATTGCCCTCTGGTTACTTGTAGAAAAGGTTGGTAGACTAACCTTTGACCAAATGATCTGTAGCACAGTTTTGGAGTTGAATATATAGTGTCCTTTACTCTTTCGTATGTGTAGTTCTCTGTTGTTTGTTGGTATTTATCTTGTTTCCCCAATTACAAACTCTACAAAGAAAGCTACCATTTCTTACCCTCTTTATCTTTCCTTTTTATGTCTCCTTTTTCTTTATTTCTCCTCAGTCTCTCTTCTTATTCATCTTTTATTCTTCCTCTTTCTATTCTACCATCATCTCCACTACCACCCTCCCCCTTATTTCTCCTCCTTTACAGCCCCTACTCCTCTATAGTATTGTCCAATTTTACAAACAAAGCAAGCATGCTTTTTCAAAGAGGACCAATCCCATCATGGAGTAATGTCTTGATTTGCATGTGAATTGGACTTAAGTGAGGCAGAGTCATACAAAGTCGTCAACCTCACTCTCTCCTCTAGTCATTGAAGTTTAGTGGCAAGACACAAGTCAAGATGATTGGCCATCATCCAGGGATCAGTAGATGACCTTGGCTTCTTCAATGTCTGACCAAGCTCTGAGCTCTCCACAGTGCTTGCCTTAGCTGCTTTCATGGCCATTGGAACAAATTGTTCCACTGGGGGAAGACTTCACATACTTGGGGTAAACTTACCTCTTACCACTTACCTCATCCATGGGTTTGAGGCCTGTTGGTTACCCTCAATTGGTTTAGCCCATCTGTGGAGATAGTTTTACCAAGATGGTGCTGCTGTGCATGCTATAGCTTCTTGTTTTAGAAATAAAGCAAATATGTAGGCATTTAATAAATAACTAAATTAATAAATAACTTAATAAATAAATTTAATAAATAACTCAACTTAAATATAAATTTAATAAATTTAATAACAACTCAACAATTTAATAAATAACTCAACTTCATAAACACAGTAGGGGACAAGATGTAAAAAAGGAATTGTGTCTGAAATAATCCTTTGCCTTTTCCACACCTAACCCAAAGTAAATAAAAACAAGATTTACTGTACATGGGTCAACCATCATCCATGGCTATAGAAACAGTGAATCTGACCTCATGTCTTTTAGGATTTCCTTTTTTCTTTTCAGAAATTATTTATTTTTAGTTTTCAACATCCATTTCCACAAGATTTTTTTTTTTAAGTAATTGGGGTTAAGTAACTTGCTCAAGGTTACACGGCTAGTCATTATTTATGTGTGGGTGCTCATTTTCTGAGGCCGGATTTAATCTCGGGTCATCCCAACTCCAAGGCCGGCGCTCTTACTCACTGCGCCACCTAGCCGCCCCTTTAGGGCAATTGGGGTTAAGTAACTTGCCCAAGGTTACACGGCTAGGTTTTTGTTTGTGTGGATTAAGTGTCTGAGGCCGGCACCGAACTCAGGTCCTTCTGACTCCAGGGCCGGTGCTCTATTCACTGCGCCACCTAGCCGCCCCTCCACAAGATTTTGAGTTCCAAATTTTCTCCCCAGCTCTCCCCTACCCCCACCCCAAAGATGGCAAGCATACTGATTACTTCTTCCCCCAGTCTACCCTCTCATATATCCCTCCATTCTTCCCCTTCTTCCCTTTCCCCTTACTTTCTTGTAAGACAAGATGGATTTCTATTCCCCATTGCCTGTATATCTTATTTCCTAATTGTGGAACTTTTATTTTCAATTAATAAACATTTGCTTTCTCTCTTCCCATCTCCACTCTTCCATTGGGGGAAAAAAAAGAAAAACTTAAAAAAAATATGCCCAGTCAAGAAAAATAAATTTCCTATGGTAATATCCAAAAATTTGTCTAATTTGACATCACAAATCTATCTCATCTCTTATCAGGTGATGGATCTAGGTAGCGTTCTTTTTTTAAAAAAATTATTCATTTTATTTCTTTATCATTGGTTCTCTGGAATCATAGTTGCTCACAGCATTGATCACAGATCTTATTTTTTTCAAAGTTGTCTTTATGATGTTATTGCATAAATCATTCCTCTTATTCTGCATAATTTGCATTAGTTCATATAAATCTTTTCAAGTTTCTCTGAAATCATTTCTTTGGTGATTTTTTTATAGCATAGTAGTATTTCATTTTAGTCATATATATACCATAATTTGTTCAGCAATTCCCTAATTGATGAGCACCTCCTTAATTTCTCATTCTTTGCTACTATAAAATAAAAGCTATTATAAATATTGTTGAACATATGATTCCTTTCCTTTTTAAATCTCTTTAGGGTTAATAACGGTAATAATAGTGGCCTAATAGTGGTAATGATGGGTGTCAAAGAGTATGCAAGATTTAATGACTTTTGAGGCGTAGTTCCAAACTGTTTTCCAGGATGAGCAGACCCATTCATAAATCCTTCAACAGTGCATTTGTGCAGCTCATGTGTTTCTGAGGGTCCATTTATGCTTTGTAACAGATATTTCAAAATGACTGTGCATAGCTGCTGGAAGTCAAAGCAAGCACAATTATCCCAGTGAAGGAAGGAAGATTTGCCACTTTGTGCTACTTTGCTACCTGGCTTAGCTGTTTTGTTTTTTTTGTTTATAAATCTTTAAGAATCTTGGGAGATTAAACCCTATAAGCCTTTCCTGCCTCAGAAGATTTTAGAAATACAAAAACTTTGAAAAAGGACAATTTTTCTTATTTTATAATCTCCACAACTTATTTCAGAACTTTCCCAAACTGTCTTTATTTTTATACTTTTAAAAGCAAATTATATGGTTAGATCCAAGACCATTGATGGTCTTGAACTCAGGGTCATTAAACAGACCTTTGATCCAATGAGTGTATATAACCTAAAAATTTCAACCTTTTAAAAGCTAGTGCTAAGCTAATTAGAGCCCAAAATAAATCAGAAAAGAGTCTTCCATTTGATAAATTCATAAGGAAAAGGATTAAAATCATTATATGTGTGTACTTGACCACCAAAAGATGCTATTGACTAGTGACTGATGTCATCATGTGCTATTTACAGCACCCAATAGATTCATCACTTCTTTACTAAAAAAGCTTGTTCGGGAAATAATAATGCCAGTAACAGTCTATACATTTGTATTTAAAAGTATGCTCACAAACATTATTTCATTTTAGTTTCAGAGCAGCATAGAAAGGTTGTAAGGGGGCAGGCACATTTGTCCCCATTTTATAGATGAGCAAACTGAGGTTCCAAGACATTAAGCAATTTTACCCTTGCTAGTAAGTGTCAGAGTAAGACTACTGACTCCCAGTACATTGTTGATTTTTACACCACACTACCTCTTTGTCATCCTCCTGCTTCAATCCCTTACCTTCTGATTCAATTTTCTAACTTTCAGAAAGTGGTCCCCTTGAGAATGAAGCATTGCTGATATTTGGATTTAGGTGAATAATAGGCTTGTGTTCTGTATCAACTCAGGGCAAATTCATCAGGATCCTCTTGGGCACCACAGATGAGCTATCATTTGTGGATACTGACATTTGTAAGTAGTTACTACTGTAGATGCCCAGTCAAAACAGGATTCTTCTCCTGCCTCTAGACTTTGAAGGAAAGCCTGAATATGTGTCTTTATCTGTTTCATATAACATAGATTTGCTTGAGAAATTCTGAGTGATTTTCAGCTGTTAGGAGAGAGAAGCTACCACATCTTCTACCAAATAATGGCAATATTTTTTATTAGTAAAAGGATGTCAGTGACAATCTCAAATTCCAAAGACCCTTCATGGTGATGGGCTCACATTTTATATGCCCTTGGAAGAACAGCTGTTCTTGAGGGTGGCAATCAATTCTGATTGGTTAACAATTAATGACAGAATGAATGTTATAATGGGAGATGGACTATATTACAATGAGGGTATGTGATCTGGCTCACCCAAGTCTTAGTTAAAGAGACTTATCAATTTTCATATCGTCTGTCTGACAGACTTGTGTGAGCAAAAACAATAAGCAGGGATGTATCCATTTGCCTAAACTTAGAATTTCTTTGATTGTCTTTTTTCTCTTTGAGAGAAATTTCCCATACTGGTTGATTTCTGGATAATGAAGTTAAAAGCGGGGTGGGGGGAAGCCTTTGTACTAATTATTATATAACTAATAAATAGTTATTAAATGAAAGAGAGAAAGAAATAATCATTTATCTCAATAGCTAGAATTTATATAGCACTTTAAGGTTTTCAAAGCATTTTGTAAGTACCAGCTCATTTTATCATCACAGCAACCCAGGGAGGCATACAGGTTAAATGACTTGTCCAGGGTCACATAGACCTGGAATTGAACTTGGGTCTTCCCGGCTCCAGGTTTAGCTCTTTATCCATTCTATTTACAATTCATTTAATTCAAACTCTTCGTTTTACAGATGAGGAAAATGAGGCTCATGGCAGTGAAATCTTGCTGGAGGTTATATGGGAAAGTAATAGAGTTGCAATTTTAACTCAGTCTTCTGACTAGAAATCCAGGACTTTTAAAATTACATCAATCAATAAGTGTTTGTTTCTATGTATTTGGCACTGTCCCTATGAGAATAGATGTGTCAAACATGTGGCTTGGCCTCAAGCAACTGACAACAGTTTGGCACTTCTTCACTGCCCAAAGAATCAGACTAAAATATAATTGGGAAATATTTAGTAAAATAAATAAAATACAATAAAACATAGTTAATATTAATATGTGTTTTTCTAAGTCAACATGTGCCTTTAGGGAAACTTATATACCATTCAGTGGCCCCTATTTCTATTCGAGTTTAATAGCATCAATGTAGGATGGCCAAAAGAGAAGGAGGACTTGGGTCCTTTGTTCTTATGATCTTACTGAGGCAAAACCACCATGTCTTATCCAAAGATAGGTGAGTCATAATTAAATACTAAAGAGAAAACTTGATTTGGAGACAGAAAAATTAGATTCAGACCATGGCTCTGTTGCTTGTACTGAGATCATGAGCAAGCATCAATTTTCTCATCTGGAAGATGGGTAGTAAATGTTGCATCATGGGTCAAGCACTGGCTTGGATTCAAGTTGTTCTGAAACATCCTGGCATTGTGCCCCTGGACAAGTCATACCTCCATGCCACCTGGCAATATTGTCTTAGAAGACAGTAAATTTCAGAGCAGTTGTTGAGTTATGACAGTTGAATGGGTTTCCTTACAAAGTCCCAACAAAAACTAAAGATGTGAATGATCATACTGGTACTACCTACCTCACAGGATTTTTTTTATAGTATTTTATTTTTTCCAATTACATGTAAAAACAAATTTCAACATTCTTTCCTTTTTTTTTTGCTTTCTTTTGGAGGGTAATTGGGGTTAAGTGACTTGCCCAAGGTCACATAGCTAGTAAGTCTGTCAAGTGTCTGAGGCCAGATTTGAACTCAGGTTCTCCTTACCCCAGGGTCAGTGCTCTATTCACTGTGCCACCTAGTCACCCTCAACATTCTTTTAAAATTTTTTTTGAGTTCCAAGTTTTCTACCCCAATTCTTCACCACTCCCTTACCCCAAGACTGTAAGCAATTTGGTAAAGATTATATATGTGCAATCACGTAAAACATATTTCCATATTAGTTGTGTAGTGAAAGAACAGACCAAAAGGAAAAAAAAAACCAGAAAAAACAAAGGCTCAAAAGATTTTAAGGAAAAGTGTGAATATTAAGTGCTCTATACATCATAAATATAATAATAAACATGTTATTATTCTTATTATGTGGTACAACTCATAAGTGTTTAACCACCAGGAGATGCTACTGATCAGTGCTTGACCCAAGACTCATCCCTAGCTGCCGTGCAAGCTGCCCAGGATCAGAGGACCTTTTGGAAGTGACTCTCTCCAACTTTCAGAGGTCTGTTTACTTTGCCTCTCCTGTTAGCTACTCTCTTTTTCCTGGGTAATAACACTTTTCTCCTTACTGTAAGGCAGAGGGTCTTAACTAGGAGCCAAAGAGCTTCAAGGAGTCCATGAATCTGGATGGGGAAAATTACAACTTTATTTCCACTAACCTATGAGTGAAACTTACCATTTTCTTCAATTAAGAACTAAAATATATGTATTCTGGGAAGGGGTCCATATCTTTACCAGACTACCAAAGGTATTCATGATAAAAAGAAAAGAAGGGAAAAAAGGTTCCATCAAATCTCTACCCTAAGGGTTCAATACAGTCCTGTCAGCATTGTTGTGCCCTTCCACCTGTTTGTGAAAAAATACCAGCCTTCCTCTTATTCCCATTTTGCTCATCTGCATTTTGATGAGATAATTTGCAAAACATATAATATTAGAAAATTAATAAAACCAAAGGCAACCAGCATAAATTGAAAGTCTATAAATCCTTCTCAGGTCAGGGTGATACTGTCCTTTGTCTGCCTCTCAGTTCTTTCCAGTTATTCCCAGGGCTTTTCCACTCATGGGAAAAACTCCTGAAACCTTGTCTTTGAACCAGTGGTAGCCACTCAAGAACTCAGTTCCTTCTAGTCTTTCTTGCCCTCATACAGCCCCCTTTCCTTCCTCACAGCTTGGTTCCATCTGCATTCTGCACTTTTTGATGGGTCTGGGTCACATCCACAAAAATGACTGAAAGGCATAAAGATGTCTTGCTTCTTGCTATATCTTTTTGTGTTAGGAGGGCAAGTTTATTCAAAGGAGGGAAAGAGCAATAATGGGCTCAGCTGGGTTTGGAAGGTTTCATAGAACAAGTGGGATTTGAACTGCTGGTTAAAGCATGTGCAGGACTTAGGTATAGGAACAAAGGAGGAGAGCATCGGAAATTGGAGGAAAAATTTGGCTATCTAATTAGAGCTGGGAGAAAATGTAGAAGCCATATGGTCCAGTCCCCCCATTTTGAAGATGAAGAAAGTGACTCAGAGCTCTAGAGAGGTAACCCTGAGTCATACTAGTAGTGAGAGGCAGGGCTGGTATTTGGACCCAAGTTTTAGGGTTCCAAATCTTGTGTTGTTTCTACTCTAGTATTTGAGCAAACATCTGAAGGGCAGGAAAGGACAAAGTGTTTTGGTGAATGGAGGGGTAGTGAGCAGATCAGTCTGATTGGAATGGAATGTATGTATAATAGACTAGTGGAGCATAGGGCTGTAAATGCAGGGTGACACCATATTGTGGAGGGCTCTGCGTGCCAGCAGTATTTACTTCCTCCCATAGGAAAATGGAAATAAAGAAAGAATTTGCAGCAAGGGAGTGAGATTAAAGAAAAGTTTTTAGGAAGTTTAATGTAATAATAGTGTGGAGAAAGATATAGGAGTAAGAAAGACTAATTAGAAAACTTTTGAAATAATCCAGGTGTGAGGCTATAGGAGGTCCAAGCTAGGGTGATGGTGGTAAGAACAGAGAGAAAGAGACATATGCAGCATCATGAAGTGAAAAAATTAAAGAAAATGGTGGATGAAAGCTGCTCGGCTGGCTCTAGACCCAACTAGAGGTTCCCAAGTTGGTGAGGGCTGCCAAATCTGTTTCTGCATTGACTTTCTAGTTCCAGTTGTGGGTGTCAGCAGCCTTTTCAAGGACACACAGGAACAAGAGTTTTCAGAGCTACATTATTTGCCAATAGGTCTGACACTAAGTTTGACTTGCTATGAAAAACTCACTTCATATAGAATTCTTTTATCTTGCATCTTATGAGACAGATTACTGATTATTGTGCGTAGTCTGACACCTGCTGATGAAACTGGGTATTGTTGGGACTCTTTTTAAGTACCCCCTAAAAAGCAGTACTTTGACCTCTGAGATTTTGAAATCAAAGCCCTTTCATTGCTGCGTCTCTAAGAGATACCTTCCAAATGTGTTAATTTGATAGCGAAAATCAATAATGGTGTTCTAGTTTGCCTAAAAGTGAAAATTTTGATCTGTATGCATAAGGTTCTTTAATGGAAAAGCTGACAAAACAGCACAGCTGGCATCCTGCCTGGTTATGCAGTCACTTACTGAGGGAGTTGAAGAGGTCTTGGGGACATGCAGGGCAAAGAGTTGTGAGTATGGAAATCAGAGGACAGAGGTTCAAATCCTGGGTCTGAGACTAATTAGCTGTGTGACCTCAATCTCAGCTTTCTGTTAAATAAAAGAGTGGGACAAGATGATCTCTGTAGTTCCTTTCCACTGCAAACCTATGATCTTCTTGTATTACTGATAGTACCACCCTCTTCGCCTGAAATTCACTCCCTTCTCCTTTCAGCTTAGGTGACTGGAGGGTATCAGGAGGGCTCCCAGGAGAGTGAGGGAACTTCAAACCATATCACTGGAAGATGGGTCCAAAGAACTGGGAATACTTAGGGAAGATTCAGAGGGGACATGACCATCCTCTGTCTTCAAATATTTGAAGGGCTGTAATGTAGGCTTCGTCTGCTTGACCCCAATGGAACAGTAAGGACCAAAGGGGAGAAGCTACACGGTAGTAGAATTTGGAAAAATAGAAGGAAGAATTTCCAAGTTTGAATTATCTAAAAATAGAATTGTATGCCTTAGGAGGGAGTAAGTTTCCTGACCCTGAAGATTTTCAAGGAGAGACTGGATAATCACTTGTAAGGGAAGTTGTCAAGAGGATTCATGCCTCAGGTAAAAGGTGACTCTGAGGTATCTTTCAACTCTGGGATTTTATGATTCTTTGAATCCTTGAACCTTTAAACTCATTTCAAGGTAAAGTTAAAATCTCACATACTCCTCAAACCTTTTTCCTTCATCCAAGGCCTCCCCTGAGCTCTTATAGAGTACTAATCATTAACTGGTATTTTAAATTATTCTTTGATTAATTACCTCTGCTGACTGTGGAGAGGACTAATAAATTTTGCTGTTGTTCTATTGTCTTAGCCACCAAACCATTCCTCTATAGCTGGGAGAGCACTGTCCTTCCTTCCCCCTCCCTACCACGTCTGCTCTCTTGCTAGTGTCCCCTCCAAAGTCTTTTATCTTTTTGCAGCATATATACATACAAATAAGTAAATAAATAAATTTTTATTGATTTATTGGAGACCGGGTCTCCCTGCCTTGCCCAGGCAGGAAGTCCAGGGCCATTCATTGTCCCACTGCTATTACTGTATTGCATGATCATTGCCACTGTGCAATCATCACCATCACATAATTGTCAGACCCTGTTTTTTCAGTCCAAAAACTGGTTTATACCCTTTTATCACATAAATCATCGCACAGTATAATTCTTGTAACGCTGCTTAAAAGGTAAACAGAGCAGCAATGTATTCACCATTTATCTCACTCGTTGTGAGCCACAGCCTAGAATTCTCAGCACAATCTCGTTGTCAAAATTCAAATTTAACTTATATTCATGAGTATTTTGTACATCCTAATCTTGCACTGAAAACAATTTAGTAACAAGTGAGTTTTAAGTGATACCGGTACAATTTTAAGGTTCATATTATAATGGACAATTAATGCAAATACAAGATAGCATAGCCAATTAATATTTTGGGGGGATGTTTTTATTAGCCGGCGGCTGTCCCCAAAAGGGGAGGCAGCCCTGAGAAGTCTGTCCAGCAAGCTTATATACAGTAAAAACAAACGGTGAAACAAACAAACGGTGGTCAGCAAGGCAGCTGTTGCTACATAGGGATGTAAACTAAGGGGGTGCTGTAAGCTAACAGGGCAGTTCTTTGTTTTAGTTACATCTTGGTTACAAGGCAGCTGCAGGTTGAGGTTTCACAATGGTCATACCTTTACACTAGGTTCTTGGAGCCCCCTGAGGGGTCTTGTGAGAGGCCTTGTGTAGGAGCTAGCACTAACTGCCACTTCACTATAATGGTTGCACCCCAGTTTTTGGAAAAAATTTGGCTCAAAATCTGTGACGATTATGCAGTGAAACATGGCACCAATGGGCATATAAGAATTGACCTGCTTGGATTCTAAACAGGGTCTGTTTGCTCAGCTGTGGGCAACTTGCTGAACCTACCTTCTTAGGGGCTCACCTTATACTGACAATAGCAGTGCTGGTGTCCAATCAGCTTTAGCCTGACTCAAGCTCAGAACTCCTGAACCTCTGGGAGTCTATCAGTCATGGCCTCTCCAATAGCTGGGATTACAGGTATGTGTGAACGGGCTCAATTTTATATACTCTGCATATATTTTGTATTTATTCTTATTTTAAAAATTGGTCTTTAAACTTATTTTAAAAATTAGTTTTATACAAATAATTGTATTATTATTTGTGTTCATGTGGTTTTCCCCCAATAGAATGTGAGTTCCTCAAGGGGAGAGATGTTTTCATTTTTGCTTTTGTATCTCCAGTACTTGACAACATCTGGCACATAGTAGGAGTTGAATATATGTTGAATTGGATTGAATATGTATTGCACATAGGCTAGAGGCAGCTGTGTGATGCAGTGGATAATTAATGGAGAAGTTTGGAATGGAGTGGATTTGAGGGGAAAGATAATGAGTTTTGTTTAGGGCATGTAGGGTTTGAGGTGTTTTCAGGATAACAAGTTTTAAATGTCTAATAGTTCAAATCCAGCCTCAGATACTTTACTATGTGTGTAACCCTGGGCAAAGTCGCTAAACCATGGTCTACCTCAGTTTCCTCAAGTATAAAATGGGGATAACAATAGCACTTACTTCTCAGAGAATTAAATGAGATAATATTTGTAAGGCACTCTCCGTAGTGTCTGGTTCATAGTAGGCACTTAATAAATGCTTATTTATTTCCTTTTTATGCTTCTGTATATACCTTAAATGACATCACATCATGCTTTGCATTTAACAGTTGCTTGACAAACATTTGTTGAGGATGATAAAGATCTAAGAATTTTAGGGTGATTGATAACCCAGACAATCAATCAATCAGTTAACAAGCATCTAGGCATTGTGTGTAGGCATTGTGATAGACACTGGAAATATAAATAGGAAAAAAAAAGAGAAACAACCCCTTTTCTCAAGGAGTTTACATTCTATTTTAGGAAACTCTGTGTGTGTGTGTGTGTGTGTGTGTGTGTGTGTGTGTGTGTGTGTGTCTACAGTAATCCCTTCCACGTCACTACTTTCCCCATTGTGGGTTTGATATATCACAGGTCAGCATAAGAACTTAAAAGGGAATTTTGGGGGGAGTTTTGCAGAAGCTGCAGATGACATACAAAGGCCAGCAGATGACACAAAAAGTTTAGAAACTCAGAAATGCATAAAATATACATATAGTATTATATAATACCAACCAAAATTTTACAATAAATTACAGTAAACTCTCCATAAAAGAAAAAGAAAAAATTCAGACTTCTTCTCTGGTATGAAGGGAGGGCCAAACAATTTTACTCAGATTTTCCAAATCATAGGGGTGCCACACCCTGTGGAAGTGATAATGGTGTGCGTGTGTGTACATATATGTATATATATATGTATATATATATATATAATTAAATATAAAATAGTTTGGGAGGGAAGGAACTAGCAATTATAATTTGCAAACACTTCATGTAGTAAGTGGGATTTGAGCTGTGTCTTGAAGGAAGAGAAGGATTTATGAGGCAGTGATGAGGAAAGAGTGCACTCCAGACATGGAGGATGAACCAGGACAAAGGCACATAGACTGAAAATCGAGAGCTATATGTGAGGAATAGAGAGAAGACCAATTTGGCTGGAGAATAGACTGTAGGAAGTGGGGATAATATATGATGACTCTAAAAAGATCGATTGGGAACAGGTCATGAGTGCTTTAAAAGTCTATCAGAAGAATTTATATTTGATTGTACAGGCAATAGGGAGCCAATGGAGTTTTTTTTTTGAGTAGAGGAGTGACATGGCCAGATCTGTGCTTGAGAAAAATCACTTTGGAAGTTGTACAGAGGATGAACAAGAATAGGGAAAGACTTGAACCAGGGTCATTGCAGTCATCTAAGTGAGAGGTGAAGTGGACCAGAAATAAGATGGTGACTGTATGGGTAGAGAAGGGGGGGGGGTGCGGTCAGATGAGACATAGAGATAGAAATGGGAAGGTACTATATTTGGTCATTGATTGGATGTGTGGTATAAGGAAAAGTGAGGAGTTGAAGAGAATGCTGAACTAAAGACTTGGGAGAGTGAAAGAATGGCAGCATCCTCAGCAAAAATGGAGAAGTTTGGAATGGAGTGGATTTGAGGGGAAAGATAATGAGTTTTGTTTAGGGCGTGTAGGGTTTGAGGTGTTTTCAGGATAACAAGTTTTAAATGTCTAATAGGTAGCTAGTGAGGCTCAGGGAAGAGACAGGGGCTGAATATGTAAATGTGTGAGTCATTTGCATAGAGATGAGATAATCAAGTCCAAGTGATATTACTGAGAGAATATAGAAGGAAAAGAAGAGGGCTCGGGACAGAGTTTTGGGGAAAAACCATAATGAGAGGCCATGCTATGGATGAGGAACCAGCCAAGGAGACTGAGAAGGAATGGTCAGCAAGACAAGAGGAAAATCAGAAAAGAGTAGCATCATGAAAACCCAGAGAGGAAAAAATATCCAGGAAGAAAGTGTGATGAATGAAAAACCTGAGAGACAGAGTTTCTGGGTAATTAATAATCAATTTATTAATTATACTTGCTAATAATCAACTGATGCTCAGTGGTTTCTCTTGGAAAACCAAAGACCATGGAGAAGTGGGGAGCCTTAATATACTTTTAGGAAAGGGGAGGTCCCTGACAAGTAAAAATCATCCCTGATTGGTAAACATTTAATGAGCATGTGGGCTAAAAGTCTTTAACTTTTCCTGATGAAAACGTGGTTTGATCATGAGACTCAGCCACCACCAGCAAACTGGACAGCGGAATCCATACCCATCTCTGACCATTCTGGTTAATTTTCTTCTTCATGAGTTGGGTCACCCTAAATTCTAATGGAGGACTACAAGGTCAAGGGCTCATTTCCCCATGGTGAGGACTCCCCTAGACTGGATTCTACTTTCACTCTAAACAGAAGTAAGGTTTCCTAGTTATGTGGGTTCATGTCCAAGACCAAAAAGCATGTTCTTGGAGGGTCAGGGCAATCTCATTCATCAGTCATACCTTTCAGAGACTGATTGACCTTCTACAGGGTCTGGTCCCTAATGAGAAAAGAAAAAGAGAAAAGTCTGGGTTTTAATTTAATAATCAGTTATTAATATAATAGCAAAATAATAATTTCTCTCAAAAGGCTTATTAGCAGTGTTACACACATCAAAGAGGTCGAGAGGAATGAAATTTGAGAAAAGACAATAAGATTTGGTGATTAAGAGATCATTGGTGATTTTCAAGATAATGATGAGGTCAAAAGCCAGAGAGCTGAGGAGTGAGTGAGAGGAGAGTAAATGGTGGCAATATGAGCAGACAGCTTTTTCTAGGGCTTTGTCCAAGGAAAGGAGAGCAATAGAGTACAAAACTTGAAGGAATGGTGGGATTTAGTGAAGAAATTTTCAGATGGGGCACTTAGCCATGTTTGAAGGCAGCAGAGAAGGAATAAGTAGATTGGGAGAGATTAAAGATTAGACCGTGGGCTTTAGAGAGGAGAAGATTGGAGACTAGGGATAATTTGGGGGAACAGTCTGATAGAGAATTTGGCGGGGATGGAATCAAGGGCATATGTAGAGAGGCTGATTGGTGAGTCAATCTCATTATCAGAGACTAGAGGAAGGTAAGAGAATGGGGGATGATGTGGAGGGGTTTTTAAACAAAGAGAATAAACTAAGAAAATGACTTCCACTTTCTCAGTAAAGTAAGAGATAAAGTCCTCAACTGGGGGGGAGGAGGGAGGAAAGAAGACAAGATTTGGAATAGCTTCTGTAAGGAGTAATACAGGGAACCAGTGAAGGAGGAATCAAAGGATAGCGTTGTCACAATAAAAGCTGATGAGGTAATTTGTCGTGTATCCATCCAGCTCGGTTCTTCTGTCTCCAGCATGTGAACAGAGGCAGAATAGGTAAATGGTGAGAGTGATCCAGGGCTGGAGTGTGGCAAGGGGGCAAGGAATCTGAAAGTCGAGGACAGTGTGGAGATGAGCGGGTTAATTACAGGAGCAAGATTTGTAAAGGGGGAAAATGAAGTCAGAGCAAGGGTAAAAGTCTGAGAAAGACTGAAGACTGGAGAGATTGGAGGTTGTTATGAGAGTGAAAAATAGGTTTAAGAGGAGTGAGCCAGAGGGAGAAATGGAATGAAAGGGAACTGTGGTAAGAGAGAGGAATGTCAGGATTTGATCAAGGATGTGGAACTTACGTGGGTAAGGGGAAAATATAGTGTGTGACCATCTCTGTGCTGAGATAGAGTAGAGGCATAGGTCATATGATTTGTGGGGTCTGTATTTACAGACAGCTAGGTGGTGCCATAGTACAGGGGGCGCCAAGCCTGGAGCCAGGGAGACTCATCATTGTGAGTTCAAATCTGAATTCACACACTTACTAGCTGTGTGACCCTAGACAAGTCACTTAACCTTGTTTGCCTCAGTTTCCTTGTCTATAGCATGAGTTAGAGAAAAAAATGGCAAACCACTCCAGTATCTTTGCCAAGAAGACTCCCAATGGGGTCACAAAGAGTCAGACATGACTGAAATGACCAAACAATGACAATAACAAAAATCTGAGGGAACACAGTATTTGGCACATAGTAGCTGTTAATAAATGCTTATTGACTGACTTATCTTAGAGGCCTTCTAGTTGAACCTCTCCTGAAGCAAGAGCCTCCTCTGAAATATTTCCAGAAGGTGTTCAGTTAGCTTCTGAAGATCTCCAGTGATGGAGAACACATGACCTTTTGTTCCATTTTTAGACCTTTCTGCTTGCTAGAAAGTTCTTTATATTTAACTGAAACCAACATCCCTGCTGCTTCCACCCATTGGTATTATCATTCCTTCTTCTAAATGACATGTTTTACACTATTTGAAAATATTACCATACTCTAAGTTTTCTCTTCTCTAAGTTAAACATTCCCAGTTCTTTCAAATGTTATTCATTGTATTTGGGCCTCCTTATCATCTTGAGTGCTCTCTCTCTCTCTCTCTCTCTCTCTCTCTCTCTCTCTCTCTCATATATACATATATATGTGTATATATATGTATATACATATATACACATATATGTATGTATGTTTATTCTGGCTTATTTTGACAGATATCTATTGCCTAAATGTACTATACTAGAATGTTCTGTACTGTAACAAGAAGAACCTTTCTATGACCCCCTCTTGGATTCTTTGGGACAACAGGATATAAGTTCAGCTGCCATAAAGAATAGGGAGGAGGGGGCAGCTAGGTGGTGCAGTGAATAGAGCACAGGCCCTGGAGTCAGGAGGACCTGAGTTCAAATCCAGCTTCAGACACTTAACACTTACTAGCTGTGTGACCTTGGGCAAGTCACTTAACCCCAATTGCCCTGCCTTCCCCCCTCCAAAAAGCAAAAAAAAAAAAAAAAAAAAAAGAATAGGGAGGAGACAACAAGAACCATACTTTTGGTTATATAGATGCTGGGAAAAGCCAATATACTTATTGCATGTAGAAATAGGAGAGCCATTCAATTTTGTGTGAGAATCATTGTGGTATCTCCCTCCCCAGCCCCATCCCTTATCCCCAGCCTCTGCTTTGTGTTTGTGCTGAGGACCTATCACCCTGGCTATATGTATAACATGGAGTCTTTTTCCCTTACACTGTCTCCTCCCATTTCCCTTTCTGGAGTAAAGCCGTTTCTTTTTCTCTACCAGCCACTTCATGGGAGAAATGGAATCCAGTGATTGTAATTGGTGGGTAATCAGAGTGGTCTAATGGTAAGAAGGTAAAAATGCATCACTGATGACTCAGTCAGTGACTTCACTACTGAGTCACTGTACAAACTTGGGCAAATCATTAACCATTCTAGGTCTTCATTTATTTATTGGTAATCGTAGAATCACAGAAGATTAAGCAGGAAGGATCCTTAGAAATTTTTTAGTCTAAGCCCCTCATTTTACACATAAGGAACTGTAAGCTCAGAGAGGTCAAGGCCATGTATGAGTCCAGAATTATTGACTTTTCAGGTGGTAAAGAGTTTTAATAATCAGTTTAAAAGTGGGGCTTCCTGGTGGAGGGGGATTGTGGAATGAGGCCTAGGTAGTTGTGGATTTACCTTGACGTGTGCATGATTAACCATGGAGAGATAGGAAAATGGGTCATATCCTCCACTCCTCCTACTGCTGGTCTCTCATGTGGCTACCCCAGGTAGGGGCCCCAGAAGCCTCAGCACTGATGCAGACAACATGTGGTGCCCTCTGCCTTTATCCTGTGTCCCAACACCCTCACCCTTGTGGCTGCTGCAGGTCTTCTTCTCAGCAGTGAGTAGACTCTGCACTCTGGGACAGCTACTGGGGAGAAATCTCTCATCTTCTTTTCTCACCCCCCACTTCCCTGTTTCTGTTAAGAGTATCACCATCCTTAAACACCCAAGTTTACAATGTGGGTCCAATCCATCCCCCGAACAGCTGTCAAAGTATTTTCCCAAGGCACAGGTGTGTCCATGCCCCTCCCCCACTCAATAAACTGCAGTGGTTCCCTATTGACTCTAGGATCTAGTGTTATTTCATTTTTCATTCATCCTTTAAAAGTTTTTGTGTGTCATAATCTACATGATTATTGGTGCAACAAATGTATATAATTAATAAGTAAACATACATATTGGTGGTGCATGCTTGAAATGACTTTTCTTACTGATGCAGATGCATGATTAAGAAAGTTTGGAGGTTACTGTCATCCCAGAGTGCAGAAATCCTCTCCATGCCATATATTACCTCAAATAATGGTGTAATGGAAAGAACATTAATCCTGGAATTAGAAGATCTGGATCTAAATCCCAGTTCCCACTTTGTGTGGTGCTGGTGGGGAAGCCAAGTAACTGCTTTGTGCCTCAGTATCCTTGTCTGTAAAATGGGGATATATAATATTCCCATTATATAATATATAATAATAATATTTGCATTACCTTCCTCAGAGAACTGTTATAATGAAAGTGCCTAACAAACCTTAAAGCATTGTCTAAGTGTGAGCCATTACTATTATCAATTTCTTTTAGAACGTGTCCAGTGATGGCAAACTTGCTACTCCACAGGGCAGGCCATACATACCATTGTCAGACAGTTCTAATTGGTAGAAATTCTCCTCCATGTTGAACTGAAAGTTATTCTCTATGATATCCACCCCTTGGTTCTAACCCGCTATAATAACTTTTTGAAGATTATTGTCAGGATAACATGATAAAAATAAGATAAACCTGAAAGTACTTTGAAAAATAAGAAAATGCTCTCCTTCTGAGATATTGGAAAGAAAATTATCTATAATATTTATTTCCAGATATAGCCTTTAGCAATTCACCCCACATTTACCAGCTTATCAAGGATTCAACAGCAAGTTTCCAGTTACTAATATTATGGCATTGATGCACATGAGGAAAAATGCCCCAATATGGTGGTTTGCATGGAATCATGGGATGTTAGAAATGGAGACCTTTTAGTGCAACAACATGAGGCAGTTGAGACGCACACATATTAAGTGACTTGCCAAGAGTTTTCTAGTTAGCACGTGACTACAGCCATAGACACTTAGAGCTAGAAGGCCGCTTAAAGGTTATCTAATCCAGCCTTTTACCAAATGAAGCAATCTTCCCCCAGATATCTTTATCAGAATTGGTACTTTGTTGTTGTTTAATCATTTTCCAGTCATGTCCAGTTGACTCTTTGTGACCCCATTTGGGATTTTCTTGGCAAAGTTGCTGGAGTATTTGTCATTTCCTTCTCCAGCTCATTTGATGGATGAGGAAACTGAGGGAAACAGGGTTAAGTGACTTCCTCAAGGTCATACAGCTAGTTGGTATATGATGTCAGATCTGAACTCAGGTCCTTCTGACTCCAGGTCTAGATCTCTATCCACTCTGCCACCTGCCTACCCAAAATTGGTACTTACCTTGCTTGATTTATCTTAGGTTTAACTTGATTTCTTTCTGTCTCTGGGAGTATGAATTAAAACTAATGTGCCTGGGTTTTTGCTTCAGATTTATCATTTTAAAAAATTCTTAATTCTTGAGTCAGAGGATCTGAGTTCAAATCTTTCCTCTACAGCTATTACTTGTATGTATATTCCTTCCCTGGGCTTGTTTCTGCATTGGTAAAACAAGGGAGCTAAACTGCACGAACTCTGAGATGCCTTGCAACTACTGCACTACAGTCCTATGAGAGAAACAAAATGGACTTAATTGAAAGTAAGTTTTAGACAATAAGAGGTTAACTCCTTATGCCCAGGGCCTTAGAGCCGATGATGTGTTGCTGACAGGCAGCCTTGGCTACAGCCTTCATTATGTTTCCTGACTAAGTGAATCATGTCAGAAGTAGCAGACATATCAGCAGCACTAGTGCCAAGCACAGCAGCTGATTTATGGATTCTGTGATAGACGGATTTGGTCTCCTAATAGTGGGTATGGGATGGGATGTGACAGAATCACATTGCTAACATCGTTTCCTTGTTGACCTCAGGCATTGCCTGCATCCTAGTGTTTGAGGCCTGGGCCTCTTCTGCTTGTTTCTACAGACTAGCTTTGCCCTAGAATCCTCATCTTTGACTGTACCCAAATTGGTGCCATAAAACGTGTGTGTGTGCGCGCACGCACACACACACACACACACACACACACACACAAATGTACTGTTTTCTTGTGCCAGTTTAAGTTATTCATCGGACCTCGAAATCCTTGTCTTTTTTTTAAAACACTCTGCTTTCTTTTGAAAAGTATTAGCTAATGACTTATAAGTTAATAGAGAGCATAAAAAAATGAGGCCGTAGGGTTGGAACTAAAATACAGAGTTTTCTGAGCTTGTGTGTAAGACCTCTATGAAGTATAAAAATAAACTGTGAATGTTGGGCAATTATTTATAAAACTTCCTGGATTTTTAAAAGCTACTTAATGGATGGTTGTCCTCTTAACCGATATGATGCTTGTATCTACCCATTCCTATGGCTTTCATTTTTGTTCCCAAGGGACAGTGACTGGATTGCCTGGACAATGCTGAAGAATTGTTGGCTACTGCTGTAAGACTTCATGAGCAAAGGATAGGTAAATGACATGAGAACTGCCAGGAATAACCTAGGCCTTAAGAGCTTCTGATAGGACCTCAGGAAGTGATTCTCTTTCCACTTGGGATGGATGGGGTACACACGAGGCATTCTTGGGGGGATCTCTTCCTACCCCTCTGACTTCTTTCATTGCCTGTCTCCTTTCAGAATGCTTTCTCTTCAGAAACCCTAGAAACTTGCCTGTTTGGGAGAAGAAGTTAAGAAAGGAGAACATATGGGTTCATATAAATAACCAGTCTTTCTAATGTAGTAGCTTGCCTTCTGAGGTAACCAAGGGAGACCACATAATTTATCACACATATCCAGATAATTAATTATCCATTGCTTGGAGGGAGGGAGAAGAGGAGCAGGGCATTGTTTAAAGAGTCTCATCATCCTGGTCACAAATGAGCCAAGGCTTGTCCTTTTCTTTAGTATTAAACCTCCAAGAGGGAATATCTGACTAGAGGTTATTAAGAGGACAGAGAATATACAATGTAAAATAGCATTTACCATGAAAGGAGCTGTCACACCACAAATCTATTGCAATCAGCCTTTTTTCTAGAGCAGAGCTCTTTAGCAAAGAAATCACAGAAACTATGAGTCATAGAGAGATGTTCCGCACAGCGGGGGTAGAGGTGTTCATGGCCACTATTGGGCAAATGGAGAGACAGCCATCTGTTTTCTTTTTACAGCAAGCCTTGGACATTTTGGACTTTGTTCCTGATGAAAAATATGGATCCTACAAACTCATTGTGGGGTGGGGGTTGGGCCAAGAAATGATGCACTTTGGAGACTTTGAAATTTAAGTAGAGACCCAAAGAGCAGACAGAGGCAGATGGCAATGAAAGTAAGAATTTCAGTGAAGCAGAAGTTTAAAAAATGTTTCACTTTCCTCAAGCCCCTAACCCTACTTTGTTCCCCTCACATCCCTACTGAGGATAAGGTAGCACTATGGGGATAAAGCATGTGAGTGAAGTTGCCCCCCCACCTCAGTAGATCTCTATCTTCACCATTGGCATGCATAAAGCTTGGAAAAGCATATCTTGGAGTTAGCATTACCACTGAACCTTCTTCTTCCTCTTCCCTAACTTGTCTCCAGCTATTCTTTTCTACTTCATCCATCCATCCATTTATTTATTTGTTTATCCATTCACTTATTTATTTAGCTATATTTTCATTCATTTTTTAGTTTTTATTTATTTTATTTTTAATTTATGAAATAAAACAAGCATTTCCATAACATAGTCCAACAGTAACAACAAAAAAAGATGATCCCACATAAAACTGCAAATCCATTATGTATAACTTGCTATTCCTTTTTAATATATAATAACATTACTATAGAAATTTATTTTTCTTTCTTCCTCTCCCCCACTCTTTATTATTTCATGCAAGTCTATCCAGACACACTGGACTATACACTATAAATGACTTGTCTGATCATGTGTAGATGCTGTCAGGTCTTAGAGGAACAATCACTGTTGGGGTCTCTCTGAGCTGAGGACCTCTTTAGGTGGATCTGCTCAATGTTCTTGAACTGTCCTCAGCTGCCCCAGATCTGCCACTTTCAAACTCTGTTTTCCTCCTCCAGTAAAAAAAACCTGTCTATCTCTATGTGGTCTCTTCATTAGGTCCTTGCTCTCTGCTGAGGATCACTGGGGAGTGTTAGTTAATTATAGAAACTAATCTTTGCTAATGCATTGGCTTACCAATGTATCACTCTTCTCAGTTCAATTAATGCTTTTTACCTCAATGAAAAGCAAAGTTCTCTTTGGAGACGTGTGAGAATTAATGTTAAATGTTGGGGATTTAAAAATATCTTTCATTTTATTTTATTTTTTAATTAATAAGTTCTATTTTCTTTCCCTCCCGCCACTCCTTTCCCCAATTTAAGAGAAAAATCCTCAAAGTCATTGGAACAAATTTCATAGTTAAGCAAAACCAATTTTCACATTGTCCATGTCCAAAAATACATGTCTTATTCTTCATCTTGAATCTATCACCTCTCTTTCAGTGCATAACATCATCAGGTTTTTATGGAAACATGATTGCTTGTTGCATTGGTCATAGTTCTCAAATCCATCAAAGTTATTTATCTTTAAAATGCTATTGTTATCAGATGAATTTCTCCCCTGGCTCTGCTCATTTCATTCCATATCTGTTCAGTACATCACATCTTGCATGTCTTCTCTGGTTTCTCTGAAATATCCTTTTCCCATTTCTTAGGGCACTAGAGTATTCCATTCCTTTCATATACCATTTGCTCAGCTATTCCCCAATTGATAGAACCTTCTCCCTCAGTTTCCAGTTCTTTATCACCATACACAAAAATTGTTATAGATAACCTTGTTACATTTGAATCCTTTTTCACTTTCTTGGGGCATAGGTTTAGTTAGAGGGTTAAGCATATATATATATATATATATATATATATATATATATATATATATATATATATATTTTGTTGTTGTTGTTGTTGTTGTTGTTAAGCAAATTTTTGAGGAAGTTATTTTGATTGGGAGGAGGGAGTGGGCCTTCTTATCTTGACCCTTAAGCACAGAGAGGTGGAACCAAGATAGTGGGGGTACAGAAGCACTCAGCTGAGCCCTTCCAAATTCTCCCCCGAACAACTCTAAAATAATGCCTCAAAATGAATTCTGAAATGGCTGAACCAACAAATGGTCAGTTGGATGAAATAATTTTCTAGCCCAAGACAACTTAGGAGGTTGGCAAGAAAGGCCTTTCTCACCTAGATGGTGCTGGGTTCTGGGACCATAGCACATGCAATGCTAGACCAAGCCTGTGGGAGGAGATGAGGTCTGCATTGGTGACAGCAGCTTCAGGAGCTCTCAACCCACAGATAGTGGGGAGGTTGTACAACTGGTTGGAAGGAGGTTGTAGGGCACCATTTGCTAGCACTGGCTTCAGAAGCCTGTTGCATTGCCCATATGCAGTTCCAGGTCACAGTCCCAGGGCCAAAAGCAGTGACAGTACTTGTGACCACAAAGGAGCAGGGGCCTAGGCAGAGTTTCCAGGGCAGGGAGGAGTGCTTGTGGTTGCTCATAGGGCCAAGTTTTTGGACTGGCTGCATTGGTGGCAGCAGTTTTTGGAGCTCTCATGTCATGGACTAACAATTTTTAATTCAGGAAAGTGGAGTTTCTGGTCACAGTTCTGGGGCCAGGAGGAGTGCTAGCTATGGTTGCTATAGGAGACAAAGGTCTCTTCCTGGGTAAAGAACAGAGCATAGGCCAGGAGAACAGTGATCACACCTGTCCTTAGAGCATAATGCCTTGGAAGCACCAAAAACCTACAGACCTCCAGAGCTATCTGTAAAAATAGCAGCAGAAAAGGGACATGTACATGCAAAGCTTCAAAGAAAAATGTGAATTGGGCACAGGCCCAAAAATAATTTCTAGAAGAGCTCAAAAAGGATAAAAAAAGAGGTAATGGAAAGATTAGAAAAATTAATGTGGTGTAAGAAAATAATGAAAAAGGGTCAACAGCTTAGTAAAGGAGGCACAAAAAGAATACTGAAGAAAATGAAAAAATGACACCTTAAAAAATAGATTAGGCCAAATGGTAAAAGAACAAAAATCTACTGAAGAGAAGAACTCCTTAGAAACAGAATTGTCCAAATTATAAATGAGGCAAAAAAAGTCACTGATGAGAACTTCTTAAAAAGCAGAATTGGCCAAATGGAAAGCTCATTGAAGAAAAGAACTCCTTAAAAATTGCAGAAATGGAAAAAGACATACGGAAGTTCACTGAAGAAAATAAGATTTTTTTTTTCTTTTTGGAGCGGGGAAGGCAGGGCAATTGGGGTTAAGTGACTTGCCCACTTAAGGTCACACAATAGTGTTAAGTGTCTGAGGCTGCATTTGAACTCAGGTCCTCTTGACTCCAGGGCCAGTGCTCTATTCACTGCACCACCTAACTGCCCTGAAAATAATTCTTTAAAAATTAGAATTGGGCAAATGGAAGCTAATGACTCCTTTAGGCAACAAGAAACAATAAAGCAAAATCAAAAGAAAAAAAAATGTGAAATGTCTTATTGGAAAAACAGCTGACCTGGAAAACAGATGCAGGAGAGAGGATTTAAGAATTATTGAACTGCCTGAAGGCCATGACCAAAAAAAGAGCCTAGACATCATCTTTCAATAAATTTTCAAGGAGAACTGTCCCAATACTCTAGAACCAAAGGGCAAAACAGAAATTGAAAGGATCCACTGATCACCTCCTGAAAGAGAACCCAAAATGAAAACTCCCAAGAATATTATAGCCAAATAGCTTACAAATCAAGGAGAAAATATTGTAAGCAACCAGAAAGAGACAATTCAAGTATTGTAGAAATACAAATCAGGATAACAGATGATTTAGCAGCTTCTATGTTAAGGGACTGGAGGGCTTGGAATATAATATTCTGAAAGGCAAAGGAGTTAGGATTGCAGCCAAGAATAATATATCCAGCAAAACTGGATATATTCCTTTAGGGGGAAAATAGATATTTCATTAAATAAAGAACTTTCAAGCACTCCTGATGAAAAGACCAGAACTGAATAATAGGAAATTTCACTTTCAAGTATAAGACTCAAGAGAAGCATAAGAAAGTAAACATGAAAAAGAAATCATAAGCAAATCAATAAGGTTAAAATGTTTATATTCCCATATGATAATTTCTCATTATTAGGGATGTTAGAATGAAATTGAAAGAGGGCATAGGTATGAGTTGACTGGTATGGAATGATTTTTTAAAATTTGAGAGCTGAGAAAGAGGGATGCACTGGGAAAAAAGGGAAGGGAGAAGAAGAATGGGGAAAACTATTTTACATAAAAGAAGTGCTAAAGGAACAGCTTTTACAATGGAGGGGAATATGATGAAGGTAGAAAATGTTTGAACCTTACTCTCATCAGAATTGGCTCAAAGAGGGAATAACATACACATTCATTTGGGTATAGAAATCTACTTTACCCTACTGGGAAGTAGAAATGATAAGAGAAAGTGAGGGGACTTAGGGAAGAGAGGGTAGGTTAAGAGAGGGAGTGGTCAGAAGCAAAACAGACTTGGAGAAAAGACATGGTAAAAAAAAACAAAGGGACAGAGAAGGATAAACAGGGAAAAAATAGCATAGAGGTAAATATACAATTAATAATCATAACTCTGAATATGAATGGGATGAGCTCACCCATAATATGGAAGTACATAGTAGAATGAATAACAAAAGCAAAAAGAATCCAACAATATGTTCTTTACAAGAAATACACTTGAAACAGAGAAATACAAGCAAAGTGAAGAATACGGGACTGGAGAAGACTATTAATGCTTCACCTGAATTAAAAAAAAAAAAGACAGGTTTAACAATCATGACCTCAGACAAAGCAAAAGCAAAAATATGCCTAATTAAAAGAGATAAGCAGGGAAATCACATTTTGCTAAAAGATACCATAGAGAATGAAATAATGTCAATACTAAACATATATGTTCCATGAAATGAGTGAAAAACCTCGAGACAGTTTCTGTGTAATTAATAACCAATTTATTAATTAGGCTAACTGGCAATCAATAAATAGTGGTTTCTCTTGGTTATCAAAGACCCCCGGTGGTGACCCTGAGAACCTTCTATATCTTTCTGAAAGGGAATGCCCCTGACAAGTGAAAATCAACTCAGATTGGTGGACATTTAATGAGGAGGTGGGCTAAAAGTTTTCAGTCCCTCCTGCTAAGAATGTGACTTGATTTTGAGACTCAGCATCCTCCAGCAACCTGGCAGGGGAATCCATTTCTATCCAGATCTATCTGGCTGATTTTCTACTCCATGAGCTGGGTCACCCTAAATTCTAATGGAGGGGTACAAAGACAGGAGCTTCTTTCCCCAGGATAGGGACTCACTCAGAGAGGATTTGCTAATATTCTAAATAGAAGTCAGGTTTCCTAGATGGGTAGGTTCTGCCAAGATGGTTCTGCCAAGATTGAAGAGTATGTTCCTTGAGGACTACAAATAATCACATCATCTAGTTATATCCTTCAGAGAAGCTCTGACCTTTTATAAGAGAAAGAAAATAGGAGAAAAACTTGGATCCCAATTTGATAATTAGTTATTAATAAAATAGTATAATAATTTCTCTCAACCAAATGGCATAGCATCCAAATTCTTAAAGGAAAAGCTAGATGAGTTATAGGAAGAAATAGGCCACAAAACCATATTAGTGGGATGTCTCAATTTTTCCCTCTCAGAACTAGTTAAGTCTAATCATAAAATAAATAAGAAATAAGTTGAGGAGATGAATAGAATTTTAGAAAAGTTAGATATGATAGACTTCTGAAAAAAAAACTGAATGGGAATAAAGAGGATAATGTCTTTTTCTCTGCTGTACATGGTACCTTCACAAAAATTTACAATGTATTAGGGTATTAAAAATCTCACAATCAAATGCAGAAAAGTAAAAATATTAAATACATCCCTTTTAGACCATAATACAACAAAAATTACATTCAATAAAGGACCATGGAAACATAGATTAAAAATTAACTGGGAAACTAAGTAATCTAATTCTAAAAAATGAATGGGTCAAAGAATAAATAAAAGAAACAATAAATAATTTCATTAACAAGAATGACAGAAATGAAGCAACATATCAAAATTTATAGGATGCAGTCAACGTAGTACAGGAAATTTTATGTTTCTAAATGCTTACATCAATAAAATACAGAAAGAGGGGCAGCTAGGTGGTGCAGTGAGTAGAGAGCTGGCCCTGGAGTCAGAAGGAGCTGAGTTCGGATCTGACCTCAGACACTTAACACACAAACAAAAACCTAGCCGTGTGACCGTGGGCAAGTTACTTAACCCCAATTGCCCTCCAAAAAAAAAAGGCAAAAAAAATACAGAAAGAACAGATCAATATGTAACTAAAAAACTTAGAAAAAATAACAAGTTAAAAATCCCCAATTAAACACTAAATCGCAAATCCTAAAAAGCAAAGGAGAGGTTAATAAAACTGAAAGTATGAAAGCCATTGAACTAATAAATAAAACTAGGAGGTGGTTTTATTTTAAAAAAAAAGCAAAAACCTACAAAATAAACCATTGGTTAATTTGCTTTAATAAAAAGAAAGGAGAAAACAAAATTGATGTTGGTGTCATTGATGTTCAGTTGTTTCAGTCACATCTCACTCTTTGTAATCCCATTTGGGGTTTTCTTGGCAAAGATAGTGGATTGGTTTGCCATTTCTTTCTCCAGTTCATTTTACAGATGAGGAAACTGAAGCAAACAGGGTTAAGTCTCTTGTCCAGGGTCACAAAGCTAGTAAGTGTCTTGAGGGCAATTTGAACTCCAGGACTGGCACACTCTATCCAACGTTCCATTTAGCTGCTGAATGTCAAATAACCAATATAAAAAATGAAAAGGTGAATTCACCACAAACAAAGATGAAATTAAAGCAATGATTAAGAGGTATTTTGCCCAATTATATGCCATTAAATTGGACAATCTAAATAAAATGGATAGATATTTTAAAAATATGAATTGCCCAGATTAATAGAAGAAGAAAGGGGATATTTAAATAGCCTTATCTCAGGAAAAGAAGTTGAACAAGCCATAAATGAGCTCCCTGAGAAAAATCCCAGGATTAGATGGATTCACAAGTGAATTTGACTAAACATTTAAACAATTAATTTCAATACTGTATAAACTATTTGGAAAAATAGGCAAAGAAAGAGTCCTACCAAATTCCTCTTTTGAAACAAATATGGTGCTGATACCTAAACCAGGAAGAGCAAAAAGAGAAATAAAAGTATAGATCAATTTCCCTAATGAATATTGATGCAAAAAATTCAAATAAAATACTAGTAAGGAAATAACAGTAATATATTACAAAGATCATATATTGTGAGCAGGAATGCAGGATTGGTTCAATATTAGAAAAATGATCAGCATAATTGACCATATCAATGACAAAACCAACAAAAATAATCACATGATTATTTCAATAGATGTAGAGAAAGCTTTTGACAAGATGCAACACTCATTCCTGTCAAAAAAATTAAAAGTGTAGGAATAAATGGATCTTTCCTTAAAATGATAAGTAGCTATCTAAAATCATCAGTGTGCATTACTTGTAATGGGCATAAACTAGAAGCCTTCCCAAGATGCCCATTATCACTCCAATTATTCAATATTGCACTAGAAATGCTAGCTATAGCAGTAAAACAAGAACAAAAATAAGGAATTAGAATAGGCAATAAGGAAACCAAACTGTCACTCTTTACAGATGATATGATGGTATACTTAGAGAATTCCAGAGAATGAACTAAAAAACTAATAATTAACAAGTTCAGCAACATTATAGGATATAAAATAAATTCACATAAATTATCAACATTTCCATATGTTACCAACAGAATCCAGCAGGAAGAGACAGAGAGAGAAATTCCATTTAAAATAACTGCAGATAATTTGAAATACTTGGGAGTCAACCTGCTAAGACAAGCTCAGGAATTATATGTACACAATTACAAAACATTTTTCACACAAATGAAGTCAGATCTAAACAGTTGGGAAAATATCAATTGTTTATGGGCAGGCTGATCCAATATTATAAAAATGGCAATCCTATCTAAATTAATTTATTTGTTCAGTGCTGTACCAATTACCAAAAATATTTTATAGAGCTAGAAAAAATCATAGCAAAATTCATCTGGAAGGTTAAGATTGTCAAGGGAATCAGTGAAAAAAAATGTGAAGGAAGGTACCTTAGCAGTATCTTGATCTCAAATTGTAGTCCTAAGTGGTAATCATCAAAACAATCTGATACTGGCTAAGAAATAGAGTGGTTGATCAATGGAATAGGTTAGGTATGCAATATATACTAGTAAATGACCGTAATAATTTAGTGTTTATATATATATATATATATATATATATTCCCAAAGATCTAAACCTTTCGGAAGAACTCACTTATTTGATGAAAACTGCTGGGAAAAACTGGAAAGCTTTTTGGCAGAAATCAGTTATAGACCAACATCTCACACCATATAGCAATATATGATGAACATGGGTACATGATTTTGACATAATGGGTAATGTCATAAGCAAATTAGAAGAGTGTGGAATATTTTGCCTCTCAGATTTATGGACAAGGAAAGGATTTATGACCAAACAAGAAATAGGGAGCATTATGATATGTAAAATGGATCATTTTTATCACATCAAATTTAAAAGGGTTAGCACAAACAAAACCAATGCACCCACATTAGAAAGCAAGCAGGAAACTGAAACTGGGGAAAATATTTTACAGCAAGTTTCTCAGCTAAAGGCCTCATTTCCAAAATATATAGAGAACTAAGTCAAATTTATAAGAATATGAGTCATTCCGCAATGACTCAGTTTTCAGAAAAAGAAATCAAAACTATTTATAGTCATATAAAAATGCTTTAAATCACTTTTGATTAGAGAAATGCAAATTAAAATGACTTTGAGGTATCACCTCATATCTATCACACTGATTAATATGATAGGGAAAATGATAAATATTGGAGGGGATTTGGGAACATTGGGACACTATTGCACTGTTGGTGGAGTTGTGAATTGAGTTAATCACTCTGGGGAGCAATTTTGACCTATTGCCAAAGAGCTATATAACTGTGCACCCTTTGACCCAGCAACACCAGTACTAGGTCTGTATCCTAAAGAGATCAGAGAAAAATGAAAAAGGACTTATATGTTTAAAATATTTATAGAAGTTTTTTTTTTTTTTGTGGTGCAAAGAGTTGGAAATTGAGGGGATGCCCATTAATTGAAGAATGGCTGAACAAGTTGTGGTATTATGATTGTGATGAAATACCATCATGTTATAAGAAATGATGAGTAGGATGCTTTCGGCAAAACCTGGAAAGACTTACGTGAACTGATGTAAAGTGAAATAAGCAGAACTAGGACAACACTGTACACAGTTATAGGAATATTGTGCAATGATCAATTGTGAATGATTTAACTGTTCTCATCAATACAAAGATCCAAGATAATTCTGAAGGGCTTATTATGAAAAATGCTATCCACTTCCAGAGAAAGGACTGATGGAGTCTGAATGCAGATTAATGTATGCTTTTCAATTTCTTTAATGTTCTTTTTTGTCTGAATTTTCTTTTTGTAATATGGCTAATATGGAAATGTTTTGCATGACTGCACATATATAATCTATATAAAATTCCTTACCTTCTCAATGGGTGTGTGTGTAAGAGAGAGTGGGAGAGAGTTTTGAATTCAAAATTTTAAAAAATGAATATTAAATGTTGTTTACATATAATTAAGAAAAAAGAAAAATAAAATTTAAAAGCACATCATCAAGTGGCCATTTAATCTATTTATGCAATAATACCAACCATGTCTAAAATATGCTCTCCTGTTTGTCGCTATCTATTCCTTCACAGCAATATTCTGGTGTAGGCTTAGATAATTGGCTACATATTTAAGATATTTAAATCTCTGCTATTTAAAATAAAAACTTATTTAATGAATGAAAATGAAATAACTCATTGCTTTGAAAATGATGACTATGCATTTTAAGTCATTGAAATATATAGAAAAAAGAGCACTGACACTGTAGTCATGGGAGCTGTGTTTAAATCTTGGCCCTTCTATTTATCACTAGTGTCACCTTGGACAAATGGCTTCATTTCCCTGGTCCTCCTTCAGTTTCCTCATCTGTGAATAAGAGGGTCCTCTTCATCTCCAAATCCCATCATTTCCTAGCAACAGGAACAGTAAGTGTCCATAGGGATAAATAGGTGCTACATTCATATGATGCTAGACTATCCAAGAGGTGGCCGTGAAGTTCTTTAATGCTCTTGGATGCTGTTTCTGGAGGTGGGTAAGGTGGAATGCTTTATAGAAAAATCAAGTTTCTTTTGTTTGTGGATAATAATAGACTCCCAGGACCGTTTTCTGATACTGGGAAAGGGAAAAGTGAAGGTTCTGGGAGTTAAAAGACAATTCTTTGAGGCTATTATTATCCTCGTATTACCCATGTGAAGGCTCCCAGATCTGACCAAACCACACTCCAATCTTTCCTGGACAGTCCCTAGGCTATTGTTTCTTTTTTGCTGCAGATGGTAAGTTTTCTATTCTTCTTCCAAATTCACCACACACATTTCATTTCTCCCTCTCTTCCATCTCTAAAATTCTATGATTCTATAATTCTAACCGACTGGGTTCTCCACATGAATTAATCAGTCTTTCTTCTCTTAACAGCAGTCTCAGCAGGGATATTGAAGCACAGAATGAACATGTCTGTTTTGCTTTCAGTGTTCCCATTTAATTCCCCAAACAGGGTTTGGGATGTGAAAAGTGCCCCAGCAATAAAATACCTTGGCCTTTATTACTACAGATAACTTGATATAAAGTAGTATGTACTCTGTTTGTATATTGATTTTCGTTAACAAGTAAATTAAACATTTCAGTCTTCTTAAGCCTCCATGAAATGTTTATGGTCCTATATAAAAAAAAAGGATGCTATGCCTAATACACAACCACAAATAGCTCTGTAATATTATTTTGTTTTTCTTTCCCTGTTTATGGTGGTTGTCCAGGAAATTTTTTTCTTAATTTTTTTTTTTTATTTTCCAAGAGTAGAAAGGCTGCTTTCTTCTTGCTCTGGGCATTTTTTCAGTAGCATTTATATGTCATAAACATTCTGCAGTATCTCTCTGGATTCATTTAGTAAGAAAGAAATAAGCTACAGTGAGATTTCAGAAGGGTGGAATGGGAGTTTTGCCTGGCAACTGAAATGATCTACATATTGGAATATGCTCATGACTTTCTTGCCTGTGGCATGTTTTGTGGTATATCTATCTTTTAAATACCTAATGTGATGCGTGCCTATTCATTGTTTCCTACTTAGAGAACTCCCCTCCCTCTTTCCCCCTTTCTTCCCACACCCTTCCCTTCTACTTCTATTCCAAGGAAAATGGGAATTTCAATATATTGGTATCACAGTGGTGCAGTGCCGAAATATTCCTGTTAGTCAGCAGAGGGTACTATGGGGCAAACAGAGATTCCACAGGAAGAAGGACGACATTTTGTCCATACTGTGCAATCCTGCTGGCTGCTGCTGATTGGCAATTGTTTTGAATAATAAAAACCATTGTTAACTGGGTCCTACTTCCTTGCGAGCATCTACAATTATAAACTTGTATAAACAACTGCACTCTCACTGTCCTTTCTTCCTCCTATAATTGTAGGGAAGAACAACATGATTGGTTGGTATTTAATGTCAAATGGGAGGCCTCCTGGTTTTTTGGATGGACATTTTTCTTTACGAGAGCAGGTTTAATACAGTGTATCAGATAATTTCAAACATCCAAGGATCACGACAGTTCAGAGGATGATAGATTTGGAACTGTATGGGAATTTAGAGATCATTGAGTCCAACCCCATCATTTCTTAGATGAGGGTACTGAGGCAAACAGGTGAAAGGACTTGCCCAGGGTCACTCAGTGTCTTGAAGTAGGATTTGAATCCAGGTCTTCCTGACTCCAAGTCTAGTTTCCTTTCCACTATGCCATGTTCACAGTCTCATAGACCTAGAATTTCAAATGACTTCAGAAGCTATCTGGTCCCTCTTTGTACAGAGGAGGAAACTGTTGCCTTATTCACACTGCTTCATTCTGCAGTTCTGAATGTGTAGACCCTCAGATATCCTATCCTTTAGGAAATGAGTGGGATTGTAGAAAGAGTCCTTGATTAGGAGTCAGAAAAACTAGGTTTCATTATGGTTCCAGAACTTTCCAGCTGTGACCTCAGGCAAGGCCCTTAACCTTTCTGAGATTCAATTTTCTCAGCTGCAGAATGGGAAGAATATCCTGCCTACTTTATAGGGCTGTTTTGAGAAGAGAGTGAAGTGTTCTGAAAATTCTAAACTTCACTATGCAAATATCACTATGCAAGTATCCTTGTTATTTTTAAATTTAAGCAGAGTAGAGTAATTTTTAATTGTGTTGTTTTCTTTCCTTGTCTATTAATGGGGCTTAACTAGGTGCTGACAAAATTGCTTACCTCACAGGCATTAACTGCTCTGAAAGTATGTGCTTAATATATCCCGGAGACAAAGTTGGAAATGAATGTTAATATAGGTCAAAATGTATAACAGGTAAGAAGATATTTTCAAAAGTAACATGATGCCATGGCAAGATATTAGTGGACATTTTTGACTTCTTGGAACATCAGCCATAATAATTGACCTGAAAAGCAACACAACATCATTGGGTTGAGTACAGCATGATGTCTGACTCACAGACATGTTCATACATCAGGTCTTCTTCTATGAAGCCTCTCTAGTTGGAAATCCATACTTTAGACAGCTTTTCCTTAGATAATCTCTTTTCTCAAGAGTGCAGAGACACATTTCACTTGTTGGCTATCAGTCTGATGGTCTAACAGCTAAGAGGTTTTCAAAACTGTTCGTTTATGGAGTGAAGGAAACTGGAAAATTGATATGACTCAGTCTTTAAGCTGTTGAATTCTTTGTTGTAACAGAAGCACATACTGTTTGGGAAATGTCTGAAATAGTGGTGTGGTTACTGAAGTGGGGGGCAAGAGAGAAGGGGGAAAGAAGGCAGAGCTTGCGGGTCACTTGGTATTGTCTCACCAACCTACAGAGGCCTAGCTAAGAATCTCAAAGATAACCTGTTTTACTGTTCCAAAATTAGATAATGTTGACATGTAAAAGTGTATCTATATTTGTCTATTCTACATCCGAAAAGCAGATCTAATTTTAGCCAGCATTTACATAGCGCTTTAAAGTTTGCAAAACAACATACCTCATTTGATCCTCACAACAACCCTAGAAGGTAAGTACTGTTGTTATTTTCATTTTATAGATTGAGGAAACAGACAGAGAAAGGCTGAGAAAGATTACCTAGGATCACACAGCTAGTAAGTGTCTGAGGCAGGATTTGAACTCAGGTCTTACAGACTCCAAGCCAGCGGTTTTACTCAATGTGCCAGCTAGCTGCCCGAAATACCAACATAACAGTTGAATCCAGTACTGTATGGTAGAGGGGATATCCTTGGTATATGGAGATGATGCCACTAATTACCTTTATGGCATGTGTTTCAGTTTCTTTTTGAGTATTGGGGAAGAAAGGATCTGTGCTTGATCTTTCATATTTTCTTATTTGGTTTCCCTTGTGATAAACTCTGTGCATTTATGAAAGATTGAGCATAAAGCAACATATCATAATTGTTGTTCAGTCATGACTCTATTTTGGGGTTTTCTTGGCAAAGATACTGGAATGGTTTGTCATTTCTTTCTCTAACTCATTTTATAGATGAAGAAATGGAGACCAACAAAGTTAAGTGACTTGCCTAGGATCACACAACTTATAAATTTCTGAGGCTAGGTTTGAACTTAGGTATTCCTGACTCCAACCCTGGTGCTAAATCCACTACTCCACCTAGCTTCTTACTCTGGGCTAAGTTAACTGGCCTACAGGAGAACTGAACTTGTGACCTATGCTTTTTAAGTATTCTTCTCCACTGACCCAAGTTATCTAACTCTAGATTTTACTGATAGCTTCAAGGAAAGATGCTAATTGTGTGTGTGTGTGTCTAAACTGAGACTACTACCCTTCCCCCATACAGAGTGACAAATGAAAATTCTCAATTAAGGCTTTCTTTTCTTGGAAGTTTCACTAAATAGACACAGACAACGGTCATTGCTAAGAATAGGTATATCTCAAAAAGGGAGGATGATGTGGGCTAGAAGCTAGGAAAAAAAATCCTTGCAGCACAAATTCCATAAAGAAAAATTCACTTTAAAGGGATTGTAGTTGCAGTTCTGTCACCATGTGACCTCTGGTGAGTTAATTCATCTCTTTGAGTCCCAGCACCCCATCTGTGAAATGGGTGATGGTAGTGTGAGAAATGACTATTTCTGTCTTTTTTTTAAACAAATGCTTTAACTTCTGTTTTACATCATTCATTGCCGCCAGATTTTGAGTTACAATTATTTTTCCCTCCTGTTTTTCCCCTACCCACCTTCCCAGAATAGAAGTCCCACAAGATATCCTCCAATCTGCTCTCTCCCATACCCCCTTTGACTTTTCCATTAGAGGAAGGTGAATCTCTGTGTCCCAATGCCTACACATCTTATCTCCCAATTACAAGCAAAAGAGTATTAATAATAGTATTTATATATATTTGAAACATTTAATCTTAAGACCTCGAATTTCAGATCCATTCCCTTCCTCCCTTGTCACCCATTCCCTCTGGGAAGATAAGTAATTCAGTATATGTTGTACATGTCTAGCTGTGTAAAACATTACCATGGTAGATATATTGTACAAGGCTGCTTATAATTCCCTCCCACTCATCCCCCCCCCCCGCCCCCAAACTGGTCCATTCCCTACTTGATCCTGTCCCTTTTCTATAGTGGGTACTTCCAACCTCCCTTCCCCCCAAGGATGCCCTCCCATCCATCATCCCTCCTCTCGTCCCCCTTCCCCCTATTCTGCTGCAGGTTGAGATATCCCATTTAGTATGTATGTCATTCTCTCCCTGAACCAAATTCAATGAGAATGTGGTTTTGCCTTTTTGCCTTCCTATTCTCCCCCTCCCCTGCAGCCACTTCCCCTTGCTTCTTCTACATGAGATAGTTTACCCTACCCAGTCTCTCCCCATCTCCTCTTGCCACTTTCCTCTCTCACCTCATAATTTCACCCTTTGAGTACCCTCCCTTCCCAACAAATTCAACCTATGCCCTCTATCCATGTATAACTGTAAACATATATACACACATTCCCATATGTATTCATATGACCACAACCCCTTCTTCCATTATTTTCATAGTGAGAAAGATTTCATCAGTCATAGTTATTGTTTTTCCATATAGGAATGTAAATAGTTCAACTTTGATAAGTTCCTTTTGATTTCTTTTCCCTGATTACCTTCTCAGGCATCTCTTGCTTCTTGTGTCTGGATGTCAAATTTTCTATTCAAGTCTGATTTTTTCCTCAAGAATGCTTGAAAGTCCTCTATTCCACTGAATGACCATATTTTCCCCTGAAACAAAATACTCAGTTTTGCTGGGTAGGTGACCCTTGGGTTCATTCCCAGTTCTTTTGCCCTCTGGAATATCATGTTCCATGCCCTTCAATCCCTCAGTGTAGAAGCTGCCAGGTCCTGGGCTATTCTGATTGTGTTTCCACAATATTGAAATTCTTTCTTCCTGGCTGCTTGGAGTATTTTCTCCTTGATCTGGGGATTCTGGAACCTGGCTATAATATTCCTGGGAGTTTTCTTTTTGGGATCTTTTCAGGAGGTGATCTGTGGATTCTTTCAACCTCTATTTTGCCCTCTGGATCTAAAACATCAGGGCAATTTTCCTTGAGAATTTCTTGAAGGGTGATTTCTAGGTTCTTTCTTTGATCATAGCTTTCAGATAGTCCAATAATTTTTAAATTGTCTCTCCTGGATCTATTTTCCAGGTCAGTGGTTTTTCCCATGAGATATTTCACATTGCCTTCTAATCTTTCATTTGTTTGGATCTGCTTAACAGCATCTTGATTTCTCATAAAGTCATTAGCTTCCATTTGCTCCAGTCTAACTCTGCAGGCATGAATCTCCTCAGTGAACTTTTGAGATTCTTTTTCCATCTGGCAAATTTGACTTTTTAAGGCATTCTTCTCTTCATTGCCCTTTTGGGCCTCCTTTGCCATTTGAGTTAGTCTATTTTTTAAGGTGTTGTTTTCCTCAGTCAGGCTGTTGACCCTCATTTCATACTTTTCCTGCATCCTTCTCATTTCTCTTCCCAATTTTTCTTCCACTTCTCTTATTTGATTTTTAATGTCCTTCTTAAGGTCCTCTATGGCCTGTAACCCGCTCATGTTTTCCTTTGGGTCTTTTGGATCAGGATTTCTGACCTCACATCCCTCCTCCTGTTCCATGCTTCCATCCTCTTTGCCCCCAAAGTAGGAGTCTAGGGTTGCATTTTTTCTGTTTAATTTGTTTCCTTTGCCTTGGCATGTTGCCACTTAATTACTTGACTTTTGGGCTTGTTGCCACAGTATGGCTCTGCCACCAGACAGGGGGCCAGACAGGGGAACTTTCGTCCCAAATGTGTGTGTGTGGGGGACAACTTCCGTTTCTGGCAAGCTGGAAACCCACCCATGACCTCCTCCCCAGATCACAATCCAGATCCAGGGAGGCTAAAGCAAGAGCGATTACCCCCCCAAGACTGATCGTTGGATCTCCCTAAAGTTTGCAGGCCAGGAGCTGGAGCTGACTCTGAAAACTACAAAATGGTGTGTCTCCTCAGCGGCTTCTGACGTGTTCCCCAAATACTGGTCCCAAAGTCCATAGGGCACTAACCTCTCACTTTGTCCTAGGCATGTCTATGTTGATAATTCTGGAATCACCACAGCTGCTGGTGTTCTGGGGTCCCTCCAGCTGCCTGCTGGCCCTGATGCCCTGGGGCTAAAACCACGACTCAAGCGGACCTATGCTTGGCTCCCCACGCACTGCCCGCTGCGCTGCCGGCTCCCAGAGCGCTGTGCTGGTCCTTCCTGCAGGGCTGCTGCGCTGTCCTCAGCGGGAGGTTAGCTTCTCTGTGTCGTTCTGTGGGTGCTGGGTCTCCAGAAGTTGTTCAGAGTCCCTTTTTACATAGTTTGGAGGTGATCTGGGGGGAGAACGGCTTGGACGCGCTGTTTCTACTCTGCCATCTTGGTTCCGCCCCGACCATTTCTGTCTTATAGTTAATAACTATTTATTGTATTAGGACCAAGGTTTTCCCATTTTCTACTTCCTCATTCAGAAACCAACTCATGTGAAATTTCTCTTAGAGACTCATTCAGGTCAAGATCTAATCAGATAGTAAAAGAAATTCTCAGTAAATTCTCAGTAATGGGTGTATTCCTGTTCATTGTGTTTGCTCAGACAGGTCTGGAGAAGGTTGATTCTCCCTGTTAAGACAGGTGATATGAAAATTGATGTCCCTTTGACCAAGATTTGAGTGACCTAAGTCATATACCCCAAGAGCTTCATTTTAATATAGCCTACCCCATCTTTGTGTTAACCAGTCTCAGGTGATTGCTACCCCTCAAGAATACCTCCTCTTTGAAAGGCATATAAACTGTGACCCCATCACTGTTATTGGTTTTTGGTCTAAGAGAGATGACCAACTGACCATTCCTTTTATAAAGAACCTATTGACCTTATTAATACAATGATTAAATTACCCAGAAACTACGTCTCTTGAACCTTTTAATCATCACAAGAGCACGTAAATTCTCAGGACCATTCTACCTCTAAGATTCTGTGATGGATGTTTTAACCTTAGGCATTACAAAAAGGAAATAATTTTCCTTTAACATTTCCAGAGGAGTCACAGAAGCTTGGTGTAGGCACATGAAATAGCTGGGAGTAGAGGAAGCAGAAAATGAAGCCCAAGGCATGTGACCTTTACCAATGCTTTGGGTTTTTTTTTAAGGAGTGATAATTTATGAACATTTGAAGGATCTGTGTTTCTGGCACTAGGGGAGGCTTTCCCCATGCATTTTGTAATCTATCAGTTTAGTGAAGACACTTTGCAGAGGTGTTAGAGGGGACACAGAGGAAATTTACCTTCCTGCTCAGGACCACAGAACTGGTGAGCGTCCCAAGAGGAATCTGAATCCAGGCTTTTCTGACTCTAAGCCTAGAGCTCTATTCACTGCCCCCATGTTGCTTTTAAAGCTATAATAATGTTTTTTATCTTTACTGTATGTATATGAAACTCTACAATTTCCCTGTCCTTTTATCACAACAACCCTGTGAAATAGATTGACCAAACCACATTATTTCCACTTTACAAACTAACTTGAGTGTCAGAGAGATGAGTACAAAGTAAGTTAATCAGTGTGGATAGAGCCCTGCATTTTAAATTCGGGGAGTCCTTGGCTCTAGTACCACCTCAGGCATTTATTAGTGTGATCCTGAGCAAGTCACTTAACCTCTATGGGCTGCAGTTTCCATTTCTGCAAAATAAAGGATATGAACATCATGGCCTCCAACGTCCCATCCAATACCATAGCTATGATCCTAAGTCAGAGCAGGATTTGAACACAGGCCTTTCATAATTCCAGGTAAAAAATTCACTCTACACAACACTGCTTGATTAAGAAATGAGTCATTAGCTCTATGGAAAATGGAAACCAATATGTTGGCAGCACCATCCTTTTTTTTTATTTGTGCTATTTTGAGGTGGGGGCTTCTGTATTGAGATTGCTATTTGTGATAAGCTTACCTTGATTCCCTTCACCATCCACACTGCCTGCTCTTCCCTGTCCTCTCCCTGCCCCCAAACTCTCCTCCATGCTTTTTGATCCCCACCAGCCCCATCATTCTCCTTCCACTCCCACTTCTGGTTTAGACAAGTGATTTGAGGGGGCGGTTGGGTGCTGGAGGTAGCAAATTGGTAAATGTACTTTTTTAAAGTGTCAAAGCAGCTGTGCCAGAATGAAGATCGTGTTCCAAAGGTTGAAGCTCATTATCGGTATTTTTTGGACATGTGCACTCTTGACCCTGATAATAAAGAAAATGTGATGCTGTCAGGGTTATAGATGACTGTGGAAATGACTCCAGAGAGCTGATCAGAGAGGGGGTGACTCATAGCTAGATCACCACCAGACACCAACTGGCTCACTTTGCTGAAAAATTTATGTTATAGGCCTGTTCTAAATGTTAAGTGGTTGTGGCACATTCTGTTCACCCTGTTTGGAGAATGGCCAAGTGAAATTCACTCCTACTTGGAGTCTGTCAACAGCCTGCTACTACCAGTAGGGCTGTTAACATTGTGGAAGCATGAGCAGCATTTACATACTGCCATCCACCCACGGGCCTAGGAGCCTTCTGCACCCTACTCCCAATCTCTCACCTGAACCTTTACTCTTCCACTCTAGAAAGTGAAAAGCAGCATTAGTCTCTACTTTACAGGAGGAAAAACTGAGCCATGAGGTGCTAAAGTGTCCAAGTTTATAAGGAGATAAAAGAACTGAGAACAGAAGGGAAGGGAAACAGCATTAATTTCTACTTTACAGAAGGAGAAACTGAGTCATGAGGTGCTAAGATATCTAAGTTCAGTAAGGAATTAGAAGAAGAACTGAAAAGGTAAGGGGAGAGAAGCTGAGGGAAGGGAAGCAGCATTATCTTCTACTTTACAGAGGGAGAAACTGAGTCACAAATTGCTTAAGTATTCAAATTCAGGAGGGAGTTAAGAAAGCAGAACTGAGAAGGGAAAAGAAAGGAAAGGAGACATTTATTAAAGACCTACTATGTTCCAGGCCCAGTGTTTTTTTTTTTAACAAATCTCATTTGATCCTTACAACAACCCTGTGAGTTAGATGCTATTATTATCTTCATTACATCTAAGGACACCAACATAGGCAGAAGTTAAGTGACTTGCCTATGTAATAAGTTTCTGAAGTCATATTTAAATTCAGGTCTTCCCAACTGTAAGCCCAGCTCTGTCTTTTGAGGGAAGGTTCAGAAAAACACAGAATTTAGAGTAGAAAAGGACATCAATTCCCTAATCCCACACATACAAAAGAATTCTTCACTATTACTACTCTATAAGTCATCGTACAGATTCTTTTTGAATTACCTCCAATGAGTGGTAATTTATCACCTCCCTTGGCAGCTCATTCCACCTTTGGACAGCTCCAATTCTTAGGAAGTTTGCAGTCTTTTTGCAGCTTTTACCCAGCACTCTTGTTTTTGCCTTATGGGGCCAAACAGAAAAGTTTTTTACCATTCCTTTTCCACACTAGCTCTCTGTCCTACAGACTAGACAGGCCCAGTTTCTTCAACTGATCCTCATATGATGGATTCAAGACCCTTCATCATCCTGGTTGCTGTCCCCAGGAAACTTTCCATCCTATTACTATCCTTCCCTCAAAAGCCAGAGTTGGGCCTACAGTTGGGAAGACCTGAATTTAAATATGATTACAGCCCAAGAAAAAAAAATTAGATTTAGATGTTGTTTAAATCTGCCTCCATTTATGAGCTATTTAGCAAAGCTTAAAGCCTTAAAATGCTATATCATGTAGTTAGTTCCAGAGCCCCTAAAACAAGGTATCAGTGCCTTTTTAACTTTATTCCCTTCCCCCAAACCTTACCCCCCATATTTAATCCTTTAGTGGAATGAAGGATGTGTAGTTTCTCTTACATAAACTCTTCATAGGCAGGGCTTCTGTTTGGTCCTTCTTTTATGCCCATAGCACCTTGCACAGTGAACATAGTAGGTCCTTACTAACTGATGAATTGATTAGAAGATGGAAGCTGACTGAGAATGTTGACTCTCAGATTTGATATTGCTTTAAGATGATGAAGTGCTCCAAATGTGCTTTCCACATAATGTTTGCCATTGGTACCTTGTCCAAGTCAATGTGTGATTGAATGTTTGAATGACTGGTATCACACATCAATGGAACTCTAGATACCAACTTGTCATCCTTGGTATCCTTGATGGGGAGGGGTGGGAAGCTTCTGAAATAAGTATAGTTGGGCAAGAATGCAGTTGGCACACATTTGAATAGGAGAAAAAGGAAGGGAAAAGAAGGAGGATGTAAAGATTATGCTTAGGAACATAGGATTGGAACCCACCACTTTCACATAAAAGTATTTTAAAATATTTAAAAATTTTGATAGTATTACATTTTTTCCAATTACATGTAAAGACAGTTTGCAACATTCACTTTTGTAAAATTTTGAGTTCCAAATTTTTCTCCCTCTCTCTCTCATCCCTTCTCCCCAAGCTAGCAATCGATCTGATATAGATGATATATGTACAGTCATGTCAATCTTATTTCCAAATTAAACATGTTATGAAAGAAGAATCAGAACAAAAAGGAAAGATCACAAGAAAGAAAAATACAAAAAACAAAAAAAGTGAAAATAGTATACTTTGATCTGCATTCAGACTCTGTAGTTCTTTCTCTGGATATGGTAAAAATTTTCCATGATGAGTCTTTTGGAATTGTCTTAGATTATTGTATTGCTGAGAAGAGCTAAGTCTATTATAGTTAATCATCACATATTGTTGCTGTTGCTGTGTACAATGTTCTCCTGGTTCTGCTCATTTCACTCAGAATCAGTTCATGTAAGTCTTTCCAGGTTTTTCTTAAATCCACCTACTCATCATTTCCCATAGAACAATAATATTCCATACATTCATATACCACAACTTGTTCAGCACTTTCCCAATTGATGGGTTTCCTTTCAATTTCCAAATTTTTGCCACCACAAAAAGAACTGCTATAAACATTTTTTGTATATTTATGTCCTTTCTCTTTTTATATGATCTCCTTGAGATATAATGATGAGATATAATGATGATATTGCTGGATCAAAAGGTATGCAGTTTGGTTGACCTTTGGACAGTTCCAAATTGTTCTCCAGAATGGTTGGATCAATTCACAACTCCACCAACAATGCATTATTGTTCCAATTTTCCCACATCTCCAACATTTATCATTTTCCTTTTCTGTCATATTAGCCAATCTGAGAGGTGTGAGGTGGTACCTTAGAGTTGTTTTAATATGCATTTCTCCAATCAATAGTGATCCAGAGAAAAGCCACTAGTTTAAAAGGAAACTTGGTCTCAGAAAGAGTTTCCAAGTCAGGCTTAGAGATGCAGTTTCAAATGAAGATTTGAAGAGTAGAAGAATTGTGGTTTTGATAGTCATTAAGTATCATTTTATTATTTGTTGGTCTGTGAGAGGCACTAGTGGCATAGCAAATAGAGTATCAGGCTTGGAGTCAGGAAAACTCATCTTTCTGAGTTCATATCTGGCCTCAGACTCTTACTAGCTGTATGACCCTGGGCAAGTCACTTAACCCTCTTTACCTCAGTTTCTTTATCTGTGAAATGAATGGGAGAAGGAAATGGCAAATCACTCCAGTATCATTGCCAAGGAAACCTCAAATGGAGTTACAAAGAGTCAGACATACAATAAAAAAGAGAGGCAGCAGTAGCAGAGAACAGAAGGCCAACCTTGAATCAGGAAGACTTGGGTTTAAGCCCTGCTTCTGAAACCCATGTGACTTTAGCTTTGTGACCTTGCCCACATTGCTTAAACTTAGAGTATACCAGGAAACTTTCTGAGACTGTAAATTAGAGAGACCTGTGGGTCTACAGCTGTGATGGGAGTGTCAATACTAGGAATCCCCCACCAGGATGAAATCATGAGTCTGTGATGGCAGTTGTTCTCAAAAGATGTCCAGAACATTTCATTAGGTGTGATGCAAAATGTCACCTTTCACCAAGAAATATGTATGTTCCTCATCTATAAAACGAAAGCGTTGACTCCTAAGGTTCCTTCTGAGGTTTGCTTTATGAGTCTTAGTCATTTAACCTCTATGGGCATCAGTCTCCTTTTCTCTAAAAACGAGTGAGTTGTACTAGATGGCATCTGAGGTCCCCCCTAATTCTAGATCTAAGAATACCACATTGTAAGCAACATTTTGAGAACCATTGGATCACAGCCTATGCCTTTGGGTATATTCCTGGGAAAAACAAGACTATATTTCAATATTTGATGATCCTAAAATATGTTTATTCCCATTCCACAAGGGACTTAAGTAGAACCTCAGATAAGGCATTCTATCTACCTTTAGTTGGATATATGCTCAGTTTTCTGTTGATCATTTCTTTGCAGATGAACCTTATCTTCTTTTTCTTTTTTTCTCCTGTCTATCCACACATTTATGGAATAATAGCTTAGAGCAACTGTGCATTAATTTCACCAATAAAAATTGCAGTAATTCTTCAATCATCACATATTTATCTTAGAATAAGAGGAATATGAGAAGGAAGACATTGAGTAGGTAGTCCTTGACTTTCCTTTGGATTTATGGGACTGCCCCAATCTTATTGACAAGATAACACAAAGCTTTTCACCTCTACTCTTTCCACTTATAATGGATTTTTCCCTTGGAAGATTCCCTCCCCCCACACTGCCCTGATCCTTAAGCCAGTTTGCCATGGTATGCCATGTCAGAAATCATATTTCATAGGGTGGAAATATTGCCCTGCAATCTTTCATTTAATATCTTTTCAGCTCAGTGCCCACAGCATCCTATAACCACCTTCCATTTTGGTTCCTGTGCTTCATAATCCATAACCCAGGCTTTTGTTACTCATTTGTTGTTTATATATGAGCTCTGAAGATAATGTACAAACAACCTTGTCAGCATTAAGGTATCATGCTCTGAACTGGAAAAGCACGGAGCTAAAATGTGACTAGTGTAGGACTTGGTTAATTAGCACCAAGTGAATGAGGAGACCCAGAGCTCCTTAACTAAATCTGGCAAATTAACATGCAAAAAAACACCTGCCATAAATCCTCAAGGCTTGTACTACCTTCCAGAATGTAGTTTGTTCATTTAATTGGACAAGTCCCAGTTAGTTTAGGTAATTTATGACAGAACTCCGTGGTTTGTTAATGAATTTGCCGTTGTGTATACTTTGTGAATATAGTGGCATCTGCGTGCTTGGAGAGTGCAACCCAGTCTATGGGAAAGGACTCCGTCCAGGTTTTAGCTGATGGACCACCCCAAGGTCTTCTCCATAGTCAAGTTTGTGGGAGATAAACATAGCTGCATGTACATTGACACATACTGTGTCACACCAGGGCCAAGGGAATGGGTAGATTTCAGACACTTAGTAGAAATTTCAGGACTAGAAACAGGACAAAGAAGCTATAACTGATAAAGAATATTTCTTAATCCAATTGATTCAACACATACCTGTTGAATACTTGCTATGTGTAAAATAGCATGCTAGATTAGATGCCTTAGAAGAATTTAAAGAGAAATAAGGCAAGTCCTTGCCCTGACTAGCTTATAATCAAGCAGAGTGAATAAGATGCATGTTCTGTTAGTAAGAGGTAGCCTGGCTTAGTGAATAACAAGTTGGTCTTGGAGCTAGGAAGTCCTGGCTTCAAGTACTACCTCTGACACAGGTTGGCTGAGTGGTTCTGGGCAAGTCACTTAACTTCTTAGGACTCTAGGCAACTCTCTATTACTCTGAGTTGCAAAGAAAGTACAACCTGTACTGGCAGAGGGAGTTTTCTCATTTGGGAGTTCCTTATACCAATGAAACCATGGCTCTAGTCCCTATCCTTTTCCAAAAGTTATGTAGCAAAATTGAGAACAGTAAGTGAGATTTTCAAGGAATAAAGACCATTTTTTTTGCTACTGGAATTAGGGAAAACCTTGTGGAGGAGGTGACATTTGAGCTGGAGTGTGAAGGATGGGGAGGATTTCAGTAAGTAGAAATAATAGGGAGGGGGAGGGGGGAAAGGAAGGCAAAGAATTTGTGCAATATTATGGAGCATGTTTTGTTTGGGATGTGGAGGACATGAAAGGGAGTAATAGGAGATAATTGTCAAAGGTAGGCTGGTACCAGATGGGACCAATAATTAAGTATATTCCCTTAGGATGTAAGCTGTTGGGGGGAAGAGCTGTTTGTCTTCATCATTCTATTTCTCAGTACTTAGCACAATGCTTGCATTGTAGCAGGTGCTTAATAGATGCCCGCATATGATTGTGGAGGGCCTTGAATGATAGGCTAAGTATTTTCATTTCATCTTTCTTCAGTACCAAAGAGTTTTTAATAGTACAATGATGTAGTCATAAGTATATATAGCTTTAATCTGGAAGGTATATGAAAGGATAGATTGCAGGGAAATGAGACTGGATCTGGGAAGCCTAATTAGGAGGTTACTGCAATACTAGGTGGGGGGCTGAGGGCATGGGATGTTGCATTTCTTGTTATACTTGGTTGATGTGTTGTTTAGATTGGCTGATTTTTTCTTTTGGTTGTTGTAAGGATGGCTCTCAGATTGGAGATGGGGAGAGATATATTTGGAAATGAAAGTGATGTGAAAATTAAAGATATCAATAAAAGAAAAACTAAAAAAGAAGCTATTGCAATAGTACAAGGGAACAATAATCAACCAGAAGAATTATAGAATTTTGAAACTGGAAATTTCTCATTTTATAAATAAGGAAACTGAGGTTCCCTAAATTAAATAACTTGTCCAAAGTCACAAAGTCCCTGCACATAGAAAGAGCTTAATAAATATTTGTTGATGTGGATTGGATGCTAACCTTAATTTAAAGGAAAGATCAAAAAGTAGAGAAGCCAGGCATGGTAGTGGGCTGGAGCTAGGGAGGTCAGGATGATGACAAGGATTAAAAGCCAGGAAGTCAATTAGGTGTGAGGAAGGGTACAGATACCCTTCAAGGGTCTGCAACCATGAAAGTAGTCAAGAATGAGAAAACAGGTTTAGGTAAGACCTAGATCTAGGCATGAGAAACCAGATAAAGAATAAAGACACAAAATATCAACACAAACTGAGGCAACTTAAAGCCAAAGCAAGACACTTAAAAAATGTCTTTTGCTAGGCAACTAGATAAAATAGTGGATAGAGTACCAACCCCGAAGTTAGGAAGACCCGAGTTCAAATCTGGCCTCAAACATTAGCTGTGGGATTCTACAAAAGTCACTTAACCCTGTATTCCATAGTTTTCTCATATGTAAAATGAGCTGGAGAAGGAAATGGCAAACCACCCCAGTGTCTTTGCCAAGAAAACCCCAAATGGGGTTACACAGAGTCAGACAACTGAATAATAACAACAAAGGCAGAAATCAATCTTAGGATATTCCTATCAAAATTCTGAAAAATGGAAGAGGTGAGTCACATTAATTCTGATAGAGTGAGGTTTATGAGCTTGAGAAGAAGGCTAATCTCTGATAAAGAAGTTTTTATTTTTTTTACTAAGCTGAAGTTGGAACCAGTGTTGCTTAGTTCATGACAATCACTGATATTTTTGGGATACGGTAGGACATGGAAATCAATTCAATGATCCCATGTTCTTCAACCATTTGACCCTGTTTGGAGCTATGTTACACATGGGCATGCATGCAAACACACATGAAGGCACTTGCATGCTCACACACACAACTTGAACATGCAAGCCATTCTACTTTCTCATTCTGCTCTGTGGTCACTTTCAATTTCTTCTTCCTAATAAAATATTGGCAGAGAGGAGTCAGGAAATGTCATCATGAGAGGCCAAGAGAGGGGCATTATGGTACAGTGGGTTTGAAGTCAGAGGATTTGGGTCAAATCCTGACTATGCCAATGTCCCACCTGGGTGACTTTTGGCAGATCATTTAGCTTCTCTGTTTCTTCAGCTATAAAATAAGGAGGATTGACCAGATGGTCTCTAGGGATTTTTCTACTCAAAATCTCTGATCCTTTTTATCTTCCCCATTAGAATATAGGCTTCCTACAAGTAGGGGATATTTTGTGAATTAAATTTATGTCTCCAGTGCCTAGCAGAGTTTCTGACACATAATAGACACTTAATAAATGCTTGTTAATTGATGGATTCTGTTTTTGTTGTTCACACCATGTCACTACGTTTGGGGAAAGAAGGGTCTTCACAACTAATTTTAAAAAGGGGCAGACTATAGATGTGGGTACTTGAGTCTTCCTGTTTTAGACCAGGTTTATCACTAAGGAACTTTTACAAGTTTTAATTCAACAGACTTGGCTTGTAAATAAGCTATTCTGGGTGGAAGAAGGAAGAATGAAAAAAGCAAAGAAGGAAGGATGTACAGGGTGCTGAGAAGGGGCCCCTGACTCAGTGCTGGACTTGAGACCAAAAAGAGCCAAGAGCAGACTAGCCACAAGCTAGTCTTACATTTTGCTCAAATGTCAGGCCTATGGTAGTTTCTATTTGGGGGTCTTCATTTTGTTTTCTCCAGAGCAATCAGCTGGAAACTTCACCAGTTTGTGAGGAAGCAGAGCAATTCAAGCTAAATCTTTCTCAGAATTATAGGATTCTACAGACAAAAAGGGGTTTTCAGAGGTCATACAGTTTAAACCCCACCAGAAGTATATATATCCCTTTAAAACACTTTCAACAAGTCATTATCCAACCTCTGCTTAAAGATTTCCACTGGCAAAGTACTCACTCTTAAAGGAATTTATTTAATTATTAAACAATTTTAATTAGGAAGCTCTTACTTTTATTGAACAGAAATCTATCTCCTTATATTTTCCATTCATTGGTCCTAACTCTGCTCTCTGGGACCAAACAAAATCAAGCAAATCCTTCCTGCATGTCTCAGGATCAAATATTTGGAGTTGTTTGATTATGTTCAATTCAGTCCAACTTATTAATGACCTACTATGTGCAAAGCATTGGAAGTACCAAGATCAAAACAAAACAGTTGCTATCTTCAAGGTGTTTATATTCTACTAGGGAAATATAACATTTATAGAAATTAGTTAATACAAATGTCAACCTGAAACCAAGAGGAATATCATAGTAGCAATAACAAGGGTTTTTAACTGAGGCAAAGAGAGTGCAAGAATGCCCAAAAGAAGCTCAAGGGGGAGGATAAAAATACACTACAACAGGGAGTTGTTAAGTTGTTTTGCAAAATAGCCAAAGGTAGGGGAGTGATTGACATCTGGTCAGAACACCTGACTCTAGTTGTAGAGAGTTTCCACAGATACCCCAAGACCTACTAACCATGAGATTTGTGAGGTTCAGGTGATGTGGGGGTCAGGGAATTCAGGGAGTCCAGGAATCCGAACAGCCAGAGTCCCTGGAAAGCAGTCTGGAATTAATTCAAGGACTCAGGCATTCTCGAAGTCAAGATAGCAAAGATTTATTGATACACTATACAGCAGACAAGAGTTCTTAGGGAACCTACAACTTTAGAGAGCTACAGTTAAAGTTTATATAGGTAGTACAACCTAAGCCAAATATGCTAATTAGGTGAGTCAGGGTGGGATCAGGGAGGAATTAAGGAGTGGTCAGTTCTTAAAGGAATATGCACTTTAATATCTACTACACTGGTGTATTGCCCAGAATTTATTAGGAAATAGCCTGAGGGGGGGCTGCATGGCGGTGTGGTTTTAGGTTTGAAACATCATTAAGTCAGCTGGTGGTCAGGGCTGACCAAGCTGCCACACATCAAAGTCACGTTTGACAAGATGGATGTTGGGAGTATAAATATGTCCCAAGCCTAAGGCATACATAATGAGGGATTCAGGATGTATATAAATGAGCTAGGAAGATATTTATAGATAATCGAATGAAGGATTCATAGGTGTAACTTGTTATTGTACCAAGGGGAGATAAAGATTTGGCTGGGGCTTGTTCATGAAAGGTTGCTAGGCAGAGTACTGGCACTGGGAGAAAGGAGATTTGGGGCTAGGGAGAGATGTGATTTTAACAAACTGGGGTTCAAACACAGGCACCCAAGCACCCACATCAAAGGGAGCCCCTTCTGATCTCTGCATTCAACACAAAGGGATTTCAAGAGGAAGAGAATGCTACAAACAAGAGAGGATCAGGAAAGGCATCATTTAAGAGGTGGCCTCAGACTTGTGTTTTGGGCAACTTCGATAAAGACTGTTACATGATGGAAGTAAGAAGGGAGGGCATTCCAGGCATGGGTGACCATCTGGGTAAAGACATAAAGGCAGAGGACAGACTTGTCATGTATATGAAACAATTAGCAAGCTAGTTTGACTAAAATAGAGTGTTGTTTGCCCTTCATTCTTGAAGAAAACTGTGACATGGGGAAAGTGATGTCATGACTTGCAAGTGAATTGGATTTAAGTGAGGCAGGGCTGTACAAAGTCACCAGCCTCACTTTCTCCTCTGGACTCATCTGTGTCTAGGATGACTGGGGATGGCCCTAGATGGAGTGGGAGACCTTGGCCTTTTTAAGCTAAGGTCTTTTCTAGGTCTCAGTTTGTCTGAGGCAACAGCCATTCAGTGATTAAGGCTAGGCAAAGAATGGCCTCTTTTACCTACTTAAAAAAAATCAGTCTGGGAAGGGAAGAGCTTTAGGTTTCTGGCCCAAACAGAAAGAATTGCTATTTATACTCATTCTGAGCCATCAGAGTCCAAACAATGACCAAGTGAGGCTTGGGCCGGGACCTATTGTTGGCTAATCAATGAGAGTCAGAGTGATTTGGGTTTAAGGCATGATCCTGAAAAAAAGAACTCTAGTGAGGTTTCAGTGATCCAAATTTATATTTCTTTGGGCAGAGCACCTGCTGGTAAGGGTATGATTCCATATGTGGTCAGAGGGAAAGGAGGAAAGGAGAGGATTGGGGGAGAGGAGAGAAAGAAGAAAGGAGGGAAGGAAGGAAAGAGGGAATGAAGGAAGAAAAAAGGAAGGAATGAAGGAAGGAAGGAACAAAGGAAGGAAGAAAAGGACTAAGGAAGGAGGGAAGGAAGGAGTTGTGTTGCTCAACTGGAACTGACCAGTTGGGTCCCCAGTGGGGCAGCTACTACTGCTCATGGATTGTACTGTTGATTATTGTTTATCCTTTGTTCTTGAAGAGGATCATGATTTTGGGAAGGCTACATCATGACTTGCAAGTGAATTGGATTTAAGTGAGGCAGAGCTGTGCAAAGTCACCAGTCTCACTCTCTCCTACTGAGTAAATAAAATAATCTGGAAAATATAGGTAGAAGTCTGTTTGTGGAGGGCTTTCAATGCTAAGCAGGAGATCTTGGATTTTATCTCAAGAGCAATAGGGAATCATTTGGAGTTTTGCAGTAGGAGGGGTGACATGCTCAGATTTATGTTTTCAGAGTTTGCTTTGGTAGCTAAATAGAGGGATTTTCCATAAGCCCTCATGACTAACATTATCATATTATATATGTCAGATACATGAATATTGTGTACAAACTTCTGTTCTGCTCCTGGCATTTCTCCTGGAGTTGTCAGGCAGCAAACATCATATTGACCATTCCTTGGCCATTTCTTTTTTTTTTTTTTGGCTTTTTTGGAGGGCAGTTGGGGTTAAGTAACCTGCCCAAGGTCACACGGCTAGGTTTTTATTTGTGTATGCATTAAGTGTCTGAGGTCGGATATGAACTCAGGTCCATCTGACTCCAGGGCCGACGCTCTACTCACTGTGCCACCTAGCTGCCCCTTCCTTGGCCATTTCTGAAACCACATTGATTCTCAGATAGATGATCATCTTTTATGGTCAATTTTTTTTCTTTTTTCTTTTTGGAGGGCAATTGGGGTTAAGTGACTTGCCCAAGGTCACATGGCTAGTTTTTGTGTTAAGTGTCTGAGGCCAAATTTAAACTCAGGTCCTCCTGATTCCAGGGCTGGTGCTCTATTCCTTGTGCCACCTAGCTACCCCTGATGTCAGCCTATTAAGGAAGACTCTGGCAAGAATCTTGCCAGCAATGACTAAGAGAAAGACTCCCACTGTGATTGTCACAGGACAATCTATTTCCTTTCTCTTTATAGATGGACAATGGAGGCATGTACACATTGATAATGAAGTTGATACCCATAGCCAAAGCTAACTCAGTGTTTGGGAGGCTTGGAAGGAAAGTATAGGACAGCGGGGGTATTAGACTATCAAACTGAAGGTCTACAGAGCCATTATGCTGGCCTCATTGTTATATGCCTAGATACCAGCGCCATGCCAGAAAACTGAATCGCTTCCATCTGAATAGTCTTAGGAAGATTCTGAAGATCATCCGGCAGGATTAGGTAGCAGACACTGAGGTCCTTTCTCAAACTAAATTGTCAAGCATTCAACTCTACTGCGGAGAGCACAATTCTGATGGGCTGGTCACATTGTTCAAATGCCAAATGCTTGCCTAAAAGACTATTTTATGGAAAACTACACAAGGCAAACACTCACATGGTAGTAAGAAGAAGTGATACAAGGACACTCTCAAGGTGTCTCTGAAGAATTTTGGAATTGTTTGTAAGACATAGGAGAGGCTGGTAAAGTACCACTTGGCATGGCATGCCTTTATGGAAGAAGGTTCTGTGCTCTATGAGCAGAGCAGAATTGAAGTAGCTAAAAAAAGTGAGATATGCAAATTTAGATAATGCACATATATTCACATGGACTATTCATTAGGTGCTCATTCTGGTCTGATCAGCCACAGTTGGACATGTTATAACTTGATTCTAACATGGTGATGTCATTTTGTTCCTCTTCAAGAACAAAGGACAAGAACCAACCAAGTAGAGGAGTATTGGAGAAGGGAAGAGACTGGAGACAGGGAGACCAATGAGGATGGAGAAGGAACGGATGATGGAAGGGATGGATTTAATGAATTCTGTTCTGAACATTCTGAGTCCTCATGTCTCTTCTTCTTCAGGCTAAACTTTTTAGATGACAGATTGTAAACTCCTTGAGGGCAGACATTAAATACCTTCTTACCTTTGTCTCCCCAACACCGAGCCTAGCACCGTGTATGTAGTGAGTACTTATTAAAAGACTTCTGAACTAAACTAGTCTGATTTTCTTCATTTAATCTTCTTACTGTCAAAAGCTTGATTATCCCCAATCCCATTTGCCTTAGAGCTGGACAGCACATAGTCATAAATATCTTTCTAAAAAATAAGTGCTTTCAGAACTGCAAAAAATACTTTATATGTAGTCTTAGAATGGCAGAATAAAGTAACTTTGTCACTTCCTTCACTTTGGACTGTATACTTTGATTAATGCTGCTTAAGATCACTAGAACATTTTTGGCTACTTCAGTACATTGTTGACTCCTATTGAGACTGCTGTCCCTTAAAACTCACAGGTCTTTCTTTCACAAAGACTTTTTTTATCTGATTAGATTCAGCTCACTGTTCACACTGTTTGAAAATCCAGATTCTGTTATCTACTAACGTGTTAGCTCTCCCTCCTACCCTCATTTCATCTACAAATTTTGTAAGCATGTCATCTTTATCTTTAATATTTTTATCAAAGTCTTGAATAAAGAGAATGTAGTCCTGTCCAGAGTTCCATGGACCACTGATAAGAATACTCCCACCAGGTTGTCAGGGATCAATTAATCCCCACTCTTTAGTTCTTGTCTTTCATATAGTTCTGAACCCACAGCTACCATTACTCCTACCTCTCCTTTTTGTCCACAGAAAAATATTATGAGAGACTTTATTCAAATATTTTGCTGAAACCCAGGATACTTTGTCTGTGGCATGATCTACCACTTTGTAACCCTTTTCCAACAATGAAATATATTTATTTTAGTATGCCTTATTCTAAACAAATCCATGCAGATTCTCTGTGATCTCTGCTTCTTTTTCTAAGGCTAATAAATTGCCACTTTAATAATACAGGTTCTAGTATTTTTCTAAGAATCGATGTTAAGTTCTTCCACCTTCTTCACTGTTATGGAAATTTGACCATCATTTACTCACCTCCAGTCCTGTAGCACCTCCTCCAGTTTCCACATTTCCCCAAGTCATTGACTGCAATTCAACAACCATATTTTCTAGTTTTTTCAGCCTCCTATGAGGCAAATTGTGGGCCAGGGATTTGGAACTGAAGGATAGCAGTTAGATACTCTTCCCATTTACTCCTTGATTTCAATTTCCTCTTAAGTAGCTTTGCTCTATCCTTCCCAGATTGGATATTATTCTTTTTGATGGAGAGAATAAAAGCAAAATAAGGTACCAGTTATTCAGCCTTGTTTCCATCATCCATTATCATTGCCCCATCCATTGCGAGTATAATTTTATTCCTTTATTCTTCCTTTCACCCCTAGATAGCTGAGAAAGAGACCTTTGTCTTTCCTCTCCTTAGAAGTACTGGAGCCACCAACTAATATTGAAGCTTTTTTGACAATATTCTTTCTACTTCTTTGGATTATAACTTCCATCTCTTGCACATTTTTTTTTTTTTTGGCTTTTTGGAGGGCAGCCGGGGTTAAGTGACTTGCCCAAGGTTGCACAGCTAGTTTTTTTTGTGTGTGTGTGTTAAGTGTCTGAGGCCGGATTTGAGCTCAGGTCCTCCTGACTCCAGGGCCAGTTCTCTATTCACTGTGCCACCTAGCCACCCCTAGCGCATGTTCTTTTAATCAATCACTATGCATTTATTAATGTTAACTATTTTCTAACCATTTTAATAAGCCTTAACAATGAAAAGTAAAACTAGTCCTTACTCTCAAGAAGCTTAGGTTCTAATATAAACATGATAGGTACAAATACAATATATACAGGTAGAAGGTAGATGGAAGTCGTATATGAGCTCCTTGTGCAGCCACATGAACTTGAAATATTTCACTCTTTTTCTTCTTCACTGGATTACCTTTGGACCATAATCATCAGGATTTTATTCTTGTATCCCTTTTCAGCCCAATTCTCCTTTTAAAGTCTCAAACTACAAAGAGGATCCTACCCCCTTTTCTCCCCTGAATTATGTAAAATTCTCTTAAGGCAGCAGCAAAAAACAGATTACAAAAAGAGATAAAGAGGAAAACTACAATTTTTAAAAAATGAAAAGTAACGTAGATAATTGAGTTGATCTGAACACTTAATCCTTCAGTACTTCAATACTTAATATGTACCCAATGGCAAAGCGTCTCAATATTTAAAGGAAAAATTAAGTGAATTACAAGGAGAGAAAGACAAATAAAAATACAATAATGGAGGAATTCAAATTATCCCTATTAGCATTAAGTAAATATAACAACAATAACTAAGACCTGAATAGAATTTAGGAAAAACTAAATCTGATAGACCTTTGGCTATTAATGAATGGAAATAGAAAGAAGTACACACCTTTTTCAGTTATACATAGCATTTTAAATTATTTGTTTTATCTTAGAACATAAAAACCTCACAAACAAATGCAGAAAAAGCAGAAATATTGCACAATCCTTTCCTGATCATAATACCACAAAATTTTAGTAAATAAAGGGTCACCAAAAAAGTGTTACAAAATCAACTTAGGACTTAAAAACAATCCCCAAGAAGTAGTGGGTCAATGAACAAATTATAGAAATGATAGATAATGTACAATAAAGCTAAGATTAAAATGGAAAAATCTTTTCAACAAGTTTTTGTGACTAAGGTCTTATTTATGACATATATAATAAACTGATTCAAATTTAAAAGAGTTAGATATATTCTCCAATTTATGGGGGAAAAAATATATATAGGCATTTTCAAGCGAAAAAACTCAGACTATCTATAGCCGCATGGAAAATGTTCCAAATAACTACTAGAGAAATACAGATTAAAGCACCTCTGAAATTCCATCTCACACCCTTTAGATTGGAAAAGATGACCAAAAAGAAAAATGATAAATGTTGGAGGCACTGTGGGAAAACAGGAATATTGATGTACTACTCTTGGCAGTCCTGTGAATTGTTACAACCACTTTGAGAAGCAATATACATGGGGTGGCTAGGTGGTGCAGTGAATAGAGCACCGGCTCTGGAGTCAGGAGGACCTGAGTTCAAATCCAGCCTCGGAGCTTGACACATAAGCTGTATAATTTTGGGCAAGTCACTTAATCCCAACTGCCCACCAGAAAAGCAAAAAAAAAAGAAAAAAGAAAAAAGAAAAAGCAATATACAAAAAGTTATTAAATAGTGCCTGCCCTTTGACTTAATCAAATCACTGCCTATACCCTAAATCACTGGCCTATACCCCAAAGAGATCAAGGAAAGAGGAAAAGCTTTTTATGTACACAAATATAACATGTCTTTTTGTGGTGGCAAGAAAACTGGAAAGTAAGGGGGTGCTCATCAGTTGAAGAATGGCTAAGTTATGATATATAAATATGATAGAATATCATTGTGCTGTGATAAATGAAGAAATAGATGATGCAGAATGAAGCAGAATAAAGAACAATTTATACTATAATATCAGTATTACAAAAATGAATAACTTTGAAGAACAATGAAATAAGTAGAACAAGGACAAATTATATAATACTAACACTGTAAAAAAAAGACCCAACAGCATTGAAAGGTGTAAGAATTATGACCAGTATAATGACCATTAATGATTCCTTGTGCAGGCCCAGGAGCTCATAGACAAGCTCCATCTACCCTCTATCTATTCTGTATGCATTGTGTGTGTACCTGTCCTGTTTTTATTAGAACTTAAGCTTCTTAAGGGCAAGAACTATTTTTACTTGTCTTTTCATTGTTAAGGCTTATTAAAATGGTTAGCAAATGATAAATATCAATAAACACATATTGATTGATTAATTGATTAAAAGAACATGTACAAGAGGTGGAAGCTAAAATCCAAAGAAGGAGCAAGAATATTGTCAAAAAAGCTAAAACTGAGTCATTAGTGATGATGAAACATGCTGTTCACTACAAAGAGATGATGGATTTAAGTTGAGGAATGAGATGTATATTTTTACATACAATCATTGAGGGAATTTTTTTTTGCTTGACTATATCTATTTGGTATGAGAAATTTTTTTAATAGGGTGGGGGTGGGAAGAAGAGAAAATAGATTTTTATTCATTTGAAAAATAGAAAGGTAGGGGGTCCTATAGAAGTGGCATGTTACATGAACTTTAAGATGAGGTCAATAGATTATTAGTTTTATTTTGTCAAAAGAGAACTCTCATGAAGTGGAAGTAATCTGCAAATGTCTCTAACTCTCATGAAGTGGAAGTAATCTGCAAATGTCTATAATATAATAAACAAAACACAAGAATAAAATTGAAAAAAAAAAGAAATGTTCTTTCCTACAGACTCAGGTTATACTAGTCAAATTATACCCAGTATTGTGGTGAGAATCAAAACAACATATGTAAAGCACTTTGAAGACTTAAAACACTACATAAATACTAGCTCTTTTTTTGTTATGAGCTATATAAGATGATACGGTTTTTTCCTTCCAAGGTTACCATTATTTTATTTGGTTTTATGTTTTATTCATGGCTTTTGCTTTTAGATCATAGTTATTTTCAGACATGCCCTACCCCCAGAATGAATTTTCCTTTGTCACAAAAAAAGAGCAGCTATGCAAAAAACATCTAAGACAGTGACCAAGCATGACATTGTAGGTAACATTTCATGACTGGAGTCATTCAACCTCTTCAGTGAAAGGCAGGAGATGTATTTCCTCATCTCTTCTCCAGGGCCAAGATGGATCATTATAATTACATAGAATTCAGCTTAGTTTTATTTTTCCTCATATATGTGTGTATATGTGTATGTATATGTACATGTATGTGTGCATACCCTCTAAGTTTTTGGGTTGATTGAGTCCAAATTTAATAGAACAAATCCTTTTATTAAGGGGATTAGTTCTGTGAAGTTTGGATTCAGTCAAAGGGTGGCACTTAAGGACCTAGAAGGCCACATGTGACCTAGAGGGATATAGAGAGGCCTACAAAAAGGCCTAGAAAGAGGCTTAGAGAAGCATAGAGAGAGGCCTAGAAGTGTCAGAGGGTCATAGAGAGAGGACTAGAGATAAGCCTAGAGGGACCCTGAGAGACTTAGAGAAGTATACAGGGGCCTAGAGAGGATATAGAAAGAGTGAGAGAAAGAGAGAGAGAGAGAGAGAGAGAGAGAGAGAGAGAGAGAGAGAGAGAGAGAGAGAGAGAGGCAGGCAGAGGCAGAGGCCTACAGAGAAGCCTAGGGGCATAGAGGAGTGTAGAGAGAGGCATAGAAAGGCCAATTGGCAGCTTCTCTGTGATTTACAGCCTTGCATATTGGCCCTGAGATATTGGGTCAGAGGTGGAACTTGATTCCTGGGTTCCCTAATTCTAAGACTAGCCCTCTATTCACTATACCTTGCTACTTTATTTCATTTACATTATAGGAATCACTATGTATTTGTTGTTCAGTCTTGTCTTTGTGACCACATTTAGGATTTACTTGGCAAAGATTCTGGAGTGGTTTGCCATTTCCTTCTCCAGCTTGTTTTACAGATGAGGAAACTGAGGCAAACAGGATTAAGTGATTTCCCCAGGGTCATACAGCTAGTAAGTGCCTGAGGCCAGATTTGAACTTAAGAGATGAGTCTTCCTGACTCCAGGCCTGGCCCTCTATCCACTATACCACCTAGCTATCCGCCTGGCATACAGTAGGCACTTAATAAATGATTATTGAATATAATTTAATTCCATAAACAAATAAGAGCATCAAAAAGAAGATTACATATGTAATTGTGAACCTCAGTTACATCTAATTTGGATTTTCTCTGTATATTAAATGTAAAGTGATAGTAACAAAACCAACATGCTGGAAAATCAATGTCTCATTCTGTACCTTTAGTTTATCATTTTTCTTCCAAGAGGTAGAAATTATAGCTTTATCATCAGTCTTCTGATATCCTGAATGGTTTTTTAATTAATCAGAATTGTTAAGCTGTTTTCCTTTCAAAGTTATTTCTGTTTACACTATTGTCATTTTTTTGGAGGGGGGAGGAGAAGGAATCAGGGTTAAGTGACTTGCCCAAGGTCACACAGCTAAGCTAGTAAGTGTCAAGTGTCTGAGGTCAAATTTGAACTCAGGTCCTCCTGACACCAGGGCCGATGGTTAATTCACTGCACTACCTAGCTGCTCCTCACTACTGTCATTTTAAAATTTATTCTGGTTCTGTTCACTTTATTCTAACTTAGTTTATATAGGTCTTCCCAGGTTCCTCTGAATTTATCCTTTCAAAAGTTTCTTACAGTACAATAACATTGCATTACATTCATATACTGTAATTTGTTTAACCAGTCTCCAATTAACTGGCAATTACTTTCTGGGTTTCTCTCTCTTTCTCTCTCTCTCTCTCTCTCTCTTTCTCTCTCTCTCTCTCTCTCTCTCTCTCTCTCTCTCTCTCTCTCTCTCTCTCTCTCTCTCTTTCTTTTTTGCTACTCCAAAAGCTGCTGCTATTAAAAATGGTTTTTTATATACAGGTCCTTTTTCTCTGTCTTTGATCTCTTTCAAATATATGCCTGATAGTGGTATTCTTGGGTTAAAGGGCATTGATTTAGTGACTTTTGAGGCATAGTTCCAAATTGCTTTCAATAATGATTGGTACATTAGTATGCCTGCCTGTTCTCCTATGGTACATCTAATAATTGCAATTTCCCTTTTTTTCTTTCATTTTTGCCAACCTGATGAGTGTTAAGTGGAATTTCAGAGTGATTTGAAGTATTTTTTTCATTTGTTTATTGATAAGTTGCATTTGTTCTTTTGGAAACTGTCTATCTTTTTACAGTTACATTTTGAGGAGCAACATACTCATTGTTTCTTCTGGTACAATTATGTTCCATTACATTCCTACACCACTGTGTGTTCATCTATTCCCCAATCAAAGTCCAACCCCATTTTAACAATCAGCTCTTTTTATTGGTCAGAATCAGATTGAGGAAGATGTTCCCCTTGTCATTTCTTCAGGTTCTGAAAGATGAAATTATCAGTGCAGCCATTCAAAAATTCATCAAATGTTCGGTTTTTCACAAAGAGCAACCTCCAGCAGATACCTAGGTAGTTGAAATTCCCCGTCATAACTATATCCTTCTTCTGTGACAGGTTTGTGATCTGTATCCAGAACTCATCATCCATTTCCTTTATCTAGCCAGGCAATCGGTAGTATACTCTCAGCATGATAGAAGGTTTGTTCCCCCTTCTTTTTCTAATCTTTACACAACTGCTCCCCATCATCCTTCCTCCATCAGGTTCGTGGATTTCCACCTGACTTTATATCTTGGTGACATACAATTCTGTTCCACAACCCCTTACATCTAATTTATTCCTTTTGAACAAGATATATCCTAATTCTGTATTCTAGAAATGAGTCATATCCTACCAAATAGCAGTGATACCTAAGAGGTCACACTTACCTCCTGTCCTAAGATCTCTGCTTTACTTTGTTACCTATGTCTGGCATACCTTACAGACATCTGAGACCAAGAGCATCATTTCTTCTCCCTATTAACTGCTTTTTAAGTTCATTGTAGGGCACAACCACTACCATGCTTTCTATGCCATACCTGATGATGCCTGATACTCAAGAGTATTTAAGTTAGAGCTTGTGTGTGGTCAGTTTTCTTCTCTTTCTATTCTCAGTCATAACCATTTTGATTAGATCAGCAAGTCTCCAGGCAATTAAATTCTTCCCAACCCTCCTTAGATGTACTCTGTCTCATCATTGCTTAATCTTTAGTTTCAGTTCAGAAAGCCAGATCCCATTCTCTGACGATATCGTTTTAGCTAGCAGCTCACTGCCCATATCCTTCTTTCTCTTGTGAAGCTCCTCCCTCTTGTACCAGAAAAAGTGATGGAAACCTCACCTTTTCTCCCTGAATCCCTGTTTCCTGCCCAGAGTTTATATAAAAAAACATCCTCATAGTAAGAATTGTTTAACCTTGAAATGGACTATTGAGGGAAATTTGGTTTCCCTTTCACTGAAGGTCTCCTGAAACAGGATAGCTTCTTATCTGTCTGAAATAGGGCCAGGGCAAGGCATTTATATATGTGCCTTAGGTGAGTTATAAAAATTGCACTCTTCTTGTTTTCCCTCCTCCCAAGTAAACATGAACAGAATTTAATCTCTAAAAGATAGAGTATTAGCAATAATGATTTTATGGAAGGTGGGATATTGTTTGTTTGTTTTTAACCAGTTCATCTGCATAGGAAAACATCTCCCATGAATACCTACTCTTGGAGTTGCCTGGGGCACTAAGAATTTCAATGACTTTTCTAAAGTCATACAGCCACTATGTCAGAGACAGGATTATGAGCCCTGGTCTACCTGCCTCTGAAGTAGTTTTCTCTCAACTGCATGAGAGGAACCTCTCCTGGGCCACTGCAACACATGTGATTTGACATGGTTAAATACCTATGTGCCATGTAGAGTGTAATTTTCTAGCAATAAAAATACATGGTTTCATGAAAAGTTATAATGAAAAGCATCCCTTGTAGTTGTCCTCTCTCCTTCTGCCCTCCATTGGACTCTCCGGGGCTGCCTCTGTTGCCTAATGCTAGTTTCTACTGTGGCCGGGGATAATTTAAATGTGGAAGGAGCAGATCAATATTATTGACATTATCATCAGATGTTAATAGTATTCTTATCAAAGCACCTTCCAGGCACGTAGCCCATCCAGTCCTCAACCACTCTATGAAGTAGAGATAGATGATCTCTCAATGTCGTTTTCTGTCTTCTGTATCCGAACCCATGTGATCAGAAGTCTTCAGATGACATTAAGGTTTTCTTGAAACTAGTCTCCCAAGGCATCCTTTTGATCATCCTTTTGATTTCACAGCATAGTAGATCTAGAACAGGAAGGGACCTTAGGCATGAGCTGAGAACAGCTATGTGGTGCAATGGTTAGAGTCAAGAAGACCTGAGCATAAACGTGGCCTCGGACACTTAGTAGATGGGAAACCCTGGAGAAGTCAAATAACCTCTGTCTGTCTCAGCTTCTCATCTATAAAAAAAGAAGATAGTAGTGCTATCTACCTCCCACTGTTGTTGTGAGGATCAAATGAGATAACATTAGGAAAGCACTTTGAAAATCTTATTAATATGAATCTGGTTCAGTTCCATCATCTGAGGAAACTGAGGCTTGAGGAGGTTAAGGTGACTTACCCAAGGTCACAGTGGTGATAAATAGCAAGTCCCGTGCCTTGAAGTTCACCCCCCTCTGCTTATCATATTGCTAGTGACTATGAGAGATGAACGGTGACGTGGGAGGAAACACAGAGTAGCAGATAGAGAGGTCTTGGAGTCGGGATGACCTGGGTTTCAGTTCTACTTCTGATACACACTCATTATATGATGGACAGTCACTTACCTTCTCAGTTCCCCAGGCAAGTTGCTAAGATTTTAAGTTCCAAGCAAATTTCCAATCTGCATCAGTGGGGAATTTCTATTCTGGGAGTTTGCTAAGCCAATGAAATCACAGGTCTGGACTGAAATAGTGAATGTCCTGTTGGGAGGACAAGTTTATAAATATAAAAGTTCATGGGTCAGTAAGTGTTTGTTGGTTATTAGTAAGGTTGAATGTTGCCTGTCCCATTGTAGGAATGGGAGGTCTGTACTGCCCTACAGATCAGATTCATCTTTCAGATGAGTGTCATCTGTGATATAACAACAAAAAATTGGCAATAATAAATAATAACACATGTGTTTTGTAATAACATAATAATAATAGCTGTAAGTGTTTTACAGTGAGAAAATACTTTATATGCTTCAGCTCATCTGATATAATCAACCTGAAGATTGTATTGAATTCAGACTAAAAACCATGAACATTTATAGGGCTGCCTGTCACTGACTACATATATATAAAATACTGGTGGTGGCACCAGTATTCTCCCATTTCACAGATGAGGAAATAAAATATCAGAGAGGTTAAGAAGCCCAGTATCACACACCTAAGAAGTGTTATAGGCAGGAGTTGAACAAGTCTAATGCATGGGCTAGTGCTCTTGCGCCATGACACACTGACTCTGTCCATGTCTTAAACATGATACACTTGGGGCATTCTATAGTCTTCAGTATTTGAGGGACATGGAAAACAGTTTTTCTATAGTCAGTGACAGGCAGCCCTATAAATGTTCACGGTTTTTAGTCTGAATTCAATTTTTTTTACCTACTTCTGCTTTTCCTAAATGACATTCTGGCTCTACAGACTGCATCTCCTATAGCATTCTCTAATGATAGGAAAGAGCAAGAGAATGGAAGAAATGCTCACTGGTTTCAAGGGCATTTAGGTCACATGCATGAAGAACATTCAGTTTTTTTTCAAAAGGGCTCTGGAGTTGGGAAGAGTCCATTATTTTGCCCAGTGTATCTGAGGGAAGTCATCAGTAAAAATGAAATTGATTAAAGCCACTACATGGATTTTGTTCATGCTGAAGCATAAACCTAAGAGAAAAATTCCCCAACCCCCCAAATATTTCAGTATAGACCTTGGAATGTTTTATTCTATATTATTGTACACTATCTTATCTTATCCAGTCCTATCCTGTCCTGTCCTATCCTGTCCTGTCCTGTCCTATCCTGTCCTATCCTGTCCTGTCCTGTCCTATCCTGTCCTATCCTGTCCTGCCCTGTCCTGTCCTGTCCTATTCTATTCTGCCCTATCCTATCCTATCACATGCCATGCCATGTCATGCTATGTTATACTATTCTATACTATACTACACTATGCTATGCCATGCCATACCATACCATACTGTATTGTACTATATTATACTATGTTGTGTTGTATATTATCATATTGTATAATGTTATGTTGTCTAATATATTATATCATCATATAATATCACATCACATCATATTATCACATTGTATTACATATTATTTATGTTACTATATCATATCATATCATATCACACCATATATTCCTTATGTTATATTCTATTATGTTAACTTTTGGTCATCCTAAATATAGGGGAGAATAAAAATGGCCATAGTTCTACAGTTTTATTAACATAAAAATATTTCATGGAAGATAGAAATCAGCATTTAATTCAGTTGTTTTCAGGTGTCTCTGACTCTGTGACTCCATTTGGAGTTTTCTTGGCAAAAATACCAGAGGGTTTGCCATTTCCTTCTCCAGCTTATTTTATAGATGAGGAAATTGAAGCAAACAGAATTAAGTGATTTGGCCCAGGTCAGGCAACTAGTAAGTGTCTGAGGCCAGATTTGAACTCACAAAGATGAATCTTCCTGACTTCAGGTTCCCCCATTGTATTTCCCACTGCAGCATTTAGCTGCCCACAAAAGATAAAATAGGCAACTTAAAAAACTATAGCTGTGAACTGAACACAGTATTAAGTTGTTTTTGAAGTGTATAATTACTTTTGTCTATACATACAGTGCATGGCAAATGCTTTAGAGATGTCTTCTACTTGTCGACTTGTTTAGAAAAACTCCAGCTTATAAATAACTTAGATACAAACCATCCTATAATATATAAATGTGAATAATACTTAATACAGCATTTATTTACTCAACGCATACTACCTACTATGTGTGAAGCACTGGGAAAGATTACACAGTTTAAATAAGCCTTCATCCCTGCCCTCATGGAGTTTTAAGTTGAGTAAATACACAATTCTAAGATAGATATATGTACATATATATATGTATATTTATATGTTTATAAAGTAACAAAACAGATTTTTAAATATATCAGAAATATATATTCAGAAGCTACACACAGATCCTGTCCTCCAGGGGTGTATAATCTAGGAAGTAATATATATATAGTTTGTAATTTTTTCCCAACTTTGCCAAGGACCTAAGATTCATTGCAGCTCAATAGAAATCAACTACCTTATAAAGTTCCTCACTGTACATTGTGCTAGTTTGCAGTGCAGCCTGGATGGCTATGTTAAAGGGATGGCATTTGGGTGCTCTTCAATGCAGTAGAAATTGATTTGCCTAATCAATTAACAACTTCATGGTCACTGAATACTCATTAGAGAGCACAGTTCTAGGGCTACGGAAATATACCAAGGAAAGGGAGAACTGCAGTCTCTGCTTTAAAGTTTGCAACTGAAATCAGCATCTAGGGCAAACACAAAGGAGGAAAAAATAGAAAATACTTATAAATAAATACATAAATAATCCAGATAAGTTAACATATACTAGTGCAGAGAGGACATATATGAGATGATTAAAACTTGGCATTAATTAGGGAAGGCTTCAGATGCATTAGAATTTTCAATAAAGAGCTGGGGAATTGACAATTTAGCAGAGAAAAAAGGGAAAGGCATCATGGGTAGCAGAAATAACATGCATAAAAATGTGGAAATGGCAGAAGGATGACAAATATGTTTGGCTGGAAACCAAATTGGTGCTGAGGAGTAACTGAGTGAGGAAAGTGCTTTGAACTTGGGAGCTTTGTACTTGGATTTGAATGCTGGCCCTGTTATCTTTTACCTGTATGACAGTGGTTAAGTCACTTAACCATTCTTGATCTTAGTCTCCTTATTGTAAAATTAGGAGGTTGGACTAAACAAGGCATCTTTGTTCCTTTTGAGCTCCAAATCAATGATTCTTTCATCCCTAAATGTGATAAAGTAAGTGAAGAAAATTGAAACTATTCTATTGTCTTTAAGGATTCTCAGTGGGGAATTCAACTGGGGGGAATTCAATCCATTAAACATTCATTAAGTGCCTACTATATGCAGGGCCCCATGGTAGCTAGTGGAAGGGCAGCTGCCTTGATGTGGGCAGCAACAGATAGCCCTGCCTTTGGCATTCTGTATGGATTCCAAGCAGAGCTGACACCAAGGATAGACAAGGTTGAAGCATCACCTACTTTGATATATGGTGGGGTGTGTGTGGAGGTGAAGCAAAATAAGCAATACCTTAATATTACTTTTCCCCCTTATACTATTTGACTTAAACTTTATCTTTCAATTTATGAGCATTTATTTTATTTGCCTCCAACCTCTCCGTACACACTATTAAAAAAACAAAAACAAAACCCTTGGAACAAATAGGCACAGTCAAGCAAAACAAAATCCCATGTTGGCCAAAAATGTATGTCTCATTCTGCATATTGAGTTTATCACTTTTCTGGCAGGAGGTGGGCAGATTCCAGAGTATCTTGAATATTACTTTTTATAAGAGCATTTATTTTAGTGCCAGACAATTCTACTCTTCCATGGCACATAAATATTTATTTTGTACTGCTGCATATTACAGTGAAGGCTCAAAGCCCACAGTGGACAGTGATACACATTTCTGGACATATAACAATGAATAAAAAGAGTTGAGTTAGGTCTAGGCAGGAAGGAATGGAAATTGAAATAAGCTACTTTTTAAAGAAGTAAATTGTATTTATACTTTCATAGCAGACACCACAATTTGGGCCCAGTTCTAATCCTACTGAGAGGAGGGTTTTGTATTTTTTTTCATCAATATATCTGTTGCCATAGCCTCCTAATGAAAATGTGAGCTCTTTGAGGACAGAAAATGTTTTTGTCCTTCTTTATGTCCCCGATGCTTAGCACAGTGCCTGGCACATAGCGAGCCCTTAATAAATGCTTGTTGATTGATTTGCTAATGTTGTTCCAGATTAATTTCCAGCTGTGTCCCTTCTCTATGTCTCTACAAAAGCCAGTAGTTATCCTTGAAGAGCAGAGCATGTTTCCAAAGGATACAGCGATGACGTCGGAGACCAAACTCTGTGACAGCCATCTTGGGAAGTCTTTCAACTTCCCAGAAACCCAGGCCTGACAGGAGGAAATGTTGGGCTTCCTTTGAACTTGTACATTATGCAGGAGTGGTGAGTTGCCCCAGGCACCCAGGCCCATGTTTTTTTGGCACTGCTTCAAATGCACTCAGCTGGTGTCCTTAGATAATGGCTAAGTGAAGTTTAGATTAAGAGAAGAGATGAATGAAAACAAAGTCAGCTTGAGATGAAAGAAGGACAAACCCTCTTAGACTTAGGAAATGAAACATACATGCATTAATAGCTGCACATTTCACCCCAGGGTCAGAGATCCCAAATGGTCTCAGGCCCTACCAAACATTAAGCAAAGCAGTTTCAGAGAGGAACAGAAACCATCAAAGGCACTGGATTTTTTTCCTATTTGTCTCTCCTTTTAACTTAACATTGTGCGTGTGCATGTGTGATATCAATTGGTCTTTTTCTTGGAAGTCCTTTTTAATCTGTCATAAAGAAATAGCCCATGGGTAACTGTGTTCTCTAAACTGTAGCTGAGCAAAGATTTCTGGTAACCTTCACTGCCCCTTCTCATCTTTCCTCTGGTCTATGTGTCATCCTTTTCCTCTGCTTTATACTTCTGGCCAGTGATTCTGAGTGGAATACAGGTAGGAGGAATGGAAAATTATGACCTTCAGAATCTCTACCTGCAAAAACCCTGCCAGTTTGTGTAGGCCTATGTAAATATGCTTGGGGCTCTCTTCCTGATAGACTGGAGTGTATCTCTCCCTACTGGCATAAAGATTTTATATTGGGAATGCAAAATGATTATTTCCCATTTTTTATGAAATATAGATAATAAAACCAAACTGTCTCAGTTCTCTATTTAAGGTACATAAACAGGATTGTTATCCTAAAGGCATTTAGGTGATGGAATGCATAGAGTGCTGGACTTGGATTTAGGAACAGCTGAGTTCAAATCCAGCCATAATCTGTTACTAGCTGTATGTCCCTGGGTAAGTCATTAAACCCCTGTCTGTCCTCAATTGTAAAAAGGGGGCCATAATGGCACCTGACTCCCAGGGCTATTGTGAGGATCAAATGATATAATATTTGTAAAGTACTTAACTCAGAGCCTAGTACGTAATAGGTTTTTTTGTTTGTTTGTTTGTTTGTTTTGTTTTTTTGCTTTTTGGAGAGAAGGTAGGGCAATTGGGGTTAAGTGACTTACCCAAGGTCATATGGCTAGTTTTGTGTTAAGTGTCTGAGGCTGGATTTGAACTCAGATCCTCCTGACTCCAGGGCCGGTGCTCTATTCATTGTGCCACCTAGCTGCCCCACTTAATGAGGTTTAACAAACACTTTTCACCTTCTTTCTTTTCTTTCCCTCCTTCTTTCCTCCATTTTCCTTATTTTTTTCCCCTTGTTCCCCTCTTCCTTCCATCCTTTCCTATTTTCAAGTTAAAGGAGCAATATTAGAGCTTTCTGTAGTGGAAAGTACAGTACTGGAGTCAGCAGAGCAGGGTGTGAAACTGCTCCAACATTTACTTGTTCTGTGACCATTAGAAAGCCATTCAAACTTTCTGGGTCTTGGGTTTCTTACCTGTAAACAAGACAAAACTAATGTGAGCACTACCTACTTCACTGAGCTGTTGTGAGAAAGTTGCCTTGTAAACCTTAAAGCACTACATAAACGAATTACTATTATTGTTTCAAATAATGCCTTGGCTAATTGACATATTCTTTTCTTCCTGTTGTTTGAACTGCGTGCTGCTCTGTAGGTGCCTTATGATATCTGACTTGAGAATAACTAAGTCTCTTGATGAATCAGTGGTAGGAGTTTTTCAGAATTCTCACAACAGACTCTTGCCTAATCTTTTTGAAAACTACATCAGTACTGACAGCAGTGAGCAAAGTAATCTTGCATGACCTGAATCTTCAGTGTCCTTAGCTCTTGTGATATTCCTGTCCTCTTTCTCACAAGGACCTCTCTTCATCCTAGCTGTGACCTGACTGTACCTTTTGTTAATCCCTAGGGGAGTTTGCAAGGAGAGTCTTTCTATCTGTAGGTCCCAGCAAGATCTATTTGTAGGTTAGGGCAAGGCTTGCAAACTGTTCAAAGACAAACCTAGCCCAGGGAGTTCTGTCCATGGTCCTGCCTTTATTCTCCACTCGACCTCATGGATTACTCTGATAGTTTCTCAAGTGCCTCTGAGAGGCATGTTAGCTGTGAGCCCTTAGCTTGGGTGGTTTCGTTAGAGTGATTTTCTAGGTATTGGAGAAAAGGAACTTGGATATTTTTCTCTTCACAATTCTTTATGCTGTCTCATGCATGCAGAACATGAAGAAGAGAAAAAAAGGCAAAATGGCATTTTTAAAGAATCTGTATCCTCTCCACCTTTCCTGAAGGTTTCTAATTCATTTGTTCACTTAATAATTGCATCTTCTGCCATTGCATGAGGAAATCAATGTACTATAGTCTCATAAAGGAGGTCATGGTATCTTAGACTTCAAGCTGGAAGGTACCTTAGAGGCCATTGAATACAGTCCCATTATTTTACAGATAAGGAAACTGAGGGACAGAGAAGTTAGATGGCTGCTCTAGAGTCATAACACTAATACACATCTGAAGAGGGAATTATGCCTATGTCTTAAGTGGAGAAAATGAAACACCAACTGGTAATAGGGTGTGACTGAGGTCTCCTAGCATGTCATTAAAAAGTCAATGCTCAGTTTCCAATGGTATGAAAAGAACATTTAATTGTGAATTGGATGACTTGGTGGATTGAAATATCAACTCCACCACTTACTACTTGTATGACCTTGGACAAATCATTTAAACTCTCCAAGGCTTAGTTTCTTTATCCGTAAAATGAGGGGTTGGACTGGATGCCTTCTAAGGTCCCTTGTAGATTTGAATATGTATTCTGATCAGGAGTACTGACTCAACTAAAGGTACTATTTCGTTAAGATTCCCTGTGTATAACTTATCTGCTTTCTCTACTATTTGTAGTTTGCTGTTTTCTACATCCTTAATATTGCTGAGCATCATAAAACAATTGAAAGTAATTTGGATTTCATCTGGTTCAATTTTTAATGGTCATGTATATCTCCTCCTCACCCCTCCCCATAGTTGATACAAATGAGGAAAAGAAATTCAAGAAAGAGAATTCCTTCCAGAGTATACCATCTCTATACAGGGTAATTTCTGAGTCAATGTACATTTGAAATGTTTCACAATTTGTGTATGCAACCTCCAGAGGTGGGGTTTTATCTGTTTAAACTAGGTGGAAGCATCTCAACTTATCTCTGTAGGAGGAATTAAAAGGTATTCTTAGTACCAGAGAAAGTTTCTTAGGACAGATCGGTAATATCCTCAGACAGAAAAACATCAATAACTGTTCTTTCTTCAAAGCCAACTTATTGACTCAATGCAAGGGATTTTTCCTAATCCTTAATGAAGGTAGAAATAATTCAGAAAAAGCATTTCTATTTTGCTATGTCTGTCTTACAAATAATCTTGTGTTGAGGAAATAATTACTTTTGCTTGACTAGTAGGAAAGGATGCTGACTTCATTATTTTACTATTAGTGTTCATGGTTGGATCAGGAGAACTTAGGGGAGAATTTATTTGCAAGGTGGTTTAAATTATAGTTATTATTATCATCCCTTTAGGAAAAACTAAATGAATTGATGACTAATCTGAAATAAATAGTGCCTTGTTTTGTGAGTTGTCTTATTCCAATAGGAACAGAGCTCCAGGTAAAGAACTGGATGGCAAATTATATTTGAATCCATTTTGTTGAATTATGTTTTGAGAAATATTTATTGGTCCCTTCCAAAGAAGTGAAAAGTTATACAATAGAAAAAAATGAAAAGGAGTTCAAAGGTAGGTCTTTGGAACCATCTCAAGATTGCCCCTGAACTGAAGTCCAAGTGGATATGCAATGAGATTTCATTAAGCAGATCCTATTATAACAAGATAATGGACCTGATATTGGGATCATAGAATCTTAAAACTTTCAAGCTAGAAGAAGATTTGTTCCAATCCAGTTCACACATGTTACATATGAGGACACTGTCATCCTGGATGATTTTGGTCTAAGTAGTGCTTGTCTGTCACTATTCTAAGAAATGTCTCAATGATATTTTCTGCAAAGACAAATGGGAGAAGAACATTGTAAAAAGTGAATGATTTGGCCTTAGTTATCTGAATTCAGTTCCAATTCAGTGGAGAGTTTTTGCAGTGCTAATCTCTGTTTTCCCAATCCCAATAACTTCTCTTTTCCCTCCCACAACTTTTATTTCTTCTTCTTCTTCTTTGAGTAATCTTGCACAGCAGGCATTTCTCATAGGATGGCAGTAGTGGTGAGTTTTTAAATTAACCAAATCAAAGATACAATGAAAAATCATGATCTTTAAGGGTTCCTTGAGAATAAAGACATGGCAGATTTAAGAACTATACTCTCAGAAAGAAATTAGTCTGAGTTTGAGACCAATTATCATGTAGTATTATCACTCATTGTTTACGCCAGTATCCCACTTCCCTCTCACTTTTTATAAACAAACATAGACTTGTAAAACTTCTCTTATGGTCCTGCTTTCCTAAGAGTGCAAAAAAAGAATCCATATCCTTTTTTGCTTCTCTTAAAGAGGGTGACCCAGAATGAGACACGAAATAACTCAGTGACCCAGACACTATAGGAAAGAGGCAATAGGGAGACTCCAGAAGACAGTATCCTTTAGAATTATCTTCTTTGTGAAATTTCTAAGACACTTGCTTTCAGCAATCTGAGAAAGAAATCAATCGGATCACCAGAAATGTCTATGATGATGATCGATATAGTCCTAGGCTGACATTCTCCAGGAGGAGCAGCACTTACTTGCTTGCACAGTTCTGTCTGTGCTAATCTTGGGGCTGTTCTCTTGTTGCACACCTGCACACACATTCTTTACTTACATTGACAGAGCTATCCTTTTTGGCTGAAATTGTATGGTAGGTGTAACTTTAGCTGACTGCATTGGAGCCCCAGGGTATGTCTACATTGTTAGCTGCCGGGTCTTCCTGATGAGGCTAATTATGCATCTAGTGCATTAGTCAATCAATTAAATTTTTTGAAGTGCCTACTCTGTTCCAGACACTGTGCTAAGTGCCAGGGGTATATTAAAAGGGGCAAAAACAAAACAAAAACAAACAAAAACCTAAAAACCCCAAAACAACTGGTTGCTACCCTCAAGGAGGTCACTTTCTAACTGGGGAGACAACTAACAAACAAATATGCACAAATAAGCTATATACAATATATATAACACGCTATATATAAATAGGAAATAATTAAAAGAGGGAAGGCACTAGAGTTAGAGGGATGGGGAAAGGTTTCCATTAGAAGATGAGATTTTAATTGGGATGAAAAGGAAACTGGAGAAGCCGGGAGGCAGATCAGAGGAGGGAGAATATTCCAGACATTGGGGGACAACCAGAGAAATTCCCAGAGTCAAGAGAAGTGTCTTCTTCATGGAACAGCTGGGAGGCCAGTTTTAGGTTATAGAGGAAATCTATAGTAGGAAGAATTCTTTCAGCCAGAATACCTGGTTTATCATAGATTTAGAGTTGGAAGGGATTTTTCAGGTTATTCAGTCTGAGTCCCTCATATATAGACTTTATCACCTGCTGATTATGTGACTTTGAACAAGTCATTTCATGTGTAAAATGAGCGACTCAGTTAGTCTGTCAACTGGCATTTATTAATTGCCTGCTATGTCCCAGTCATTGTGCTAATTGTTTGGGGTAGAGAGAGAAAGGTAAAGACAGTACCTGATCTCAAGGAGCTCACAGTTTAAAGGTGGTTGGACCTTCTAGTTCTAAATCTAATGACTGGCTATGATTACCTCCACAGTGCTGCCATGAAGATCAAAAGAAATAGTTATACTGCTTCAGTAATTTCAAAGTTGTTTATAAATATGAGTTATTATCATTAGGTATTTAGTGCTGAAAGCCAACATGGATTCCTTTATCCTTTTTGTACATATCAGACCAGGGGTAGGGAACAATTTGTTCTATGGAGTTTGGATTCAGTCAAAGGGCCAAGTTTGGATTCAGTCAAAGGGCCACACTTGAGAAGACAGAGGGTCACATCTGGCCTTGAGGCCAAAGGTTCCCCACCACTGTATCAGACCATTATGGGACTTAAGCCTCCAGAAAGCCATCTCTTAAAATAATAATTATCGGGGCGGCTAGGTGGCGCAGTGAGTAGAGTGTTGGCCCTGGAGTCAGAAGGACCTGAGTTCGGATCTGGCCTCAGACACTTAAAGCACACACAAACAAACAAAAAAACCTAGCCGTGTGACCTTGGGCAAGTTACTTAACCCCAATTGCCCTCTAAAAAGCAAAAAAAACCAAAAAAACAAAAAACAAAACAAAACAAAAATAATAATTATCCACAAAGCTTTAGTCTCAAATTATCTACTTTTAAGAGAGGCATATATAGACATGAAATTCCATGGAATTCTCTCCCCCACCCTCCCATTCTGTAGTTCATTATGTGAGAAAACTACAAGGAGAGGTCTGGAAAAGTATTGGGGCTGGGGAAGTCTTGGGGAGGGAGAGATGCAGGAAACAAGAAAGAAAAGGAACAGTCATGGCTAGATTGTACTGGGCCTAGGATGGATTGCAATGACTTTCTCCACAATGCTGCCTAATTGTTGTTTCAGAAATAAAGGTTTTCCTGGCCACCATAGCAACAAGTCAGTGCTCCCAAGGTTTGCTGCTGTGGCAAGATTGAAAGGGAAATGCTTTGACAGAGGCTGCTGCCGCTCGTGCTGATGCTGCCCCATCACACCCATGCCATGAGTCTGCACTAATTGTGTTTTGCTCCTCTCAGGCTGGGATCCAGGCAGGGCCTCATTGAGGAGTGAACGAATGCCCTTGGAAGGCACTTGGTAGGGGCAGGCATGTGGTATGGGAGCCACAAATGTGACTGCTTAAAGAAATGTCATGGATTTGCCTTGCTGCCCTGTTTTCATTAGATGCCTTTTACAGATGATTTCATGTGTCAACTAGGGTTTTGTCTGTAAGAGGACTGGGTGACTTGCACCAGAGGTTTGGGGTTTGAAGACCCCCAGCAACATCCCAAATTCAGGAAGTAGTGATGAGCCCCAGAGCCCTGTGGGCATTTGAAGGGATCTGGGTTACAGACCTCGAGGGAATGTCATCATCAGCACCTGTTTCTGTGATGTGCTCATCACCTTTGGAAGATGGGGCCAGATGCTACTGATTCTGATTCCTACAGGCTCTCTGGCATTCTGCATCTTTATTAACCTCCTATAATTAAGACCCTAAACTTGACAGTCTTCAGTCTATTTTGGGAAAGTGTGAAGCAAAACAATGATGCTGCAGTTTGAGTTTCTGCAAGACAAACACTTCAAGTTCACTCACTGATGTACGCTTTTTGTCTCATTGTGTCTTATCAGCTGGGCTTCTGAATACATTCAGGAGTATTGCTTCCATCTAGCAAGGAATCTAATTAGTTGTATCTATTTTGAAGCAATCCTGTTATCTATTAGAGTTGCCTCCCCATTGAGTTGGCTCTGATTTCTTTTTCTTAGTCATAAGAAAAACTCAATCTAATCAGAAAGATGTTCCATACTTTCTTAAGAGGAAGGAACATGGGTGTCATGCTTGGAATGCAGGTAAACAGTGGGGGGCAACTCCATTTTTGTTATTTCCCTGCCTTTCTGCCTCAGTACCTGGCAAGGATGGGAGAGGAGGATGAGTTATTAGCATAAGGCTTAACAGAGAACGTTTTGGCCCCTGAGTGCTGGCAGGAGGGGTATGCAGAGTTTTTCACTTCTTGTGCTGCAGGCTTAGCTTTGTATTTCTGAAGCTTACAGAGGACCGAAGGGAGCCCAAGATGTGGCAAAGCAGTGATACTCAGTGACTTTTCTGACGACAGTCTGAGAGGGTAGCCTGTAGGTAAAATGGTATTTCCTTGATGGAAGAGGTGAGAGATGAATGCTTAATCTGAAGCAACATAGTTTTGTTGATATTGTTCTTGTTTCAGACTCTTCATGACCCCATGTGGGGTTTTCTTAGCAAAGATACTGCAGTGGTTTGCCATTTCCTTCTCTAGCTCATTTTATAGAAGAGGAAACGGAGACAACCAGGGTTAAGTGACTTGCCCAGGGTCACACAGCTAGTAAGTATCTGAGGTCAGATTTGAACTCAGGAAGATGAGTCTTCCTCATTCCAGGCCCAGTACTCTATTCACTGTGCCATCTAGTTGCCATGGATCAACATCATACGACTGTAGATTTAGACATTGTAGGGGCCCGAGTCTAATCCCCTCATTTTAAGGATGAGAAAATTGAGATTCAGAGAGGGTGACTTGTCCAGGAGCACCCAAAAAGGAAATACTAATGGTGGATTCAAGCCCAGATACTTATATCCCACACACTTTCTACCATACCATGTAGAATTTAAAGCCTGACAGGACCTTAGAGATTTTCTAGTTAAATCCCTCATTTTATAGATAAGGACATTAAAGCCTAAGAAAATGGACAAAGGTGGATGGGTTGAGTTGGGACTCACAAAATAACCTCTTGGTAACATTGAGAAGTAGGTAAATTCTCACTTTTTTCTGAGCACCCTAGTGTTTTTCTCCTTCAGATCAAGCTGCCAATACTCTTATGTTTTATCATCCCTCTTCCTAGCAAAACCTGCTCTTGGGAAAGGCTCTGCTGTTAATCGCTGAGACTTTAGCATGAGTATAGATCAATATCCTAGCACTCCTAGGAGTACTTTCACTTTGTTTCTTATATATAATTATAGAGTGAAAGACTTTGATCCCAAGTACAAGGAAATTCAAGGCATCAGTAAGTATGTTAAAAATGTAATCTGGGGGTGATGGTGCTTGGCTTTTTATGAATCTGAAATCATGCCACTTAGGTGGTTTCCTACCAATGCTATCTTAGCTGTGATAGGGACTCTCAAGTGAGGAGAAGGATGAGGTCTTTTCTTATGTCAAGGAGAAATATCAACTATAAACTTTCATCTTTTGACTTTAGCATTTTATTCTGGATCTTTTATTCCATAGATTTTTTTTCAATGCAATGTTTACTTCAGAGATGAGTTCAATTTACCCTTTTCTTTCAGGTATAATGGATCTTTATCTGGTACCACAACAGTTTTGATATAATGGTGTATTGAGATAGTTTCAGATTTGCTGTCAGGATTTTCCAGACTGTAGTGCAGTTATTCTTTCCATAACATGGGGATTAGGGGCACAGTGCCCCTGTGATCTGGAGAATCCATGTAAAATTGTTGACCCTCCCTTTGTACTAGAGAAGAAGTCTGAATCATTATGGTATTAAAAGATAAAATATTTTGATATTATGCAATACTATACATATGTTTTATGCACTTCTGAATTTCTAAGCTTTTCTGTGTCATCTTCTGGCCTTCACATGTTATCTGTGGCTTGCACAAAACTCCTCAAAAATTTCCATTTAATTTCTTATGCCAACTCATTATTTATTGAAACTGTGATGGGGAAAGGTCACAATATGGAAGGTTTAAATGTATGTTGAATCCAAACAAAACTCAACCTGTGGGCCAGGATCTTGGGAGTACAGGATAGTTTCTTTCACTTTTCCTCATTTGGACAATGTGCTAGGAATCCACTCTTTATATCTAATGTCCTTCATCCAATGAATCATTTAATTTTGGTGGTGAGTCAAGGAAAGTTGTTTTGACTGGCTAATAGTCTCTGTCATTTGTGGTTTTGTTCAGGCTAAGGAGCTTGTCCTAAATCAGTGTCTTGTTCTCCTGGCTGCTAGCACAGGAGCACAGGGCCTTTTGGGTGATTCTGAAATTTATTATCTCTATCATCAGAATGCCTTTCCCAAAGCCTCCTATATCAGTGTTAAGAGGGAGAACCCAGTGTAAACCAGAAGTTAATAAAGCATTTGAAAAAAAAGAGGGAGAACCCAGGAACTGTTGGATTGGGGCACCTCCTAGAGAGCTGGGTATACATGCATGCTTTGGCTCTGTGGGAATGGACTTATGCTCTGGCTCAACTCTGAAAGATTTGACTTTGGTATAATGTAGCAATCTCCTATTAGTCTCTGTGATTAGAGGCTGTGTCAGGTATTATTAGTCAGTGAGCTAGGAAGAGCTAAGGAGAACAGAAAGGCCTTGTGACATCTGTATTATCTTTAAATCTCTATTAAAGGACAGTGGGCTTAGAGACATGAAAACGTATGCAGTACAGAGGAGGAGTTGACTGAGAGTTTGTGTAACATTAGGTGTTGTGTCTTGTAGTGCTTAAGGGACCTTGAAAAGATGAAGGCCCCTGAATACATGGAAGGAAAAATTTTGACAACAGGGACTGGAGAGGCTCTTTTACTTGATGATTGAGTATTTAAATTTATGGGAATCGTTTTAGGCTTTAACAATAAAAAAGAGGCCTTGGAAATCCAGCAAAATATAGTGAAAAGAGCACTGGACCAGGAGTCAGGATGCTGAAGTTCTAATCCTGACTCACTGAGGTATGCTGCTAAAAGTTTAACAGCTAACCTTCCAGAACCACAACAAACTTTGAAGCTTATTCTATTACTAACATTGTTTCTATCACCTTCTTAAGTCTAGAAAATAAAAGAAATCAGACCTTGATTTGCAGCATTTTTGTTTCACGGTGTGAGTAAACGCTCATGTTGAAAATTTCACAATTATCTCTCTTGAACCAGAACTAGTGGCTCCAGCTCACTCCCAATTAGGCAAGTCACTTAATTTCTCTGACTCTGTTTCCCACTTTGTAAAAGGGGCATAGAATGCCTGTCTTACTAGGGTTACATGTGAGGATTCAATTAATTTATTCACTCAGTTAATATTCAGACTTAGATATATTGAGTGCTTACCTTAATAATAAAAGTAACTCATGTTAATACAGCATGCTAAGGTTTAAAAAGGCATTGATTGGATGAGATAGTGTACGTGAAAGCACCCTGAAATATGTGAAGTACATAAAATATGAACAATTGTTATCATTATCCTCATTATAATTCTAAGGGTTATATGAAAATTGGTTATAATGAGCTTCATGGAAATTGGAATTACGGAAGGAAAAAACTTCTTTTTTCATCTTTACCTATCCATGCATTCTGTCCTTTTTGACCTTGGTCTAATAATTTACTCTGTTTATTTAGGTATCGTACCCTGAATCCAATGGATAGAAGAAAAATGGCCAAAGAGCTCCCAGCCTCCTTCCTTTCCCTTCGCCCAGAACCAATATCATTTTGGAATCACTAAGGTAACCAGAAAGCTACAGGGTGTTTTCATAGAAGAGTGGGTGGAATGAATGTGTTTCTTAAAATACCTATGAAAGCACAACCGTTAGGCAATCTTCCAACCCCCACAAACCAAACCACCATCAACAGTACTCTTCTGAGCACTTTGAGAAAGCAAAGTCAATGCTTTAGAAACCCCAGTCATGACTGTCATTACCTTTCGGAAATTTTTTGCTAATAGACACAGTACTGAGTGAACTTGAAGGTCTAAGGTCCAAATGAAGGTTACACAGATCTCATTTCAAGGTGAGTAAACACCTTTCTGGAAGCAAACCACTTGCTTGTGTTAGGAGAACAGATCCATCTAGAGAGTCTCTTAGAAAATAGCTCTTCCAGGTTACAAAATGACATGGATGTCCTTTGAAATCAATAAATCTATCAACAAATATTTTTTAAGTTCCCACTATCTGCAAGGTCCTGTGCTGGATTCTGGGGAAATAAATGCTAGAATGCAACAATTCCTACTGCAAGGAGTTTGCATGCTTTGGATACAGGAAGCAGGTACCTACATAAGTATATACAGAATAAAACAAAGAAAATAAACACAAAATCCAAGGTAGTTTAGGAAGGAGTTGTGATGGGGGAGTCAGGAAAGGCTTCATGCAGTATGCGGTGCCTGAGTTTTATCTTGAAGAAACAGAGGGATTCTTTGAGGGGTGGGAAGAGGGAGGAGGACAGTCTAAGTATAAGAGAGAGCCAGTGCAAAAATGAGGATGGGAGCTAGAGGGTACTGTGGGAAGAAGGATGAATTTGGCTCACACAAGTTTAATCCAAAGTCAGCCATGGAAAATCTTAACTCTCTCTTCTGTCTTTGATGGTCTCAATTTGACAACAATCTTAGGGTTGAATCTATCTTGTGGGTGGACCACAAGTTGGTGAGCTTTTATTAAACACCTACTATGTACTAAGCACTGTGCTAAGTGCTACTCCTTAGCTACAATTTCACCAGAGGGAACATCTAAATAATATCCATTAGGGATTTCAATGCCATGTTGAGATGTTGGAAGTTGGAGGCAGAAGCATAGACACCAAGGTATCTATCATGAAGATGTCTGTTGGGTTGTGTGTCTGATGTCCAACTCTCATGGAATAGCCGGTAGTAGAATACTCAGTGAGAGAGAGAGAGAGAGAGAGAGAGAGAGAGAGAGAGAGAGAGAGAGAGATGAACTGAATTGGAAATGTATTGGGTTAGGGAAAACATTAGGTAAAGGGAACTGAAGCCCAAATTTATTAATGGAAATGTGAGAGAGTGAAATGAGAGCAGACCTTTCATAGGATATAGAGTAGGAAGGAGTCTGTGGAGAAACCCCACTAGAGCATACACACCTAGTTCTCTTTGATCCCCCAGAAATCCCTGCCACTCTCTGCTCACTCCTCTTTTTTTTTTTTTTTTACACACAAGTTCTTGCTGTATTTATGCTGAGTTCTCCATGTAAAATGGACAGTTAGGAAGGTTCTCTTCTTCAGTACAACACAGTCACGGGATGTGTACAAGCCAGTGGGGCAGGTGGGGAGTTGGAAGGGGTAGGGGAGGAGGATGCTGAATATTGTTTTTTTCTCTCTTTTTTTTAAAGTGATAGATACAACTTGGAAGTGCAAAACCATGGTCCTGCCAGCCTTCATCATCTGGCATAACGTTTAATGTAATCTTCAACTTTATTTCGGAAGTCCTCCTTGTCCCGCAGATGGTGTTCTGCAGCTTCAATATTCAAAGGATCATCAAAATTCAAAAGGTCGGTAAATAAAGAGTTTAATCCCCACACAACATCCTTTAAGGTTCGGGTGGGAGCCCATCCAGTGCCATCAATTGAATGTTCTCTCAGTAAGCTCAGACAGATTTCCCCCATCCCCGTGATGTTAGGGTGCCAGATTCTAGTCAAACATTTTACTTTGGGAGGCACCATGTTGTAAGCATCAGGGACTTCTATCTCAAAATGAAATTTTCCACCCCGGTAGTGACCCTCACCTGGGGTGACTGTTAGCTGAAAGTAGTGAAGCTTGTTTGGATCAGGAAAATTCACTTTACATGTACAAGGTAAATTGGCTTCAAGTTCTGCAACCTCTTTAACCAGCAGTTTGTCTCTCACAGACACTCTACGTGTGGAATCCGAGGCCGGGCCAGATGGACGGGATCCCTTAAGGCCCTCGTCCTTCTTCAATTTGCTTGCCAATGTGAGCATCACTGCTGCCTTTACCCTGGGGAGCCCCATACCATCCCCCGGCCCCGGCCCAGGATCCGCAGAGGCCTCCGGCTCCGGCCCCTCAGGCAGCGGCAGTGGCCAAGGCGGAAGCGGAAGCCCACTCCTCTTTTTTAGGATGTCTTAAGCAAGGGTCATTTATATTAAAAGGGATATGGTGCTAGGGTGTGAAGTGGCTACAGTGTTGGACCTAGAGTCAAGAAGATTCATCTTCCTGAGTTCAAATTTGATCTCAGACAATACCTAGCTGTGACCCTGGACAAGTCACTTCATCCTGTTTACCTCAGTTTCCTCATCCATAAAATGATCTGGAGAAGGCAATGGCAAACCACTCTAGTATCTTTGCCAAGAAAATCTCAAATGGGGTCATGAAGAGTCAGAGAGGACTGAAACAACTGAATAACAACAACTGTGACCTAAATCTTTGCTACTTCTATTGTGCTCACATGTGAAGAGGATAATGGTAATAATTCTGAAGCAATCACACAACTAGGTGCTATAGCGCATAGAGCAAAGGACTTGGCGGTAGGAACGGACACGAGTTCAAATTCTACCTTACTAGCTATGTTGACCTTAGGCAAGTTACTTAACTTCTTTCTGCATTAGTTTTCTCATCTTTAAAATAGAAATAAAATAACATCTTTGTGGGAATCAAATGAGATGACAGATATAAAGTGCCTTATAAACCTTAAAACACCAAGTAAATGCAAGGCATTTGTGTTATTTTCAAAGTAAGTATACCCAAGTTTTTTTCCGGGCTCTTGTTCCTTTCGCTGATAAGGACTTTGCTCTGGCATTTGATATCTCCTTAACCAGGGATTACATCCTCTTGACGAGATTAGCTCTTTGGTTAGGTGTATTCTTACCTGGCCCTGGGTTCTTCCCACTTGGTAATGTCACATTAAGGAAGATTGATTAGTCCAAGTTAAGTTTACACACCTGGTCATCCTCATTGTTTCATCTTTGCACTCAGTCCTTTAAATGACAAGCAGCGACACACACAGAAAGAGAAAAACCATATCTTAGAGGAAGAGAGAAGAGAGGAAGTATGCCAAACTTCTTAGACCCAGTGCAGAAGTTTCTGGACCAAGCAGAGGAGTTTCTGGGCCAACTGTGTTAACTGAGTCAGAACTGTGGAACAAGAAGAGATAGAGCCAAAGTGTGGAAGAACAAATAGTCCTTGACCTTCAGTGATAGAGCAATTCATATGTTCCAGAGAACCTGTGAATAGGTCAGCTACTTTCCCCATCCCAGCCAGGGCAGGAGAATCTCATTCTCTGTCTCTCTGTGTCTATCTCTGCATCTTTCTCTCCCCTCCCTTTTTGTCTCTTTCTCTCCCTCTCTGTTTCTCTCTCTTCCCCCTTTTTCCTCTATCTCTCTTTCTCTCTCTGTCTCTCCTCTCTCTTTTCTTCTTTCCTCTCTCTAAATATATATATATATATGCTACATATACATATATACTGTATATAATATATGCATCCATATATCCATATGTAACTAGATAATATACTTACATACATGCACACACATATGTCTGTGTATGTACCTGAGCTGTAGGACAAACCAAAAGTGTGAGTTTTTAAATTTCTAGCAACCCCAAGTTCTTTCCTTTGTCTGGGCCCCATTCATGTAAGCCTGGAGGATTTTATAGATCCCTATGAGAGGTAGAGACCCATCAGAGATGGAAGGAAAGTTGTCTTGACTATTTATGGGCTTGATTCTTTATGTTGTTGTTCAGGTTAAATAAATCCTATCCTCTATTAAATGTCTTGCTAGTCTGGATACTTATCTGGGAGCACAGGGCCTTATCTAGACACAAGCTAGATTTTGATGTTCCTAAGGGAAGTTATAGGTGGGGCACAGCAAAAAATATTGCACAGTGAAATTTCCTAAATTGAACCTTATCCAAATAAGCCCAGAACTTACTCTGTGTCATAGGTTACAGCCATATTTTACTCTGTGTTAACCTCATAGGTAAAGATATTAAAAGAAGTGAATTAATAATATCTTTTAGCACTTCTAAAGTGAAAGTTGGAAAAATGGCATTTTGCACCTTTTTGCATTTCTCATTTTGGAATGCAGGATGGTGTTGTGTTTAGGGACCTGACTCAGAGCCAGGAGCAGTGAGCTCAGTTCTTGCCACTGACACAGACTGGCTGTGTGAACATGGGCAACTCCTGTATTCTCTAAGTGCTCTGGACATTTCTTCACGACTATAATTTGCAGAGCAGTTGCTAATCTGAATTAGTAGAGAGAAATTCCTCATCTAGAAGTTTCCTATATCACTTCTGGAAGCCAAGATGGTAGAGCAAACAGGAAATTGCCTGAATGCTCCCATGTTCACCTCCAAATAATTATAAAATAGCACCTCAAAAAATTCTAAAATGTCAGAACCAATAAAAAAGGGTGAAAAAAATGGAGCCTGAGTCCCCTGGTGGGAGGAGCTTACTGAATGGGTGGAGCAGGAAGAGGCAGTGCAGCCAGCATGAGTGAGAGAGGGAAGCATTTTGCCTAGGGGAGCTTGTTTGTGGAGAGGCCTAATGGAGCTTGAGGATGTTGGTGCTCCCTGGACTGATAATGTATATAAAATTCTTTGTTACCATGGTGGAATTAGATTTCTGGTATTTGAATAAATGTCTTGGTTTTGCCTTTGAGGAAAAGAGTTATTTATGTTTTAGGAATTTACCCTGGAAACATGCTTGCACAGTCATAGTGCCTGCTGTGGGTATCCCACTGGATATATGGAAGGTCAGCAGGAAACATCTGTCTTACTTTGGTGAAAGGAGAATATAGTTCAGGGCTGGCAAGCCAGAATCAGACCCTGCCTCAGCAAGCCTGGGGGAGGTCCTGAGCCCCAGCACAGGTCAGTAATTGAGGGCCCATGGCCCCATGGCAGCAATGGGCAAGTGGCTAGCCCTCCCTTATAGCCTGGTGTAGCATTAGTCACCTCCCCACCCTACCATGGGTCCCAGTGAAGTACTAACCACACCTCCACATCCCCCATTCTGTGCAGGACAGGCACAGGATCAGCCCTCCCCCAAAGCCCCAGTGCAGCACCAAGTGAGCAGCCAGATTTCACCCCCCACCCCAGGCCCCAGTATGGCATTGCCCTGTCCCCTGCTTTGTGGGCCTCAGTGCAACACCAAGGGAACAGTCACATTCCCCATGGCCTTAGCACAGCCCCAGGCAAGTGGCCAGACTCTCTGTGGTCCCTGTGCAGCACCAGACAAGCAATTAGGGCCTGCAGCCTCAGGCACAAGTTTGGGACAGCTGCTCCTTCCACACCAGGAGCAGAGCTCAACTTTAAATGTAACAAAATAGGCTGGAAAAGATCAGCAAAAAAGAAAAAAAGAACCTGACCACAGAAAATTATTATGGTGACAGAGAAGATCAAGACACTAACTCAGAACAGGACAACAATGTCAAAATGCCTACATTCAAAGCCTCAAAGAAAAATGTGAATTGGTCTCAGACCCCAAAAGAACTCCTAGAAGAGCTCAGAAAAGACTTAAAAAACCAAATGAAAGTGATAGAAGAAAAATTTGGAAAAGAAATAATTTTTTACTGTTTTAACAATGACTTTGAGTGAATAAATTATTTTGTCTATTTTAAATACCCAAATTAAGTATAAAGGACACATAAAGAAAGGTGCTATTTGCAGCTAGAGAAAGAAATGATAAACAGAAGCATGTATAGAATAATTGTGTGTGTGTGTGTGTGTGTGTGTGTGAATGTGCCTATTTGTGTCTAATGGTAGAGCCATCTCTAGTGTGGGAGGCAGAAGGGGAGGGGGAAGAAAAAGAAAAATTTACATGAGAATTTCATTGTATATTTGAAAGGAATAGCAAGTTTTCCATAGTAGATTTGCAGTTTAATGTACAATCATCTTTTTTTAATTGTGCTGTTATGGAAATGATTATTTTATTCCATAAATCAAAAATAAAATAAAATGAAGAAATAAGAGTGATGCAAAGGAATCATGAGAAAAGAGTGAACAGCTTAATTAAGGAAGTACAAAAAATGGAAAAATATATACAGAAATTTACTGAAGAAAACAACTCCTTAAAAAGTTCAATTGGCCAAATGGAAAAGGAGGTAAAAAGGCTAATTGAAGAAAAGAACTCTTTAAAAATTAGAATTGGACAAGTGGAAACTCATGACTCCATGAGACATCAAGAATCAATCAAATAAATTTGAAATAATGAAAAAAAAATAGAAGATGTGAAATATCTAATTGGAAAAACAACTGACTTAGAAAATAGATCCAGGAGAGATAATATAAGAATTTTTGGACTACCTGAAAGCCATTATCAAAAAAGAATCTGGACACCATACTTCAAGAAATTATCATAGAAGTTTCCTACATCAATGAGATCACAGATCTAGTCCCCATCCTTATTGTTATTAATAACAAATTGTTAGAGTATTCAGAGTTTGCTTTCATTTGATAAGCTTGGGTTCAGGCCAGCCCTCAAGCAGGCACTTATTTACTCTTAGGTACTTGGCTTGCATCTTTGAATAGTTCCTATCAAATGATGGTGGTGTCTGGCTTATATGACCTTGTGGTCAAGATAGCTTTATTGAGACAGCTAAGGAGAAATAGTATTATTAATCACTACAATACTGCTGGAGTAAGACAATCACCTAAGTACAATTAGGCACCTATCTTCCTAAGCCTTAATTCTTATCAATTATTACTTTAATTAACCCTAATTTTCCCCTACCTTGGATAGATCAATTTCTCCAAAGCATCATAAATTTCTCTTCTTTTCATTGAAAGTCTCCTTTTTTGTGGGGAGGGGATTTGGGAAGGGAGAGAGATTTATAACTACAGTACTACAATGATTTATTGATACTCATCAGTGCTGAATAACAGAGTGTTTGCTTTTGTTCATCAATCTAGGAAAAGAGACAACTAACTGTATTTAATAAAGGCAAACTAATGCCTGCCTCTTGATTAACCTACATTTTGTTCTAGAAATTCTTGCCAGCAGTTATTTTGGCTACTCTTCTGCTCCTTCTGCACATTTTTCTTGCCACTGTTTATAGAAATAAAGGAATGAGGACATGATAGGTTGCTACATTTGCTCCCTGAATTCCTGAGGTGGTCTTTTTTTCCCCCAGAAAGAACGGAGTCAGCTGTACCTGCTAACCATAACTCTTTGCCCTTTGGAGGTAGAGCTTGCATTATTCCTAATTTGCATTAAATGATCCCTTAGCAATAACCCCAATATAGGATTTAATTTTCTTTAAAACAATCTGCAACCCTGCTTTCTTGGGGTTATGAACTCAAATTTATAAAAAGTAACTTCTAAAAATATTTAAATAGAACTTGAAGCAATTTTAGAACAGAAATATAAAGTGCTATCACTGCAGACATGTTATGATAGGAAAGGACAGACCAACTACTCTTTGAGTGATCATAACACCCATCTGCTTTCTCTTTAAAGTGTATTACAGCTGATTTCTTGGATCACCTGAAAAAAATGAAGGAAGAGTTAATTCTTCATACTAATTCAAACCTCAATATGAGGCAAAGTGATGTGGGCTAAATTCCAGAAGATTCTGAAACAGGGGTATCACACTTTACAGATCTATGATGCATACCAGAATCAACACAATCTTGTTGTGATTTTTTACCCAGTGAAATGTAGAATAAATGACACTGGTCTCATCGTCAGGTTTGAGTTCTAGATTTTTTGCTAACTTTCTGTGTGATTGTGGGCTAGTCACATGTCTAATCTCAATTTCTTCATCTGTAAAATGGAGATAGTACTACCTACCTCACATACAATAATCATTGGATTATTGTAAAGACCAAGTGAGATAGCGTGCAAGTGCTTAGAAAAGTTTTTAGCATTATGCAAATACAAGGAAATATTTACCTTAAAAATATTTTCAGTTCCAAATTCTCTTCCCCCCTCACCCCTTTCCCAATCTTTGAGATGGTAAGATACACAATACTTATTCATGTGAAGTTGTTGTTCAAAATATATTTGCACAATAGCCATATTCCAAAAAAAGCTAAAAAATAAAGGGAAAATATTCTTCAATATGCACTTGGAGTCTATTTGTTCTCTATCTGGAGGTGGATAGCATTTTAAATTATGAGGCCTTTGTCATTTTTAAAATATATATAGAATTGAGTTGAATTTATAAGACTACAAGTCATCCCCCAATTGGTAAATGAATGGTCAAAGGTTATGTACGGGCAGTTTTCAGAGGAAGAAATTATATAGTCATATGAAAAAAATGCTCTAAATCACTATTTATTAGAGAAATGCAAATCAAAATACCTCTGGGTATCATATCACACCTATAAGATTACCTAACATGACAAAACAGGAAAATGATAAATGTTGGAAAAGATGTGGGAAAATTGAAACACTGATGCATTGCTGGTGGAGTTGTGAACTGATCCAACTATTCTGGAAAGCAATTTGGTACTATGCCCAAAGCTATAAAACTGTGCATGCCTTTTGGCCCAGCAATACCACTTGTAGGCCTTTATCCCAAAGAGATCATAAAAATGGGGAAAAGAACTACATGTAAAAAGAATATTTATAGCAGCTCTTTTTGTGGTGGCAAAGAATTGGAAATTGAGGGGATATTCATCAGTTGGGGTATGGCTGAACAAGTTGTAGCATATGAATATAATGGAATACTATTGTGCTGTAAGAAATGATGAGCAGGCAGGCTTCAGAAAAACCTGGAAAGACTTACATGAACTGATTCTGAGTGAAATAAGCAGAACCAGGAGAACATTATACTTAGTAACAGCCACATTGTGTGATGACTGACCTTGACGGCCTTAGCTCTTTTCAGTAATACAAGGAATTAAGACAACTGCAAAAGACTCATGATGGAAAATGTTATCCACATCCAGAGAAAGAATTTTGGAGTCTGAATGCAGATTTGCTCTCCTGTTCTTTTGTTGTTTTGTTTTGTTTCTGTTTTCTCATAGTTCCTTCTATTAGTTATAATTCTATACATTATGATTAATGTGAAAAATATCTTTGATATAAATGTATAATTAGGATCTGTATTAGATTGCATGCTGTCTTGGTGTAAAGCTAAGCACAAGCAACTTTCCAGAGGACTGTTGCTGTGAACAGGTTTAAGGTTCTAATTACATAGTATAGTGAACTCTCTATTTATTCATCAGTAAATTAAAGTAAAACATTCACAGAAACCAAAGTACAGCATTCACAATGTTGTGACATAACAGTTGTTACTAAAGTGGCCACATAGTTTTCACCAAAGTGGCCACATAGTTTTAAAAAAAAGGTATTATTCAATTAAGTCCTTAACTCAATCATCTGTAAGGAGCAAGCCTCCTTAAGGGACACAAGGTACAAAGGTCAAAGTTCACAGGTCACAGTAAATCATAATCTTCTCAGTCAGCATTAAGTACCTACACAGAGGTCTTTTCATCTTGACTCAAGGCTGGCTCTCAGCTTCCATGGTTCCTCTTCCATGGTCCCAGCTCCTGCCCGAATCTACCTGTCACCTGGATTCAAGATCAGGCAGTTCTCAGCTCCTTGTCTAACTCCTCATCCAGTTCCTTACCCAGTACCTTGTCCAGTTCCCATTCCGTACTGGACAGTTGAGGTGTCCAGTCCACCTCAAGTCCTTCACAGTTTCTGTTTCTGGGAAGACAAAGCACAAGTTCTCTCCTTCTCACCACTCTATCACCACAAGAGTTCTCTTCTCAGTTCTGCTCAGTTCTTAATTCTGCTCAGTTCCTCTCATTTCTTCTCAGCTTCGCTCTCTCCCAGCTTGGGCTTCTCCTTATATATGGTCATTAGTCCCTTCCCTTCCTGTTGTGTCAGCAACAGGGGTTCACAAGTTCTGTTTCTTAACAAAGACTTGATACAATCATGGGCAAGGCTCAAAAGAAACTTGAACTGAAACAAGGTGTCAACTAAATAGCTGAAACAAGGCATTAAGTACTTCTTTGCTTGCCATTACAGTTGGGGAGGGGTAAGGGAAGGAGGGGGAGAAAATTTAAAACAAAATATTATGAAAATAAATGTTAAAAACTAAAAAAATAAAGTACAAAAAAAGAAATAAAAAAATTGCGAGGCCTTTGGAGTTGAATTGGATCATTGTATCCATCAGTGTAGCTAAGTCTTTCACAGATGATTATTGTTACAAAATTACTGTTATTGGTTCTGCTCACCTTGTTTTGCATCAGTTCATATAAATCTTTCCAGGTTTTTCTGAAACTACCCAGCTCATCATTCCTTATAGCAAATAGTATTCCATTACAATCATAAACCATGACTTGTCCAGCTATTCCTGAATTCATAAGAATCCTCTTAGTTTCTAGTTCTTTGCCACCACATATAGACCTACTATAAATACTTTTAAAATACTAGTCCTTTCCCTTTTTTCTTTGATCTCTTTGAGGCATAGACCTTGTAGCAGTATTACTGGGTCAATGAATACATTATTAGGATGTTTTTCAGTCATGTCCAACTCTTTGTGACTCCCTTTAGGGTTTTCATGGCAAAAATACCAGAGTGTTTTTCCATTATCCTTTTCCACTTTATTTTACAAAAGAATTACTAAGGCAAACAGGGCTAAGTGACTTGCCCAGGGTCACATAGCTAGGAAGTATCTGAGGCTGGATTTGTACTCAGAAAATGAGTCCTCCTGACTCCAGACATACCACTCCATCCAATGTACCACCTAGCTGCCCTCAAAGGGTCTATACAATTTTATAGCCCTTTGGGCATGGTTCCAAATTGTTCTCTAGAACGGTTGGACTAGCTCACTACCCTATCTTTTATTATTATTATTATTATTATTTTGCTTTTTGGAGGGGGTAAGGCAATTGGGGTTAAGTGACTTGCCAAAAGTCACATGACTAGTAAGTGTTAAGTGTCTGAGGCCAGATTTGAACTCAGGACCTCCTGACTCCAGGGCCTGTGCTGTATTCACTGTGCCATCTAGCTGCCCCTAACTACCCTATCAACAATGCATTACTATACCTATTTTCCCACATCCCTCCACCATTTGTCATTTTCCTTTTCTATCATCTTAGTCAATTTGATGGGTATGAGATGATAAGAAGGTATTATTACTAAAGAAGTGTATTTGTCAAATGCCCTGGGTAACTTGGACAATACATTCTTTCTCTGAGAGCCCAGCTTAACTTGCTTTTCATTCCTCCTCAGCCTTAGACTTGATTGATAGGTGAGTTTTAGACTTATGTTGCCAAGAACTAGTCCAGTCCTTTTTACTACTTCTAGGCCATTTCCTTCCCATGCTACCTAAACTCCCACCCTCCTTTTCATTTATTCCTCTGCCCCTTTTCTGTTACTCTTTATATGCTGTCTTTCCCCATTAGAATGCAAACTCTTTGGGGGCAGCTAGGTGGCACAGTGAATAGAGCACTGGTCCTGGAGTCAGGAGGACCTGAGTTCAAATCTGGCCTCAGACACTTAATGCTTACTGTGTGACCTTGGGCAAGTCACTTAACCCCAACTGCCTTGCCTTCACCCCTCCAAAAAAGCAAAAAAAAAAAAAAGAATGCAAACTTTTTGAGGGCAAGGACTGCCTTGCTTTTATTTGAATTCTCAGAACTTAACAGTATTTGACACATATAATAGGTACTTAATAAATTATCTGCTTATTTTTTCTCTGGAATCAGAGCTGTACTTCTTGTGGTCTGCTGGAATATAAGTTTTTCTGAGTGGGAAAAGCTGGCCCTGAACATAGCTTTTCCTTAAGATCAAGCTTCTTGTGAAGTCTGTGAAAAGTGGAAAAAGAGGTGGCTGGGCTTAAGGAAGAGCTGGCAAAGCTGAGCAAAGCCTTGGAGAAAGCAATGTATCAGGAGGAGGAATGGGAAGCAAAGCAAGCCTTCCTTAATTGTGAAAAGAATGACTTAGTCCTCCAGCTGCAGGCTCTGAGTGTCCCACCTGCTCTGCTATTCATTCACTCATTCCTCGTTGGAATTACTTGTGGTTTTTTTGGGTAATGATTGCTTGGAAAGGTTAAAAAAAATAGCAACCAGCACAGAAGAATGTGAGTTTTTCAAACCCTATCAAATTCTGCTGAATATAGGTAATTAAAACATTTTAAAATGCCCTCTCTGTTTCATAATGAAGTGAGTAGATTCTTTGGCAGCTGGTCTTTGAGTATAATTAGGTTTTACCTTATAGAGGTACCATTATGTGTTACAGGGATCAGTTAACTTCTAGATACTGAATATGTATATAATGGCGGTGGTGGTGGTGGTGGGGGAGGCTAGGCAATGATGGGCCAGTCGTTAGAGTATGCTCAGATTTGCCTTTCCTGACAAGTTGCATAGAGCATGTTCTAAGGACTGTGCCCTCATTGGCTATTCCCCCATTGTGTGTGTGTGTGTGTGTGTATGTTTGTGTACACACACACATGCTTGCATGTGTACCCCTGCATGTACATATTTTAAAGTTTTCAGGTAGGTTGACCCTCTTGCACCACTGAACCAATCATACATAAGGAGCCCCGTGGATATATAATGACTCAGAAAAAACTACACATTAACAGAATCTTTGTTTTATTGTGCTTTTATTTATTTTGTTAAATATTTACCAATTACATTTTAATTTGGTTCTGCTGCATTCAGGAGGGTAGGGGGAAGAAGGGATGGTACTGTGTATTTGACAGTTCTGATCTAAAGTACAGAAAGAAACTTGATTGTGGTCAGATTGTCACAATAGGCTCCAAAGCATTTCCTTGCTTTCAGTCTTTCCCTACATACATAACACTTGCCAGTTAATGTTCAGTGACTCCACAGGGCCTACAGAATAAAACCTGAACTCCTTAGCCTTTTATCAAAGACCCTATAGAATCTGGATCCGACTTACAAGGAGTAAAGAACCCTCTCACCTGTGTGCAACAGGTATCTTTGTTGAGAGGAATAACTCTTTCCCTCTCTCCCTTTTTCTCTAAGCAACCCTGGGTTAATTTGCATGGCATGGCTCAGTTGGCCCAAACACAGATTGGGACCAGGAGGATAAAGAAAGAGATAGAATGAAGGAGCCCTTTTATGTGAAATGTGGAATGAGTGAAAGGTTACCCCTTTGGTAGAGAGTGGGGAATAGGAAATATAGACTTGCTCAAATATAGCCAGTAGGTGCTTGGTAGGGTCAGCCTGTGGGACCCTTTTAAACACACATTATCATACAGGCAAACAGAATGAGTAGATAGCCCCAGGAACATCCCAGAGTTGTGTGGGAGTGAGCTATAATATTGTCAGCCTCTTCCTTTATCCAACTGGCACAATTTTCTGGGAAGATGGAGCAGCTGTCTTGGAAGAACAATGGGGAGGAGAACCCATGATGTCTGATAGATGGAGGAACCAAAGCAACTCTTTCCTTCCATTCACAGACAATCCTTCCTGGCTATTGCTCTTCTCTCCAGGAGATGGTGCCAGGTGTTGAGCAGGTAGATCACTGGAGGGAAGGGTGGCAGTAATACAACTTTTTCATGCTCAGAACCAGAATGACTCTAGGCCACTCACTTAGCTAGCCAGTCACCAGGCATTTAGGAAGTTTCCTATGTGCCATGCCCTATGTATCCAGATGCCGTGAAAAGTGTCTTCTATTTGCCCTACTAGACTGAGTCTTCATTTTCTTAAAGTTAGAGTTAATTAATCCACCTATCCTCTAGCTAGCCAGACTGGATTAAGTTAGAGTTAATTCCTCTTATGGGTCCACTCTCTCCCGAGCTCTGGAGTGCTTCCAGCTTTCACAATTAGCCAATGAGTTTTAGGGTTCTTCTGTTTCCCTCCTTTCTCTTGTTTTTTGGTCCCTTTCCTTCTCTGGGGCAACTGGCTTATGTAATGATAATAAGCTCAGGGCATTTTTAGAGAAAGCACTAAAAAAAGATGAAAGAGGAAGAGGGCTGGTTGCTGTTCTCACCAAGAACCGGAGACACAGGATTTGGATGAAGGGCAATGAGAGGGGTAAGGGACAAGACCACCACTATATAACCTTTCAGACATCTGCAGTCCTTTAACAAATTTCCACATCAGCTAGATTGGCCTGCTTACCTACCCTAAATATACATCTTTTTTTCCCCCTGAACATTTACCTCTCCTCCTATCTCTAACTAGATTCCATCATTAACCTTTTTGCAAATTCTAGTTCAAATTCCATGTCTTCCAAGAAGACTGTCCTAAACACCCTAGCAGGAAGTAATCTCTTCTTCCTCTGAACTTTACAGCATTTTTTAAAACAAATGCTTTATTAACTTCTGGTTCACATCATTCATTTCCGCCAGATTTTGAGTTATAATTTTTCCCCATTTTTTCCCTACCCACCACTCCAGAATAGCAGTCCCACTAGATATCCCCTCATCCAATCTGCTCTCTCCCATATCTTCCCCATACCCCATTCGACTTTACCATTAGGGCGAGGTGAGTCTCTGTGCCCCAATGCCTGAACATCTTATCTCCAAATTACATGCAAAACAGTATTAATAATAGTATTTATATATATTTGAAACATTTAATTTTAAAACCTCGAATTTCAGATCCATTCCCTTCCTCCCTTGTCACCCATTCCCTCTGGGAAGATAAGTGATTCAGTATGTGTTGTACATGTATAGCTATGCAAAACATTATCATAGTAGATATATTGTAAAAGGCTGCTTATAATTCCTTCCCACTCATCCCACCCCCCCACCTGGTCCAATTCCTACTGTGATCCTATCCCTCTTTGAAAGTGGGTACTTCCAACCTCTCTTCCCCCCAGAATGCCCTCCCCTCCATCATCCTCCCTCTCATCCCCCTTCTCCCTACTTTCCTGCAGGGTGAGATATCCCATTTAGTATGTATGTGATTCTCTCCCTGAGCCAAATTCAATGAGAATGTGGTTTTGCCTTTTTGCCCTCCTATTCTTCCCCTCCCCTGCAACCACTTCCCCTTGCCTCTTCTACATGAGATAGTTTATCCTACCCTGTCTCTCCCCATCACCTCTTGCCACATTCCTCTCTCACCTTTTAACTGCACCCCTTAAGTATCTTCCCTTCCCACCAAATTCGACCTGTGCCCTCTATCCATGTATACCTGTAAACATATATACACACATTCACATATGTATTCATATGCCCATACACCCTTCTTCCATTATTTTCATAATGAGAAAGGCTTCATCAGTCACAGTTATTGTTTTTCCATGTAGGAATGTAAATAGGTCAACTTTGATAAGTTCCTTTTGATTTCTTTTCCCAGTTTACCTTCTCAAGCATCTCTTGCTTCTTGTGTCTGGATGTCAAATTTTCTATTCAACTCTGTTTGTTTCCTCAAGAATGCTTGAAAGTCCTCTATACCACTGAATGACCATATTTTCCCCCAAAAGAAGATACTCAGTTTTGCTGGGTAGGTGATTCTTGGTTTTAATCCCTGCTTTTTTGCCCTCTGGAATATCATATTCCATGCCCTTCGATCCCTCAGTGTAGAAGCTACCAGGTCCTATACTATTTTGATTGTGTTTCCACAATATTGAAATTGTTTCTTCCTGGCTGCTTGTAGTATTTTCTCCTTGATCTGGGAATTCTGGAACTTGGCTATAACATTCCTGGGAGTTTTCTTTTTGGGATCTTTTTCAGGAGGTGATCTGTGGATTCTTTCAACCTCTATTTTGCCCTCTGGATCTAAAACATCAGGGCAATTTTCCTTGAGAATTTCTTGAAGAGTGATTTCTAGGTTCTTTCTTTGATCATAGCTTTCAGATAGTCCAATAATTTTTAAGTTGTCTCTCCTGGACCTATTTTCCAGGTCAATGATTTATCCCATGAGATATTTCACATTGCCTTCTATTCTTTCATTTGGTTGGATCTGTTTAACAGCATCTTGATTTCTCATAAAGTCATTAGCTTCCATTTGCTTCAGTCTAACTCTGAAGGAATGAATCTCCTCAGTGAGCTTTTGAGATTCTTTTTCCATCTGGCAAATTTGGATTTTTAAGGCATTCTTCACCTCTTTGCCCTTTTGAGCCTCCTTTGCCATTTGAGTTAGTCTTTTTTTTTTAAGGTGTTATTTTCTTCAGTCAGGCTGTTGACCCTCATTTCATACTTTTCCTGCATCCTTCTCATTTCTCTTCCCAATTTTTCTTCCACTTCTCTTATTTGATTTTTAAAGTCCTTCTTAAGGTTCTCTATGGCCTGTAACCTGCTCATATTTTCCTTTGGGGCTTTTGGAGCAGGATTTCTGACCTCACAGTCCTCCTCCTGTTCCATGCTTTGATCCTCTTTGCCCCCAAAATAGGAGTCTAATGTTGCATTTTTCTGGGTTTTTTTTTGTTTCCTTTGCCTATGCATGTTGCCACTTAATTACTTGACTTTTAGGCTTGTTGCCACAGTAGGACTCTGCCGCCAGGCAGGGGAGCTTCTGTCCCAAACATTGGGGTCTTCACAACTTTCAGTTCTGGCAAGTTGGATACCGACCCCAGACCTCCCCTCAGATCACAAAAGCAGGTTAAAGCAAGAGTGATTAACCCCCAAGACTGGATCAACCTACAGTTCGCAGGCCAGGAGCTGAAGCTACCACTGAAGCTGCAAAATGGCGAGTGTCTCCTCCTCGGCTTCTAGCCCCCAGGGGAGTAAGCCAACGCATTCCCCAAATACTGGTCCCAAAGTCCATAGGGCACTAACCTCTCACTTTGTCCTAGGCATGTCTGTGTTGATAATTCTGGAAGTTCCACAGCTGCTGGTGTTCTGGGGTCCTTCTGGCCGGCTGCTGGCCCAGCCGCCCTGGGGCTAAAACTGAGGCTCATGCGAACCTGGGTTTGTCTCCTGGTGTGCTGTGCTGTCAGCTCCCAGAGCGCTGCACTGGCTGCTCCCTGCAGGGCTGCTGGGCTATCCTCAGCGGGAGGTTATCTTCTCTGTGTTGTTCTGTGGGTGCTGGGTCTCCAGAAGTTGTTCAGAGTCCCCTTTTACATGGTTTGGAAGTGGTCTGGAGGGAGAGCTCCTTGGAGGAGATGTTTCTACTCTGACATCTTGGCCCCCAAACCTTACAGCATCTTATGGTCTGAATCTGTCACATGACACTTCTGATACCCTATCTAGTATTGTAATCATTTGTGTACATATCTTGTCTGCCCTAATATCTGCTGAAAAGGAATAACTGTCTTTCAAATTTTTGTATTTCCTCACTAGTTGTACCTGGCATAGTGGTTTACACATAGTAAACATCCAATGCTTAAATAGTAAGTATTGAATGAATTAATCCAAGAAATTAATTTTGAAAGCATTGTATTAATTTTTCTGAAGTTCACATTCAGTGATATCAACAAAAAGAGCTTACCTATTTAAGTGATTTTGAAATTATTAAAAGAATTTAGGGAAAAATAACTTATGAAAGAGCTGAATTTAACTATGCTTCTCCCTTGGGCCAATTCTGTGTTCCAAATTTACAGAGTCTAGTTTCTTTATCCAAGTTTTACCACGTGCTTTTTTTTAAACCTCCTTGCCTTACCATTATTCTTGTTTGGAATGAGTGTGATAGGTTTGGACTAGCTACAGATGAAGCTCAGCTATCCTTTACTGCCCCTCTATCCTGCACCAGAATGGAACATATCCAGAATTGCCTTGACTGTCAGAGCAGTTCCACAGAGATGATTTGGGAAGCAGTATTCTAAGGGAAGTGGGAATGGAGATTAAGACTATGGGATGGGAGACCTAATAAAGGAAGATATGATTGTGATGAAGTTAAGGAAAAATCCAAGTTGTCTGGCTACCTAGAAGATGGGTGGTGTTTATACTTGTCAGTCACTGTGTCAAAAATGGACAGAGCTCAGGGGTCAAACCAATACACTTTCTTCTGATTCAGCCTTGGAAATCCCAAGTTATCCCCTCCTAATTAACACAGTGAGTCTGTGTGGGAATAACAGTCATTGGGGAAAGACTCTTCAGGCTGTTAAACTGGCACCCACCAAGGCTCAGTCCCCAAACCCTGCTGTCATGTGTAATGAATGGATCAATGACAGTCAATTGGATACTCCTCTTCATTTAGAGCTGGTGGCAGGACCTAGATGCACACTGAATGGAACAGAACAAAATGTCTGTTCTGCCTGTCAACTGGGGCTGCAATAAGATGAAATACATCTATTATTCCCCAAATTCTGGAGGCTCTTCCCTCTTGCTGTTGACCCTTCCTGCGAAAGCAGCCTTTACATTTTTCAGTTAGCTCCCCCTTTGAGGTCCTGATTGAGGGTGGAGATTTACTTCTCTCCCCTTTTCCTTTCTCCTCTTTGTCCTTAACTCTCCCAGCTCTCTGTAACCAGTTGCCGAGCAGCCAGTAGCTTCTCCTGCCAAGAGCTGACCCAGAGGCCAGTAAACAGGATTTTGCCTTTATTTGCTACTGATCTAACAGCAGAGACAACTTAAGCATAGCAAATGAGAAGATAATACACTTCCTGAGCCAATATGTTGCAGAGGACGAGTGAGGTCTGGAAAAGGGAAATGGAGACATGTTTGGAGTTGTGGTGCAGCAAGACCTGCCGCAATCAAGAGCTTGCTCACAAAGAAGAGGTTTCATTTAGCTTCTAATGGAGACAAATTAGAGGGAACTTGATTGAGGGATTCAGACTCATGAAAGGTGCTTTATAGTGAAAGGCAATCAGTTCCTTCATTTTGATCCTGACCCATAACATGAAGAACAATGGGCCACTCAGTGAGAGTTAGAGGCAGTACACTTGGAAATGGATAAAAGGAAATACTTCTGTATGCAGCCTGGGTACAACTTGTACAGTTTGCTCTTGTTGGAATCCTTGAGGCAAAAAGTTTATTAGAAATCAAATGAAATGTCGCTATTGACTTCAAATAACTCTGGGAATCTTGAATCCAGGCTACGAGAAAATGGTACCTGATGTGATTCTGTTTAGGAATAGGGACTAGTAATTGATTTGTGATCTGTGATCTTTTTTTGTTACAGGCACCTCCAGATGAAGAAAGACCCTCTGCCAATGCAGGTTAGCACCTTCTGATCTAGCTTGTTGCGGAAAGCATGGTGGGTTACTCAGGCTTATACAGCCTAATGTGTCACATCCTGGAACCCAGGGCTTTCTGGCTTCAAGGCCAGCTCATCTGTCCACTACAATGCACTGTCTAGCAAATGGTTACATTTACTAAATATTTATTTAGGTTACAAATGAAAGTGTTGAGGACAGAGCTACAACTAGGATTTTTTTTCACATGGGAACAAAAATAACGAAAGAGTATAATGGTGGTGGAACAGAGTACAGTTCAACTGTGGAAGTAATCCAGGGGAGAACAGTTTATCCTCCAGAAAATCCATCAGGGAGATTGAGGCCCCCAGGAAAGGGGTGTCAAGGGGACAGGAGGGTGAGGGTAGTAGCCTGCAGACAGTTGGACTCTAACTATTAGGTGTTAGGAGTTCCTTGAGGCAAAGTATGGATATAACATTCACACCAGGGAGAAGATACTCCACTTGGGGAAGAAACTCACCCCTTACATATTAGGATCCTAGGATAAAGCCCCATTTACTCTCTGCTAGTTACAGCTCTAATTGATCATATTATGGAATTGATTCCATCATAAATAGCCTACATTCTGTAGTGTAATCCTGTTCTGGAATGTGATATTTTTTTCATTTTGAAAACAATAGTATTCACTCAGATTATGTGCCAATATGAATGTGTCTATAAACTGTGGATTTAGAGATACATGGCTTATATTTTGTAACATATTTGCTTTTTGATCACTAGGATTCCATTCAGTGCCCTAGAAAAGGTAATTTAATTCATTAATTAAGGCTGAAAGATTGAATTTGCCTCTAAACATAAATAAGGCACTCCCATCAGGGTTATTGTTATGTTATTTTAGAGGTTTAAGAAAAGGTAGGTGGACAACTTGTTATACAGAGGGCAGGCAATTATCTCTCTGCTAAATGTTAAACAGAATTCTTTCTTTGTTGATGAATTACTTCCAGCTGTTGGCAACAAATTTCTCAGCATCATGGTAGGAGCAAGAGACCTTGGCAGATGTTGAAGAACAGAACTCTGATAATATCCAAGATCCAGCTGGAGGCCGAAGTCAAAGAAAGCACTCTCTGAGCTGGTTGAAGGAAGAAGGGGAGATAAATTCTGAGCTGAATGCCAGGAAGAGGGAACTGGAAGATGAATGCCCTGGGCTGAAGAAAGAAATCGATGACCTGGAAACAACACTGGTGAAGTCAGAGAAAGAAAAGTGCTCTACAGAACATAAGGTATTTTTCTTTTTTTTTTTTCCCCTCTGAAGAGGGAGGCCTGGTGGCCCACATGCTTGTACTACAGCTCTCTCAAACCTGGTTTCTGTCACCAGCTTCTTTTTAATTAGCACAAGAACCGGCTCCCTTAGGTTACAGGAAGGTTAAAACTGGTATAAGATATAGAACACAGTGTGCTGAACCATCAGATTTAGATTTCAAACACAAGCTTATGTTGAAATCACAGTTAATCTTCCAAGTAATTTTCCCCCATTTGCTTCAGTATCCTTGTGTACAAAATAAGATAGAAAGGTTAAAATAGATTTCTTTGGAATCAAAATGTTTTTTGTTATAGAGAGTCAGAGTCAGCTAAATAGCTGATTTGGAATAGGTAGCAATTTTAATTCTGCCATAGATTTGCTGTTTGACTTTGAATTGCTTTATTTTTAGGTAGAGAACTGATTTCTTGTCTTTGTAGGAATTGAGAGTAGCCAAGAATGATATGTGTCAAACATTAGGAATTGGTAGACATTTCATATATAAAACTTTTAAAAATTCAACTTTATTTTATATTCATTCTCTTTTTCTCACCTTCCTCTCCTCCTGCTGACCCATTGAGAAAGCAAGAAAAACAAAGCCTGTTACATGTTTATGTAGTCAGCAAAATTCCTTTATCTGCCATCACAAAAAAGTCTCCAAGTAGACTCTGAGTCTATCCATCAATCAATCAATCAACCAGACATTTATTAAGTGCCTACTATGTACCAGGCACTGGGCTAAGTATTGGATCTTTCTTTCTGGAGGTAGGTACATCACCTATTTCATTATGAGTCCTCTGGAATTATGTTTGGTCATGATGTGTCACAGGGTTTCTAACTCTTTCAGACTTTTTCAATATGTAAGACTTTAATGATAACTTTGAAGAATGACACCTATTCCCATTTCTGGATCTCTTTCAGATGAATAGATCCCAGTTTTAGGCTCGTATAGTCTGTTTTTAGACATTCTATCTCTATGACTCACCATTCATTGGCACTACCACATCATCACCAGTATGAGAAAGACATTTTGTGTTTTGTAATGACGCTTTCTGTTTTCATGATCTTGAGCAATCATTCCATCTCTATGGGCCTCAGTTACCCCATCTGTAAAATCAGGGAACCAGACTAGATGATTCAGCTTCTAAAGATGGGAGCTCAGGTCTCTGAGACTAGCAAGATCCTTCTGAATTGTCAGAGAAGGACTTTAAAGTAAGTTTAGTATGCTTTTTAGTGTTATCTATGATTTTCTGTATTCTCATTTTATGAAAATTGTTTGTTTCTGTATACTATATGAAGCAACTCTATAATTATCAGAAAATTTGATTAGCCACATCAAGTCATGTCCATGATCACAACAGATATTCAGTAGATATTTATTAAGTAACTACTATGTGAAAAACACTGAATTTACTATAGAAAGCAGAATGGACTGGAATTTGTGAAGATGCTGTTCTCAGGCACACATGATGACAGCACCTGAGGTCCAGGCTTATCAATTCTATCTACATCCCCATGTTTTCAAATGGATGGTTTTCAGCTGGTCCCACCTTGCAGGAAAGCTGTATCTTCCAAAGATCTGTCTTTACAATTGGCAATATGATATTGGGGAAAGAACACTAATTTTGGACTCAGACAACCTTGGTTTAAATCCCAGTTTGTACCACCTGTGTGATGTTGGACAAATCACTGAACCTCTCTGGGCCTCTGTTTCCTCATCTGCAAAATGGGAGGACTAGCTTCAAAGGTTCCTTCTGGCTCTAGATTTCTTATGTTGAATATAGGTTGGTAACACAGATAATTTCCATCCAAAATAAGTGAAGGGGTCATTTTGCCTCAGAATTTCTATAGGTCTATCAGGTGTTAAGTGTCTCTGTTCATCATGAGCCTTTACATAGCATTGGCTGCCACATGAGCATCCAGTACCAAAAAAAAAAGGATAAGAAGGCCTCCTTAAGCTCCCTGTTGGCTCTGATGAGGGACATCTTTAACAATTATTTCTCCTCATCCACAGGTTAAGAACCTGACAGAAATAGATTTGCTAACTGATGATATTGAGAAACTTAACAGAGATGTAAAGGTTACCAAGAAGGCCCGCCAGCAGGCCCTAGATGATGTTCAAACCGAAGGAGACAGTACTGAGCACCCTAAGCAGAGCAGAGCTCAAAAGAGAATAGCAAGTCAGTGAGGCAAGTGATTTTCCCCCCTTTTTGGATAGGTTTCTATTTTTCATATATTTTATTCTTAAAGAATCAAGAAAACTTAGAGGCATGTTTTGCCTCTTAATGATTAGTTGGCAATTCTTTTAATCTGTATCACTCAACAGTATAAAATAAGAGGTTAAGGCATCGAGTTCATTGCATTTCAATTCTACTAACATATGTTTACTCTATGCAGAATTCTGTAACAAAATGACTAGGGTACATGTGGGGTCTTTACAATTGGGAATAGAATAAAGACATATTCTCTGTCCTGAGTAACTTAAGATGGAGAGATAGTACATATAACTTCAATGTTAAATATACTTTTTTTTTGCTTTTTGGAGGGGGGAAGGTAGGGCATCTGGGGTTAAGTGACTTGTCCAAGGTCACACGGCTGTTAAGTGTTAAGTGTCTGAGGCTGGATTTGAACTCAGGTCCTCCTGACTCCAGGGCCGGTGCTCTACTCACTGTGCCACCCAGCCGTCCCAATGCTAAATAGAAGACAATATGCAATATTTAAATTGATCATGTTAGGAGTTGAATGATGTCTGTTTTTCAGGACTTCATAAAGGTGTCCTGAGATTGACTCCATGGATTTTTCTTCATAAAGTATTCCCTTTAACCTGCATATTGGAGAACCTTGTACTGCAATAATGGAACTTTGTTCTTGCTCCTATTTTCAGTATCATGACTGGGTTCCAACTTTACATATACCATTCTAATGCTGGTTCAATGAAAACTGGTCAAAATCTACCCCTGATCCTGTCCTCTCAGTTTTAATCTGGTCTCATTCCTGGTCTTTGTCCCATCTTCAATCTCCACTTTGCTAACTGATATTAGAAGATGGGGTTAACACCCTTGTTATAAACTAAACAACTATATGTAGTTACATATTGTTTGGATATGTGGCATGAATTACACGCAAATATAGGCTTTGTTCTCCAGTACACTGGAGCTTTAATGGATCTGTCATTTTACTGGTATGCCTGTTTTCATTAATGCAAATTATAATTTCTCCATGCATTCTCATCCTATATAATTGTCAATATTTCCTCCTACATCCTCCACAGGGGAACTACTGAATATTCTAGAGATATTCTTCTTCATTTTTTTTAAAAGTAACTTTTAAAGAAGTGGGCTGTCCATTTGTTATCCCTCATCTAACTTTTGTAGTCATGTATGTTTTTGATAACCTCTCATACCAATTTTTGCTTGTGAGTTATTGTTAGTAACGTGCCTTTCTTCATTGCCCTTTGGATTACTGGCACTTACTTTCCTTTGATGTCATAGTGTTCCATGACTCAAAGCCATATGCATCAGCAGAAGAACACTGATGTTAATGACATAAGTCTTGAAGTAGTAAGCAGTTTGGGATCATCTAAAGCATTGCTCATTTTTCTAAGTATAATCTTCTTCCATTCTGGGCCTGTCCCATTATCTAGCCTGTCAGGGATATACATAATGATAGGCTAATTTGACTGCTCATCTCCAGCTTAATATCAGCTGGACAATGTGTTTTTTATCCACTTTTTTTTATTGTGGATGGTTCCAAAGTTGTTTTACTTTGCTGTAGATCCCATGGAGGAGACTGCAATGTTTCAGATATAAATGCAACCGATACAATGTCATTTGTGAGCTGGGGCTTTTGTAGGACTTTGGTATCAATAAGCAATCATTTTGGGGGCTTTCAACCTCACCTACCATCCCTTCTATAATATTGTATCAATAAGCAAAGATATAGTCATAGTCTCAGTTTTCATTGTCATATATGATTTTAATGTATGTATAAGAGGTAGTTTGAAAAGAACTTTTAAACTGTTCTCCTCTAAAGAGTTTAATATTTTCCTATGTAAAGAATTTATGAAGTTGACAATAACAGCACTAGAACTAGTTGAACAACTGGACCCCCAAAATAAGTCATTAATAGGTCAATGTCATTGTGGAAGGGAGTCTCCAGTGGAAGGCCTTTATGATCCTGTGCCAGCATATGTTTATAAGATCTTCACAACACAAAACTAGGAAGAGTGGGTAACACATTAGGCTACCATTTGTATCCAAAAAAGATCTTGATAGGTTAGAATATGGCGCCAAACTTAATAAAGGAAAATTTAACAGGAATAAATGTAAAGGCCTATAGTTGAGTCGAAAAACCTAAATTTATAAACGCAAAATGGAGAGGTGTGATTAGAAAACAGTTGATCCAAATAAAATCTTAGGGTTTTAGTGGACTCCAAGTTCCAAATGAGTCAATAATACGATACAATAGATCTACAAAATTAATGCAGTCTTTAGTTGCTTTAAGAGGCATATGTTCAGGACTGGAGAGATGATAATTCCACTATGCTCTGCATTGGTACAACCACATATATAATGCCGTATCCAGTTCTCAGTACGAGATTCTAGGAAGGGTATTGATAAATTGGGAAATATAAAGATGGGAGTGTCCAGAGTGGGGAAGTACTTTGAGATGATGATATATGAAGACTGACTGAAGGAACTAGGGTTTTCTACCTGAGGCAGATAAAACCTAAGGAGTACATGACCTTTATGTTCAAAGGGCAATCAAACTTGTTTTACAGAGATCAAGAAGATGAAACTAGGGAAAATATATTGAAGTTGTGAAAAGTCATATTTTGGCTTAATTTAAAGGCATATTTCCTAACAATTTAGAACTATACAAAATTGAAATGGGCTGTCTTAATAGGCCATAGGATCATAGTTTCATAGATATAGAAATGGAAGCGATTCCATAGGCCATCTAGTTCAGTTCTCTAATTTTATGGATGAAGTGATCTCTTCCTTTTCATAGGATGTCTTTAAGCAAGGGGATTTTTGTTTAGTTTGGAGTTAGTTTAGAAGACTTCTGAAGTCCTTCCCAACTCCATGATTCTGTGATTCTGACCAAATACTTATATAAAAATCAGTACTATACTCCTAAGAATATAAAAGATCTTTCCTTCTTCATCCCTCCCCTCCACCCCATGGAAAGGTAAATGAGAAGATATAAGTAATTACCAATTTCAGATATTGGCTTTCATATCTATATAGAATCTCTCAGAATGGTCTATAAACACTTTGAAGGCATCCTTAATGAAAACATTAGAGAAGAACAGGAAGGAATTTTCAGGTGATTATCTATAACCAACTACATTTTCATACTTAAATGAATGAGAAGTATAAGGAGTGTAAGATCTCACTGTGTGTTTGATTTGTAAATGTTCTACAGTCCACGGCATTTAATAACTACAGTGGGCTTATTTTGGTTTGTTTTGGTTTCAGCTCAGTGTGTGTTCTTTCTCATTTTTCTTAGAAATTGTGCTGCATTTGAAGATGTGGACAATCAGCCATGTGTTCTCTACATTTTCTCTTTTTCCTATGTCTCTCTGACTTTTCTTTCTCTTCTATCATCTTTTTCTCTTTGTTCACCAACCCCTTTCCCTCTAAATGAGGTTAGTCCATGGGTCTCAGTACCAGATTCCTAGGGGCATTCAACTTTTGCATACATACTTCCTCATGAAGTTTATCTGCTTTCATTTTAACTGCCATGATTTTCCATAATATTTTCAGAGACTTTTTCCTCATTGCAATTCTATGACTTTATTTATAGGACATTTCCACCTATATATCCCACTACCATACAAAACTGTTAATGCTTGTCCTTTGAGATTACCTCCTGTTTGTGTATGTGTAATAAATATATATATATGTGTATATGTATATGTATGTATATATATCTATATCTATATCTACCTACACACACATGTGTCTAGTATATAAGTAGTAGTTTGCATATTGTCTCCTCCACTAGAATGTGAGATCCTCAAGGTGAAAGAACCATGGTCTTGCCTTTCTTTGTATTTCCAGTCAGTCGGTTAACTAGTATTTATTTTATGCCAGGCACTAAGGGTTGTGACTAAGGGTTGGTGACACAAAGAAAGACAAAAAATATTTCCTGCTTTCCAAAAAACTCACATGGTAGCTGGTACATAGTAGTTTAAATAATAATAAATAGATATATGCTTGTTTTTTTTTTCTTGCTTTTGGAGGGCAATTGGGATTAAGTGACTTGCCCAAGGTCATGTGGCTAATTTTGTATTAAATGTCTGAGGCCTGATTTGAACTCAGGTCCTCCTGACTCCAGGGCTGGTGCTCTATTCACTGCACCACCTAGTCACCCCAATGCTTGTTGTTTTTAAGTGTGATAATGAAAAAGATCCTTATTAATACTACCAAGATTTTCCTTTGTGTTAGTACAAGCATTTTTTTGCCATATTTACAACATTTATTGTCACATTATATTGCTACTTTAATATAATTATTATAATGTATACATGTAACATAACAATTATATGTACATATTAAAGAGAGTAGAATGTAATATTGATATTATTTACAGTGAGTTTTAAGTACACTATACACATTAACCTTCTGCAAGAGAGTTTTAAGCATCTCAGTGTCATTAATCATTTAGTTAAAAATAACAATTTTTTCTTTTGTCAGCTTGAGGGTGTTTATGAGCAAGAGAAGAAAATAAAGATGGACCTGGAATGGCAAAAGGAGAAAGTAGAAGGTGATTTAGATCGAAGACAGGAAAGTGTCATGGATCTGGAGAATGACCGGCAGCAACTAGATGAAAAATTAGAAAAGTGAGGTACCTTTCTGTTGGCCAGATTAATTTAGGAACCACAGTATGTACTGGGAGGAGTAGCTAATCTGTTTTGTTCACTCTTGTACTCCTAATGCCTCATTTTTTAATAACTCTAGGGAAAGATAACAGTTCTAAAAAATCGAACTTATGCGGTGTCTTGGCAAAAGAGCTAAAAGGAAGAACAAATGTGTTAAAGAGGAGTGTGTGGTTGGGTTAAGGCAATTGTCTGATTCCCCTGGAAATACTTGTGGGATAGGTTAAAGACAGGACCAGCAAAGGGCTGTGGCCAATGGGCTGCTCACTTTGTGTATCAGTAAGAATCCCAGCGGAAGGTATACCAAGGGCTAATAAATGGTATGTTCTAGTGCTAGTGCTAAGAAGTGATGGGGGGAAGGAGGAGGAGCACAAATAAAAGCAAATAAGCAAGAATCTGCCCCTCAAGGAAATTGCATTCTACTGAGGGAGAATGGCAAAAAAGGGTATTCGAAGAGGTTGGGGAGGTGTGGTGTAGAAGGCCTCTTGGAAAAGGCATGGTAGGACAAAATAAGTCAAAGATCCAACATTTCAAACTAGGGGAACTGGGATGAAGTCCAGATTTTTGGTGGAATAGAGATAGATGAATAGTAGCTATCTACAAAATGGTGTCAGGAATCAAATATCCAACCAAGTTGGTTTGAATTAATAGAAATTGTATATATTTCCCATCCTGACTTACTTGATACAAAGATTATTTCAATTTTTTAATTTCAATTTTCTAGGACTGTTTTTTGAGTCCTAGCATGTTGAGCAAGCCTTATTCTTCCCATTATTCTTCACCCTGATTGTTTGTATGAACTTCAGTTTTGAACAGCTCTCCCTCTCTATTGGTGTTTCTTGGAAGTTTGTCCATTAAGGCAACACAACAATGGCATTATTAAGGAAGGGAATAGATAAACTGTGCCTGTAAAGAGACTAATCCCATAAAATGCAGAAGAAAAATCAGTCTCATTATTACCTTAAAAATATCTCATGTCTTTTCTCTTGTTTTCCTCTAATTTTTTTCTTCTTGATTTAACAATAAATATTTGGTGAATTCAATGGAACTTCTCTAAGTTTTAAAGCTACTTAAAATGGATTTAGAGGCAGCAAAACAGAGGAGAGAAAGTTGATCATAGATTTAGGAAGACTTGGCTTCAAGTCCCATCTTTGGCACATACTGTCTGTGTGACTCTGGACAAGTCATAACTTTTCAGGACTCTAGGCAATTCCCTAAGACTATAAGTTGCAGAGAAGTTACCAACCTACATTGGCAAAGGGAATTTTCTTACCTGAGAGTTACCTATACCAATGAAGTCACAGATCTAGTCCCTATCCCTAGTCTGGAACAGATTAAAAGGATAAATAATTAATGAGGTATAAGATGAAGATACTATAAGGGTTTGGACAGGGGTTCTTAATCTGAGGTCTATGAACTTGTTTTAAAAAATACTTAATAGCTGTGATTCAATATATTTGATTTTCTCTGCAGTTCTCTGCATTTGCATTTAAAAAGAAAATTCTGCAGAGGGGTCCACAGGTTTCACCACTCTGCCAAAGGGGTCCATGACATACATGCAAAAAAGTGATTAAGAATCCTGTACTAGGGGTGGCTAGGTGATGCAGTGAATAGAGCACCGACCCTGGAGTCAGGAGGACCTGAGTTCAAATCAGGCCTCAGACACTTGACACTTACTAGGTATGTGACCTTGGGCAAGTCACTTAACCCCAACTGCCTTGCCTCCCCCCCCCCAACAAAAAAGGAATTCCTGAACTAGAATAAGGCTAGATTATGGGCAAATATGTGGTTTGACCCATAGAGATGATAACATGGACATAAAGGTAGGGCTATGGTTAGAATGAAACTGGCTTAAAACCATTAAGAACCAAAATCAGAGTTGAGCAGACTGGGCTTGAGTCAATTTTATGTGGGGATATATAGTTCTACATCCTATGTTATGTAGTCAAACTGGGGATTCCAGGTAACTGAGTATATGTGGAAAGTATAATATACAACAATCTTAAAACCTAACATAAAGTCTTTACTAATAGTACAATTAAAAATATTATAATTTTGTAATATAATTGTAGTATCAGTATATAAAGTTGTGGATTTGGTAGGAGGTAGGGAAGGCCACTTTACTGATGTAAATATGCTTGCCTGCCTTCTGTCTGTTGCATTTACTTTTGAAGACCTGTATCCTTCCTCAGCCCAGGTGATGATAGAGTCAGAAGTCCTTGGGCACCCCAAGTCAGAGTTCTAATACTTGCTTTAGAAATTGCTGTTCTAGGTCATTGTACTTTCATTTAAAAAAGGAAATAAATGACTAGCCTTTCTGACCAGAGGTTCAATTTGAAAGTTTATATCAGAAATGGCAGCATCCTTAGAATAAGAATATAACCCCTTAGGGTATCTATTTTGAAGGGTGAAATACTGATTTGGTCATATTTCTGTTTGTTCTTGATTATTCTCCTATAAAAAAAACAGGAGAGAATTGGAAACGGGCCTGATGAATTCAGATTCCACAGATGAGAAGGACTTCCCCAGCCAGTTCCAGAAGATGGTGGAGGAGCTTCAGGTAACCTCAAGGAGCCGAATATCATATTCATGATCTGGACCAAGCAATGATGGGTGATCCTGTGGTATCTACCAAGGCATCCTTTTCCATAGATGTGTCATCTGTAACCAAAAGTCCTTGACATTGGAGGTTAGCAATTTCTTCTGACTGCTAAGAACCTTAGAACACTCTGGGTTCATCAGTGGATTCTTTTTGTTTTGGATCTGTAATTGAAGCTAATTGGCACAGTGTGTAGAGTGTTTGATTTGGAGTTAAGACCTGAACTCAAATTGTGCTTCAGACAATTCCTAATTATATAATCCTTGGCAATTCATTTAACCTCTTTCAGTCTCAGTTTCTTCATCTATAAGGTGGGGATAATAAGAGCACCTACCTCACAGGACTTTAGTGAGGATCTAATGGGATAACTTAAGTGCTTTGCAAATCTTCAAGTGCTATATATGTGCCAGTTGTTGTTATAGTATTATTATTATTGTAGCAGCAATATAAGGAGGTCCCAATGTGGAAAACCCTTCCACCAATGCAGAACAGCAACTCATCTACTTAAAATCTTAGAAAGTTGCCTGAGGCACTGAAAGTTTGTCAAGGTCAGGTAGGTATTATGAGTGAGGTCTTGAACTTAAGTCTCTCCAATTTCAAGTATGGGCCTCTATTCCCTATGCATGCCAATCACCTATTTATAGGTACCTAATAAATACCTGTTGGTTGGTGTATGTGTGGTGCTAGAAAGTAACAAGATTGACTTTAAAAGATAAAATGACTCTTAAAAAAAGCAACAACAAACCAGCTAGACCACTTTATTAAAACCCCTTGTTTTGGACCCAAAATGGCAACTTGATTATCCATTTAATAATTCACCATCATTGGTTCTCAATTACTTTTATCTGCTTTCAGAAATTAAATTTACCCTGAAAAGATGACTATTTACCGCCATTCAAAAGAAAAGCTCCAAAATTATATCAGAAATGGCAGTATCCTTAGAATAAGAATATAGCCTCTCAGGGTGTCTGTTTTGAAGGGGGAAATACTGATGTGGTCATATACATCTGTTAACCATGCAAGCCTTATTAATTTATAGCCACACCTAAATAATTAATTTTGTTTGGTCATTTTTTAGTCATGTCTAACTCTTTGTGACCCCATTTGGGGTGTTCTTTGCAAAGATCCTGGAGTGGTTTGCCATTTTCCTCCTCTAGTTTGTTTTATAGAAGAGGAAATGGAGGCAAACAGGCTCAAGTGACTTGCCCAGGGTCACATAGCTCATAAGTATCTGAGGCTGGGTTTGAACTCCTGAAGATGAGTCTTCCTGACTCCAGGTCCAATACTCTGTACACTGTGCCACCTAGCTGCCCTCCCCCCCCCCAATCATTAATTTTAGTCACACCTCAAATAGAATGACAGTTAAAGCTCATCTATCAGATAGAAAGATAATTCATTTAAAACTAATTTGCCTAACACCCATTTCTACCCCATGACTCAGAGTCATCATGGTGAACTTCAGCAATTTTATTCTTCTATAATACAATGACGTTCTCAAGGGTTAACAGGGGATTTGGGCCCTTCCCTAAATGGATCCAGATTCTAGGCATTTTAAGTTCTACTTTCTATAATTGTTCTGTCTCCTCCCTCACTGTCAGCTGTCACTTCTTGATGTTGTCAAGTGTGCCTACCTTTCCAATCCCCTATTCTCTCTCCTCCCTCATTTTCGAATTTGTTGCCTCAAATCTGCTGTGAGCCTAAAAACCAGGTAATCAAACTGAAAAGAGCTGTGTTTAAAATGAATCTACAGGCTCTGGCCAAGGTCCTGAAGGGATCCCTCTGAATAAAGTACATGACCTTTGTGACATCTATTTTGGCTGGTGTTTTGCTTACTTTGTAGCTCTTGGCTCTGTTAAAGAGGAACTGACTTTAGGTGAATTAGTTTTAGGTAAATTGTTCTGCTCCGTCCAGATAAATGAGCTTTTAGCATAGCTCTGAACAACTGACATTGCCAAATAAGTGGTCTTCAGGTTAGTGAGATATTACTGTATAGGGAACCATTTTAATATTATTCTTTTTTTTTAAACCCTAATATATCATGGATCTATATGAATTTATTTTCAAAGACTAAGAAAAGAGTTTCCTTTTTTTAAAAAACTTCATATAATTAAGGGAAACCACATGTCATATAGGGCTAAGAGCTCAGGAACTTTGAGTTCTAATTCTGACTCTGTATTAATTTGGGGCAAGTCACTTAACCTTTCTTGGCAACACTTTCTTTAACTGTAAAATGAGGACCCAAAGAGCCAAGTGACCTTTCACAGTTATGAGAAGCAATAAATAAGGCCATTATAATGTTCCCTGAGTATAAAACACAGCACTGGTTTCATACTAAAAGAAAAATTATTACTGTTGTGCCAGGATCGAACGGTGAAATTGGAAAAAGAACTGGAAGCTGAAAAAGCAACACAAGCCAAGGTGGAAAAGCAGAGAAGTGACATGGCCCATGAGTTGGAAGAGATGAACAAGCAGCTGAAAGAAACCAGGGGCACCAGTCTGGCCCAATTGGAGATCAATAAGAAGAGGGAGGCTGAGTTTATGAGGCTGCGAAGAGACCCGGATGAGGCTGCCTTTCACTTTGACAACACAGCTGCCACCATCAGAAAGAAATATGAGGAAAGCCTGGGGGAACTGAAGGGGCAGGTGAAAAACCTACAGTGGGTCAAGCAGAACTTGGAGAAAGAGAAGAGTGAGTTGAAGCTAGAAGTGGATGGCTTGCTGACTAATGTGGAGCAGATGGCCAAAGCAAAGGTAGGATTTCTCCAGTCACCCTAAAGAGGAAGGGGGGAGGGGTGCCAAGGGAAAGGAAGGTGGAGTCTGGTTACCAGAAGCTGAAGGCCATTGGGTGTTGAAGCTCAGAATCTATTGACTGTTTGTGAAGTCATCCAGTGTCTAAAATCACTTGTCCACTGCTTGGATGGGGCTTGACTTGTGTTTATCTTAAATAGGGTCTTAGAACTAGATGACCTATGAGCTCCCTTCTACTTCTAAAACTTAATATAGTTTTATGGCTTTGTTATAATTTTATAGGACATTTCTATGACGTGCAGCCTTAACTATGTTACAAATGGACCCACCTTGAAGTCGGTTTAGGGAGACTCAGGATTAAACAAGTAAGGAACATTGTGTTATCTGCTTCTGCTAGTGATAGAGCCTGCCAGGAACAGTGGGTAGCTACTGCAGGGGAACTCAGTCAAGGCTAGAGTTTATCTAGACATGACTTGTCCAATAGTCTTGCTGCCCAGGGAGAACTATTCTTTCTCTGCTACACTTCTGTGGGCATTTTTTCATCAACCAGCACTAGCAGAAAACATTTGAGGACATATATTTAGAGCCAAAAGGTCTTTTGGAGGCCATTTTAAGGATGAGAAAACTGAAATTCAGAGATATTAGGTATCCTAAGGCAAAATATGGATTAGAACTCAGGACTTCTGATTCCAAATCTAGCACTTTCTCCATTACACCATTCTGCTTTTCCATTTTTCTTCATTAATCTCATTAGTGACACATAATTTGATCTCTTTGTTCTAAAACTGCACCCACCCCATAGGGTTAATGATCATAATTCTTCCTTCAGGAACTTTGTATGGGGAGGCTAACTTTAGGTAAGCCAGGGTGAAGGGATATTTCTTTTTTTAACTATTTTTTTAATTAAGAAGTTTTTATTTTGTCCCCCTACCACCTCTCCACTCCCAATTGAAAAGAAAAACAAAAACCTCACCTTTGTAACATATGCACGGTTAAGCAAATTTTCTCATTGGCCACGTCCAAAAATGTATTTTTCATTCTGCATTTTGATTCCATCATCTACTGAGTAGCATGCTTCTTTTTTCTCATGGATCACTTTGCCTGCAACTGTGTACAGTGCCGTCATTTGATTGGAAGTCTTAATTCTTTCAAAGTTGTTTGTCTTTATAATGTTGTTGTTGTTAACTGGCTTTTCCTCACTTCATTCTGCATTAGTTCACATAAATCTTCCCAGGCATCTCTGAAACTGTTCCTTTCACAATTTCTTATGGCACAATAATATTTCATTTCATTCATATCAATTCTGATTTGTATTGCCCATTTTTGAGGTGTAAATGTTTGCACTGAAAATTGAACAGTTAATATTCCCATGTCAATTCAAGCTGCCTCTGGAACATCCCTGATAACAATCTCTAATCATCTATATTTCATTTACTTTTTCCACCTCTGCTGTTGGGGATTGGAGAAACTCATGAAAACATTCTGACCAAGGTATTCAATTAAACTATTTAATTCAATCAACCTTGAGTGAGACTGTTTGGTGGCATAGTGAATAGAATTCTGGATTTGGAATCATGAGTTAAAAATCCTGTCTTAGGCCTTCCTTAGCTTGACCTTGGCCAAGTCATTTAACCTTTATGTCATTTAACCTCATCTGATAAATGAGAGGGTTGATCTGTGGAATTATGATCTTGTAAGCTACTACTTCATACAAATGCAAGATGTTTGAGGTATAAGGACAAACCTGAAGGCCATTGGGTGTTGAAGCTCTGAATCAATTGACTGTTTGTGAAGTCATGCAGTGTCTAAAAATCACTTGTCCACTGCTTGGATGGGACTTGACTTGTGTTTGTCTTAAATAGGGTCTTAGAACTGCATGACCTATGAGCTCCCTTCTACCTCTAAAACTTGATATAGTTTTATGGCTTTGTTATAACTGAAACAGTTATTGCCCCCCAAGAGTTTGGATTCTCTTTTGACTTTTGACATACTCCTGACAACTCTTGCTGACCACTGTTTGTTTCAGGAAGTACTTTTTACTGTATAAAAGCTTGCTGGACAAGCTCCTCAGGGCTGCCTCCCCTTTTGGGGACAGCCGCCGGCTAATAAAAGCACTCCCCAAAATATTAATTGGCTATGCCGTCCTGTATCTACATCAAATGTCCATTACACTACCTCTTAATCCTGATCCATGAGTTAACCCCTCACTTCTTGCTTTAATCCTTTTCTTTCTGCATGTTCCTTCTCTCTGATTTTGGTCAACCTCAAGCCCCCATATCTTAAAAACAAACAAACAAAACAAAACACAAAACCCACTCTTTTGGTCTTGATATCCCATTGAACTACTCTTTACTTACTTTCATTATCAAACTTCTCAAAAGAAATGTCTGTATTCATTTCTGTGCCACTCCTATACTATTTTCTAGTGAATAGGGTTTTGAATCCTACCATTTGCCTAAGATGTTTCTCTTCCAAATTACACAAATGACCTCAGTGTATAATATGAGACAAAATCCATCGGCTTCATCTCAGTGCTCATTCTCCTTGATCTCTCTGTAAACCATTGCATATTTCAAATTCTTTCCTATTATCTTAGCTTCTATGACAGTTGGAAAAAGCTGGGTTTCCTTCCTGATTCTCTGACTATTCTTCCTAGCTCTCCTTTATGGTCTTTATTCCCCTTCTGCCCCCTAAATGTCAGTGTTCCCAAAGGTTCTACTCTCTGTCCTTTTTTTGAGATGTTTTCTCCTTTCTTGATCTTATACATTCCCATGGTTTCAACTATCAATTCTATGTGTATGACTTCCAGATCTTATTTCTAGCTCCTACCTCTTTCCCAAGTCTTAATACTACATTTCCAACTGCCTACTGGAAATTTATCCCTAGATATTTCATATGTCCTTCAGATCCAACGCTTATGATCCAGCTTTTTACATTCCTACCCCTAACTGTTCCTCTTTTGAATTTTACTGTTTCAAGAATGCCATCACATTCTGTCAGCCTGGGTCAAAATTGTAGTGTTGCCTTTGACTTCTTCCATGTTCCTCTCCATGACCAAAATCATTACCTGTTAATACTGTCTCTATATCCCCTACCTCCAATCTCTTACCTCTCTAAATCTATTCTTCACAGAATTTCCAGTTTAATCTTCCCAAAGCATAGCTCTAATGAAGACACGCCTCAACTCAAAAACTTTTAATAGTTCCCTAGAGATAATCAAATAAAGTGTAAAACTCCTTGGCCTAGCATTGAAATTCTTCAATCATCTGTCTTCATCTACTAGTTCATGCTTATCTCCTGCTACCATTTTTACAAATGCTATCTGTTCCAGTCAAACACAACTTTTCTCACTGTTCTCCAAACCTACTTCTTCACTTACCTCTGAATGTTTTCTTACTCCACTCTTTCTTTTGTCATGCCCTCCCCTTCCTCTTCCCATTGAAACCTAACATCTTTCAAGGCCCAACTCAAGTGCCATGTCCTCCATGAAACTTTTACCAATATCCCCCACATTGTCAACTTAAAAGTTATTTCTTATCCCCCCAAACTCCTTTAGAACTTAGATTCCTTTGATAGTGGTTTTTATTTCAGGGATTTTACATTTTAATAATAAGTTCTGACAGGTGTATGGTACAGTGTAAAGAAGGCTATATTTGTAAAACAAAAATTCTGGGTTCTGGTCCTTACTCCTTGGATAAGTCATTTGACCTTTCTAGGCCTTAGTTTCCTCATCTATAAAATGAAGTTGGACTAGATGACCTATAAGGTCCCTCCCTGCTCTAAATCTCTGTTCCTATGATCATATCATCTTGAAATATATTTATGTACCTGCCTTATGGTCCCTGCCCTTAGAATCTATGGTCTAGTAGGAGAGTTATTTCACATGTTTATACTGCCTTGCACATAGTAGGCACTCAATACATATTTAATGAGTGAATGAAGGAATAAATGGATTGATTATGATCTCCCTGCCTGACCTGCATGTTATATAAAACCTTTATGAATTGTTTATTTCTGCCCTGGCTGCTGAAGTGTAACCAAGCAAACTAACACACAGTGGCACAGGAAAATGGCAGAATATTAAAAGCAATGTCATGCTGGCAGAGGGGCCTAGGATAATTCTGAGGTTAAGGGTGTGAAAACAATTATCCTGATGATTATAAAATCACATTGGTTTCAATGGCATTCCAGTCCATTTCTGGGAGGCAGTGTTTTCCGACATAACTAAAAATCTTGAGGAAGACAGTTTAGAAAGGATTTTATGTCAGTTAGCCTCATTTCATTAGCTGTGAGTATGTGTCACTATCCTTCAGTTTAGAAATGGATTCTTTTGATGACTGTTGCCGTGTATGTGTGCAGGTGGGTTTGAAGAGACTGATTGATGTATGTCCAGCTCACTCTTCCATTCTGCACACATGTAAAGGCTATCATTTGATAGCAGCTGCAATCCCTATTTGTTATACCCAATCACTACTAATGCGTTGGTCTCTTGGACTCTACATTGGCACAAAGCCTTGGCTCAAAAAACAACTACCCCTTGGGTGATTGCTAGATACCAGGCTGGTATCCAAAGAAACAGTGTTGGTTAGTGGATAGAGAGACCTGGCATCCAGGTCAGAAAGATCTCTGTTCAAATCCCACCCTTGACACATACTAGTAGCATGCCCTTGGGCAAATCACTAACCCTCAGTGCCCAGGAGCCTCTCTACAATAGGGGTTCTTAAAATTTTTTGTGTCCCAGACACCTTTGGAAGTGTTTCAAAACCTTTCTCAGTATAATATCTCAGAAATCTTTCTCAGAATAATAATTTGAAATACTTCAAACAAAACTGAACTAGATGGTCTATGGAATAGTTTCCAATTCTAGATCTATGAAACTATGATCCTATGGCCTTTTAAGACAGCCCATTTCAATTTTGTATAGTTCTAAATTGTTAGGAAATATGCCTTTAAATTAAGCCAAAATCTGACTTTTCACAACTCCCATACTTTTCCCTAGTTCCATCTTCTTGATCTAAGTAGAACTAATTGCCCTTGGAACAGTTGTACATAAAGGTCATGTATTCCTTAGGTTTTGTCTGCCTCAGGCAAAAAACCCAGTTCCTTCAGTCAGTCTTCATATATCATCATTTCAAGGTACTTCCCCACCCTGGAAACTCCCATCTTGACATTTTCCAGCTTATCCATTCTCTTCTCAGAATCTGGTGCTGAGAACTGGATCTAGTATTACAAAAGAAGAGGGCAGCTAGGTAGTGCAGTGAATAGAGCACCAGACCTGGAATCAGAAAGACTTCATCCTGAGTTCAAATCTGGCCTCAGATACTTGTTAGCTGTGTGACCCTGGTCTAGTTACTTTAACCCTGTTTGCCTCAGTTTCCTCATCTGTAAAATGACCTGGAGAAGAAAATGGAAAACCACTTTAGTATCTTTGCCAAGAAAACCCCAGATAAGGTCATAGAGAGTCAGACATGACTGAAATGATGGAACTTTACAAAAGAAACCAATTCTATCAAGGTAAAGTTATCAAAATACTTTAAAAAACAAGTTAATGGATTCCAGATTAAGAATCCCTGCTCTAAGTTGCAGAACAGCTGTAGGCCTGCAGTAGTAGAGTGAGTTTCCTAAATAGGGAGCTCCCTATTTCTATGAAATAACTTGTTAATTCTATTTAACCCCTTTCCCCCACTAAAAAAATTGTTCTGGTGGAAGCTATCCATATGCTACATCATTTGAGTCTATGGTTAGCCATTTTATGCCTAGAACTTTCTTTTGCCATCCCTGTTCATTGTAGTCTCACTTAGAGGAACCTAGATCAGTATTTGAGAGGTCATTCAGCCTAACTCCCTCATTTGACAGAGGGGGAAAGAGAGGCCTATAGAAAAGTAACTTGCTTAAAGTCAAACAGGTAATGACAGATTCAGAATTAGAACTCTCTGCTCCTTCCAAGGTCCCATATTTGACTTTAGTTCTCACTACCATTAGGATGAACAGATGGCTACTAAAGGTCTTTCTTGACAGATATGTTGCCTTGCAGAATTATGTCTCTTCAAGGGTTCTGGGACTGTCTAGATTCTAGTTCAGTCTAATAAACATATGTTGGGTACCTTTTTTGGGCAAAGATTTTGGCATAAGGCTTGCTTGGATAGTGGGCCTTCATTGTGGCCATGGAAATGACTTTGGGCTCTAGAAGGCCATGACAGTAAAGCACACAGTCTACCAGGCTCAATGGTATGGACAGTTTCATGGTTATCTACCAGAATGCCACTTCATAGATCTATTTTATTCTAGGTTAAAGGTTCTTGAGTCTGTGAAGTTGATTTTTAAAAAATATTTTTATAATAATGGCTCATTACTATTGGACTCTTGTAATTCTGTACATATTATTCTATGCATTAAAATACATCCTTCCAAGAAGGGGCCCATAGGCTTTACCAGATCTCCAAAGGGGGCCCATGACATACATAAAGGTTAAGGTCATCTACTCTGGACTCTGGCAGTATGTCAGTTATATATTTTGTTAGTCTCCTAAAGGCAATGCACTAGCTTTCCTGGCTCAGGTGTTTGCCTCTTGGTCAATCTGTACATTATGTGAGAAGGTTCTTTTGCTAGATAAGAAAATCCAATGGCAGCTTTTAGATATTTATTTTATTCAATTTAACAGATATTTTTGAGAGCCTATTATATATGGACTACTAGGTATTGAGGGAGATGGAGTTTGGAGTAATAGAGGGATATGTCATACCTACAGACTAACATAAAATGGAAGGTACAGAGAAATTGCTTTGTGGAGCTTGGTGGGTAAGGAGGATAGGGAGAGAAAGTGTTTTCCCATTGGAAGAATCATGGAAGGCTACAAAGAGAAGGTGGTATTCAAGTTGTGTTTAAAAGATTGGCTAGAAATTTAGGAGGGAGGGAGAGGGAAGGAGGGAGGGAGGGAGAGAGAGGGAGGGAGGGAGAGAGGGAGGGAAGAAGAGAGAGAGAGAGAGAGAGAGAGAGAGAGAGAGAGAGAGAGAGAGGGAGGGAGAGAGAGATGGAGGGAAGGAGGGAGAAGGAGAGGGAGAGGGAGAGAGAGAGGCAGGTATATTCCAGATGTACGTTATAGCATAGGTGGTAAGTCAGACAATACAAGGCATGCACCTTATATCTATAGAGCACTTAGTAAAGTACTTTTCATATATTCTACCATTGGGTCCATCCAGTGACCCATATGAGGTAGGTGGGGCATGCACTTATTAGTCCTATTTACAGATTAAGAGACTGAGGCTCAGAGAAGTTAAATGGCTTGTCCCAAGTATTAGAGCCAAGAGTCAAAACCAGGTCTTCTAATTCCAGACCTCTCACTTTTATCATGTTATCTCTCTAGCTAATCAATTCCATAAAAGCATGGTTATAGAATAAGTATACTATTTAGCAAAGAATCCTCAAACCAGGTAATATACACCCAAATAATTTTATTTCTTTTTATTATACAGCAACAACCAAGATGCAAGCTCTGTTGGATGCCTTAGATAATTTCAACTGCTTTAGTACTTACAGACTTCTATAAAAGAGATAGTAATAAAAAATAAATAATAAAAAATAGTCAGTAATGCTAAAATCAGGAGACCTTTATTATGGTCACATTTTATAACTCAAACCAAGTAAGGAATGAGGTCCAAAATGAGAACCCAGGAGTGGGAAGGAGCAATCAAAGATAAAGTAAAGAAGGAAGGAAGGGAACAAGCATTTATTAAGTGCCTACTATGTTCCAGACACTTTACTAAGCATTTTACAAGTATCTCATCTGACCCTTACAAAACCCCTAAAAGGTAGGTGTTATCATTATCCTCAATTTGAAATTGAGGAAACTGAGGCTAACAGAGGTTAAGTGACTTGCCTAAGGTCACCGTGCTAGTAAGAGTCTGAAGCCAGATGTGAACTGAGATCTTTGTGACTCCAGGCCCAGAGCTGTATTCACTGTACCACTCAGCACCTCAGACCCTCACATATGAGGATCTTCAGGACATAGCACAAAGAAGGAGGCGATCAGAGATGGTTCTGTCGGAGGCTACAATGTGGATTTGTCTCATGCTAGGCTCACGTTATTCCTTCCCTTTTGGTGGGTAGGACACCTAAGGTCCCTTCATCATTTCACACAGCTCAGGTGGATGGATGTGGATCATAGGTTTTATATGAAGTGGAGAGTTCTCACAGAGGAAAATCTGATTGAGCCTCCACCTCTTATTTCACAGGCAAAGATGGGGCCATCTCCAGCTGCCCTGATTATGATCTTGCCACTGGACCCAGATGGCTCCAGAGGAGAATGTGAGCTTGATGACCTTGGCACAGCCCTCCCTCACTTACATCCAATTCACTTGCAAGTCATGGCATCACCTTCATGACATCATAAGTCTTCTTCGAGAATGAAGGACAAGAACTAGGAACACAACCTAGTCAGGGAAACACTTGGGATTGACCAGTTGAGGACCAGTTGAGTATAGCATGGGGCATGGAAGTTAATGCTATGGGTTACCAACATGACAACATTTCTAAGGCAGAGACAGGCTGTCTTAAATGAGCCTTATGAATGTGAGAGAGGGCCCCCAAATTAGAGGTCTTTGGGATCAATCTCAATAAGTGAAAACAATACTTCTACTTTTCCAATGCATCCAGTTTTTAGGGATTACATCTAGTTCAGGCAAACAATTGTACTGAATGAGCCTACTGGTCTGGGTCTTAAAGAGTTAAACCTAAAAAAAATTTAAAAAACAAACAAACAAAAAACTAAGCCTGATGGTGAAGTTTGGTCTGTCAAACTGATCACTACAAAGCTAGGCAGAAGAGTGAGGGTGAATAATAACAATAAAAACCATGATAATGGTTAATAACAGCTGGCATTTATATAATGATACAAAGTCTCGAGGTTTTCGAGGTGTTTTACTCACGTTTATCGTGTTCATTTTTCATAACAATCCTGGGAGGTAGGCTCTATTCTTCCCCCCATTTTATAGACAGGGAAACTGGGGCTTTGTGAGGTTAAGCAGCTTCCCTGGGATCACATAGCCAGTAAGTGTCTGAGGCAAGATTCAAACCCAGACTTAGCTGGCTATAAGCCTCTTGCTCATATCCTCGGCTGGAGAATCCAAGATAGTTTCGATAGTTTAGGCAGCATCAGAGCTTGAGCTTAATCTCTGTCAATGCAAGAGCACTCTCTGAAGCAACCATAGCAATTGCTCTGACAACTGTCTTTTAAGCTGAAGGAAATCAGGCTTACCGATTAAGCCCTTTCTCATTTAAAGGGCCCTTCCTAGGCTTCCATGGGATCTCATTTTTAATACCTGGTTGTGCTTCAGGAGCTTCTTTGGCTGGATTTGCGGTGTTTGGATCAGGTTCTCAGAGCTCAGACCCCTGACCCCTTCCTCATCTCTGTTCCAAGACCTGGGCAAGGGAGCTGAGGCTGTAGTTTCTTATACTTGTTTTCAATTTAGGAAGAGTGGCTTTATGCCGTCAGTGCTCTTACAGGGAAAGCAGCAATGCTCCTCAGTCTAAGCCTGTTTCTGCTTCACTCTATAGGCCAGCAAAGCACTTGTCCTGCTCAACCCTGGCCTGAAATCACTGATAAGGCAGAGAGAAATAATGGAATGAATTTTGAAATTAAAATCCTGGCTCTGCTACTTATCACCTTTATTACTGTAGGCAATGGCATATCTGGGCCTCAGTTTCCTCATCTTTAAAATTAGGGAATTTAATTGGGTCTCATAGGTCCCTAAAATCTATGTTTCTTTCATTAAGCACCACTGCATGTGCACACACACACACACACACACACACACCAGTATGGCAGGTAATTATCACTTACCCTGCAGTTCCCAGGGATAAGCTCTCATATCTTAAAGTCCCTCCTAACTTTGCCAACCCTCAAGTTGCTTCATATAAGGCTGCCTTGGGAAGTAAGGGGGAAGAAAGAAAACCTCTTAGATTTCGTTAGCATTGCTGGTATGTAACTATCCAAGCCTCTTGAAGGGTATAAAATGACTCAGCACAGAGAAGGATTGATTGCTCAGGGTGTGATAGATATATTCCTATAGTGGTTTTCATTTTGTCTTAGCTCCTTAGTGTCTGAGATACTCCCAAAGCCATGAGACAAGGATCTGGGATGAGAGGGCATCTGGCTAGGGCTTCTTTCCCAATCTCTGAAGAAATGAATGAAATCTTCCATTATTCTATATTGCTTCAATTATAAGGGAAGCAGTGTCAGAGCCAGGAAGATCTGAGTTAAGTCCTTCCTCTAGCACCTTCCTCTAGGCCCTGGGCAAGAAACTTAACAACTTAATACTCTAGGCGACTCTCTAAGACCACGGCATGCTGACCTGCATTGGTAGAGGGAGTTTCCTCTCCTAGGAGTTCCCTATACCAGTGTAATCACAGGTTCAGTCCCTATCCTAGGCTTCTATAAATCAGTCCTACTACTGAATCATCTGTGTGCTTTCCTCCTAGGCAACCATCAAATGCACTTGTATCTGCCAGCTAGTCTGAGGACTAAGTCAAGAACAAAGATGGATTCCTTTGTTCTAAAAACAGGTCACTTTGCTATAATCAACTTCCTGTCTTTTTCCTTCCTAACGCTTAGTCAAAGGCTGAGAAGCTCTGTAATCTATTTGAAAAGCAACTTAATGAAATGAATGCTAAACTTGAAGAGATGGCCAAATTGGTAAATGACATTACCGTCCAGAAGTCAAAGCTTGAGAGTGAAAAAGGTAGGTCGATATGCTAGATGAGGGAAGCCAGAGATGGAGCCCAGGAAGGTCTCAGGGCACTCATTGGGTGAATTTTTTCTTTAGATGATTTCTCAAGGCAGCTGGAGGAGAAGGACACTCTGATAAGCAAACTTTCCAGAGGAAAGAGTAACTTTATTCTACAAATTGAAGAACTGAGAAGGCAATTGGAACAAGAGATTGAAGTAACAATTTTCTTTTTTCACAGTAGGAGCTAATTTTTGAGAACCAAACAATAATAATCCTTGACAATTTTTTTCCTCAATTAGACCTGAGAAGTCCTTTTAGTTTCAAATGAATTGGGGAAGATACTTTTTTTCAAATTATAGAAAAACAGAGGTTGGGCACTGTGTGTGTCAGGAAGGTTTCAATACTCACAAATAAACTTTGATTACTAAGTATTCTGCCTCAGGAATTCAAATTTTCTCCATAGTCTGTCAGATTAAGGGCCAGTAAAACATATTTATACATTCTGCTTTTATCACTATAGAAAAAGGTAAGGAGAAGGAAAAGTTTTAGGCATTTGGAAAAGTAAATCCCCAACGGTGAAATGTTTAATGAAATGTTTGATTGAATGTATGTGGAAGACAGAATGATAACTGTGTGGCTTTATTTGATCAGCAATATTTTTGGATTTGTTGTTAAAGTTATCAGCAAATCATAAAAAATAATAACTATGGCTTCCTCTGAGAGAAGATAAAATTGCTAATAAGCAATACCAGTGGCACCAGAATCTCAATTAGCATGGGAAATTGAGGTGTGAGAACTTGGAATCATGGAAGTCTAGCATCAGGAAGGACCTTAGAAATCATCTCATCCAACCTTTTTATTTTAGTGATACAGAAACTGATACCCAAAGAGGTTAAGTCATTTGCCCAGAATCACAAAGGTAGGTAATATTAGAGTTAGGATAAGAGAAATCTAGTTTTTTGAGGGTCCTGATCAATACTACCCTCATGATACCATTACAGAATAAAATTCAACTAATAACCCATTCAAGGAGATTGAGTAACCAAAAGACAAAAATAGCCCTGGTATAAAGTGGTCCCACCAATAAGTCATGGGTTTCAAGAATAGAGTTATGGCAAATCTCTGTAAAATATCCTTGGATATTTTTAGAAACTCCTTCAGTCAGCTCTCTGTAAAATGTTATCATTTTGCTTTTCAGATGAGGTTTTTATGAAAATACACCGCTGGGTTGACTGGATCACCATTCTAGAGATCATTCAGAAAAGGGCAAGAGGATGGTAGGGGTACTGGTGACCAGGTCATACAAATAAAGGTTTAAACAACTGAAGAGAAGACTTAAGGGGGGGTATGATACCTTAAGAGGAAGTGCAGTACATTGGAAAGATTACTGCATTTGGAGTCAGAGGACCTGGGTTTCAATTCTCTCTCTGATGATTACTACCTGAATGACCTTAGGCATGTAGCTTATCTTCCCCAGATTATGTTTCCTCATCTATAAAACAACAGGTTTGGACTGTGAGGTTCTTTGTGTCTCTAAATCAAAATGGTAGAAATAGAAAAGTCCACTACAATTTGTTAAATGTCTACTATGTGTACCAGGCCCTATGCTAAGCATCAGGCATATAAAGAATGACATTTGATTTCTATAGGCCTCAGCTATAATATGAAAGGGTTGGACTAAACAGCCCCTAAAGTCCCTTCAAACTTTGAGTTCATTATCCCATGACTAAGTCTTTGAAAAGCTTTTACAAGGAAAGAGAGATTAGATTTGTTTTGCTGGAAATCAATCTTTTTTTTTTTTTTTCCTGAGGCAGAAGGGCAGGGCAATTGGGATTAAGTGACTTGCTCAAGGTTACATGGCTAGAAAGTATTAAGTGTCTGAGGCCAGATTTGAACTCAGGTCCTCCTGACTCCAGGGCTGGTGCTCTATTCACTGCACTACCTAACCGCCCCAAAATCAAAATCGTTCTTCTTTACAATAAGTCTTCAAACAAAGTTGGATGATCATTGTCAGGCATGTTGTAGAAGCATTCTTAGTCAGCTATAGATTGGATGAGAATGTCTGATTTCCCTTTTAATGCTGGGATTTTCTAAAGGGAAGAAGAGATATACTATAAGGGAAAGCCTCTGTGACCTTTTTAAACTCATGCACTTTATAAGACATATTTCCTGTTGCCTTAAAGATAATGAGTATTTTCCCCTTTAAAGCTCTGTTCCCATCTTTTTGGAATTATTTGTCTACATGCCTAAGGTATCCAAATAGTCTAACAAGCTTGAACAAATTAATCTCCTCTACATAATTATGGAAGCCGCAACTTAAAAAAAAGACAAACATTTTAATCTTTCCTTTCTTGGTTCAGTGTTCTATAGTCCCCAGTTTTTCTATTTCAGTGTAGCTTGTATTGAGAATAGAATATATTGTTGAACTTTGTTTTTTGTGGGTGGGTTGGCCCATTCCCAAGCTGCAATTAACTAAGGTACCTTTGTCACTTGTAGTCCAAGAAAGTCCTCACACATGCCCTGCAGTCAGCAAAACATGATTATGACTTCCTGAAGGGGCGCTATCAGGAAGAACAAGAGGCCAAGACTAAACTGCTGTGGACTTTGACCAAGGGGCATTGGGATGTGGTGCACTGGAGGACGCAGTATGAGACACATCCTCCCCAGAATAAGGGTCTGGAAAATGCCAAGTAAGTGCTGCCGCCATTGGACTGTTCTCAGATGAACTTGGTGTTCCAGCTAATTCTGTTGACGAGTGAAAAGATCAGGATCTGACTGAAATGGCTTGGAGAGACGCCCTTACATGCCTTATGGCCATGTCCCACCCTGACCACCAAAATAATTGGGTCTATATCTGAGCGTGAGTGCTTGTGAGCACGTGCATGCACATATGCATGCGAATGAGAGTGTGTATCTACATAGCCATCATGTCTCTATACTTAGGCCTCATGTGTATGGTTTATAAGGGGTCAGTAAAAAGTGGGTCATGGACTTCTGATAACAGCTTTCTACCAACAACTTTTGTTTCATGATACTGAAAAGATTCAATTGTTATCAAAAACTCTAAAGATCATACATTTAGAACTGGAAAAGAAATTTTGTTATTGTTGTTCCCTTGTTTGGTCATGTCTGACTCTTTGCAATTCTGTGGACTGAGGTGCACCAGGCCCTTGTCCATGGGGTTTTCTTGGCAAAGATATTGGTGTGGCTTGCCATTCCATTGTCTAGTGGATTTAGGCAAACAGAGATTAAGTGACTTGCTAAGTATCACATATCTAGTAAGTGTCTGAGGCTGGATTTGAACTCAGGTCTTCCTGACTCCAAGTACCATGCTGTATCCACTAAGCCACCTAGGTCATTAATTCAATGCCCTCATTTTATAGATAAGGAAAATGAGGCCCAGAGAAGTTATGTGATTTGCCTAAGGGCACATATGTAGTTCATGACAGAGGCAGGCTTTGTACCCACGTCTCCAAGAGGTCATGCATTTAGAGTTGGAAGGGACCTTAAACATGAAAGAGCCCAGCACCCTCGTTTTAGAGGAAGCTGAAGCCCAGAGAGGTTGTAATTTGTCCAATATCACACAGACAATAAATGTCAAAGGCAGAGTTTTAACCCAAATCTACTGATAGCAAAGACAGTGATCTTTCTGCCATATAGTATACTATACTGCCCCCTGCTTAAATCAAACAAGCAAACAACAATAACAACCCCAAAGCATGCTCAGGCCACTCAAGCTAAATGCTGTGGTTAGAAAATGAATTTCACTGACAACTTGGTACAAAGATTTTTCTGGTTTTCCATAGAAATTCCAGAAATATAGGTTTCCAGCCAGCTTTAGAGGATCACTAGAAAAGCATCAAACAGCCACTGAAGCATTTTATTCTGAGATCCTGAAGACTGGGTATATCTCAGAAAAGACGTCAGACAGTTGCCATGAGGGTCTGTGATCACGACAGAGCTTTGCTCAAAAGAACAAGTCCTTCAATTGCTATCTTGGCCCAAATCCAGAGCGGACAACTTAACTCCTCTTCTGGCTTCAACCGATGGCATTCTCTCTTTTCAATCCCTTCCATAAAGCAGTCCCTGAGCAGCAGCTGTATTCTGTCCCAGAGGTGTACAAAGTGATCTGTCTCTGTATCCACAGTCACTTTAAAAGGGCTCTGCGATGACAGACACTAAAAATACCTGCATCAGATGTTATTGAAAACTGTGGGCAATAGAGAAGTGGGACTTTGAAATGAAATGCCTCCTCGACTCTAAATATAGCATTTGCTTTTGAAGTGAGATTCTTCCTCCTCTAATGATGGAAGATGGATGGGAAAGGCAGCTATCTTTCATTTTACTTTGATGAGTTTTTTAATTTTTTTTAAGGAGAGCAGAAGAGCAAATGAGAGGGAGTTTGGTTTGATGATTACTTCGTTCTGTTGGAGTTGGTCTTGGAGTGAATAGATGTTAATTAGGTCAGGGATATCAATCCATCCGTTATTTGTCATTAATGGCTTGTGGAGAATTTATTTTCTCTCTTCTTAAATAGTAGCAAAAATAAATAAATCAAGCTCTGTCTGGATCATGCTTTCATCTCAGAAAACTTAAGGAGAAGCTCACTATTTCATAAACATGTCAGGATGTGGATGGCACATGTTTCAGCATACCCACTTTAAATTTGGGAAACTGAGGATCTGTCTGTTGTTTTTTTTTTAAAGTAGAATGTAGGTGACTTTATTCCCATTCCAGTGTCTCCTTTTTACTTCTTCCAAATAATGTTTCTAGGTGGGAGGGGGGATCTACATGACATATGCTTCCCTCCTACCCCAGCACAGATTCAGTGCTTAAATTCTTAGCAGTGAGTCCATTGAAAAGCATTTATTAAGCATTTACTCTATGCCAGACATCATGCTAAGTTCTGGAAGATAAAGGCAAGAACAACCCCCATCCTTAAAGAGGTCACATTCTAAGAGGAGATATGACATGTGGATAATTAGATACACACAAGATGTATACCAAGTAGACGGCAAAAAAAAATCTTAGTAGGAATGGCAACTTCTAATAGGCCGTGCACTTAGTAGGAGTGGCCAGCTAAAAGTTGGGCAGATGGGAAAAGGCTCCTGAAGAAAGCAGAACTAGAGCCAGTGCTGAAGTCATTAGAATATAAGCTCCTTGAGGGCAGTGACTGTTTTTGCCCATATCTCCAGCACTTAGCACAGTGCCTGTTACATAGTAGGTGCTTAATAAATGCTTAATGACTGACTGATTGAAGGAAGGCAGGGAGACTAAGGGGTAGAAGTGAGGAGAAAACCTTCCAGGCATGAGTGACAACCTATGCAAAGGCATGGATGGAAAATGGAACATCATGTGCAAAGTGTAGCAAGTAGGTCATTGTATCTGGATCATAGAGAATGTAGAGATCAAAGTGTAAGAACGCTAGGAAGGCCTGGTTATGAAGCATTTAAATGCCAAATGGAAGGAATAGAGGACCACTGGAATTTATTGCATTGGGTGGATAACAAGATCATACTTTGACTTTTGGAAGATCACTCTGGCAGTTGAGTGGAGGATGGAATGGAATTGGGAAGAGATAAGGGAGACTAACTATAAGGTTGTTGCAGTAATTCAGGTGAGAGGTGATGAGGTCTTGAATTAAATGGCTATGTAAGTGGAGAGAAGGAGATGTATACAGGAGACATGGAGAAAAGGGTAATAAGATTTGATATTTAGGGTGAATTCAAGTAAGGAGTTGAGAGTGATGCCCTGGTTGTGAGCCTGTGTGACTTTAAGGATGGCACTTCTGTTTTAAACATGTCAAGTTTGAGATACCCAAAAAAAGGCAACTAGTGATGCAGGACTAGAGCTCCTTAGAGAAACTAGGATGGATATATGTGTGTATGTGTATATATGTATATGTATACATGTGTGTATATGTATATAGCCAGCTCTAGTACATATTCATATATATATAATCTGTGTAGCATAATAACTGAACCCATGGGAGCTGATGATATTACCAAGTGGGATATTTTAAAACAAAATAGTTTTTTCTAGGTCCATGGAAGGAATTTTTCTCTATGTATCAATTTTATCAAATGAAGATAGTGTATAAGATAACTCTGAGATCTCTTCCAGACTAAAATCCAGGAGCTTATTTTTAAGTATAGTATTGGGTTTCAGTTTATTACATTATGGTGTAAATGGGGTACTCAATTTAGAACAAGAAAATATGGGTTCAAATCCAGACTTGTTATATGTATAACTCTAGGCCAATCATTTAATATTGCTGAATCTCAGTTTCATCATACATAAAATAGGAATAATATTGCCTTTGGTAACTCTTATAAGGTTGTTTTGAAAAGTTCTTGATAAACATTAAAGGGCTGAGTAGATTTTTTTATAATGATATTTTATTTTATTTTATTTTTTTATTTTTATTTTGCTTTCTTTGGAGGGCAATTGGGGTTAAGCAACTTGCCCAAGGTCACACGGCTACTTTTTGTATTAAGTGTCTGAGGCTGGATTTGAACTCAGGTCCTCCTGACTCCAGGGCTGGTGCTCTATTCACTGCAGCACCTAGCTGCCCCCTGAGTAGATGTTAATGGAGCTATGTGTTCATAATAATGAGAACAGCTCACATTTCTTTAACATTTTAAGGTTGACAAAGTGCGTTACATAGATAGTTTGATTTGATCTTTACAACACTCTAAGGTGGATGCTATCATTCATTATGTCCATTTTTCAGATACAGAAGCTCAGGCTCTAAGAGGCTTTCCCTAGGATCCCACAGTTAGGGAGGGTCTGAGGCGGAACTGGAATTCAGGTCCCAACACTATCCCCTCTGCCCCGCAGCTGCCTCATTACAGCTCATTAGAGTAGCGATGCTCTCTTCATGGGTACAAACCATCATGCATCCGTGCCTTCTTAACCTGAAGATAAGTTGTACAAAGAGTCTGTATTCTTCATCTATAGAGGGCAAATAGCCCTCTGTAGAGGGTAAATATCTGTCATTTGCATAGTGTCTTAAGGTTAAAAAATGGTTTTCATACATTATCTCATTTGGGCCATACAACAGCATTATAAAATAGCTGCTATTATTCCCATCTGCCCAGTACTTTAGAGGTCTTCCTCTGGATCTTTGAGTATTTTATGAACAATCCGTGTAATACTCAGAATGTCCCTCTGTCATCCCTCACTCTTGATGGCATAACTGACCTATCTCCTTTTCCAGTCAAAAGTATGCCATGGATGATGTTTTCTGTGCATGAGAAAGTGTCATGTCATCCCTACGCAACATGCTCAGCCTATTAATATCTACCATGCATCTTCCTATTGTTCTTGGCCACTTGTAATTTTTAGTTCTTTTGTGGTCATCGTGCTTCATGATTTGCAGCCGTACAGCATCATTGGGAAAATATTCATGTTAAAAAGATGTCCTTTGGCAGCAGGGAACAGTTTGAGAGCATTGAAAGAGCCATGCAATTTCCCAAATGTGATGCAGCCTCATCTCCTCATCCTATTCAATTCTGATCCCAGTTCATTGCCCATATTTAGTGTCTGCCTAAAATATATGAACTGATCGAATAACTCAGTGCACTGTCCATCCAAATGCATTTCATAATCTGAAAAATATTAATTCTTCTTCTACTTGATTTTCCCCTGCTTGTCAGTCTGTGTCAGCCTGTTTCTGTGCCAGTCTCTTGAGTGGTTATGAAACTCACTAGGGTATCACTGTAGTGTTCAATTCAATTAAATTCAGTGGGCATTTATTAAGTGCCTACAACGCACCATTAACCGTGTTAGGAACTGGAGATACAAAGACAAAAACAGAAATGTTCTCCTTCAGGAACTTTTGTGCTGTTGAGGAGGAGGAAAATGCACATAGAAAATTAAATGGAGATTTCTAAGGGGAGGGCAGAGAGATTTAATATGAGGGGCTGTTTAATAACAATAGACTGGGGATTCCAGAGGACACAATGGAAAGTCAGGATAGAATGTGATTAGGTGCATGAGAAGGATGAATAAGGCCATGGAAAGAAGATTCAACATAGGTAGCCTGCAATTCAGAACAGTCTAGTATGTTGTCATGTGTTTCACAGTGGCAAAGGTAATGTTGATTTGATTATGAATCCCTGAACAAAAGGTGAAAAGCAGGAAGGTTGGGCAGATGATCTGTATGCATATGGGGTGAGGAGGGCAGATGGTAAGTTGGTGGTTCTGTGTGATAGTTAAGGTGGGAGGTAGTAGAATCCTGGTGCCTCATTGGATCTACAAGGATATTCCAAGATGTGATATAATCTACTATTGTCTGTGGCCAGGAATATTTGGAGACCCTCATCATCTATCAGAAATCCTTCTTTCCTTTGAACTCTGAGCAGAACACTTTTCTCCAAAATGATAAACACCTTTGATGATGTTATTATAAAACATTGCCTACTTGATTAATATTGCTAACCAGAGGAATTTAGAAACTAAACTCTTAATAGTTGAATTTATCAAGTAATTTTATATGACTAACACATGCATGGGAGACATTTTATTGGAGAAATACATTTCAGGCTGCATTTTACTCTTATGACTAATAAACAAAAAGGCATTTGACTCATTGGCTTGTACATGTAGGCATTTAATACATGTTGGTTGAAATAAAATAAAATGAATAGTGAAAACTTTATACATTTCAATAAATTTTATGGCTGCAAAATTGTGATCTGCTATAGAATATTGTCTCTGAAAGTCTACTTCTCTCTCATATCATAACAGTCATGATCTATCATAACAATCAAGGATTGTTATTGTTTGTTGTTTTCCATCACGTCTGATTCTTTGTGACACCGTTTGGGGTTTTCTTGGCAGAGATATTGGAGTGGTTTGCCATTTCCTTCTCCAGCTTATTTTACAGATGAAGAAACTGAGGCAAACAGGGTTAAACAGCTAGTAAGTGTCTGAGGCCAGATATGAACTCACAAAGATGGGTCTTCTTTATTCCAGGCCCAGCACTCTATCCATTGTGCCACCTAACTGCCCTGCTAGGGTATCATCAAGGATTCCCTGACTGTATGCTCAGGACCTTCTCATAATGATTTTATAACAATGAGATAGTAGGCCTCTGGGTCAGTAGTTAACTGAAGTCGTAATCATTCTCTCTCTCTCTCTCTCTCTCTCTCTCTCTCTCTCTCTCTCTCTCTCTCTCTCTCTCTCTCTTTCTCCCTCTCTCCTTTTCTTTCTTTGTCTCTTTCCCCCCTTTCTGTCTCTATCCCTCTTTCTGTTTGTCTCTCTCTCTGGTATTAATACTGTCTGTGGATTTTTCTAATATTTTATAATCTTCCTCTCTTTAAGGACTTGAAAAATCAATCTTGAAATGACTTTAAAGTTCTGTCACCTTCAACATGGATTTCCTTTGTATTTGCTCAGGTATCTGCCACTGGAGAATTGCTTAAAGGAACCTAGGCATGTTTAGCCTGGAGAAGAGAAGATATAACAACTGTCTTCAAGTATTTAAAAGGCTGTAACCTGGAACTAGAATTAGATTTATTCTGCATGACCCCAAAAGGAAAAACTAGGAGCAGTGTGTAGAAGTTACAAAGCTGCTAATTGATATAAGTGCAAACTTCCTAACCATGAGAACTATCTAAAAGTTGCATGGTCACTTTGGAAGGTGGTGGGTTCCCTTCCCACCTCAGTGATGTACTTTAAGCTAAGGTTGGGTGGCCACTTGCTAGATATGGTCCAATCAATTTTTTCCAACTTCATTTTTATGAATGCCATTTCCATTCTCCTCATATGGCACACCAGGTACTGAATTGTTAAAGTCCATATATCAAGCCCATCAAGCAACCAGCATTTATTAAACACCTACTGTGTGTGTGCCAGGTCTTGTGCTAAGTGCTGAAATATAAAGACAAAAGTGAGATAGTCTTTAATTTAAGGAGCTTAGAGTATAGTCAAGGGAGAGGACGTGCATATATAGAGATATCTACAGAATACCTGCAACACTGATTAAGGTAATTTGGGAGAGAAGACACTGGCAGCTGGTTGGGTTGGGGCAAAGAAATCAGGAAAGGCTTCAGAGAAGGCATCATTGGAAGCTGAGCTTTAAAGGAAGTCAGGGGTCTTAAGGTGAGGAGAAAGGGATTGCAGGCATGGGTACAGCCAATACAAAGGGTTCAGGAGAAGGGGTCATATAACAATGAGGAGGTTGGTTTGGCCAGACCATGGTGGGGGTAAAGTGAAGTAAAGCATAATAAGGATGGAAGGACAGGTCACAGTCAGGTTGTGAAAGATCCTAGACAATGCAGACATCTTTCTGGGTTTATCAATTTCATTTCTATTTGTTGTTCTTTTTCTAATTTTGTTGATAAATGCTCTTCAGCTATGTTTCCTTGGGTCTCAGGCTAAGTTGTTTGCATATCCTTTCCTTCTTCTTCAGGTCTAATTGCTGTTTTTGAGACATTATTTCTTGAAATCAAAGCTCAGCTTCTAATGATGCCTTCTCTGAAGTCCCTCCTGAGTTCTTTGCCCCCAACCCAACCAGTTGCCAGTGTCTTCTCTCCTAAGTTACCTTAATCAGTGTTGCAGATATTTTATAGATATCTCGATATGTACATGTCCTCTCCCTTAACTACACTCTAAGCTCCTTCTTCTTATCATATATTGTCAGAGTATATGATATTATATACTTATGGAATATCATTACACAGTATGCAGGAATAATAAATAATACTGTCTAATATATTATACAATTTTATCATATAATATATTGCATTATATAATGCTTTTATGTAACAAATATAATCTATTATAATAATATATCTATCTCCAAGGGTTGTTGTGAGGATCAAATGAGATCACACTAGCACAGTGCCTGGTACATAGTAGGTGGTATATAAATGCTTATTCCTTCCCCTCTCCTTCTCCATATATTTAGAGCTGGAAGGGAGTTAGTTGTCATCAAAATCTAACCCCCTAATTTTAAAGATGGGGTTAAGAGGTTAAATGACTTGCTCAGGATCATGAGAGTTAGTGTCTCAGGTAAGGTCTTCAAGAGAAGATAAGATTTAAATTGAGTCTTGAAGGAAGAGAAGGAAACTGAGAGGTGGATTTTAGGGAGCAAATAATTTCAGGAGTCGGGGGACAACCAGTGTAAAAGCATGGGGAGGACAGGAGATTAAGTAGAGGGGAGCAAAACATAAGTGGATTGGAACAATAAAAAGGAACCAGCTTATGAAGAGCTTAAATACCCAACAGAAGAATTTTATTCAATCCTGGAGGCAACAGGGAACTGAATTTCCCTGAGCAATGGAAGGACATGACCAAACCTAAGCTTTAGAAAATAATCTTGGCAGTTGAATGGAGGATGGAGGGACAAGGCAGGGACAGTAGTCCAGGCCAGAGGTGAAGAGGGATTTATCTGGGGTTGTGGCTGTGAGAAAGGAGAGAGAGGGATGTTTAAGAGAAAGAAGCAACAAGATCTGACAATGGATTGAACATATATGATGAGTAAGAGCAAGAAGTTGATGATGCCACTGAGGTATGAGCCTGGGTGACTGAGAAGATGGTGATGCCCTCCACAGTAAAATAGAAGTTTGGAAGAGGGTGGATTTGGGAGGAAAGATAACGAAAGATAAAGATAACGAGTTCTATCTAGGACATGTTGTGTAGATGCCTGCTCTAAATGGCATGTCCTAAAAGCATTCTTCCCAGTCCTGGTGGCAGCTGGGTGGCACAGAGGAGAGGATGCTGGCCCTGAACTCTATCTTCCTGAGTTCAAATCTAGCTGTATGACTCTGCACAAGTCACTTAACCCTGCTGTTTGCCTCAGTTTCCTCATCTGTCAAATGAGCTAGAGGGGGAAATGAAAAACCACTCTAGTATCTTTGCCAAGAAAACCCCAAATGGGGTCACAATGAGTCAGATGTGACTAAAGAATGATTAAACAACAACTTACACATATATATTTATGTGTATATATGTGCGTGTTACGCTAAGTATGCTGGTAGTAATATTAAGTATAACTGAAATATATGTGTGTATATTTGTGCACATATATGTATATATATTACAGATAGCATTCTAAATATACTGGTAGCAATATTAAATATTACTGAAATATGTGTGTATATTTGTATATATATGTATGTGTATTTACACATAGTTTATATTATATGTACATATACATTTATATTGTGTAGGCATATAAACACATTTTATTTATATATACACTCACACATATATGTATATATATACACATGTGCACACACACACACATAGCCACCCAAACTGACAAAATATTCCAGATATGTTTGGATGACATCAGGGTAGTATAAGACTATAACCTTCCATTCTATCTATCTATGACAGACAGGTTGCTGTGTTTGTCCTTCCTTTTCAAGGAATATCATGGTATCAGGGAGATGATGACATGACTTGCAGTTGACTTTGATTTGAGTGAGGGAGGGCTGTGCAAGGTCACCAACCTCACTTTCTCCTCCAGAGTCATCTGTGTCCAGGGACCAGTTATTCATCAGGACAATTGGAGATTACCTAGAATGCACATACACATATATAAATATATAAAATCATATGTCTGATCCCTCTTGTTAAATATTTTACTATATTGATTCAAAGATAAAGTTGGATGGGTTCTCTTTGTAGGGCTTCTTTTATCCTCCCTTTCTTCTCCTTAGGAAGCTCCAAGCAGCTAAAGAGGCCATCCAGGAAGCCAATGCCAAAAGCACCTCCTTTGAGAAGATGAAACAACAACTTCGGTTGGAGCTGGAAGATGTTGTGACTGACCTGGAGAAGGTCTATTGTGCAGCAGCCTTCTTTGATGAGAAGCAGAGGGACTTTGACAAAGTCCTCACTAACTGGAAGCAGAAATATGACCATTCTCAAGCAGAGCTTGGAGCCTCTCAGATGGTGGCCAAAAGCATTAGCAAAGAGCTGGTTAAGCTAAAGCAAGCTTATGAAGAGATTACAGAAAACCAGGAGGCTCTGGAAAGAGAAAACAAGAACCTCCATGGTAGGTTGGGCAGACCACAGACCTAGAGAAAACAACTTTGACAAAGTCTTTATGTACTCACGTAACTATGACCATGCCTTATAAGTTTGTATAGCCCTTTGTGTAGCTGTTTAAAGCACTAATGAACTGGTTGCTGTGGATCAAAGTGATCTCAATAGGCATTTGACATTGCGTCAAATAGAAGGTGAGGTAATATAATAGAGATAAATTGAGAAGAATTAACTTCATAACTATAGTATGGGGGATAGATGGCAAGATAAAAATGGGAAAATATCTCTGGAGGGATGGTATTTAATGGAATGAATATTCAATAGGAGTATTGTGTAGGATACTTAGATTTGAATCCTAACTCTGTGGTTCATTACCAGTGTGACCATGGGAAAACCATTTAAATTCTCTAGGCCTCAGCTTCACCATCTGTAAAAATGATGTTGGACTAGATGACCTCTGATGTCCTTTCTAGCTTATATGACATGACAGTCAAAAAAGTTTAATGTTATGTGAGGTCAGTGATGCCCAGAACATGGAAGTTTGTAGTCCTAACATCACTCTGACATCATCAGATCACATCTAGATCAGATCACATCTATATCAGATCACACCTAGGATATTTTATTAGTTCTGGGCACCACATTTTAATTTTTTTGAGCTTTTGAATCCAGTTTTTATTTTATTTTTAATTTATGGACTAAAGTAAGCATTTCTATAACATAGTATAATACAAAATGATTGCACATGAAACTCAAATCTATTATGTACAACTTGCTATTCCTTTAAAATATGTAATAAAGTTATCATGTAAATTTCTTAAGAGAAAGAAAAGGAAAAAGAGGGGACCACATTTTAGGAGACCATGTTGATAAACTGGGGAGCATCTGGAGGAGGTCAATTTGGATGATAGGGGAACCTCAAGATCATGTTATAGGAAAATCAGATGAAGGAAATAGAGATATTTAACCTAAAAAAGAAAAGATTTAGCTGGTCATATATCTGTAGTGCCTGATGCTGGGGAGTCTGAGGCTGGTGGATGGCTTAGGTTCAAGACTTCTGAGCTACAGTAAATCTAAAGCCAATCAGGTTTCCATAGTAATTCTGGCACTAATATTCACTAATAGTGAATCCCACAGGAGTGGAGGGCCTTTAGGCTGCCTAAGGAGGGGATGAACAAGCCCAGGTCAGAAAAAAATGAAGCAGTTAAAGTTTTTCTATTGATCAATATTGGAGTTAGTCCCATGAATGGCCACTATACTTTCAGCTTGGGCAAGATAGGGAGACCCAGTCTCCCCTTAATGATAATAATAAAGATTTAGCAGGATTATGAAATCTGTCTTCAAATATTTAAAAGGCTGTCACTTTTATAAAGGGGATTCAACTTTTCTGTTTGACCTGAGAACTCAGAATAATGGGTAAAAGTTGGAGAGAGGCAAATTTAGATTTGAAGTGCGGAAATATATTCCTAACCAGTACTACCCCATAGTGAAATGGGTTTTCCAAGAACCAGTGTTTTCTCTTCCTTGCTAGAGGTATTGAGGCTAAAAGCAGATAGCCACTCCTTGTGGGTGTCGCAACTTTGATTCCTAAACAAGTATAGGTTGGACTAGATTGTCTCTTTGGGCTCCTCAAACCCTGAGATTCCGAGAAAAAGACTGTGCGGGAGATCTCAAATAAAAAAGTGTGTAAGAATACTTGAAAAAAGATGAAGGTGTGACTTTTCTACTCATCTAGGCCATCTAGAAATGAGTCTGCATTGTTTCTGACATTTTGGAGAAGGCTTGTCCACATTTTTGTGGTCCCAAAGTACTCTACTCCTTGCCAGAAGTTTTGAAAACCATTGGGGTCTGGGAAGGATTGGTTAAACATAAAGTATGTATGAGGGGATTCTGATAGAAAATCTTGTCAACAAGTCATGGAAAGCAGGGAAGAGAGTGGGGGCCATGCATTGCAGAATTTCAATCTTGAAAGTTTCCAGTTATGTCCTTCTTGTCACCAGAAATTACCACAGGGAAAGGGGGATATGTTAGCAGTTTTCTAACCTGTTGGAATGTGAGAATCCTGGCAAAACAGAATTGGCCTGTTTCTGGAAAACAGCAGGAACAGACAGCTGCCTGAAGCTGTCAGTTATGACCTGTGCCTGTATAAAACCACTAAAATGATGATGTTTACTAAATGTTGTGGTGGAAGCTAGCCTATGGGTGTGTAAAGGAAGGAGGTGAACTGAGAGCTAGTGGGGTGCAGTGACAATGGCCAGAGTTTAGGATGGAGAATAGAGTGAGAACAGCAGTTTGACCAAGGGTTAGTTTGGCATATATGAGAGAGTATCAGGAGATAAGAACCCTAGTGGTTTGTGCTTGACTGTGGAGAAAGGGGAAGGAGTCTGTTTACAATGGAGAGTATGAGAACCTCCACTCATTGAGACTAGAATGCTTGGGTTTCCAACCCAATGAATACATAGTGTGAATGAGAACAGGAAGTAGTTTGGGCAGCATTCTATGCCCTACTGCCTCCTCCCCACTTTATCCTCCATGCATTGCTTCAAGTATAAGAGAGATCATGATGAACAAGTCTGTTTATGCCTGAATAGTGGATTTCTGAATTCCTTGTAGCATCCTCAAGGGAAGAGTGTGCCTAGAGTACTAGTTAGCTGTAATACTTCTTTCTAGTCAAAAGACATTTGAGTGAAATGCCTGGAAGCCATATGCTTTGTGACCTAGTGGCCTATGGAGGTGAAGATATTGTTAATGAAAATACGAGAAGGGAATAGACAAACCTTTTCAAGTGATTTTCTATAGGAGAAATAGCCACACAATTGTAGAGCTTGTGCGATCCTGTTCTGTCTGTAGTTTGTTTATTACATGCACAAAAAAAATCCACTTTTGACTTTGTAGAACAAAATTTAGTCTTCAAGGTTCTCTTCAAGGTGTCTGCTACAGAGATGCTAAGATCATTGACACAAGCGAAGATAAGAGGATTGTTAAATGATTATCTCCATCAGTATCAGGAGAGATATAAAATGGTGAGTTATAAGCTCACCAATGGCATTCACCAGAGAAATGGTAGATGTCTTGTACAAGGTCCAAATCAAAGAGGAATTCTCTATGTATGGCAAGGTTCTCCAGATGTTCTTAGAAGTAGATGACAATGTGCTGATTTCAATGAGCCCTTGAACACTAAAGGACTCTTTCAATGAGAATCATGGTCACCTGAGAGCAACCTAGCCACCCACACTGAAAAATAGAGTAGAATTTTAAAAATTGTATTACCCGAATATGCAAATGTATGGACGACCCATTGAGTTAGTACACCATGATATACATTTTGGACAGGTGCTGCAGATGACCTCAGCCCATGTGTGACCAGACAAGGCCATGAGCTGGTCTAGATATGAGAGTAAGGGATGGATCGACAGGCCAAGTGTTACACTGGGATCCATGTAATGTGTAAAAGAACCTGAGAAAAGCCTCCAATATGCTGGACAAATTCCCCGTGGAGGACTTAATAATGATAATAGCTAGCTTTCATACAGTGCTTTAAAGTTTTGCTGTGTCCTTTACATCTACTGTCTCATTTAATCCTCACAACAACCCCTTGAGAGAGGTTATTATCTTCATTTGGGGGGCCCAAGTCACTTGCCCAGGGTCACATAGTTAATAAATGCCTGAAGAAGGATTTGAACTCAGGTCTTTCTGATTCCCAAGTCCAGGTCTCTATCCATTATACCAACTAGCTACCTTACAAAAAAATATGGATAAGCTACAGAATGACAAAGAAGGCTTGAATGAGTTGTACTTCCTTCTAGTCAAAAGAGTGTGTGATAATGAGCACATAGTTCCCTTGCAGGGTGGGGTACAGTAGGTTTAGGAGTAGAAGCTGCAAATTGTCCAGGTCAGAGTCTGTCCCCAAACTATCAATCAACAGGCAGCCCTGTTCTAGAGAGAACATATATCAGAGTATGTGGCCCCAGTTAAAGCTGCTAATTACTGGACATTTAAATTGCACTTATAAAGTACTTTGCAACCTCTTTAAGATTATAGACTCTTCTCTGCTATATCCCTTATGAGGGAATTCAGCATTTTCATCATTCGTATTTTACAAAAGGATGAAACTTGGGCAAAACAATTTAAGTGATGGACACAGAGTCACCAAGCACAGGTCAGAAGGACACAGCTGGTATTAGACCTTGGAGCGCCGCAGCCTGTGGCTAATTATCTCCTTCCAAAGTCACATTATCTTGCGGATGCCCCCTGGCTCACAATATATCTTTTATGTACTTGAGATTTTACAATAAGGCAAGATGACTGTAATGTTCTCAGGCAGCTGATTTTCCGGCAGTGCTGGCTGCATCACCATACTGCAAGCTTGATTCTTCCCCATACGTTCAGGAGGATGCTAGCAACACAGGCTCATGTACTTTAAATTTAGAGGGGCTGTTTGCTACTCTACTCCTATCTTGAGCATCTCTAGCTTATCCAGGTTTATGTTTGGATGCAGGAAAGGACCAAATCTGCCTAAATCTACATCCTTCAGGCGCTTGCAGTAACCGTGCATTTAGAGGCTGCTGAATCCTCATAATAGGAGAGCAGAGGAGCTGATGAGGGCTTCTTAGAAGATGCATATTCTCTGGCTTTAGTCCAGCCTGTCTTAAAAAGGACCACTAAAAAGGAAAGGGGAGAGGAGGGAAGGGTGAAAAGGGAGGGGAAATTAGTGTTACAAAGTGTCACTATATATTAGTGCCGCATCTGTCTTAATGAAAGTGAAGCTGGTACCCATCACTAACTCGGTTTTTCTTTTTCTCTCTCTTTAGAAGAAATCTCTGATCTGACAGACCAGATTAGGGAAGGAAACAAGAACTTGTGTGAGATGGAAAAGGTCAAGAGATTGGCTGAACAGGAAAAATCAGAGGCCCGGGTGGCCCTGGAAAAAGCCGAGGTATTATCCCTGGGAAGAGCTGAAGGTTTGCATTTCTCTGATACACACACAACCAAGCAGGTCTTTCCTTCCAGCACCAAGAGCAATGGTGCTAAGTAAGACAGCTACTGTGATGTGTGTTTCTACCTCTTTGAGTTCATGATCTAATGTAAAGTTCCCTCAAACGTAGTCATTAGGTACTTATATGCACTGGTCAATTATTATTAATTTTTATCTAACACTGTGTAAATTGTGAAATGTTATATAAACACTGGTGATATTTACTTTTATTTACTAATATTCATTTAAAATAGCTGATATATCACATTTTATAGCTTCCAAAGGTTGTTTCATACATTATGACATTTGACTTTCATGTCAACCCTCTGAGTTAGACAGGACTAATGGAAAATACCCTGATAGGAAATATTGAAGGCAAAAGGAGAAATGGACAGCATAGAATGAAATGGATATATAGTGTTATGGAAGCAAGAAGCATGAGCTTGTACAGACTTTGAGAGATAGTGGATGATAGAAGGGCCTGGCTTGCTATAGTCCCTGGGGATACAACTGAACAATTGAACAACCACAAAGCAAGAAAATAGAATGTAAAAACCCTTTGTAAAATGGAAAATACTATTTAAATGTCAGTTACTAGGGGGTGGCTAGGTGGCGCAGTGAATAGAGCACAGGCCCTGAAGTCAGGATGACCTGAGTTCAAATCTGGTCTCAAACACTTAACACTTACTAGCCGTGTGACCTTGGGCAAGTCATTTAACCGCAATTGTCCTGCCTCCCCCCCCAAAGCACATAAATTAAACAATAAATGTCAGTTACTAATATGAAATTCTGGTATGAATGCTCTTCTCAATATGTATGAGAAAGATTGAATAACTATTTACTAGATATGTTCATTGTATTATTAATAATTTTCTTTTTCATTAAATTGTTTATTCTATCTTGCCCTTGGAAAAAATACCTAGACAACTTGAAATATGTGTGTCTAAGAAGTAAATGCATTTTAAATGGTGCCACACAGACCATATGCAAGTATGACAAAAGGAAACAACCCACCAAAAAAGCATATCCTATACTGAGGATGATTGTTCCAGGGGTTTTCACCTTTAAAGTTTAAGATTCCTGCCTGAAAAAGAAGTTCCACTTATTTAGTCTATGGATAGAGAATTCATTCAAGAAACATCTATTTAGTGTTGTCAACATGCGATGTAGTTACTGTGGTTGGCATTGGCAGAGATACAAAAAGGAAGAAATTAGATTCCTTCCTTAAAAGAGCTTGAAATCCATTAGACCACTTTACAGACAAGTGGAATTGTTAGATAGTTAGTCTTGTTTTCCTTTCATCTACAAGCATTTCTTGAGATCCTTTAGATTACTAGTTGTTATTTGTCCTTCCTTCCTCAAAGAGGACCATGATGTCAGGAAGGTGATGCCATGATTTGCAAGTGAATTGGATTTAAGTGAGGGAAGGCTGCACAAAGTCACCAGCCTCACTTTTTCTTCCAGAGCCATCTGGGTCCAGTGGCAAGATATAGATCAGGATGACTAGAGATGGCCCCAGATTACTAGTAGAGCACATCTGATAATAGGAAGGACTGACCTTGATAAAATGGTGTTAGGTTGAAGGAAATAAGAAGACAATTAAGAGACAGTCTCCTCTTTCAAGAAGGTTATAATCTGGGGCAGCTAGGTGATGTGGTGAATAGAGCATTGGCCCTGGAGTCAGGAGGACCTGAGTTCAAATCAGGACTCAGACTCTTGACACTAGCTGTGTGACCTTGGGCAAGTCACTTAACCCCAATTGCTTCACCACCCTCCACCGGAAAAAAAAAGTTATAATCTAATTAGAGGAGTTTTAACCTGGGAGAGGAGGAACTATGAAGATAATTTTATTATTCATTCTAAGGTAAGACATTTGTATTGGGAAAGAAGGTTCCTGGAGAAAATACTTTGATCCAAAGGAGTATATAGGAAATGGTGGAAATTTCATACACTATCATTAGCTGCAAGGGGAGAGTTTGGGTCAGAGATATCAGATCCCCATCACATATGCTGTTCTGTTTATTGGTCTAATAAATGAAGAGCCCATGCCTCTTGCTATAGTAGTATTCCTTGAATCATTTGTTACCACTAGATGGCATTATTCTCTGCCCACATGTATTTGATTCCAACTTCGGCCATATTCATGAAAGCTTAATCAACATGGTTTCCATCCATTTATAGAACTGGCTTATTTCTTTTTCTGAGCAAACCTTTATGAGAAACCTTATCAGAAACATTCTGAAAAACCCAAACTAAATTGTTATCCTAGGTCACCTTCTCTAGCTCTTTTATTAAACTTTTTTTCAGTGAATTCTGCAGGGTTAGAGGTTATATAGTTTCCCCTGCAGGAGCTACATGGGCTCACTCTGAGGGAAACAGTCATCTAATGTTGGTTTTTTTTTTTTTAGCTTGCTTCCCTTTGATTGAGGGGAAAGATTAGAAATCAGGGTGGTAGGAGGTGAGCATGACTAAAATTCCCAATATCTTTCCTCTGTCTATTTTTAAAATATCCACCAGTGCTTACTACAGAGGAAAATCAACATTACTATTTCCAGAAGTGTCCTGCTCTTAAAAATAACAGTTTTGGCATTGGAAGGGACTGATGAGATCATCCCATTGTATTTAATGTGAAAACTGAGGCATACTAAAGTTAAGAGTCTTGGCCAAGGTCATTACCACTAATTAGTAGCAGAGGAGAGAAGAGAATTTTAAACCTCCTGGCTCCCTAATTCAAAACTTTTTCTACTACAATTGCTCTCTCAGTCAAGCACAGTGACTTCATAATCTTGCTTCTGACATTTCTAAGAATCTATTGAATAACTTCATGAACTTCTAAACGGTTTCATGTTTGTGTTTTTCGTTTCATATATATATCACCTAGTCCTAGGAATTTTCTACTGTTGGATTTCTTAAAGGAACCCAAGCTTTAAGTCTCTACTATAACTAATTATTTTCTATGTCTTATTTTTAAATACCTTAAAAAGTTTAATTGTTGAATAGGGGCTAGAATGACACACTGAGAATGGATGTTAAAGGTTAGACCAGACCACTAGATTACCTCTGATCTTGCTCTAATTCCTGAAAAAGGTTAGTGAAAACCCAGCATTTTTTCCCACTAGGAACTCCAAAGAGTACTTTGTACCCAAACGAGTGGACAATGAAAGCTTTATGAGAGCAGGGACCATCCCTTTTCTGTATTTGTATTCTTAGCACCTATCAGAGTTTTAGAGATACAGTAAGTATTTAATAAATGTTGGCTCATTGATCAATGATATGGCTCTTTCATCAAAGTAAAAGAAATAAATTTCTCAGTTTTGTTGTCTAAAAACAGATTCAGTTTGGTGTATGTGATTTCAGGGAGTCCTGGAACGTGAAGAAAGCAAAATCCTTCATTTTCAATTTGAGGTCTTAGAGGCTAAAGTGGAACTTGAAAGGAAACTTGTAGAGAAAGAAGAAGAAATTGAAAACCTGAGGTATTTAAGACTGATGTAATGAGTGTTCATTATGTATGTCCTTCATTAGCTTTAACCAAACTCAACTCATTATGTCTTTAAAACCCCACTGCTCTTCTCACTTTCATTTAGCAGGTCATTGAATATACCAAGCCAGAGTCTCTGACTGGCCAAAGAATCATCTCAGTGGTCTTTCCTTCATGGAATGAGTGTGTGTGTGTGTGTGTGTGTGTGTGTGTGTGTGTGTGTGTGTGTGTGTGTGTGTGTGTGTGTTTGTGTGTGTAGATAAGAGAGAGAGAGAGAAAGAAAGAGAGAGAGAGAAGGGAGGAGAGAAGGAGAGAAGGAAGGAGAGAGGAGAGGAGGAAGGAGGGAGGAGGGAAGAGGAAGAGAAGAAGAAGGGAGGGAGAGGGAAAGGAAAAGAGAGAGGGAAGAAGGGGAGAGAGAGACAGAGAAAGAGAGAAAGAGACAGAGACAGAATAAAATAGCTGACTGAGTCATTGCTACTAGCTTGAATGTCTGTTTTGTATGTAGTCTTCCATACATATATATTTTGGTACTGGTGGTAGTGGTGGTGGGAGGATGCCCTTCTCTTTGTGTGTTGTCCTCCCTGCACCCTGGGATCGTAGGGGAGTGACCGTGTCTGCAGTTTCCTTGAAAACTACTCACAAGGCACAACACCTTTCTTTACCTCTAGTAGCTGTTGAATAAATTAGTGATTCTTGAAGGGGGTGCTATAGCACCATGAGTGTACCATGTGTTTCACTAGAGACTCTGTAAAATTTTGGATAGCCCAGATTTTAAAACTTATAAACAATTTGGCTTAATATAAACTTTATTTATCTAACATGTATAATATGTTACATACAGTATTCATGAAATAAGCAAAATTTGCCTGATATTAAAGTATGTTGTATATTACAGGTATATCATCATCATTATATTACATCATACAAGTATAAAATGTGATACAAATTGGATGCTTACTACATTTGACTTGAACTTATAAAGAATTGAATGAAATGGCTTAATTTTTTTTAAAGAGAAGTCACACTCCTTCTCTGGGCATTTTGTGTGGCTGTCCACCGTCCTTGAAATGTTCTCCCTCCTTATCTTTGACTCTGATTCCTTGGTTTCTTCCAAGTCCCAGCTTAAGTCCTGCGTTCTATAGAAAGCCTTTCCTAATTCCTCTTAGTTCTGTTGCCTTTCCTCTGATCATTTCCTATTTATTCTATGTATATAGTTTGCTTATATTGTCTCCCGAATTAGATTATGAGCTCATTAAGGGCAGGTACTGTCTTTACTTCTTTTTGTATCCCTAACACTTACACAGTGCTTGGCATATAGCAGGCCAGGGGTGGGGAACCTGAGGCCTTGAGGCCATGTGTGACCCTCTAGGTCCTCAAGTGCAGCCCTTTGACTGAATCCAAACTTTACAGAACAAATCCCCTTAATAAAAGGATTTCTTCTGTAAAACTTGGTCTCAGTCAAAAGACCACACCCAAGGACCTAGAGAGCCACATGTGGCCTTTTGGTCACAGGTTTCCCACCCCTGTACTAGGCACTTAATACATGCTTGTATCAACTAATAGACTGATATATATATTTCCCAGTTCTCCTGTGGTGATGCTCACTTAAACATTTCAATTGTTATGATTCCTCATGGGAGCAAAAATATTTTTTTTTCCATTTATTTATTTATTTTGGAGAATCACTGTTGTAAATGTTAGCTGACTGACACCAACTTTAAGGGAAGGAAGAAGAATCTTTCCTGTCCTCCCTTCTCCTCTCCCCACTCCCTCCAGAATTCAGTTGTGGCACAGGAGGACTTTTACTTACCTTATGTACTGTTGTTCCCCAGGGACCCATTGCCTGCTTTACAGCATCTGCTTACATTGGTGTGAAGGCAGAGATTTAAGTGGCTTCTTGAATCTCCGTTGAAGCAGTATTAGCTAAGTAGTCAGGACAGTGAATTTAAAAATTTAACCAAGGAAAGAATCCACATCCCTTAGTGCCACCCATCACACGCTGAGGATGTTAAATATGCTATTCTCAGTCTCTCAATTAAATGAAGAGGATAAAAAGAAGCCTTTTGCCTGTCTCAGAAGGGGGTAACCAAGATCAGGGAATCTGTTTACAAAGTCCTCCAAACTTTATAGATGAAAAGTAGTATTAGAAACACAAGGAATTTGTGATTATCTTTTCTATCTGACTTAAAAGAACAGCTCAAGGGGCATTTATTACATGTTTACTATGTACCAAGCACTGGGCTAAGTGCCAGAAATATAAATAGAAAGGCAAGTCAGCCCCTATTCTTAAGGAACTACACTTCCTAGATGTGCGACCTTGGTCAAGTCATTTAACCTCTGTTGGCCCCAATTTCCTCATCTGTGAAATGGGGATAGTAATAGAACCTACCTTCCAGAGCTATGATGAAGATCAAATGAAATAATAATTGTATAACAATTAGCACAATGGCTTACATATAACAAGCAGTAGATAAATGTTAAGTGTTGTTATATATAGGTGGTTTCAGCCCCAAGGCCAAGGAAATGGTCCTCGGGATGTAGTGGCAAAGCAGGTGGTAATGTATTTTCTTTAATGGTATTTCCATTAATAAAAACTAGGTTGGTTTCTGCAGTTGAATCATCTGACAACCCCTCAGTTGTCTCAATTGTTAGAACTTTCTTTTCTGTGTTTTCAGTAGTTTGGGCTTCAGCACCTGCAGAGACAGTTGCCAGGTTGCATTTTCACAAGCATCACATCAGAGAACCATGGTTGTGAGAGTAGGGGTGGGGAGTAGGGCCTGGTGGTCAAAGGAGCACTGTTGTCCCCTAGACTTTTGGCCTTACCTTCCAGTTTGTAGCAGCTGATCTCCAGCTGGTGGTGGCAATAGTGGACATAGCAAGCCCCTTTCTCACATGGGCAGGGTGGATGATCTGGGGAGCATTTCCCCTCCACAGGCTCTCAGGATCTGAAAGAAGAGGGTTATTGAGGAGGTTTGATCATCCTGGCACATGCCAGCTCCTGTTTCTCCCTCGTGGTATTTTTATCTCCAGCTAGACTGGCTTGACTACTTCATTGCTGGTCATTGCTCAGCAGCTGGTCTTCGTGGTAGGAACATTAAGCCTGTTCGCCACAGGGGTCACTACCTTGGATGATGGCTTTCAGGGCCAGAGCTGGAAGCAGTGAAGGCAGTCTGAAGACAGGGATATTGCTATTCTTGGGTTACTTGGGCTTATGATATACAAACATATCTAAGGAATGCATATGTACACTTTCAATCTTTCCCTCAGTTGTCTGCTCAATTGTTAGGAAGAATGCTTCTTCCACTGGCAACAGAAGAAAGAAATTCAAGTCTACTGTTCAGCTGACATATAGTTACTCCTCCCATGTTTGGAAAATATTTTTAAAATTAAAAGGAAAAAGACACTTTTTATAAATTCAAAACCATTCAAATATATTCTGTAATTGGCTCATTTCTACAGTCCATTGTCAGATGAAACTCCTACTTGGGTCAAGTTTTTAATGAGGATGTCAAACAAAATTCAGCTGTACCTTATGCTTCAGGTTACCTATGTTCTAGTATATGAAAACTTGAGCCTAAACAATGAACTGTAGCGAATGATTCATTTCTCCTTCTAAGGCCCTATGTCAATGTCCAAATGGACTTTCTTGATGAAAGGCAGAAAGACTAGGACTCAAGAGTTGCCCTATTTTGAGGAGGAGGAAAATAAATGCCTTCTTGTGCAGTTAAATAAAATGATTTCAGGTAGTGTCAAATGAATACCTATAAATAAACTCAGCCAAGGAAAAATGAATCCTCAGAGAGGCTGTATCTCATCAGGCACATGTGAGAGGTATGGAGCAATTTGCCAGTTATTATAATCTTAGTGCAAAGGAAGCAGTAGATCTAAACAGTTATCTAGCAGTTTGGAGAAGAAAGTACCAAAGGCTAGGCAAGAAATGAAGAACTGAACAAAGGGGAGGAAGGAGAGGGGTGACTGAGCTGTTCAAGAGTTTTAGTCAATGATTTATTGCAACTATAATAACAGATACATTCAGAACAGACATTAGAATGTCTTCATAGCCTGACCCCACTCTGTGTGGCTGTGGGCAGTGGCCACATGGCTCTCTCTGTTCCTGGAACTCAAGGATGGCAAAGTTTATGCTATTGTCTATGAGTACATGATAGCTCCTAAGTCATGGTGGGTCATGAATAGAAGGGACCTGGGAGGATTGGGCCAGATTCCAGAGGCAGATAATAAAGGCATCCCCAAAATGGAAGGGGCTGATAAGCATTAAAATCAAAGACAGCATCATCCAAGGGTAAAACAAGATAGGATGTCTAAAACTGGTTAGCAATAAATAGAACCATAGGAATTCATTTCAATCCACATTTATTAATGTGTGGAGCATTGTTCCAGTGGGAGAGATGCAAAGATAAATCCCTGTCCTCGTGGAGTTTATTGTCATTTGGACATACGTTATTTTCCTTTACTATAATACAAAATAATGTGTAAATGCACAAGAGAGAGTAAAGAAAGTCTACAAAAGTTCTGAGAGGGGGATAAGATCATCACTAGAGGAATCAGCAAAGACTTCAAGAGAGAGCTGACATTTGTACCAGACCTTAGAGCAAGAGTATCAAGCTGGAACAGAAATAGGGGCCATAAATATGTACATAAGGATCCCTTATGTACAAGGGATGCATATTGACTCAGTTTTAAAATGTAATGTTATCTATGTTTTCTCATAATTTTATTTATTTTGTTAAACATTTCCAGGGGCGTCTGGGTGGTGCAGTGAGTATGAGCACAGGCCCTGGAATTGGGAAGACCTGGGATGGGTTCTGGCCTCAGATACTTAACACCCACACAAAAATAACTGGCCGTGTAACCTTGAGTAACCCCAACTGGTTTAAAAAATAAATAAACAAATAAATATTTCCCAACTACATTTTATATTTTTGATTCAGACAGCACTTGGGAGTGTTACAGGCAGCCTGTGGGGCATGTGTGTGACACCTCTGATTTAGGGGATTTATAGGTTATAAAGGCATCTTGGGCATAGGGAACAGCATGAGCAAAGGCAGAGATGTAGGAAAGTATCCGATGTACATAGAGGATGACAAGTAATTTAATTAAGCTGAAGTATAGTTTATATGGAGTAAATAAGTTTGAGTGAAGGCTGAAAAGTAGGTTGCCAGATTCTGGAGGACCTCAAATACCAATCCAAGAGTTTGGACTTCTCTCAATAGGCCACAGGGGAGTGCTTTCTTAGAGGTTTTTTAGAAGGATACATGACCAGCTGGAGAGGGGAGCCGGTGGCCTCAAGACCACGTGTGGCCTTCTAGGTCCTTGGGTGAAGCCTTTTGACTGAGTTCAAGTTTTACAAATCCTTTTATTAAGGGGATTTGTTCTGTGAAGTTTGGATTCAATCAAAGGGCCAAACTTGAGGACCTAGAGGGCCACATGTGGCCTCAAGGCTGCAGATTCCCCACTCCTGGACCAGCTCTATACCTCAGAATCCCTAGATTCTTAAAGTTGAAAGTGCCTTTCCTCACCTAGACCTCTTTCCTCACGGACATCTCAGAATTGTTTAATTTCTTCTAACTCAGTTATTTTTATAAGCATGTGTATTATAAACAATATATATATATATTTGAATTCTTAAAATCATATTTATTACATTTTTGTGGAATGTGGAAGGTTTTTTTTTAAAGAAAATGTCACTTAGTAATTTCTTATCATGTTCCAAATCTGTTGTTTAAAAAAAATAAAATCAGAGCAGGAAAAAGAAAAAAGGGATTTCAGAAGTTGTCTCCAACCCAAACCTGAGTAGTCATCCCTTCAGCATCATTTCTGACAAGTGGTCATTCAGCCTTTGCTTGAAGTGACAGATAACCATGTAGTAATAGGGAACCCATTACTTCCCAAAGCAACCCATCCAACTTTTGAACAATTCTGATGACCAGGGGTGTGATTTCCTTAAATCCAACTAAAATCTGTCTCTCTACAGATGCCACCATTTGCTCCTAGTTCCAGGTCAAATAGAACAAACCTAATATTTCTTCCAGATAATAGACTTTCAAATATTTGAATACAGCTATTATGATCTACACCCCCCCCCCCCCGCCATCTTCTCTTCTCCGTACTAAACATCCATAGTTCTTAGGATTGTAGAAGCAACCTTTGGGGTCATTGAGAATGAACCCATCATTTTGCAGGTGAAGAAACTGAGATTTGGAGCAGTAAAATGACTGTCCCATGGCCCCTCAGACAGTAAGTAGCAGAGATGGGATTCAAACTCAATGTGTGACTGCCCCAAATGTTACATTCTTTCCATCAAGACAGTTCTTTGAACCAATCTTTAGCACCTCTAGTCCTTTCAGCATCCTGAAAGCATGTGGCCCAGCTTACTAGTGTTCTTCCCCAAGCACAGGACCCGTAACACACAGTACTCTCTATGTGTTCAGTCCAACAGGCACATCATTTTCCTTATTCTCAATGCTATCCTTCCCTTCATGCACTCTAAGGTTGTGTGAGCTTTCTGCTAACTCAGACCTTTGACTCATACCAAGCTTACAGCTGACCAAGACCCTAGATCTTTTTCACACAAAGTGATATAAATTCATATACTTAGGTTAAGAAAAAAAGAGATATTACTAGACATTTATCTTACTAAATTTTACCTCAATAGATTTAGTCCATTGATCAAATGTGGATCTTGATCTTTTCATCCAACATGTTAACTCTTCTTTTTTTGTTTGTTTGGTTTTTTTTGCCTTTTTTTTTTTTGGTAGGGCAATTGGGGTTAAGTGACTTGCCCAAGGTCACATGGCTAGTTTTTGTGTTAAGTGTCTGAGACTGAATTTGAACTCAGGTCCTCCTGACTCCAGGGCTGGTGCTCTATTCACTGTGCCACCTAGCCTCCCCCCCCTTTTTTAAAACTCTCTACAAATCTGATCATCATGATAGCTAATGTCAGTGTGCAAGCTAACACTAAAGCAAACTGCTTTACCTATACTATCCCATTTGATTATCACAACCCTGCTATTGCCTCTTGTTTTACAGATGAGGAAACTGATGTTGAGAGGTTGTGACTTGAGAGGCATGCTACCTATTCCTTCTCCCAAGTTATTGATGAAATTGCTCCCCAAACCCAAGGACATATCCCTGGGGCACTCCTCTAGAGCTCCTCCTCCAAACTGACATCTACTAATTATTAGTATTGGACTCTTTAGGTCTAATCCAAGACAAGCAACAATATTAAGTATGTACTAGGTACTATTCTTACTAGTACCTAATACTATACCTAGTGGTAGATGCTAGATTCTGGAATACAGTGATTAAATGAAATGTAGTCGTTACCCCAAAGGAATTTATGTTCTGCAGGGGCGATTCAACGTGTAAATATAACTACTTACATGATCATTTAAGGGATAATTTGCTCTGGTCATTCAACTGCGTCTACCTAATGACTATTACTCTGGAATATTTGTTTCAGTATTGTCTAAGAATATCATGGGAGATGAACACATTTTAGTAAGGCACTTGACAATGTCTGTGACATTTTCCTGATCTACCCAAATCCTATCCAAAAGGGGGTGGAGGGATGACCTGTTCTTAATGAAGCCATACTGTTTCTGAGCTGTTGTTTACATAAGTAGTCATGAACTATGCCTTCAATATTATATTCTATCATTTTTCCAGGAACCAAAATCAAGTTCCCTAGTCTATAGTTTGCAAACTGTACCTTCTTCCCTCTTCTGAAAATTGGAATGATTCTTGCACATCTCCAATCCTTTATCACTTCTCCTGTTCACCACAGTTTTTAAAAATTGAAAGACAGTGGTTAATCAATCACATGTGTCTGTTCTTTCTGTTCCCTGGGGTATAGTTTGTCCAGGCCTAGTGATTTGAGAACCATAATCCTGAGACAATTTTCTATTTCAGTTTCAGCTGCCTCTATACTTATCTCATCTGGAAACCTAATGGTGATGGTAATGTTGGCTAGCTGGGTGGGTGGTAAGTGTATTGGTAAAGACACTTCTATGATACCCTAACCCAGGGAATTTCAACCTTTTCTTAGTGGAGAACCACATATAATTTCCTGAAATTTTATGATCATTGTGATTGATGTGTAGTCACTGCTAATAGTGAAAGTTTGGTTGCTGACTGAATTCTCCTTTCTCCTAAGAACCTCTGCTAGTCTCAGAGAAGGGGGTGTGGTCTTAATAGTCTGCTTAGAGATCAGTTAAATCTTAGACATCCACCAGAAGACAGAGAAAAAAATTTACATGTTAGGAAGCCCCAGCTACTAATACATGAATGTAGTTTACTTAACTTGTTAATTTGGTGAATGATGGGTCTTCTGCAAACATCAGTCACATTCTCCAAATCCTAACTAAACCAAACTAAACCAAATCAAGGGAAAATAGAAATTGCATTTCTGGTTGAAAACTATGCTCCATGTGTGATATATTAATAGCAGAGGCCCAAAGGGATAACATTTAGTAGGGCCTAGTTGGTTAAAAAGATGAGTTTGGACTACTTTATCTGGTTTAAGTTTTAATGTTTGAGTTGTTAAATAATTGTGTTCATTTTGACGTGATGGTTGTTTATTTTTATTTTTTCATTTGATGTTAGATTGGCCCCATATTCATTTATTTCTCCTCCTCTAGTTGTGGGAACACTTCAGGTAAAGGGATTTTCTATCTTTCCACAAGTTTATGGAGCTTGTAGAGTTCTTACTATATTGGGTCATGTGGTGGAGAATAGATGAAGTAGATTTTTTTAAACGACTTTTTTTCTATGAGGACTTTAGATATCTCCTGAAACAACCACCACTGAAATAATAGCTAGTGTTTATACAGTGCTTTAGGGTTTGCAAAGTGCTTGGTACTCAGCTCTGACACTACCGTCTGCTCCCTGGGATCCCTCTGAATAGAGGGTGGATTAGAAAACTCCCTCCCAAACTTTGACTCAAGAAGGATCTCCAGGTCAGGCAGCTCTTCATTTCCCATCTAGTTTTACTTCTTTGGACTTTTTCATCATGCCCTTGAACTGGGTACCCTCACCCAGCCCCTTTCACTTTCTTCAGTTGTTGTCTTCCCCCAGTGAACTGTAAGCTCCTTGAGGGGAGGCACTGTCTTCCTTTTTGTATTTGTATTCTCAGTACTGCACGGTAACTGGTTCATAGTAGGTGCTTCATAAATGTTTATTGACTAACTGGCTGATTTGACAAATGTGATTTCATTTTATCCTTACAACAACCCTGGGAGATAGATGCTAACAAAGACCAAGACACTTAGCATAGCCCAAAGAACCCAATGACCATTCCATGATTGATAACTACTCCATCACCTCTTCTGTTTGTAGTCCTTTTCCAGGAAGTTCTACTTCTCTAAAGTTGCAAACATGACAGAAGCATTGTGGGTCCAAATGAAGATGCCCAGTTGTGACTTGGAATCCTTCTCTGTTGCCTTATACTTTTTTTGGTAGAGAATGGCTCCATTAATCCCATTGCTAAGCAACAAGAGTTGAGTTCATCTTTAAAATCTTTAACTGCCACTTTGGTTCCTACTAGATTTTATTAGTTAATTAACTCACAAAGGTTTCTTAAAATCAAATCAGACAAATTAGAGAGAATAAGACCAATATTCTTCAAATCTAGAGATGTAACAGTGCTAGGAGGAATTAACTTTAGTGTTTGATCAGTTAAATGATTGTGTTTATTTTGATAAAATGGAGATTTTTTTTTCATTTGATGTTAGATTTGACCACATTTCATTTATTTTTTTCCCCTCCTCTAGTTGTGGGTATACTGCAGGTAGAGGGACTTTCCAGCAAACCATTCTTGGCCATGGAATGTGTCATTTGCCTATGAAATGAAATCTTCCTCAAGGATTTTTTTTTGGTTTTATTTTGTTTTGGTTTTTTAGTTAATTTATTTATTTTTAGTTTTCAACATTCATTTCCACAAGATTTTTAGTTACAAATTTTCTTCTCATCTCTCCCCTACCTCCCACCCCCAAGGTGGCAAGCATACTGAATACCCCTTCACCAGTCTGCCCTCTCTTATATCCCCTCATTCCCCCCCTTATTTTCTTGTAAAGCAAGATGGATTTCTATATGCCACTGCCTATATAGCTTATTTACAGGTTCCATGTTAAAACAATTTTTAACCTTTGTTTTTAAAACTTTGAGTTCCAGATTCTCTCCCTTCTTCTCTGCTCACCCACCCCACTGGGAAGACAAGGAATTCAATATAGGTTATATATGTGTAGTTGTGCAAAACATTTCCATAGTAGCCATATTGTGAAAGACTAACTATATTTCCCTCCGTCCTATCCCACCCCCACTTGTTCTATTTTCTCCTTTGACCCTGTCCCTTTCCAAAAGTGTTTGCTACTAACTACCCTTTTCCCCAATCTGCCCTCCCTTCTATCATCACCCCTCTTATCCCCTTCCCCACTACTTTCCTATAGAGTAAGATACCCAATTGAGTGTGTATGTTATTCCCTCATTAAGCCAAATCCAATGAGACTAAGGTTGACTCATTCCCTTTCACCTCCCTGCTCTTCCTTTCCATTGTAATAGCTTTTTCTTTCCTCTTTTACATGAGATAATTTGCCCTCTTCTGTCTCTCTCTTTCTCCTCCTCCCAATATATTCCTCTCTCACCTCTTAATTTTATTTATTGGATATCATCCCTTCATATGCAACTCATCCTGTGTCTCTGTCTATGTGTACATGTACACACATACACACACATACATATATACACACTCAAGGACATTTCTTAAGATTTATTGAATCTATATATAAGGCATTGATTGGCATGAATATATTCACACTGATGAACATGTAGAATGGCTTCTGAAACACTTGTCTGTGGTAGATTTTTATGAAACTTAAAAAAAATTGAATCTCTCCACTTTTAACTTAGAAGTGAGCATGATCGCAAAACTAAGCCTGACTATTTGTTCTCTTGACAATGGAAAGTTTGAACAGAATATATTCCCATATAGAGGATTTTGACTCAAGGTTGTTAAATGAATGACTCTTCAAAGAAGTAGCTTTGAGAGAAATGTTCTGGTGCTGTAAAAACACCACTTGGTTTTTCCAACGTAAGAGCTTTAGAATTTGTGTTAAGTTCACCCACCTGTATCTGTCTGCATCACAGTCCTCCCACCCCTATTCCTAAGTCTGACACTTAGAAGAAAAGGAACTGGAGGTGGGGGAGGATTGTGGAAAGAAATATTGAAATATTTGAAAGAAAAGAAGTGCAGAAGAAAGAAAAATATTCACTCAGTGCAGTGGATCAAGAAGGTAGTAACACATCTGTACAATGTTGTTACCATGTTCTGATTCTAACCTCTGCTTATCACAAGTTGACATGTCCATGTAAGGTGTGTAAAGTGCTTTTTAGTCTCTGAAACAACCCTGTGAAATAGATTCTATCATTCCCCCTTCATTTTACAGATGAGGAAACTGAGGTTCAGAGAGGATTAGTATCCTGCCTATGGTCACACAGCTAAGAAATGTCTATTGTGAGATTTGAACTCAGCTCTTCTGGAATGCAAACCCTCTCTTCACAATGCCTCATTGCCTGTAGTCAGAGACAATGGGGTCTCCATCTCATTTGCCCTCTGTCCTATCATTACTCAGCCATGTTGGGGATGAGCTATATCCACTGTCTCTCCATCCCTCAGTTCCTCCTGTGTTTATGAAAGAGGTCTTTGTTCTTAATGGGCTTACTTTATTAAACATAATTAAGTAGTCCTAATTCAAATTCCTAGTAATTTTTTTTCTGACCCAGCACCTGATATTTCTTTCCTGTTTATGCTGTTGAACTCTTTGAGAGGAAAATGAAGACTCCTTCTTAAGCTCTGTCCCATTCATAGAACTTGCTAATGAGCAGTGCACAGTGAAGAGCCTGCACCTTCACAGGTTTACTGCTGGGCAGCTAACAGGATGCTTTCATCCTTTGCAAATGAAATTGCTGCAAAGACTGTGTGGCTGCAAAGAAACCCTGCAGCCTCTCAGATATGATGCTCTTATGGATTGGTGATTTCATTCATGTGGATAACTCCCTCCACCCTTTCCCAAGGGTTCCCTCTGTGCCTTCTCCTCCTGTATAATTTCTGCCAATGTTTTCCCATAGATGCTCCATAAAGGTTCTACTCAACATACCAGAAGGCTTCCTTTGGGCTTTTTACCTCTAGGGGTTCCCATTGTATCACTTAGGCTATCTATCTAGTCATTGACACTTGTGTGTGACTGGCTCACATATTTTTCAGACCATATATTGGTGTTTCCTAAAATCTTCTCTGATTTTGGATTTCTCAGCTAATCCTTTACTGTGTTCTTTCCTGTCCTACTTTAATAAAGTTACTTAACAAGCATTTGTTAACCTCTTACTATGTACCAGGTACTGGAGATACAATCCTAGGGATACACAAAGAAAGGCAAGAACACAGTCCCTTCCCTTAAGGAGCTCATATTCCAATGGCTACAATACACCATTAACTATGTTTCACAAAGAGGAAGAACAAAGTTTGAACAATTTCTTCTTCCTTCTCTTTCCCTTGCCATTTGAATGGACTCTGGGGATTTTATTCTGTTGTCTAATCATTGACACAGCCTTCTGAGAACATTCCAAGACAAACATGCAATCCAGAGCTCTTCTTGGATGACATTTCAAGGGAGAGAACATATTGATGGTGACTGGATGGATGTTCTATATCAACTTTTTGCAGAGAAGGGCAACAGATGTAGGAGTTAACCATTTTTGTCTATGAGTTGTCTTGAGTTTATAATGTAATATCCCATGTACAGAACTATTTTTTCCTACAAAAATGTTAGATTTTTTTTACAAGTTACTCCATTGTCTTTAGCTCATAATTTAACAAAACTGATGGCTGCCAAGCATATAATCTGAAGAGATGAGGGGGTGTCTCTTCATTGCAGACCTTGGGCAGATTTCTAGACAGGGAAACAGGATGTCTCTATGCAGAGCTGACCGCAGGGTATAAATAATTGGAGTGATTGTTTGCCCTAGGCCTCTTGTCAAGAGGCTAAAACTAAGATGTATAGAAGCTGTATTCAACTCAGTTAGATTCACCAAATATTAAGCACCTATCGTGGACAGAGAAAATTGCTTTTTATGCTTTAAATGTTCTAGTATATTGTTATGGGAAGTTAACTTTTTGTTTAAGACTTGATTGTTAGCTTCTTAAGAGCAGAGACCATGACCTATTTACCTTTAAATATCCTATTTTCCGGACTGGAAGAAATTCATAGAATGTCAGAAATGAGATGGACCCTAGAGTCTAATGCCTTCATTTACAGAGGAGAGAGCTGATGTCCACAGAAGTTAAGTGACTTGACAAAAGTATCACATCCAGTCAAGTGACAGGATCAGGATTCTAATCTAAGCCTTCTTGTTCCAAATCAAATGCTTTCCCTGCTGCAATAAAGTCTGTTAAATGCTGGTTGAATAAACTAGGGATGTACATAGACTTACTAGCCTAATATGTCAATCTCATGGTTTTTTTTTTAAAAGCAAAAAGATTCCGGACCCAATTCTGTTAGCTCAGAAAATAGGGACCCCAAATTCTTCTTGTTGCTTAAATCACTGTGGACTCAGCAGGTAATCCTTCTTAATCAAACACACACACACACACACACACACACACACACACACACACACACACACACACACTTATCTTCTGGCTGTCATCTGAAATCTAGGAGAGACCAGCAGCGTACCATTGATTCTCTGCAATCGACTTTGGATTTGGAAGCCAAGAGTCAAGCTGAGGCCTCTCTGCTAAAGAAGAGGATGGAAGGGGACCTCAGTGAGATAGAGGTACAGCTCAGCAATGCTAACCGACAGACATTAGAAGCCTCCAAATCTCTGTATACCCTCCAGATGCAAATCAAGGTATTTCCATATTCTTCCCCAGGAAATTAAATACTTCTATTTATAGAGGAACAGCCTAAGGGATGGAAAATCCTCATTATCCTCAACATCCTATACCAAGATCCATTCCTGCAACTATAGATACAGAGCCAGAAGGGACCTTTGAGACCATCCTGTCCAACATTTTACAGATGAGGAACCTGAGACCTGGAGAGGTTAAGAGACTTGGCCCAAAGTCACACAAGTAGCTTGTTGTGGGGATTTGAACTGAGGTCCTTTGGCTCCAAATCCAAGTTTCTTTCCATTGACCATCCTGCCTCCTCTCTTGAATAATTATTAGCCAGTAATAGCTCTTTAAATGCTCTAATGCTCTCTCTCCCTCCCTCCTCTCTCTCTCTCTCTCTCTCTCTCTCTCTCTCTCTCTCTCTCTCTCTTTTCCCCTCTCTCTCCCCTTCTCTCCCTCCCTCCCATTTCTTTTTTCCTTTGTTACAGAACCTACAAGTGCAATTAGATGAAACTATACACCAGAATGACAGTCTGAAGGAGAAGGCATTGAAGACTGAGTGCCAACATGCTATCTTGCAGTCCGAATTGGATGAGCTACGGTCTTTGCAGGAGCAGACAGAGCGTGGACGGAGACTGGCTGAACAAGAGCTTCTGGAAGCCACTGAAAAACTGAATGTGCTGCATACTCAGGTGAGGGCAATGAGGACATCTTTCACGGTCTGGCCTCTCCCTTGTCAAAGGAACATTGAGAAGCAGGAGTATGTCCAGAGGAAATTAAAGGGTATGGAAAGCATGTCGTATGTAGGACCATTGAAGGATCTGGGAATCTCTAAGTTGGAAATGAGAAAATTAAAAGAGACACAATCATGATCTTTAATATTCAAAAAGCAACCATACTGAATAGAAATTAGATTTGTTCTGCATGGATCCAGAAGGGAGAACAAGGACAAAGGGCTAGAAGTTACAAGGAGACAGGTTTCAATTTAATATAAGAAGGAATTTTCTCAAAATGTGGACCATCTCAAAAAGCAATAAGTTTCTTGTCTCTGGAAGTAGTCAAGCGAAAGCTGGATAAGCATCGACGGGGACATAAGAGGGTTTCTTCATTGTGTGGGAGGTGAGACTAGATGCAGTGATAATACAAAACATTTGCACACTCTAGGCAAGTTCTAAAATTATTCTCCCCTGTGTTACTGGCTGGAAGACCTTTTTTCACCATGATACATATATTGATTCCTCACAAAATAGATGCCTAGAGATCTCAAAGAAAGGCTTTTTTCCAATATATAAAATGTTACATCTTGCTGTATGGGGTTCTGTTGGCAGCTACTACCTTGCCTAACCCTAGTCCTAAGCTCTGGCTAGTTGACTTTGAAAGTCCCTTCTAACTCTTAACTCCTCCAGGTGGGGCCTAGGGATAGCTGGGTTTCAGAGTTTATAGCAAAGTGTATTTCAATTCTGGAAAACTTTGGGTGTGAGATGAAGGTGGTCGTGGTGGTTCACCACTACCTAATGAAGAAGAGGAGGTGATGCTTTCTCCCAGGATGCTGAGTAACAAAGTAGGATGGCCAATAAATGCCAGTTAGTGGGCAATGGAGGAACAAGATTCCGTTGCTCAGTAACTGGAATTTGTTCCAGTTAAAGAAAATTACTTCTGTCCAGGGTAATTTTGGAAGCCTTCCAACTTGGAGGAGAAGCATAGTATGATGAAAAAAGTCCTGACTTTGGAGTTATAGAGCATGAGTTCAAATCTTGGCTTTGCTAATTACTTAATGTATGACCTTGCCAAAGTGACTCAATCCACAAGGCCTTAGTTTCTTCACTTTTAAAAGGTGGGGAAGGTGATCTCTATAATCTCTGTTAGTTCTAAATCCTATGATCTGGGTTAAAAATTGATTGAGCTAAGGATAAGATCTGCCAAGAAGAAAAACAAGGATGGATTAGAGAATCCATGGTCTTTGTTTTATCCTGCAACATCTTTTGCCTGGGCCCAGAATAGCCCTATTGCATGAGGGGCTCTCCCCATCACTTGCACAAATGCAGAGTTTCACCTCAGAACTGTGTCCTGCTGGAAGGATGGGTCCCTGTGTGTTAGCCTAAACAGAAAGGTACCTCTTTGCCATGTGAGACCCTTTGTAGCCCACCTTTCATTCTAAGATCTCCCCAGTCATCCATATTCTGTTTGGTTCCAATCAGTCCATATACATGAGATTATATATGCCCTGGTTTAATAAATTCAAGGTGAGAACATTTAGAGAGGCAGCTTGATATGGTAGAAGAAGGGCAGACCTTGGAGACTAGGGCACTGCAGCTCAAGTCCTAAGTTCTGACACAGTACCAGCTGTGTGACAATGGATAAGTCACAACACTTTTTTGTTTGTTTTAAATTCATTTTTATTTTTATTCCAGACTGCAAACACCATATGAAATGACCTTTGAATATGCATAGCAGAGTAGAAAGAGAGGACTATACATGGAACTATAGGTGTCCCAGATATTCTCTATGAATGTAAATTATAGAGCATTTGCTAATCTATATTGGGGGAATAAGTTTCCATACTAGGAGTTCTCTAACATTGACAAAATCTCAGATAAAAACCAAAAATACAGGGGCAGCTAGGTGGCTCAGTGAATAGAGCATCGGCCCTGTAGTCAGGAGGATTTCAGTTCAAATTCGGCCTCAGACACTTGACACACTTACTAGTTGTGTGACTTTGGGCAAGTCACTTAACCCCAATTGCCCTCCAAAAAAAAGCGAAAGAAAATTTAGATTTGCAAGAAAAAAGGGTATGACTATTTAAAAAATTTTCTCATTGAAAAGATTGCTATAGTTGTTCATTTTGCAAAGTAAACTTCTCTACTGGCCCTGGAATGCAGTATCTTTGTCTATAAAAGGAAGAGGTTAAACTATGTTTCTCTAAGGTTCCTTCTAGCTCTGATGTTTGATGCTTCTGTGAAAATGCCCTTCACTTTATGCACAACTTTTCAGAAACATAATTGTCATATAAAATGACATACCTGTCATTTGGTCTGGATCTGTGAAAGAATGCTCTGGTGAGGAAATTCCTACTGCCAATACAGATCTGTAATTATTCTGCAATTCATAGTCAGAGATTTGCCCAGGCACCGAGAGATTAAGTCAAACAATCAACCAGTTAAAATTATTAAGCACCTGCCATGTGCCAGGCACTGTGCTCAGCTCTAAGCACTTAGCTTAAGTTATTTTTCCAGGGTCACATGAATGGTGGGGGTCAGAGATGGGCCTTGAACTGAGGTCATCTTGACTCCAAGGGACTCTCTATCCATCATGCTGTGCTGACTCTAAAGTGAGGTACATAACTAGCATCTTGAAAATACATACCTATAACTACAACTCATCTCCTACTGGACATGCCTACAGAAAAGGGAACCAAGGAGGGGCATGGCCTTGGAGAGAATGAGACTAGGACTATATTGTGAACAAGTATCAAGGAAAACAGGTTTATGGTCAATGAATCTTTTAATGGAAGAAGCAGGGGATGAGTCATAAGGCTAGAATGGATCTTTTTCTATTTCTGAGCTTTAATCCTGGGTGCAAGACTTGTATTCTAGAAAAAAAAGGTGCAAGAAGGTGTTAGGGGAGAATTAATGAAATGATAATGGGTGAGAAATTGCCATATGAAGTCTTTATGTACAAGACACTCTCTTTGATCTAGGCATCATCGCACCCTTAGTAGAGTTGTGCTCATAAATACAGGCTAAAAATTAGCAGCTATAAGACCTTTGATCTACTGTGCTGGAGCCATTGGAGGAAAGGCAGAGTTCAGCCTTGTAATGGAGATTGCCAGTAGGGAATCAGCTAGAGAATGAACAGGACAGAAGTCTTTGTGTACCACTTAGCAGTGGGGAAGAGACAGGGAGAAATTGGGGTGGGGGGTAGGAGTGGGAAGGGAGAAAGAAGCCAAAGGAAAGACAGGAAACTCTTTCTTCTTTCCTAAGTGGCCCAACTGGTGACCAAAGTTTTCCCCAGACTCTGTGAGGTGTCTCTACTTGACCTCAACTTCTGATCCAAGGGCAGTGACTCCTTACCACATCAAGGAGCAGTGGGCAGGCAACCAAATTCCCAAGCACAGAGAAGTCAAAATACATTTTCTAGGGTGTTTACACTTTCTGCAAATGATGGAAGACATCACTTTGCACTGATTCAGGCCAAATCTTTTGCTACTTCGTAGCTGAAATGAGACATATACATAAGGATAATGTGTACTTTGTGTGGAGGTCTCTAATGTCTCTAATATAAATTCTTTGAGTTTATGCCTATTTAGAAAAATAACTTAGGGAATCAAAATAGGGGACCTTGGCCCCTGCCCACCCCACCCACCTTCCCAGAGATATATAGCAGGAATTCTGGTCCCTGGGGCAAATTCAGTTGGTAGAATATAGCTCCCTCTTTCTCCAAGTCAGTAGCAATCCTCTTGGGGGGAGGGGTGACCATTCTTTTTTCCCTCCAAAAAAATCTGACCTTAAACTCTGAGGCTAAGCTGATATAGGGGAGGCAGCATGGTACAATGGAAAGAGCACAGGCTCAAGATTCAGAAGCCTCAAGTTCACCTTTCACCTCTGATATTTACTACATGGCATTTTCCTGGCAGAGGATTGTGAAGTTCTGGAGTGATGGACCATATGTTCATTGTGGGGAGGAAGCATACAGTTGGATGTTATTACCTCGGGGCAAAGCACCAGTTGTCCTTTCCTAGTTATATCTATTCATCTACCTTCCTCATTGCCAATTGGATTTTGCCACCTAAATGAACTAACTAATTGTGGGATTCTATGTAGACATTTTCAGGCAATTCTAAGATGATTATTTGCCTGCCTTCCTTCCTTCCTTCCTTCCTTCCTTCCTTCCTTCCTTCCTTCCTTCCTTCCTTCTTTTTTAGAATACAAACCTGCTTACCCTGAAGAAAAAATGGGAGACTGAGAGTGCCCGTATGAAGAAAGAATTAGAAGATGCAACAGAAGAACGTCAGAGTGCCAAAGAAAAAGCTAAGAAGGCCATTACTGATGTAAGGAGCCAGTTGGTTCTCTGCTGTTTTCTAGAGGCAGTCTTGGGCTATATGGTTGAGGGGCAATATCAAATACGGGGCAACAAACAAGGGTAGTGTCTGTTCCCATTCTCCTGCCTCATGATCAGAAAGAAGTCAGTTGGTCTCTGTAATTGTCTATTTGAAAAAACAAAACAAAACCAGTTAATGCCATCTTTCTCCTATTTCATGAAGTAATGAGGATAATTGAATTGATTCATGTAAAACCCTTTACAAGAAGGAAGCAAAAAAAGGATACAAACCACTAGTAAGGTGAGGATCAATATGTCCTGTGTTCTAGAAACGTTATAAGCTTCCTGCCATTTCTTGCAGAAAGCTTTCAGATAGCTATTTGCCTGAAGTCAGTAATGGTTTGTGTCAGTGAGTGGGAAAGAAACTTGTTTTCATTTTTTAAAATAACTTATACATCTCCTGGGAGGCGAGAACAGGCTAGTAAAGAAAGATTTGGGGGTCTGGGAAACTTTCAGTATCCCTCTTTAATGGAGTTGTGTTTTTCTTCCATTGACAAAATTACTGTCTTGAATCCATGCAAAACCTAGCACTTTGGATGCAAAAAGAAAAAGAAGGAAAGATTCAAAGAAATTATTATTTAATTTAATTGCCTTTAGGGATTGTTAGAGTCCTACAGAATAGAAGATTGAGTGTCCATAGGTCCAAGTAATGGTCTGAGTCAGAGTCATAACTAGCACAAAGCAATAGGGATTTTTTTTCCCTTAGGGTGTCAAAATCCAAAGGGGGCTTTCTTCCTCACTCTCTTGCCCATATCTGGGCCTGTAATCATGATATGACTTTCCCACAACTCACCTTCCTCCATACCTAGCATCCACATCCTTTCCAAAGGTTGGTTGGTCAAGAACTACTGGCTATGTCACAGAGGTATGGCCTGGACTTTCTGGGGTATGGAATGGATTGTCCTTTGTGATACCCAGTCACTTGCCCTCTCCCTCACAAAATGTCATGAGAATTCCTAATTATACCTTGACCTGAGCAATAAACCTCTAAAGACTTTCACTATATCCCAATAGCTGTGCCAATGCTAAGTCTGAAATTCTATGGAAAGTATGGGATGGGAGCACTGTCACTCAGACATTCTGAATCAAAGCAGACATGGGTGGGCGGGAGATGGGTGGTGGCTTGAGAAAGCTTGAAAATGTGTTTGCTATCCAAGAACAAACAATTATCTGAATGTTTGTGAACTCTCATCCCCAGAGAGTAGCTTATCTCTGCTGAATTCTCTTTCCTTTTTCTTGTCTCTGTTTGACAAGTTTATGCAGTAGCAGGTTATAAAAAGCTGAAACTCCTTCTAACACTGGTGTCTTATTAAGCTGTCCTTAACGATTTCGAGAAGTGAAAACTCCTCCAGAGCCTCTCCACAAATCCATTCAGTCTCAACCAGCTCTGCATAGGGCCGTCTGGAGATGTCTCAGGAAATTATGCTATGTCCTGTCCTCTCTGTCTTTCTTGAGATCTCTCACACACTTGGTGTTAGGCAGATGGCTGGGAACTTGACAAATAGATAAGCTTTAATTCTGAAGGGCAGTGTTCCCAGGAACCGTTAAATGCATGAAGGGCAGCTCTTAATGAAGTAAAATACAATGTGTATGGACATGAGGCTAAAGCCAGGGGTATGATTCACAAACAAGAATTAACCCAATTCTGCCCTGCTCATAGGTACTGGGAATAGTGGCCTGATTCGAGGTTCTTGAAGGCTACAGTTAATAGCTCTAATTCTGTGATCTATGGTTAATGGTTAAGTAAATTGTGGTATATTAATGTAATGGAATAGAAAGACAATATAGCATAGTGGAGAGAGTTCTGGCCTCAGAGTCAGGGAGATTGGGTTCAAGACCTGCCTCTGATACACTGGTTGGTATACAAGGACAAGTCATTCTAGGTTTTAGAATTCTTGGGAAGAATCTAAGATTCTAGATTACAGAGAAGATACTGACCTGTATTGGTAGAGGAAATGTCCTCATTTGGGAATTCCCTGTACTTGGGAAATAAATCTCTCTCTCTCCCTCCTTCCCTCTCTCTCTCCATTTGGATGTATACATGCATGCATATGTGTGTATGTATACATGTGTGTACATGCATACATGTATTTTATAGTGCTTTATTAACCAAAAAAAGAAACCTATTTTTACCTAGACTTTTTCACTCCTTCCCTTTCCCACTGCAAAGATTTCCATGTTTTCTTTGGCCCAATATATGGTAGGGTTTGCCATATTCTGTGTGATGCACATCTATGGTCTCATGTGATGGTGCCAATCTGGGCTGCAATGCAGCCTTGAGCTTGTTCTTCCTCCAGCTTTCCCAAGACCTAAACATACATAATTTGTGGAAACTGAAAGGTGGTAAAGCCAACAATTGCTGCAGAGAGGCTAAAAGATGGAGGGAAAAAGGCAGTAGTGAGGCCTAACACTTCACCAAACCCTCAAAATACAATAGGACTATAGATTTACTAGAAGGTATCTTAGAGGCCATTGTCCAACTACCTCATTTTTATTAATATTTAAAAAATAATTTTACATGCATTTGTAAGTTCTCTGCCATTACCCCCTCCATCAAGCAAACCAACCAACCAACCCAAAATTCCAAAGCAAAACATGCAACATAAGCAGCAAAACAAATTTCTACATTGGCCATGCATGAAAATGTATATCACTGTGTTTTAAGTTTATCACATCTCTGGCAGGAGAAGAATGAACTACTTCATTTTACATCAAAGAAAACTGAGATTTACAAGTTCATTATGTCACACCACTAGTAAGAGTCTAAAGCAGGATTAGAACCCAGATCTTCCTAACTCCCCATCTTGTGCCTTATCTACTATACCATATTGTAAGGGTGGCTGGTGGAATACTGTCACCTTTTCTCTTTCCAGGCAGCATTGTTGTCAGAGAATTTGAAGAAAGAACAGTTCACCTGTACTCACATGGAAAGGATAAGAAACAACATGGAACAGACCATTGAGGACCTACAGAAAAGACTGAAAGATGCTGAGCAGAGTGCTCAGAAGGGGGGCAGTAAGCAGATCCAGAAAATGGAATCCAGGGTATGGGTTTGACTTTGAACTGGGGACCTATTACTAAGGCAGCTGGAGATAGTTGGGAACACAAAGAAGGCTGTTCAGTCATGGCGTCTAAGACCCCAACGATGGAACTTGAAATCATACATAGACACAGAATATAGATTTATGGTCTATGTACACACATGTATCATTCGAGATATAGCATAGTCACAATACAGTGCTGAAAGGCAGTATGTAGAGCTACAAGACCTAGGCTTCTACATTTTTAACCTTGTTATCCTAGACAATGCACTCATTATTCCCATTTTGCAGATGAAGAAACTGAGGCTTAAAAAGATGGATACTCAAAAACTAGCCATGTGACCTTGGGCAAGTCACTTAACCCCAAATTGCCCTACCTTCTCCCCTCCAAAAAGCAAAAAAAAATAAAAAAGATACCGATACCACTTAGTTCATGCAGCTGATGTAAGGAAGGTACTTTGCAAGCCTCCAAGGGCTTTGCAATTAAATGATCAATATGTTGTCTTATAGGATGATGCAAATAAGGCAGATGTTACAACCTATGTAACAACTGATGATTTCTAGTAGAGACTTCATTTCATTCTATCTTCACAACCCTGTGAAGTAGATATATTACTGCCACTATTTTGTAGATGAGGTCATTGAGGCTCAGAGAAGTTAAGTGGCTTGTGCATAAGTGTGCAGCTAGTGAGTAGTAAAGGCAGGATTTGAATCCAGGCCAGCTTTCCTCCAAATCCAGCACTCTAAATGTTATGTGTGCCATAATGCTATGGTAGTATAGGATAGAGATGGAGAGATAGCTAGATGGAGAGAGAGATGGATAGATAGATGGATAGATATATGCATACACATACACATGCTTATATGTGTGTGTGCATATATAAAGCTATTGTAATAGAGGACTATCATATATAAAACATTCAATGATCTGCTATATACTTATATATGTATATAGCACAGGACCATTATATTTATATTTAATCATATATAATTATCCTATACATATGTGTATATGCACACTTATACATATGTGTATTAATTTCTACAACAAAACGCCCCAAATAAATGGGCAGATATAATAGAGATTCTGCCATCTTGTCCCCTGACTGCCTATCCCAAGATCATTTTGAACCACCTAATACAGTGTCTTATTCTAGAAATGCCTTATCTGTAGGCCTGAAAACAATGAGGAAACACTAAACCAAGATCAGGTAACCTGTAAGCCTTGAATATTCTCCAGGAAAACACCACAGTGGTCGAGGTAGGAGGGCCTAGGTAGTGTGGAACTCAGGACAAAAAAAAAATTCCTTGAGGTTTTGGGGGAGTGATTTCAGACTTTGGATGGGACTATGGAGTTAAGGCCCTAATTTCATGGCCAGGCCTGAGAAAGGTAGAGTTCCAAGGGAAATGGAAGATAATGTTCCTAATAGCTTTGTATGGGGAAGTCAGACATTGTTGCTCCGATTCCCTCTCCTTCCCAATAAGGATTAGACCTATCTAAATATGGGGAAAAAGTGGGGACAAATGTGGGCCTAAGATTCAAGACTTCCTTCCTCTTTTTCTTGTGATGCTAAAATCTTAGACCTTTCTCACATCTGAATTAGACTTTGAACCATGGGAGAAACAGGTTAGTTCAGGGGTAGGGAACCTGCAGCCTTGAGGCCACATGTGGCCATTAAGTCCTTGGATGCAGCCTTTTGATTGAGTCTGAGTTTTACAGAACAAATCCTTTTATTAAGGGCATTTGTTCTGTGAAATTTGGATTCAGTCAAAGGGTAGCACTTGAGGACCTAGAGGGCCACATGTGTTCTCCAAGCTGCAGGTTCCCCACCCCTAGGCTAGTTCATGCATGACTAATAAATAGACCATTTAAAATTTCAAAAGTCCTTTTCAGTTCTAGTCCAGTCTTCAAGAAAGATATTTTTTCCCAAACAGATGACCATATTTTTAAAGAGAGATTCTGTAGTATCCCTTAATTACCCCTATTCCAATGATTTTATGGGTTAGCCAATGAAATACCCATTTTTCCATCAACCAGTAGACTGAGGTAATGTTTTGGTTGCAGATCCGTGAATTAGAAAGTAAACTAGAATGTGAAGTCCATCGGAGTTCTGAGGCGCAGAACGCAGCCAATAAGTTTGAGAGGTCCATCGCACAACTGACTCATCAGGTACCATGGGAAAATTATGGGAGCAGTGAGGTCTTGGACTTGGACTTGGAGTCAGGAAAATCTGAATTTGAATCCTTCCTCAAGCAATTACTACCAGTGAGACCCTGGGTGCTAAGTGGCACTTGGCCTCTCGTAGCCTCAGTTTCCTCATCTGTAAAATGGGGATTAAATAATAGCATTTATTTCACAGTGTTGTGGGAATTTAATGAGATAACAATGCAAAGTACTTGCTGAACCCTGAAGGACTAAAGAAATGCTAACTAGTATTATTACTGTTGTTTTTGTGGTCATACTTTTTCTTGTTGTTCCTTCCCTTAGCAGGAAATGCAGTCTTTTGAATCTAAAATGACTCTCTCTTGCCCTGCTTTCACTCTCTATCTTTCTAGGTCCTCAGTCGTAGATACTGACTCACCCTTCCTGGTCTCCCATGCTATTAGTGGTAGGGGCGAGCCCCTCCCCGTTCAGAGCTCTCAGGAAGCTGGAGCTGACTGGCAAGCCGCAATTAAAAGTGAAAACCTATTTATATACTCAAGTCATTTTTCACAGTTGGTGTCTACAGCTCCTTCAGAAAGACAACTTTCTGCGTGAAGCTGGGTGCGAGCAGGGCCTAAATGAGAAGAATAGCAGGCAGGCCAAGTCAGCTAGGGTGGGATGCGTAAGAGGAACCTGGACTCAAGGGGAGGCAATGGCCAGTTCCGCTCCCGATTTTCAGGTTCCACAAAAATTCAGAGATGCAGAACAGCCTAATGATCTGTGTTACAACGTGGGTATATTACTAGCAGGCTATTTATCAGCTAGGTTTTATCACTTCCAGCCCTCAAATATGCTTTACTCAATGACATCTCATGGGATCTTACTAATATTGTAGATTTTCTCTGTTAGTGTGCTGGTCACTGTCTTTTTCCCCCTCTGGATACAGAAAAATACCATACCTCCAAAGAGTCTCACAAGTTGATTTCAGCACCTCTAAAGCAACAATACAAGCTGGCAACTGCAATGCATTTGAGAGGAAGAAAAAAATAGGCCAAAGAAAATGAAAATCAATCAGGGGGGAAAAGTACACTCATACAGACCAAAAGACGCCATCTTGCTTTAGCCACATCATAGCTACAATACAGTTCACTTGCTAATTTCAAAGTAGAAAGGCAAAAAAAATAGTTTAAAGGCAGTAATTTATAGACCTTTCTCAGATAAAGGATGCTTGATACAAATCTAGCTGCTACCAGCCCGTCTGGGAGTCAGAGACCAAGATTCTATTCTGGTCCCTGCTTCTGATTCTTCGTCTGACCTCCATGCCAACATTTCTCCACCTCTATAACAGGGAGGATGGTGTTAGTAATTGGCAGTAGATAATGTTTCTGAAGGGCTGTGATATTTTCAGAGAGAATATGCTTAGGGAATACAAAGTATGGCCATTACTTGTAGAGTTTTTCCTTCAGTCTTCGTCAAGAATGTGCAACTCACCCTGGAATCAGATATTTTTCTAGACTAAGGTGAGAATGGAAAGCAGCAATGGTACAATGGAAAGCATTTTGGTTTAGACTTCAGAGGATCCGGGTTTGAATCCCAGAACTAAAACTAACTACTTGTCTGACCTTGGGCAATTTGCCTAACATCTCTGGGCTTCAGCTTCCTCAGCTATAAAAAAATTGGATTTAGGTGACACCTAAGGGTTCCTTTTAACTCTAACTCTTTGATCCTATGGTTCTATGAGGTCCTAGGAAAATTCCTTGTGGTGCATGTGGTCAGCTAAGCCCCTCAAAAACCTGGAAGAGGAATTGGTTATCTGCCTTGTTATGCTAATTGGCTTCTGCTTGGTGGAGCAGCTATTTTCTTAACTCATGTGTATGCCACTGAGGATGAATTGTGTTCCTTATTAATAAAATGTTTGTATTCTCCCATTCATTTTTCTTGCTTCTTTCTATAAGCAATGTTACTACTGAGCAAAATACCAATGACACACAGTTTCCTCCATTTTTCAATATCTTGAAGAATGCTTTCATATTTACTTATATACTAGCTTTGTTTCTATATGGAAGCATAGTGTGGTCCAGGAATATTAGCTTTTATTGCATCACAAGAGCTGATTGTTAATTTTTTAGTATGATTGCTAAATTTTCACCTCTGAAATTAGCAAATGCTATAAATCTTGGCTTCATTTATTGTTTTATTAATTGTCTAGACTTAAAGTGATGAAGAAAATGTCAATGAAAGTTAAAGGTGTGCAATGTGTATATTTTTGGGGGGCGAGAACTCGTACCAACACACCCTTGGTAATATCCCCTTACTATCAAGCTCAAAATAATTATTTTAGGGTTAAAAACTCTTCAATCCATAACTCAAGTCCCCATCTGATGTGTTGGTCTCTTGCTAGACAATACCAGAGATACATATATCCTATTAGCAAATGCATTTAATTAAGGCATGCAACAACATAGCAAAATTACAAACAGAATTAGGGAGTAGACTATTTTCTGCACCTATACATAAATGGATACAATCTCTTACACTTTACAGGTCCAGTTTAAAAAAAAAAATGTGTCTTACTAGCTATGTGACCTTAGGCAAGTCACTTAACCCCGATTGCTCAGCCTTTCCCCGCTATAAAAAAAAAAAACGTGGTGAGTAATGAGTAAGTCAGCCTGACTAGATTGCTGGCTTTATGTTAAGGAGTAGTGAGAGATAAAATTAAATGGACAGAGTGGGAACAGATCATGGATTACATGGGAGACAAGCAGAAGGGTTTGAACTTGGTGAAGTAAGCAATGGAGAGCCACTGGAGATTAGAGGATGGAGGACTGAAGTGACCAAGGCAGAATTTCAGGAAGAGGAGGTTAGCCCAGTGCATAGGACTATTGTAGAGAAGTGCAAATAGAGGCAGGGAAAAAAGCAAACAGAATGTTGAAATAGTCAGGATCTGAATAATGTGGTAGCAATGGTAATGGAGAGGAAAAGTGAATCTGAAAGACATTTCAAAGGAAGAATAATTGGATACAGGGAGGGTGAAAGAGAAGGAAGTTAAGAGATTGCAGAGATTTCTAGCTAAGATATTGGAATATTGGTGCTGTCACTGAAAGTCAGGAAAGTTGGGCAGGAGTGTTGATTTGGGAAAAGATGTAAATAATTCTCAGCTCAACATATCCAAAAACTGAAACCAAAGTGTAGGCAGTTGGAAACATGGAACTGTAGCAGGAGGAAGAAGTCACGACTTGATAAAGATGTGAGCGTCATAATAGGATAAATTTAGAGTTAAAAGGGGCTCTAAAGATCATCTGCTCCAATCCTCCCTTTTAACAGAGAAGAAAACTGAGCCCCCCAAAAAGGTTAAGTGTCTTGGCTTGTAGAGAGGCAGGATTTGAATCCCAGTCCTCTGGCTCCCAATCTAGCAATCTTTTCCTAAGTCATCTGCAAAGGGAAGGCTAATTGAAGACATGAGAAAGAGGTAGGGACATAGAGGGACAGCGATAGAAAAAGACAGAGACAGAGACAGGGAGATAGAAAAGAGAGACAGAGAGGGATAGAGACAGAGAGACAGAGACATAGAGGGATCATATAAAAATTTTCAGAGCCAAAAATGCTCAATTTATACATCAGAGCAACAGAAATTATTCCTTTGAATAAATGATTAACTCTCACTAATAAGAATGTTTAAGAGGAAGTAATTGTACCATTTCCTCATGATGTGAAGCTTCTCTCAACCTTGTGGGTCTGCTTGCCCTTCCTAAATTATCTTCATTCATATCCTCTCGTGCTTTCAGGCAGAGGAAGATAAGAGAAATCTAAATAGAATGCAAACTCTGATAGATAAACTGCAGCTAAAAGTGAAAAGTTACCAACACCAAGTAGAGGCCGTGGTAAGTACCAGGGGCAATCACTCTTTCTCATAAAACTGACCTGTTCTGTAACTCTTCCCATCTAGTTGTCGCCTGGGAAAATAACCTAATAATAAAATCTTTTTTTTTCCTTTTTGGAGGGCAATTGGGGTTAAGTGACTTGTCTAAGGTCACATGGCTAGTTTTTTTTGTGTGTATTAAGTGTCTGAGGCTGGATTTGAACTCAGGTCCTCCTGACTCCAGGGCCAGTGCTCTATTCACTGCACCACTTAGCCACCCCAATCAAATCTTTAATAGCATGTTTATGGAATGATGACAACAAGTACACATACCTTTGAAGGAGTGACACATTAACTGGGGACTCTTAGAGACAGCAATGTCTCAGAGAAAAGTAATCTATCATGGTAGGTATGCAGGCTCTATGGCAAGTTAGCTAGAATATTTTGGTGGGGGGAGGGCTTTACCTATAATTACAAGAAACATGCCATTTTTCTTACACAGAGACTCAAAGAATCTCATAGTTGAAAGGAAGCTCAGAGACCATGTAGTCCAACCTGTCCTTAATCCAAAGCACCTTCTGTAGCAGCCCAAGTGGCCATTCAGTCTTTTCTTGAAGAACTTTAGAGATAAGAAATCTCTCATCTCCTGAGGAAGCCCATTCCATACATTAGGAATTTTTCTCCCATGTCAATCCTAAATCTGCCTGTCTGCTCTTTATAAGCATTGTTTCTAGTTCTTGTCTCAAGTAGTTTTCATTTATGATTTCCTGAAATATAACTCCCATAAACCAGGCTTTAATAAAGTCCATTGGGATTCAAATGGAGCTACTTGACTATGCCTTTAAACCCAAATCATTCTGACTTTCACTGATTGGCCAACAATAGGGCCCAGTCCAAGCCTCACCTGCTCATTTTTTGGGTTTTGATGGCTCTGAGTGAGTGTAAATAGCAATTGTTTCTGCTCTGGTCAGAAACTCTGAGGCTCTTCCCCTCCCAGATTGATTCTTTTTTTTTTTTAAAGCAATTGGGGTTAAGTAACTTGCTCAAAGTTACAGGGACAGTCATTATTTATATGTGGGTGCTCATTTTCTGAGGCCAGATCTGATTCGGGTCAACCCAACTCCAGGCGGGCACTCTTACTCACTGTGCCACCTAGCCACCCCAGATTGATTCTTTTATGAAGGCAAACCAGGCCATCTTTTGCCTCAGTTCTTACCTAGCCTTTAGTCACTGAATGGATGTTGCGTAACCTCTTCCTGCCTTGGTTTCCTCAACTGTAATATGTAAATAATAGTTCCCAGGTACCCTGGGAGCATCTGCCTCCCAGGCTTCTTGTAAGGATAAAATGGAGTAATATTTGTTAAGTACCTCTACATAATGGGAACTCATTAAGTACTTATTTCCTTTCTCCTATGTACAAGGAAATGCCTGTGCACAAGGATAACTTCAGAATTTGTCAAATGCTTTGTTGAAATCTGTTTTTCAGATGTTACAATATCCTTCTGATTTACCCTGTCCCAAGTGGGGGTGGGGGTGGGGGGAGAGGAAATTAGGTTAGTTTGTCATGACTTATTCTGCTTCCCTTTCTAAGTGCTCATAAACTATCCCTTAAATGATGTGTTCTAATATTTTGCTAGGAATAGAAATCAAGATCCCTGGCCTTTTGTGGATTTTGCAATCTTTCTTTTAAAATGGGGGGAGCATATCAGACTGCATGCTGTCTTGGGGAGAGAGCGGGGAGGGAGGAAGAGAAAATTTAAAACTTATAAAAGTGAATGTTGGAAACAAAAAATAAATAAATGTAAAAAAAAAAAACCCACACACATAGCACAAGATTCCCAAGTGCTGCCCAAAGCAGATTAAAATGTAATTGAAAAATGTTTAACAAAATAAATTCAAATATATGTCAATATGCAGCTCCAAAATAAATAAATAAATAAGTAGAGACATAAATAGTTAGACAAATAAATAAATAGATAGGTAAATGAAAGAAAGGAAGAAAGAGAGGAAGAGAGAAAGAGAGAGAGAGAGAAGGAGAGAGAGAGAGAGAGAATAAGGGGGAGGAGGGTATTTGCCTTTCAAGATTTTTCAAAAATTGCTAACTGCATCTAATCAGTCATATCTGGCAGTTCCTTCAGTGCCTTGTGATAGAACTCATTCAGGTCAGGTGATAGGAACTTACTGAAGATGATGGATCCCATCTCATTCCTTATCTTTGATCTCCCCTCCTCACTTGGCATTTTTATTCTATTCTTCCCATGCCAAGATCATCTTCCTCCAAAGAGAAACCAATGAGCTATTGTGTGTCCTGCCCTCTGTTACACCAGACTTGGCTGATCTGTTGGGGGAGTTTCTCTGTCCCCTTCTCCTTTCAGTTTGAATCACCCTTGATTAGGATCACAAGGTTGAGGCCCTTTTAGGGGATATCACAGTCCTGGCCAGGAGCTCATCACTGCTGCACTTTACTTGGTTCAGAGATCCAAATCCCACTGTCAGACACCATCTTCTTAGCCAGCTGTTCATTTCTCAAATCTAGTTTTCTCTTCTGAATTCTGTACCTTCAATTAGTAGTAGTGATTGAAAACCTCAGAAGCACAGCTGGTGTTTTGTTTGGTTTTCAGTGTTTTGCCTGGAACTTCATAATCTTTAGCAATGCTCTTTAGGTGTCTCGTTCTGGGGATATTATTTGTCCCCACATGGATCTTTAGTAGAAAGTATTTTAACAGTTCTGTATATGTGCTCCTAGAAGCTGGCAGACATCTCTGTTACACAAAAATAATAGAGGTCATTTTACATAGGGATTTAAGGCTTTCAAAATGATTTACACATTTATCACCTTTTATCCTCACAACAACCTTGGGAGGTGCTATTATTATCTCCATTTGACAGATGGGGAAACTGAGGCAAACAGAGGTCAAGTGCTTTGCCCAGAGCTAGTAAATGTCTGAGGACGGATTTGAACTCAGGTCTTCCTGACTTCTGGTGTAGCATCCTAGCATTCTATCCTTTGTGCCACTTAGTTGCCTCTATATGTCAGACCAATAATGTACTGCCTTAGTAGTGGTCAGCCAACACCATTACTTATCTCTTCTGTGTTTATTGGGTGAATTTTCCCTTGATGGTATCTCATCCTTAACATCATCCAGGAAGAGCTTTATACCCATTACTTAGCTTCAAGTGTTTAGTTCTCCTTATTCTCCCTCCCTTCTCTATGTCCCCTTCTAATCTTTCACTTCCTGATCCAGGTGAGGTTTCCCTTCTGTCTTCTTTATTTTATCTGTGAAGCACTTATTACATTCTTTCAAAGAACACTTAATTTCTCCTGTTACCTGAAGAGGAAAATTGTGTCCCTGCAACCCTTTTACTTTTTCCTGCTAGATGGAGATTAATTTGTACTTTATGTCTGTGTAAGTATTACCTGGCATGGGCAGAAGCAGACACGGCATGCTTCCCACAGGTCATCATGAAATCTCCTTTGCCTGTCCTCCAGAGTTGCTCAAACCAAGCTCAGCGGTCTTGTCTTCTTTTTGGTGGCTATCTTGGCTAACTTCTGACTGAATACTTCCAATTTCATATGGTTGACAGGGAGCCTAGCAGTCAGGGAAGAAGAAGATATCTGAAGATCAGTCAAGAAGATAAAAGAAAATTGATCATTAGAATATAGAGCTATAGAACATAGATCAATCTCAAGGAGACATAGGAAAGTCGATCAACAGAACATACATATATAGAGTATAGATCAAACATAAGGAGATATAGGAGTATAGATCAATAGAATATAGATCATTTCAAAGGAGATATAGGAAAGTAGATCAATAAAATATATATCAATCACAAGGAGATATAGGAAAATAGTTCAGTAGAATATAGATCAATCACAAGGAGATATAGGAAAACCAATCAATGGAATATAGATCTATAGAATATAGACCAGACACAAGGAGATGTATAATATAGAAGATAAAGAAGATGGATCACATTAAGTAGCTGGATTTTGTCTCTGTTTGTGTCTTGAGTACTTGTGCCTGCTAAATTAATAAAACTTTCCCTGTTCATTTCCCCATACATAGGAGCAGCAGTGAATGTGGCCCGATCACCACGACTGTTCCCCATTTTGTGGCTTCTGTTTTTGGGTGCTCTTAAGCAAAGCCTTATTTAAGTCAGACTTTCCTATTCTGGTCATAGAACAACGCAATCATCTCCACTGCTTTTAATTGCTTGTCATCCTATTCCTGCTAAAAAAAAAAGATAGAAACAAATAGAAACCAAATCATTAATGGAAATCTAATCTTCTAATCAAATTTATCTTTGTTTCTCCTTGAAGTGAAAGTTTCCTTTTCTGACCACTAAGCACTCTGTGCCCACTGGGCTTAGGGCTAGGAGGATAGGACAGACAAGGCTGTATTTAGCAAATACAAGCTCAGGTGACACAAACCTTCAAAAACACATATACCAATGAAAATTGAGTTATTGAATGGGAGCTGCTCGCTTTATTTCACATTCTCCCTGACCTCACCATGTCTCCCTCTACTTCCCTGGCTGCTATGTTTTTTCTCATTCACACAAAATCGGATATATTCAGTCTATTATTATGAACCAACATTTCTGGGAAAGATTCACTACACCTAATTTGTGTAAAGTCTATGTCCTATTACAGTGATTCTCAAGCTTTTTTGGTCTCAGGATCCTTTTACACTCTTAAAAAATTTTGAGGACCCTCCCACAAAAGCTTTTGTTTATGTGGATTATATCTATTGATATTTACCATATTGGAAATTAAAACATTTCAGTGTTTTCATAAAAACAGTTTTGATCTCCTAAGACACTTTGAGAACCATTGTTCTAATATTAAGAGCAATATCAGAGTCAGAAAACCAGAGTTTGAATCTCTGATTCTTCTTATCTGTCTGACATTAAGCAAAGCACTTAAACCTATTGGGTTTAAACTTCCTCAGTTCCCTACTGGTTCTCAGTTTCCTCATCTGTAAAATGAGGGAGTTGGATTAAATGATCTCTGTTGTTGTTCAGTCATGTCAAATTCTTTGTGACCCCATTTGAGGTTTTCTTGGCAAAGACACTGGAGTGACTTGCCATTTCCTTCTCCAGCTCATTTTAAAGACTTGGAAACTAAGGCAAACAGGATCAAGTAACTTTCCCAGGTCATACAGATAAGTAAGTGTCTGAGGCTAATTTGAACTCAGATCTTCCAGACTCCAGGCCCAGTACTCTATCCACTGCTCTACCTAGCTGCCCAAATGATCTCTAAGCTCTGTGTAGTGGCCCTCAATTTAAGAGAGGGTATTTTAAAACTTGTTCTGTTTGTAGCTTATATTCCTGATGTGTTGAAAGCTGAATTCCTGCATATATCCGAAATGTCACAGGCTGAGCTCAGAACTCAGGAGTTGTAATCTTGTTACATACTTCTGAAGTTTTTTACTATGTTAACTGGTCATAGCAGAAAAGTGTGAGGCTATCTGAGCCCTTGGGACTTCTTGTTTCTTGACAGGAAGCACAAACCAATCAATATCTGTACCAGTTTAAGACCCAGCAGCATGAGCTGGGTGAAGTGAAGGAGACAGTGAAAGCGGCCAAATCACAAGTCAACAAACTTAGGGCTAAAGCAAAAGAGACTGGAAAAAAGGTACGTTAAATATACAAGGGCTCACATGTTAACCATTTCACCAGATATACTCTGTACTCTGTGCAATGTTATGGACCTAGCTTAGGAAAACTTTGAAAAAACCCAACTCTCCCTCTCTTCTCTATCTCCTTCCCTCTTTTTTGCCTCCTTTCCTTCTTCCTTCCTCCCTTCCTCCTTATCTCCCTTTCTCCCCATGTATACACATGCATGTGGATAGATATGTATGTATATATGTATATATACAATATATGTACATATACACATATAATACTTTAAGGTTTATAAAGTGCTTTCCTTACTACAGTAGAGCATCACTGTCCCCGTTTTATAAAGAAAGTGAGAGTTGAGGTGCCATGTTCATGGTTCTGTAACTAATGAAGGTCAGAGCTCGGTCTCAAACCCAAGTGGACTAACCCCAGGTTCAGTGTTCTTTCTATCATTCTACATTGCTGCCTCTTCTGTAGGTTAAAAGGGCCCAGACCAGTTCTACAGGGACACACTTTTAATTTTTATTAGATTCCTGATGTGCCTAATTTCTTTCAGGATCCATTGCAGTGTTGTGGGCCTAGGCTAATCTGTGTCAAATGACAATCATCAGCCCTGCAAGAAAGGTTGATTGACAGGCATTAGAAGGGAGTTGCTTGGAATGTCAAACAGTCCTAATGGTACTTTAAAAATATAATGTGGTTGTCAAAGGGTCACAAAACATGAATGGTGTCAGTGTGTGTGTGTGTGTGTGTGTGTGTGTGTGTGTGTGTGTGTGTGTGTGTGTGTACAAGTGGGAGTGTATCTGTGTAGTGTCTCATTCTCTTGGCTCCTGTCCCCCACTGAGGAAACCTAGGAAATTGTACCATGATGGTCCCATTATACTGAGGCAGATTCTCCACTTGCAAGCATGTCATTCTAATAAAAGATAATTAAGAAAAGCAGAGAAAATAGAGTCCCATTAGTTGCATGGATGTGTTATCCTCCCCTGAGTTATTTATAGTTCTGAATGGGAGGGTTCTGCTGGCAGAGGACTCCTCTTCCCCATAATTTCTATCTTGTTTGAAGGCAAGAGTGAGGAAGGGAAGGTCATCTTTTCTTTTTCTTTTCCTCTTCATTTTTCTGCTGATCTTCGTGATGTCCCCAGCTGCATAATGTCACCAGCTCATCTGCCAGGCAAGGAGAAGATGAGTGTCTAAAGCTCTATCATCTCTCTCCTTTGTGCAAGATGAGGGCCAGACCCTTCAGAGCTGTCTTCTTCCTGGAGGTCATCACTCACTGGATCTTCCCCCTTTTCCTTTGCCTATTTTTCCCTTTCTTCTTACAGTAATTTCCAGTTATTGTTTCATTTTGGCAGCCATACCCTGTGGACAGATGATCATACACAAAGGGAAAAGGAAAAAATTCCAACACTCAATAATAATAGTAGTTCATACTCATACAGAACTTTAAGGTTTGCAAAGTGTTTTACTATGGAGAGGCACATTTATCATCTTAATAAATTGGAACACAGGTGAGAGAGTGCTTTGAGGGGACGTTTAAGATTAGAGGACTAGGGTTTTATCTAACTGTCCTTGAATTACTGGGGTGAAAATTTTCCATCTCTGTGGCATTTAAACTCCATGCCTGAAAAATGAAGATAATTTTTACCTTGGGGCAGGTAGTGGTGCAGTGAATAGAGTGCCAGGGCTGGAGTCAGAAAGACTAATCTTCCCAAGTTCAAATATGGCCTATGACACTCACTGTGTGACCCTAGACAAATAACCGTGTTTGCCTCAGTTTCCTCATCTGTAAAATGAGCTGCAGAAGGAAATGGCAAACCACTCCAATATCTTTGCCAAGAAAATCCCAAATGGGCTTATAAAGAGTTGGACATGACTGAAATGACCGAACAACAACAGTTTTTACCTTTACATCAAAAAGGCGCAAAGAACAGAGGAAAGAACACTGGACAAGTAATTATACACCCTAACTCTGCTGCTAACTGGCTGAGTGAACTTTATTTAGCAAATCACTTAACCAAATTGGGGCCTTAGTTTATTCATCTATAAAATGGGAGAATTTAATTAAGTAACATTTGAGATCATTTACTGTTTGACTATTATATTATCCAAAGTTTGAAGCTGTAAAGAGAGTAAAAACAAAATAAAATCACCCACCATTATATTGATAAGCCACTGCCCCGGAGTCTAAGGTAGATATAACTAGTATAGGAGTAGGGGAAAAACATGACTACCCAGTCTACCAGTTTCTTAGTCCAAAAGAAAATGAGGCAATAAAGTTCTTTAATCTTTCAGTTCTATCTCCTTTGAGCTAAATAAAAGCAACAACCTACAGAATTTTCCTTTTCTGGGACATTGCTACCTCTTCTCTCTGAGGTTCTTCCTTTTGGTCTCTATCATGGCACTAGAATGAAATCCTGAGAGAGATGTTCAAAGCTGCCATGCTAAGGTGATCTTTCTCCCTGATTGGTCACAAATTACCACAGGAAGTCAGGGGTCAATCAGATGGAGAAGGCAACACCCATCCAGACTCACCCACTTGACTTGAGTAACATGCCAATCAATCTGTAACAATTCTAAGTGGAGTGATGTGATAGGACCCAAGGATCCAGAGCCAGAAGGGACTCCCCTTATTTTATAGCTGTGGAAAGAAATCAATTGTGATCTTGCCCCCAAGTTCACAACTAGAAATCAAAAGAGTGGAGAATCAAAACCTGGGTCTTCTAAATTCGAGTCCAGTGACCTTTCTCTGACATCAGACTTTTCTTGATAATTTAAGTGAAATTGCCTTGGTGATGAGGCCTCTGACAGAGGGATTGGCTATATATTGTTGACAAGACCAATGGAAATAGCTTCAGTGCAGAAGGACGTTTAAGAAAAGGATTGACTTTTTTTCTTTTTTAATTTTTTTGGGGAGGCAATCTTGGTTAGGTGATTTGCCCAGGGTCATGAAACTAGTAAGTGTGTGAGGTCAGATTTGAACTCAGATGCTCCCAACTCCAGGAGCCAGTGCTCTATCCACTATGCCACCTAATTTTCCCCAGGATTGCCTTTTATTAAGAGTTTATTTCTTTTCTTTCTTTTTTTTTGGAGGGGGGAAGGCAGGGCAGTTGGGGTTAAGTGACTTGCCCAAGGACACACAGCTAGTAAGTGTTAAGTGTCTGAGGCTGAATTTAGGTCCTCCTGACTCCAGGGCCCATGCTCTATTCACTGTGTCACCTAGCTGCCCCCAAGAGTTTATTTTAAAAAATAATAATCTTAGTGATTTTCATCTTCAAAGCATAGGAAGCATTTTAGCACACTGGAAAGAACCATAGATCTGAAGTCAGAGGATCTTAGATTACACCTCTGACAATTACTACCTGTGTGACCTTAGGCAAGTCACTTTACTTCCATGTTTTTTCAGTTTTCTTATCTATAAAATGAGGGTTTTGAGCTTGATAACCCCTGAGATCCCTTCTAGCTCCAAATCTGTGTTCTTATATTACAGCTACAGTCTGAATTATTGGAATACTTAAGAAGTTCCTGACTGTAACATGAGAATTCTGATTGCTTCATTTGTGAGTCTCTAAAGAGGCAGATATAGGTAAAAATAAAAAAAGCTTTTCAAGCAGCTTTAGAATTAGAAAAATATACTATGGAATGGAATTTTGGAGTCTCAGTTCAGTGACTGCCCAGAAGTCTCACATAACACATGGATTTGTGTCTTAAGAGGCTAGAGAAGCTGTCTTAGAATAAGGGATTGGAGTGATATAAATGACTGACCCTACATGAACAGGGGGTATAAAAAAGTAGGTTCAATACAGTTATCAAACACAGTCCAAGGATATATGCTAATAATCCAGATGAGCTTCAAGCCCTCTCCTCTGTCCCCATTTTCTCCATGGAGAAGAAACTTAAATAGAGGCATGACCTTTATAGAATAGAGAATCTGCCAGATCTGAGGGGGTGGGTTCTCCCTCAGTGGGTTCTTTTTGTATGCTTGAGGGCGTGTCCAAGGTAATTTCATTTAACTCAAAGTCTGTTGTGCATGAAGCAAAGAAACAGTTGTGCATTTGCTACCTACCTGGCAAAGTCTACTATCTAACAGTAGTTTCTATAGGTCTTTTAAACCTATCTGCAGTAGGGGCTTCCAACTTGAAATTCTGTCTTTGTCATATGGTCTAATCCTTCCCTTATAATATGTGTGGACCTATGAACTACTGCATTCCATTAATTGGGATCATGATGACCCAGGTAATTTAGTCATCTTTAGTAATGCAAGACCTAGCCATCTGCTGTCCTCTGCTCTAAGTCAGAATTATGTACTGGGATAATTGCTAGGTATAGGATACTAAGAAGTGGGCTATAAAGCTTCTTATTAACAATGAACCTGGAGAATCCATTAACCCAGAGATCCAAATAGATTTGTTATCCAGGTTCAGAGATCTTCTATCCCTTATTCTGGAATTTATTGATCCTTTCACACTAATCTTTCCTTTCCTGGAGCTACCTAATCAATAGTTTTCCTTCCCAATGAAATCACTGTTATGATACCTATTGTCACCTACCACAACCACCTCCTATGTAGTTAAATGTTCTAAATTTGATCTGAATCAACCATCTAATTGGCAAAGAAATTTTGAAATTGGGTGGTATTTTCCAGATAATTCAAGGGGCTATTGTTCCTGCTTTCTGCATGGCCAGGTCCAATCTTGTATTTCTTGTAGTGACTATCAGAATGAATAACAATTCTATCGTTATTCATTATAATTATATTAGTACAAAAGCCTTTCTCTAGCATTTCTACTCCCTTTTTATAATGGCTATCATTTAAAAATCTGGTTCTGAGCAGATAATGGGACCACTCACCCACTAGACAGCATAGGGGATAGTCATTGGCTTTGAAGTCAAGAAGATCTGAGTTTGAATCCTGTCATATATTAGTTCTGTGATGCTTAGAAAGTCTCTTGATCTCTCTCATCTTTATTGAGTTTACTACATGTTATAAAGGTCAAATGAGATAATATATGGAAAGTACTTTGCATACCTTAAAGCATCATATAAATTCTGCTGCTGCTGCTGTTGTTGTCATTTGCCTGGAATGGGTAGTGACATTTTTTCCCACCCTAGTGTCCTCATCAATGTGAATTCAGGGATGCCTGGTGATAGTTACATTAAGATTTATCATAAAATATTTATGTCTCCTTCCTTGCTGAGGAATTTTCTGTGAAAGGAGGAAGAGGGATGTGGTTGAAACAACTTCAAAACTGAGTTGGGAGGATCTTGCTATATTCATAAGGCCATGCTCTCCACCTCTCCATCAATCCACATCCACCTTGGTGACTGTTAACATTTGGAAGTACAAGGCACCATTCCCTCTCTTAGCATCTTCCTCTGAAAAATGGGTTATTGGCTATGCATCATAAACTCTCTTGCTAGAAATCCAACTGAGATCAGATCAGAATTACAATCCCAAAAGATTCTACTTCATATAGTAAATTATAACTTAAAGCAATATAATTGCTAGCCAAGTTAACATTAATACCAACAAGTTCACAATTATGACATAATACATGATAATCATTTAAAACATTCACCTGGTTTAAGCTCTAAACACTTTTATCTTGGTTCATCTCTTTCTAGCTTAATGTATCCTGGTATGGCCATCAGTTGTCAAAATTAAGAATCACAAAGATAATTTGGTCACATTTTAGTGTTTGTACAGAAATTAATTTCATGTGCTTCCCTAAAAACTAAGTCACTTGTTAAGATTAACCTGGATGGCTTGATATTATCTCTGAGAATTCAGGAGCTGCATGTCACTCTCTAGAGAGTAAAAGTCCTTTAACCTGGGATATGCAGATCCAAAGTTCTAAGTCTCGATGTTTAATATCTTTGCTCATGGTCTAAGGTCTTTGGTGAGACTCTCAGTAAGCTTCAAGGTTATTTCTGTTGTTGACCTAAAGTAAAAGTATAGGCCTGAGAATGAAAACCTTTATATAACATTGGTGTTTTCTGCAATTGAAAAACTCACCATATTCACAAAGTGGAGAGGTAGTCTGCTCTTTCATTATCTTGCCATATTTTCCAATATTACATAACTAACATTGAATAATAAGAAAATTTGGAGTAAGTCAATTTATAATTTGTCCAGTTATATCCCATATATTCCGTAATAATCAGCAATTTGCATAAAATTATTTATCTACTATGAGCAACCTTTGATTACATTCTAAATATTTCATTGTCCTATTGGCTTTATTACTTCCAAGCTGTTCTTTTAACAAACTGCTTTATAATTACTATCTTCCCATTTAGCAGGAGTTGTAACTCTGTGTGTGCACGTGTATGTGTGTGTGGTGTGTGTGAGGGTGTTTATGTGTGTGTGTATGTGTGCATGTATTTGAAGGGGGTTAACAAAATTCATTGGAAAGGCTTACATTTAAATACACAAATTTACAAATTTTATCTAGGCCCTTTCTAATTTAACTTGTTTTAAGCTTTTAAAAATCCAAAAGCCAATTTCCTAATTATTCAGGCTTAGATTCAAAATTAACAAAAGCTTCTTGTTACCCCACACACGTTCCTGTGGAAAGTAATGTGTTTATTTTTCCACAGAACTGAGAAAATGGTATGTTATAATGGACCTCTCTTACAGACACTCAAAGTCTTCTATATTTCTGCCAAAAAGTAAATTAATTCTTAAGCCACCATGGTGCTCAGATTACAAAAATTATCATTAGGACACCTCAATCATTTGGTAATGGTCTGGATTTGGGAAGAGTTACTTCAGTGGGAGGGGCTTCTCCAGACTCAGTGACAAAGGTGCCAATTATAAATCTTCCCCTTTTCCTAACAATAAAAAAAATAAAAAAGCATAGAAAGAGTCCTCTCTCTGGGGAAAAAGAAGAGGGTTCTGAGTGCATTTGTATATACGAATTCTACAAAATTTCCACTTTAGCCATCCCTATCACAATTTGGAAATCCACATTATTTAAAAAGATTATACCTGACTTTACTTATAGATTTAGTCTCTCTTTACTTTTCAATACTAATCTCTGCATATGCAGGAGGAGATAGATTTTCCTTTATCTTTCTCTTGCCATACCAAGAGACCTAATTGGAATACAGAAAAAGATTCTATCTTTTAAAAGTTTAGAAACTTTTTGCTAAAACAAAGCAAAGAAAAAAAAACCCTCACTTCTCCTAATTACCCTTTTTCTTTTGCCTTCCCACATCACAAGAAAAAAGCAGCTCTACCCAGATAAACAAACACAGACTACACAGACACTATTGACAGCATACACACTAATTCTATATAACAAACAACAGATAAAATAGAACAGCCTCTCTGAGGAAGAGCTACTCAGGGCAGCTTGCCTGAGCTATTTCTGTTGTTGAAGGAGTCAAGCTAAAGTTTCAAACAGATTAAGAATTTTCTCTCTCCTGCAAACATGCGCTACTCCTGCTTCTTTCCATCCATTCCACCCCACTCCTCAGGTTTGACAAAGCACCTTATCTTGTCGCACTGATGGGATTTCTCTAAAACTACCCAGATCTCTTGCTCCATCACATGCCATGGCCTAATGTCCCCCTTCTCCCATCCTTTTCCCCCCTTTTCTCCTTGCTTGAATGAGGAAGTCATTTTTTGAACACCACCCTTCATGATACCAATTGTTGAGGCCCAAAAATATCCTGCATAGGGATGTTGGAGTGGTGTAAATGAGTGACTTGATTAAAAATGAATATTTCCTTAACTTATAAGAATATAGTTGTTCATGACTAATGTAGAAATGTTTAATATGATTGCACATGTATTACTTGCCATCTTGAGGGGGAGAAAAAATTGGCACTCAAAATCTTATAAAAGTGTATATTGAAAAATATTTTTACATGTAACAGGAAAAAAATAAAATACTATTATGTGTGTGTGGGGAAAGAATATGGTTGTCAAAAACAGGGCAAAGATATATGCCAATAACCCTGATGATCTGGATTTCTCCCCTGACATGTCTTCTGAGGGGTGGTGAGTACAGCTGTCAGGGAGTGGAGAATCTACCAGGTCTGGATTGGGTCTCCCCATTAGGTCCTTTCCATCTGCCAATGGGATACCAAGGGTTATATCACCAGTGCAAAGCCATCTTTTATACATGGAACCTAAAACCTTTTTCCTCTAGCTGCTTACATGTCAGGGTCTATCATCTAGCAGTATTTGTTAGTTCTAACATGGCCTATAATCCTCTTCATTCCAGCCTAGCCACTTGAAATACAGTCTGCATCACAGGGCCTGCTCCTCTCAAAACATGTATAGATCTGACTCTGGCCTACCACAGTTTGTTTAGAGGAAAATACCCTATCTGTCCCTCAAACACAAAATCAACTGGGGTGGGGGGGAAGTGGAAGGACTCAAAGCATTGGAAAGCATCTGGCTTTGTCACAAATATTTTCAACCACTGGTAAATCGGGGGTGGGAGGTTGGAGGTGGGGAGAATTCAAATCAGAGATCATCAAATTCAACCCCCTTGTATTATAGCCAGGGAAATTGCCAGTGGCTCAAAGATCCCTTCCAGCTGTGAGGCCTAGAGGAGTTAAGTGACTTCCCAAGTTTCCCAGTGAATTACTAGTCCATCAAAGAAGTCAAGTTAGGTCTCTGGGCTTCTGGCTCACCATTCTACCTTGGTGGTGCCTTTATAAAAGAATTCCTTCATCCTGGAGGAAAGCTTCCAGAAGCCATAATTGGCTCGCTGGATTTCCTGCTTTCTCAACCATGGGAAAAAATCCTTAAAACTTTGCAGTTTTTTTCAAACCAAAATGAAAAGTTATTCAGCTAGATTGACAGGGATGTGGAGTGATTGGGTGGACTTTGAGGGGTTTCCAAGTCCTTTGTCTCATGGGATGCAGGGAAGGAAGAACTGTCTCTGAAGGGCAATGCCCTACTATGCAAAGAAAAGACCTGAGGTGTTGACTTAACAATAAAAAAAATCATCTGAGCTTGTTGTTTGTAAATTGAAATATCCCCAAAGGTAGACACAGAATAATCATAGTAGCTAACATTTATATAGTACTTTGTATGAGCTCAGTGTTTTACAATTATTATCTCATTTAATCCTCACAACAACTTTCAGAGGTAGGTATTAATATGATCTCCATTCTATACATGAGAAGCCGGTGGCAAACAGGGTTAAGTGAGTTACCTAGGGTCACACAGCTAGGAAGTGTCTAAGGTTTTTTCCTGATTCCAGTCCCATGTTCTATCCACTGTGCTACCCAACTATAAATGGAGACCTGGCCAAGGGGCATGGTCAGGGCAGAAACAAAGCTTCCTTTTTCTGTTTCTTTTTTTTCATTGATGAAGAAACACAATTATTATTCATAATACAGCGCACAAACCCCCCATTTCCTACCCCTTCTATTTCAGGTTTATGAAGAGGAATAAACACTCCCCATTCCATAGGAACCGGAGACCAGATGATACCAAAATACCACCAGCTACATGGCTACCAATCAGAGCTGAACTTGAAACAAGTGAGCATTTGGAGAGAAAACATTGAAAATTAAATACCAAAGACCATCACTTTCATATAATTTTAATCACACTATTACATCATCACTTCCTCTAGTATTAAACATCTTTCTTTAAAACCTAAATTTAAATAAAAATAAACTATCATACTATCTTGGACCCTGCGTCAATGTCATTTTTTCTCTCTTTTCCTTTTTCTTCTCACAATGTCAGACTTCACCTTTAACCCTGATTGTCTCCCCCTCCCAAACAACAACAACAAAACAAAAGGGGCAGCTGGGTAGCTGAGTGGATAGAGCACTGATCTTGGAATCAGGAGGACCTGAGTTTAAATGTGACCTCAGACACTTACTAGCTGTGTGACCCTGGGCAAGTCACTTAACTCTGCCTTCCCCACTGAAACAAGACTAACAACAACAACGAACCAATGTCAGATTTCAAAAATTAAAGGATCATGGTAGATCCTTCCTTAAGATCCTATGGCAAATAGTACTGCTCCTGGTAACATGAGAATAGTGGATAGAGAGCTGAAGTCAGGAAGATCTGAGTTCAAGTTCCACTTTTGACACATATTAGCTGGGTGACACTATGAAAAAGTTCACTTAACTTCTCACTTGCCCCAGTCAATTTTCCAAGTCTAAGTTACAGAGCAGGGATGATAATCTGCCTTGTTAGCTGGCTAATGAGAGTTCTCTACATGAATGAAATCCCAGGCCGAATCTAGAAATATTCATAAAATAATACTACTATTTATATTATCAAAATATTCTAAGAATATTTTAATATAATAAATCTTTTCATTCCCACTTCTCTTGATCTAATACCCTTCCTGACCAGCATGGACATATCCCATCTACCAACATCCAACTGACCTCATTTCATAGCAATATTGTTAGTATATAACTTACCTCCACACAGTAATTTTAGAAAACACCATTGTAATAACATCTACCTGATCGCTCATTTATAACATTTTCATGGAACTAGTACCTCCTGGGACTTTGTTTCATTTATCATTGTATTGAAGCGATTAATGGCCTTAATGGACTATGCCTCTAAGCACCTAAATAATCATGATTCTTTCAGCCCCATAGTAACCCCCTGGTCCTACTGGAAAGTGGCTTTTAATTAATTTAACTAATTTAAATTAATTTAACATTTTACTTGATGATTTGAATAGAACCCCCCAAAAGCATCCTTTTTATCCTTTTAGCTATGAATGAGAACTCGTCTTTTGTTCAGGTGACATGAACTAGATAATAGAGTCACAATTCAATATGTTCTTGACAGGCTATAAGAATGGGGACAAATATAATAAGATTAAACTTAATAGGTATACAAGTAAAGGGTTAAATGGCTTAAAAAATGACCCTTATAATGCTATGATGAGAGAGGGATGATTATTCAGTAGGCCATTTGTTTCAAAAGAGCTGGGATTTTGAGTAGATGGAAATCCAGCCCAGGATCAGGGTGGTGAAGAAGACTGGGCCTGTTGCTTTCAGTCTCAGTCACTCTTTTTCACCCAACAACTTTTCTTCAACTATGCTGTTTTGAAAACAAAAACAAAGCACACAAAAACAAAAAACCTCCTGGGCTTGGCTGAGTAGCTCCTTTATAATTGTTGCTGTGCTCCTCTCCTTTCTTGGTTTCACCCACCCATCGCTCTCTAAGGAGATGATCAGTTTAACAAACAGTTCAACAGACATTTATTAAATGGCTAATGTCTGTAAGAGACTTTACTAGGCACTGGGGCTTCAAAAGCAATAATGAAACCATCCTAGAGTAGGTTGGATTTACTGGGAAAAATACGTTTGTTGATGCTGTGTAGATTTCACCAAAAGGACCTTAAACTGAAGGAATATCTGAAAGGTCATACAGGACAGAGGTAGTACCACAAAACTGGAGAATTCTGGCAAATGTTCTGATTTTTGGGAAAGGGAAGAAAATAGAAACTACCAACTAAAGGCCAGTGAGTTTGAGGTCAACTCCTGGCAAAATTGTAGAACGTATTATTACTAAAGAGGTGGTTAAACACCCAGAAAAGGAAGCAGTCATCACAAAGCATCAGCTAGGTTTCTAGAACAAGTCATAGCAGTTGTTGTTCAGTCATTTCAGTCATGTGCAATATTTCATGATCCCATTTGGTGTTTTCTTGGCAAAGGTACTGGAGTGGCTTGTCATTTCCTTCTTCATCTCATTTTACAGGTAAAGAAACTGAGGTAAACTGGGTTCAGTGACTTGTCCAGATTTGCACTTATAAAAATGAGTCTTCCGAACTCCAGGCCCAGCACTCTATCTAGTGTGCTACCTAGCTGCCCATAAGATGCACCAGATTTAGCTTATTTCTTTCTTGATAGAGTGCTAAACTAATTAAATCATAGGAATACTGTATATATAGTGCACCAACATTTTAGCAAGGCTTTATAATACTCTTAAAACTTTTTTTTCAATGAATAATTATTTATTTTCTCTTCCTCCCATCTCCCAGAGAGAAAAAAAAATAAAAGCAAAACCTTTGTTACAAATACGTGTAATAAAACCAAATCCTCACATTGGCCACATCCATAAAAAGTACAATTCATTCTCATATTTAGTCTATCCCCTCTCTGTCAGCAGGTGGATAACATGCTTCATCATCAGTCCTCTGGAATCACGACTGGCCATTGCATTGATCTGCATTCTCAAGATTTTCAAAGCTTTTACAATATTGAGAGTATAAACCATTCTGCTGGTTCTGCTCACTTCACTCTGTACCATTTCATATATTTCTTCTCAGGTTTCTCTGAAATTCTTTTTCATCATTTCTTTTAGTGCACTAGTATTCTATTGTATTCATATGTTATAATTTATTCAGCTATCTGATAAAGCATCTGAATAGTCTTGTGGGAAAGGTGGAGTAATATTTGCTATGCAATGGTGCAACTAGAAGAATTCAGAACTGACTTAATTAACTGGACTTCAGAAGAAGTCAAAAATGGCTTCATGTGATTCTAGATGTTTCTAATGGAAAGATATGGATTTGGGCGTTGCCCTTTGCTATTTAATTTTTAATTAATTTAACTAATTTAATGCTTTATTTGATGATTTGAAATAAAACAAAAAAAAGCATCCTTTTTATCCTTTTAGCTATGAATGAGAGATCGTCTTTTGTTCAGGTGACATGAACTAAATAATAGAGTCACAATTCAATATGTCCTTGACAAGCTACAAGAATGGGAGCAAATATAGTAAGATGGAACTTAATAGGTATACATTTAAAGGGTTAAGTGGCTTTAAAAATGTCCTTTATAATGCTATGATGAGAGAGGGATGATTAGTCAGTAGGCCATTTGTTTCAAAAGAGCTGGGATTTTGAGTGTATGGAAAGTCCCCCAATAGACAATAGCAAAGGAGATCCAAAACGTCTAATGGGACCTTAGCTACCAGTAAGAGAGCAACAGCTTCCAGGAATAGTGGGAAGCTACACACTTCCCTGTTATGACCACATTTGGAGTACTTTGGTCAGTTCTGGGTGACACATTTTAGGAAAGCATTGATAAACTAAGGAGTGTCCAGAGGAGGGGTCCAACAAAGAACCAAAATGCTAAGCTCGTGCCATATGAAGATCATTTGAAGGAGTCAGGAATATTTAACATGGAGAAGCTAAGATTCAGGGAGAACATGATAGTAATCAAAATATTTGAAAGGCTTTTGTAAGGTCTGGAATTCCCCTGACTGGGGAACCCTGTATCCCACCCCCCTATAACCATGGGGTGTTCTTTTAATACCAGAGGAAGAGGCCATGGAGCTCTAGACTGATGATAGGTAGTAGTTTAATGAATCATTATGAATACTTACAAAACAGGGACAATCTTTTGTCTGGGGTGATGGCCAGACAGTTCAGTGGATCTCTGCTAAGAACCCCCAAAATCACCATGGTAATTATAGAAAACAGACAAAAGCAGGAGGAACTAGAGATTATGTCTCTACTGATTAGTGAATATTTTGGCTTTTTTTGTTTAGGAATGAGCTTGGGAATTAAGTCAATGTTATAGCCAAACATAAGTTTGTGTGCAGATCAGGTACCGGTCACCTATCAGTCACAATATTGTTTTGGCTTTCATAGGCTGTTGTGTCTTAAGTTATGACTGTAAATAGATCACTGTGTGAGGGCTTCTACCTCTCACAGAGTTTCAGTTTTTATGGTTTTTTATTTATTACTCTATTTTATAGGGTTTTTTCCCCAATCAGTACCCCACAGCTGTCAGGTAGAGGTTTTTCATTTGGCTCCAGAGGAGAGGACTGAGAATAACATAGATGATGATGATGATGATGATGATGATGATGATGATGATGATGATGATGATGATGATGATTGATGATATAGGCAAGCCCAGTGAGGAGTAATCAGATAGGTTAGGAGAACAGTGTCAAAAACCAAACAAATAAAAAACCAAAATCTCGAGAGCACAGTGGATGAGGGCATGGATCCAAGTTTCAGAGAGGTCAGAAGAATGTGATCTGAGAAAAGATCATTGGATTGAGCAATGAAGGGACCAGTTTTAGTTCAAGTGGTAAGGTCACAAGTCCAAGTACGGTACAGAAGTGAGTGGCAGTTTGCTTCTGGACCCACTTTTTATTTCTGGGACTTTGTCCCTCCCATGTTTTTCTCCCTTCCCTTCTCAAGAAGGGACAGAATCAAATTCCCTTATTTTTTCTGGCCTGTTCCCTCCTTTAGTCATATAGACCAAAGGATGGGAAAATAGGTGTGAATGTTCCTGTTGCACCTACCAAGATAAGTTGTATGCGTGTATATGTCAGAGGAAATACATCCTTTTCCCACCTCCTCCCCTATCTTTTTGTTTTGTTTTGTTTTGGTGTGGTTTTTGCTTTTTTGAAGGGGGAAGGTAGGGCAGTTGGGGTTAAGTGACTTGCCCAAGGTCACATGGCTAGTAAGTGTCTGAGGCTGGATTTGAACTCAGGGCCAGTGCTTTATTCACTGGCCACCTAGTTGCCCCTCCCCTGTCTTTTAAGGAGAGAAGTAATTTTGAATCAGAATTTCATAGATCTCAGTAGAAGTAATAGCCCTTGATGTTTTTGTGATTGTTATTACATAGGAGGCAACCAGGTGGCTCAGTGGATAATATACTACCCCTCAAATCAGGAAGAATTGAGTTCAAATCCAACCTCAGACCTGTACTAGCTGCGTGATCCTGGGCAAGTCATTTAACCTTTGTTTGCCTAAATCCACTGGAGAAGAAACTCCAGTAGCTTTGATAAGAAAGGTCGATGGGGTCACAAAGAGTTGAACACAATTGAACAATAAATAACAATACCTCTAGGGGATAACACATACAAAAATTTCCTAGAAAATTTTTTAATCTTCTCTGAATATATCCTATCTATAAACCCCTTTAGTTTACTATGGTTCAGTAAGCCAGGCCTTACATTCACAAGCATCACACATCTGTTTCCAGATGTGTGATGCCTGAATTTTTTTCCCCCAACTGAAACAAGAGAAGCTTGATGGAGTTTAAGGTTTGCAACATGGCAGCAGCAGGATTCATCGTAGCGTAAACACTTTGATGTTCTGGTTGCTTTTTGCAGTCGCCTGGACTTGTTTCCTGATCCATCTTCTCATGTCAGAAAACCAAATTCCTGAGTGACTCTTAACCTGTTCACTGCATTTAGAGAGATAATGCCACTCTGGAAAGTGGTTCAGGAGAATTAAAAGTCAAGGCAGAAATTCAGGCTGTGGACAAATTTAATGGTTTCTCTGCTTCTTTCCTCCTTGGTGTTTGCTCCTGATAGCTCTAGGAATACCCAGATAAGAATATTTCATACTGCCCAACCCAGGACCCTGAGAGCAGGCTCCCTTCTCAGTGTTCTGAAAGCTAAAAACAATAATAGCAACAATTACATCATCAGTAGCACTAACAACGCTAGCAAGAGCACTTGAAGCTTTACAGAATGCTTTACAAATATTATCGCATTTTGTCCTCACAAACAGCTCTGGAAAGTAAAGTGCTAGTTTTATTTCTGTTTTGCAGATTAGGAAACTGAGAGAAAGTGACTTTCTCAGCCGGTAAGTTTAGTTTAGTAAATGCCTGGTGCTGGATTTGAATTCAGGTCTTCCTGAATTCATGTCTAGTACTGGAGCCACCTAGATGTCTCTAGGTAACAAATTTGCCAATCAATTAATTAAGCTACACTCATTTATTAATCACCTACTGTGTGCTGATAGGTACCAGGGATACAAAGGCAAAAGCAGAAGAGCCACTGTCCTCATGGAGCTTACATTCTAACAGGGAGGCAACACGAACATATTTTAGTATATATAAATTATATAAAGCAATCTTTTGGGGGTAGCAGTAGCAAATGAGAGGATTAGGAAAGGTTTTGCCCTAAAGTGATTGTTGACTGAGTCTTGAAGGAAACCAAGGATGCCAGGAAACAGAGATTAGAAGAAAGAAAATTCCAGGCATGGGGAGCAGTCAGTGCAAATGGAAGTGTTGCTTGGTTTCTTCAGTATTTTTGTGTTTCCTTTACCAAGCTGTTGACTTGTTTTTCATGAATCTCTTGCATCACTCTCATTTCTCTTCCTGATTTTTCCTCTACCTCTCTTACTTGATTTTCAAAATCCTTTTTGAACTCTTTCATGGCCTGAGACCAATTCATATTTTTCTTGGGAGCTTTGGATGTAGGAGCTTTAACTTTGTTGTCTTCTTCTGATTGTATGTTTTGATCTTCCATGTCACCATGGTAAGTTTCTATGGTCAGAATTTTTATCTGTTGTTTGCTCATTTTCTCAGTCTATTATTTCTTTGTTAAAGTAGGGCTCTGCATACAGTGTGGAGGGTGAACTGTCCCAAGCTTCAGGTGTTTTGTGCAGCTGTTTTCAGAGATACCTCTAGGGACCTGTAAGTTTTCACTTCTTTCAAGGTGGTATGATCAAAGGAGAGGTGTTTACCACTCTACTGCCTGGGCTCTGGTTTGTAGGTGGCCACAAGCACTCTTTTCTGCCTTGGAACTGTGAGGAGGATCCCTACTTCACTGTGGCTATAAGCTCTGGTGTGCTAATGCTCCTTTTCATCCTAGGACTGCCACCCAGGACTGCCACCTGGATCCAAATATGGGCAATGCAACAGAGTCCTGCCCCAGTGCTAGCAAAGAAACCCTTGTAATCTGCTGACCCCCTTACCATCTCTGGGCTGAGAGCTCCAGAAGCAGCCACTGCCACTGCCACTGCTACTGATTCAGTGGCTTTCAAGGCCTGCTCCTGGTTTGCTGGGGCCCAGTCTGTGCTGGCCTGGCCTGTGCTCCTCTCTCATTCTAGTGCAACAGACCTTTCCTGCCAACCTTCTAAGTTGTCTGGGCTGGACATTTGTTTCACTCCATCTTTTTGTGGGTTCTGCCACTTTAGAATTTGTTTAAAGTCATTATTTACAGGTATTTGGAGGGGTTTGGGGGAGAGCTCAGGTAAGGCCCTGCCTTTACTCTACTGTCTTGACTCTACCTTTCCCCAGTTACATTTATTCCCTCTTTTGCTGAAGAGCTTGGGACTCATGCAGAACCTGGAAGAAAATCCGCCAGGGTTATAGGATAGTTTAGTAACATACCCTCTTCTCAATTAGCTCAGAGCCTAGGAAGGAAAAGCAGTAATGAGTAAGAGGCTGTTGGCAAAGAGCTGGAAGGGGTGAGGGGGCAAATCCCTCACTCTGAAGAAAACATGTAGAAAACGGACTATAGAAAAGAAATGCATAAGGAAACTTAGAGAGGACACAGTTCTCATGTGTGTGTGTGTGTCTGTGTGCGTGTGTGTGCATGTGTGTGTGCGCATGCATGTGTGTCTGTGTGCATGTGTGTGCGTGTGTGTGTGCGTGTGTGTGTGTGTGTGTGTGTGTGTGTGTGTGTGTGTGTGTGTGTTAGAGGACAAGGGGAGAGGGGGAAAAGAGCACAGAAAGTTCTAAGACTTACCTGACATAGAACTAAATGACATTAACCAGTGTATGTCCGCTGCCGTAAGATGAACGTGTGTTTTGTCGCAGGTGACTTTTCCTTACCTGCTCACGTGTATCTGTTTATAACAGATAATCATACAGCTAACATTTACATAGCACTTACTATATGCTGGGAACTGTGCAAAATGCTTTACAATTATCATTTCATTTGATCCTCACAGCTACCTTGGGAGGTTAGGTGCAACGGTTACCCCCATTTCATAGATTAAAAAAAAACAAAAACAACTGAGGCAAACAGAGGTCCAATGAGCTGCTCAGGATCACACAGCTATTAAGTATCAGTTTTGAACTCAGAGCCCCCTGAGTTCAGGTCTGAGGCTCCATTCTCTGTTCCACCTGGCTGCCCCTTACAATTTTTTAATTACAAATCCTTGGGTGGGAAGGAGAAATAGCCCCTAATAAAATAAGGGTCAGGGAAAAGAAATGTCAATCTTTCAACTAGATCAGGGGTGGGGAACCTGTAGCCGTAGGCCACATGTGGCCTTCTAGGTCCTTAAACCTTTTGACTGAATCCAAATTTTATAGAACAAATCCTTCTGGTTCAGGACATTCTTATTTAATGAGCAGTGATTTCTATTTCTATCATTTAGCTCTCATTTTACTCACTGAGATAGAAGTATTATTTTAATTCTATAATAATGAATAGAGTTAACATTTATATTTTTGTTGTTTAGTTGTTTCAGTCGTGTCTGACTCTTAGTGACCCCATTTGGGGTTTTCTTGGCAAAGATACTGCAGAGGTTTGTCATTTCCTTCTCCAGCTCATTTTAGAGATGAGGAAACTGAGGCAAACAGGGTTAAGTGACTTGCCCAGTGTCACACAGTCTGAGGCCAGATTTGAACTAGAAAGATGAGTCTTCCTGACTTCAGGTCTCATACTGTGTCACCTAGTTGTCCTAACATTTATATAGTGCTACATAATTTGTAAAGCACTTTACATATATTATCTCCTTTGATCTTCACATAACCCTGTGAGGTAGATAGTACTATTTTCTTTATTTTATAGAATAAACTGCATCCCAGAGTAGTTAAGTAATTTGCCCAGTCACATAGCTAATGTCTGAGATAGTAATTTTTAATAATTAAATTTTATTTAATATTTAAATATTTTTAATAATTAAATTTTATTCCCAGGTCTGCATTCTTTCCCTCACACTTCTACTCAGTGAGAAAGTAAGAAAAATAAAACTCGCCAATCACATGTAAGTAAAACAAATTCCTACACTGATCATGTCAAAAAAAAAGGTCTAAATCTGTACTCTGGATCTATTACTCTCTGTTTGGAGGGGAGTAGCCTGTTTCATCATGATTCTTCTGAGAATTGTGATCGGTAAATATATTGATCAGTCATTCTCCTGGTTCTGCAAAATGTTGTCTCCTTGTGTATCTCTTTTAATTAGTTCTATATGTTTTTTGCTATTGTTTTGTCTGAGATCATAATTCTTACAATTCCTTTGTCACTTACAAAGCATAAGAGATTCTTTTTCAGTCCCTTATTTTAACTTTGTGCATCTTTATTTTTCAAATGCATTTCTCTTAAGTCACATTATTTTTGTATTCTCGTTTTCATTCATCCTTCAATTCTTTCATTTTATGGATGGGTTCGCATTCTACATTCACAGTTATGACTGTTAATTTTTTATTTTTCTTCATCCTATTTTCTTATTTCCTTTGTTTCCTTTTCTTTGCCAGCCCCCTTTTAAGAGTTTATCTTGATAATGATTAATTCCTCTGTTATTCCACCCTCCATCTTATTATTTCTTTCCCTTAACCCTTTTCCCAAATGTTTCCCTGTTAGAAGAAATGTCTATAACTAACTGTTTGTGTGTGTGTGTGTGTGTTTTCTTCCTTCCTAAAACCAATTCAGATGAGGATGAGAATGAACCAGTTCAGGTTCATAGGTCTTCTTTTTACCCCCAATCCCTCCTCCCTATTCTATAGACTCCTACTTGTGTATCCCAATTATATGAAATAATTTCCCCCATCCTTTATCTCCTCCTCACCCTTCTATGCTTCTCTTGCCCTCCTTTCCATTTTTAAAAGATCATCAAAATGGGGTGGCTAGGTGGTGCAGTGAATAGAGCACTGGCCCTGGAGTCAGGAGGACCTGAGTTCAAATCTGGCCTCAGACACTTAATACAAAAATCTAGCCGTGTGACCTTGGGCAAGTCACTTAACCCAATTGCCCTCCAAAAAGCAAAAAAAAAAAAAAATTTATCAAAATGTAAAAGAATCGTTCCCAGGCCCTTTGTCTAATTACTCTTCCCATAGATATCATCTCCCCATAATTAGAATGTAAAGTTTATCCTTTAATCCCTTATACTCTGTTCATGTTTTTATTTTTATATGTTGCTTCTCTTGATGCTTGTGTTTTCGTTTCAAAGTTCCTACACAGCTCTTGTCTTTTTACCAGAAAAGTTTAGATGCCCTATAGTAAAGGTCTGTTTTTCCCCCTGTAGTAGTATACTCAGTTTTTACAAGGTAAATTATTCTTGGCTATAAGCTTAGATATTTTGCTTTTAGAATGCCAAATTCCAAGCTCTCCACTTCATTAAAGTAGTGGCTGCAAAATCTTCTGTGACTCCATAGTACTTTCCTTCTGGCTGCTTACAGCATCTTTCTTTGACCTGGAAGTTCTGGAGTTTGGTCATAATATTCCAAGGAGTTTTCCATTGGAGCTTCTTTTAGGAGTTGACCAGAGAATTCTTTCTATTTCAACTTTGCCCTCTGGTTCTGAGCTGAGGTGGTATTAAGTGTGGGTCTTACTAATTCTAAGTTCAGTGCTCCATCCACTGCAGATAGATATCTACTATCTACCTAGTTATTTCTATAAATCTCTCCTTCTGTTTTGGAAGATGAACCTGGGTCAATGTAAGTCATCAGGTATAATCTGCCAAGACATGCTATTGCCAAAGACAAATGAACTCTAATATGTATAAAATAAACATGTTTTCATGTGTTTTCACTTGCATAGTGCAGGCAATATCTCAGTTGTTTAACTAATAGTTCATTTGTGTGTGTCAAGTGAGAAATCATTTTAAAGGCTATAATTTGGAATGCTTAAGATATAACTTTAAAATTAGAAAGTAGCCATTGTAAGACTTTCTGCTACAATTGCCCCAAATATATGTATTAAAACAAATGGTATGCAGTGTCTGAAATCTGAAAATGTAATTTGTTTAATAATGGATCAGGAGAATTTAAAACCAAGCTACAAGGGGAAAAAAGTTTTTTTTTTTTAAAGGAATTGGGGTTAAGTAACTTGCTCAAGGTTACACGAATAGTCATTATTTATGTGTGGGTGCTGGATTGGATCCTGGGTGGCGTTCTTACTCACTGTACCACCTAGCTGCCCCAAGGGAAAAAAAAGTTTTAAAGTAGAACCTAATGCCTAGAAATTTTAAGTCACAATTGCTAGCAAGGTAGTCCTAAATTAAGGAAAGGAATTCTGTACTTGTATTTAGGAGAAACTCATGGTCAGGCCTTGCTTGCTGAATGGCCCAGGAAGCATAATATGGTACCAACAGCCCAAAGTCAAGAAATAATGGACCCTCCACAAAATCCCCTACTAGAGAATTGGGCAGACATTTAAAAATTATTCATCACTTTTTATTTTATATCAGCTCCATTTCCCAATACCCTTTCCTCATCCCTTGTAACAAAGCGTAAGAAAAGATCTAAAAAACTAGTTCATCAGAACAAACCGACACATTAACCAAGCCTAACATTGTATTTAATGTTTATACCCATAGTCCCCCACCTCTGCAAAAGAGGGAGGGAGATAAAGTCTTATGTATCTTCTTTGGGACCAAGCTTACTTATTATAATTTATTACATCATTATTATTATATAAAAACATAAATTATTACAATTTCACAGCATTTTGTTTCATTTGTTTTCTTTCCATTTACATTAGTCATTTACAATTACATTGGTAATTTCCAATTATATTCAATCATTGTATTTGTGGTTTTCCTGGTTCTGAGTCCATTAATGTTCATCTAAGTTTTCTCATGCTTTTCTAAATTCTTTCCATGGAATGTTTCTTATAGAACATTAATTTTTAGTAATTCATATTTAGTTATCCCTCCATCAATGAACACTTACCTTTTTTGTTAGTTCTTTCATATTATAAAAAGTGCTACTTTAAATATTTTCACGATTATAGAGCCTTTCTTCTTCTCATCGACATCTTTAAGTATATGCCTTAATGATGGGGTTTTTGAGTCAAAGTATATAGACATTTTAGTCTTTCTCTTAGAAGAATGCTGAAGTATTTTAAAGAATGTTTGAACTAATTTATAACTCTAGCAACAGTATATTAATGAATCTATTTTCCCATAGTTTCTCCAATATTGCAGGCAGATGTCACAGTGTATAAAGGACTGGACCTGGAGTTATGTTAAGATAAGATCTATGTTAAATTCCCTCAGACACTTGCTAGCTATGGGACCATTAACAAGTCACTTAACATCGGCTTCCCTCAGTTTCCTCATCGGCAAAATGGGAATAATACTAACACAAGGATTGCTATGTGGATAAAATGAGGTAATATTTGTAAGTCACTTTGTGAACTTTAAAGCACTATGCAAATGTTAGCTGTTATTATATACAACTTTTGTTATCTTTGCTGATTTGCTATATGTGAGACATAACCTCAGAAATGTTTTGATACACTTTTATTATTATCTATTTGGAGCAATCTCTCAAAAGGTTGACAATTATAATTATAATTTCTACTTGTGAGATTTATTTATTTAAAACTTTTGACCATATATGCATTGGCAAATAGAAATTGGACCTTTAGTTTTTGTAAAAATCATCTTCCGTATTTTTAATGTATGGTCTTTAATATTCTGGTCATATATCAATTTTGAGTTTATAGTGGCATATAGTATAAGCTGTTGCTTTCAATCCAATTTTCTTTGTTTTCTAGTTTTCCCCAGCAATTTCTGTCAAATAGGGAGTTCTCTAGAAAGACGTATTGATTTTGAAATTTAATTTCAAAGATACAGAAATCACTATGATGTGGTCTTAGAAGGGATGGTAGGAATCCACCTAGTGGAACATTACATGGTGGAAATATTTGTCTGAAGGAAATGGCATCCGTCCTCTGCCAAATTTAGTGTAGTAAAATCTGTTTGTGCTCCTGTGTGTATAATGCTTTAATGTGAATACACTAGAATGTCAAAGGTTAATTTGCTTTAGGGAAATAATTTCTCCAACAATTAAAAAGTACAAGAGACTTTAGGAAGTTAGAAATAATCTCAGGCTTCTCTAACTGTGTGTGTGTGTGTGTGTGTGTGTGTGTGTATGTCGAGGAGGAGGGGAGTCATTAATTGTTTATGTGAGAAGAAAATAGGTTTCATGAATGTTCAAACCTGAAAGAAAGGAATATAAAAAAGAATGACCATAGTTTTAATGTAAATTAAATGGCCCTCTTAACATGATAGGGAAAATGATTTTTATTATAAAGTTTTAGATTTATTGAAATGGAAAGCTATGCACATTTCACAAATTTCTATATAATTCATAGTTGATCATCACACAATGTTACTGTTACTGTGCACACTATTCTCTGGGCTCTGCTCATTTCACTTTGCATTAGTTCATATAAGTTTTTCCAAGTTTTTCTGAAATTGCCTGCTCATCATTTCTTATTGCACACTAGTATTCCATTACATTCATATACCACAGCTTGTTCAGCCATTGCCCAACTGAAGGACATCCTCTCAATTTCCAATTTTTTGCTGTCACAAAAAGACCTGCTATACAATCATGATATCAGACAAAAAAAGCAAAAAAATAGATCTAATTAAAAGAGATAAAGAAGGAAACTATATCTTTCTGAAAGGTACCATAGACAATGAAGTCATATCAATATTAAATGTATATGCACCAAATGGTATAGCACTAAATTTTTAAAGGAGAAGTTGAATGAGTTACAGGAGGAAATAGATTATAAAACTATATTAGTAGGGGACCTCAATTATCTCTTTTTAGAACTAGATAAATCTAACAAAATAAATTAAGCACGAAAGAAGTTAAGGAGGTAAATAAAATTCTCAAAAAAGTTAGATATGATAGATCTCTGGGGAAAATTGAATGGGAATAGAAAGGAATGTACCTTTCTCAGCACTACATAGCACTTACACAAAAACTGACCATGTATTAGGACATAAAAACCTTACAAACAAATTCACAAAAGCAGAAATCATAATGCAATAAAAATTAAATTCAGTAAGTTAGGACAATGAAAAGAAAGATTAAAAGTTAATTAGAAATTAAATTATCTAATCCTAAGAAACATGTGGGCCAAAGAACCAATCATGAAAACAATAGATAATTTCATTAAAGAAAATTATAAAAATGAGACAATATACCAAAATTTATAGGATGCAGTCAAAGCAGTACTTAGGGGAAAACTTATATATTTAATTGCTTACATCAATAAAAGAGATAAAAAAGTAAATCAGTGAATTAGTAATGCCAGCATAAAAAAAACTAGAAAAAGAACAAATTAAAAATACCCAATTATACACCAAATTGAAAATTGTGAAAAATCAAAGTAGAGATTAATTAAATTGAAAGTAAGAGAACTGTTGAACTAATAAATAAAACTAGAAGGTGGTTGTATAAAAAACACAATAAAAAGGATAAAGCATCAGTTAATTTGATTTTAGAAAGGAAAGAAAAAAAAACAAATTATTAGTATCAAAAATGAAAAGGGGGCGGAGCCAAGATGGTGGAGTAGAAACAGCACTTCTGCGGCGCTCCAGCTCCCACCACTTCCAAATTTATGTAAAAGGAGGCTCTGAACAAATTCTGGAGCTACAGAACCAACAAAATGACACAGAGAAGCTAACCTCCCACTGAGGACAGCCCGACAGCATGGCAGGGAGTGGCCAGTGCAGTGCTCTGGGAGCCAAGCCCAGGCCTGCATGAGTCTGAGGATTTAGCCCCAGGGAGGCTCGACCAGCAGCTGGCTGGAGGGACTCCAGAACACCAGCAGCTGTGGCATTTCTTGAATTACCAACACATAGATGCCTAGGACAAAGTGAGAGGTTAGTATAGTTTGGACTTTAAGACTAGTGGGGAGAGTGCATTGGCCTCTTTCCCTAGGGGCAAAAAGTGGCTGAGGAGCTGCACAACACAGCCTGCCAGGTTGCAGCTTCAGCTCCTGGCCTGCAGACTGTAGGGGGATTCAGCAATCAGTCTGGGGTGGGGGTAGAGTAATCGCTCTTGCTTTAACCTCCCTGGATCTGGACTACAGTCTGGGATGGAGGTCTTGGGGTGTGTGACCAGCTTGCCAGAGCATGTGGAGGCTTCAAAGAGGGCACCCAACTAATACCTCCAGCCACTGAGAAAACCCCAGTATTTGGGATGGAAGCTCCCCTGGCTGGTGGTAGAGTCATACTATGGCAACAAGCCCAAAAGTCAAATAATTGAGTGGTAACATGCCTAGGCAAAGGAAACAAAATAAACAGAAAAATTCAACATTAGACTCCTATTTTGGGGGCAAAGAGGATTGAAGCATGGAACAGGAGGAGGACTGGGAGGTCAGAACCCCTGCACCAAAAGCCCCAAATGAAAATACGAGCTGGTTACAGGCCATAGAGGACCTTAAGAAGCAGATAAGAGAAGTGGAGGAAAAATTGGGAAGAGAAATGAGAAAGATGCAAGAAAAGTACGAAATGGGCGTCAACAGCCTGACTGAGGAAAATAACACCTTAAAAAATAAACTAACTCAAATGGCAAAAGAGGCTCAAAAAGGCAATGAGGAGAAGAATGCCTTAAAAAGACAAATTTGCCAGGTGGAAAAAGAATCTTAAAAGCTCACTGAGAAGAATCATTCCTTCAGTATTAGACTAGAGCAAATGGAAGCTAGTAACTTTATGAGAAATCAAGATGCTGTTAAGCAGATCAAAACAAATGAAAGAATAGAAGGCAATGTGAAATATCTCATGGGAAAAACCACTGACCTGGAAAATAGATCCAGGAGAGATAATTTAAAAATTATTGGACTACCTGAAAGCCATGATCAAAGAAAGAATCTAGAAATCATCCTTCAAGAAATTCTAAAGGAAAATTGCCCTGATGTTTTAGAACCAGAGGGCAAAATAGAGGTTGAAAGAATCCACCAACCACCTCCTGAAAGAGATCCCAAAAAGAAAATTCCTAGGAATATTGTAGCCAGGTTCCAGAATTCCCAGATCAAGGAGAGAATATTATAAGCAGCCAGGAAGAAACAATTTGAATATTGTGGAAACACAATCAGGATAACACAATATCTGGCAGCTTGTACACTGAGGGAATGAAGGGCTTGGAATATGATATTCCGGAGGGCAAAGAAGCTGAGATTAAAACCAACAAAAACTCATATGATTATTTCAGTAGATGCAGAAAACGTCTTTGCCAAAATACAGCACCAATTCCTCTTAACAACAGTAGAGAGCATACGAATAAGTGGAACTTACCTTAAAATAAGTGATATTTGTCTAAAACTATCAACAAGCATCATCTGTATAAGGGAAAAGCTAGTACAATCAAAGGTAAAGTAAGGATTCCCATTATCTCTATAATTTAATATTGCACTAGAAATGTTAGCTATAAGAAATAAGAGAAGAAAAATAAATTAAAGGAATTAGAACTGGCAAACAAAACTATCATTCTTTGCAGATGACATGATGTTATACTTAGAAAATCCTAGAGATTCAACTAAAAAAGCACTTGAAAAACATTAGCAACTTTAACAAAGTTACAGAATACAAAAAACCCCCACAAATTATTAGCATTTCTATATATTACTAACAATGTTTAGCAGCAAGAAATAGAAAGAGAAATTCTATTTAAAATAACCGTAGGCAATATAAAATACTTGCGCGTCTACCTGCCAATACAAAGACAGGAACTATATGAATACAATTATAAAACACCTTTCACACAAAGTCAGATCTAAATAATTGGAAAAATATTAATTGCTTAGCCAACATAATAAAACTGACATTTTAACGTAAATTAATCTATTTCTTCAGTGCCATACCAATCAAACTATCAAAAATTATTTTATAGATCTAAAAAAATAATAACAAAACTCATGTGGAAGAACAAAAGCTCAAGGATATCGAGGGAATCAATTTTAAAAATGCAAAAGAAGGTGGTCTATCCATACCTGATCTTAATGCATATTATAAAGCCATACTTAATCAAAACAATATGGTACTGACTGAGACATAGAGTGGGAGGTCAGTGGAATAGATTAGGTACAAATTACATTATAGTAAATAACCATAATAATCTAATATACAATAAACCAAAGATCCAAGCTTTTATGACAAAAAAAAAAAAACCTCTTTATCTGACAAAAAACTGCTGGGAAAACTGGAAAATACTATGGCAGAAACTAGGTATATATTAAGATAAAGTTCAAAAGGGTAAATTATTTACACATAAAGGGTGATACCATAAGCAAATTAAGAGAGCATTGAATGGTTTATCTGTTAATTTATGGCTAAGGGAAGAATTTAGTACCAAACAAAATGGAGACAATATTACAAAATGTAAAGTACATAATTTTGATTATATAAAATTAAAAAAATTCACTAATAAAACCAATGCAACCAAAATTATAAGGAAGCAGAAAACAGGGAAAAAATTTTGCAGCAAGTATCTCTGATAAAGGCCTCATTTCTCAATAATATAGAGAACTGAGTCAAATTTATAAAAATACAAGTCATTCTCCAATTGATAAGTGGTCAAAGGATATGAACAGGCAGTTCTCAGAGAAAGAAATCAAAGCTATCTATACCCATATGAAAAAATGTTATAAATCACTGTTGATCAGAGAAATGCACATTAAAACAACTTAGAGTGGCTAATATGCCAAAAAATAATAATAATAAAGGAAAATATTGGATGTTGGAGTGGATGTGGGAAAACTGGGACACTGATGCATTTCTGGTGGAGTTGTGAACTGATTCAATCATTCTGGAGAGCAATTTGGAACTGTGCCCAAAGGGCAACCGAACTGTGTATTCCCTTCTATCAGCAAGTACCCTAGCATACCCAGGATGGTTGCTAGCACAGGTTCTTTGATCTGCTTTTCTAAAGGAAAGCAATTCAAAAAGGGTTAATAATCTTACATTAATCAAACATATATGTGTGTATGTATATGTATACACACATACATATATATGCACATATATACATATATGCATATGCATAACATACACATACATACGTGTGTGTGTGTGTATGTGTGTGTGTACTCACTTAATTCAGGGGGAAAAGTCAGCACCCTGAACTTCAGAAAATACAAACATAGATGATAAGCAGACAAAAAAATACAGACAGAAAAAATAACACAATTCAACAGACCAAGAGACAGGGCTTCTAGCTGACTGACCATTACATACATACATACAGTGTTAGTTACCAAAGAGAGAAACACCAACATCTGGGTTTTCAAAGCCAGGGGGTTCAACAGTTACCCAGAGTTTCATCTGGCCAAATCACACAACTCTTCCCATAAGTGAGCCCTAAAACAAAACCTCACCACAGGGAGCATATATAGTCTTCTCCAGAGTCAGAGAACATCACAACCTTTATGACCCACTGCCTAATTACAAAGTAACAAAAGGTGGGCTTTCCTGAAAAACAAGCCTCCCCTAAGTAAGCTTTTCTTGTTGGGCTCCAGGTGAAGCCCGTTAAGGGGCAGGGAAGATCTTCATATTTCCTTACCATTACATTTGACCCCAAGATCTTTCATGCCCATTACATAGGCAACTTATATCTGAATTGTCATTAACATCTCTTAAGTACCACAAAATCTCCACAAAACAAACACATCACATTTGCAAGATACATAATAGATACATAATGTAACAACTCGTTACCTGAGTGGCCACAGGACCTTAAACAAACACAAAGTACATAACATTATAATCCCCTTAGTCCAAAACAAAAATTTCCAGTAAAGTCCTCTTGAGTGTGTGTCCTCCTCCCCACACTGCCCTTGCAGGCTTCCTTCTGGCACTCTCAGGTGCTGGTTCTAATGAGCCAAGTCCCATTTTTTTTTTTTTGGCTGTGAGATGTACATTTTATTCAAAAGTTTAAATAGTCTTCAGCCAGTACACAGATTTCCCAACCAAAGTTCTTGTGTAGTTTGCTCAGACAATTGAAATTGAAGATGTGTGGCAAATGAAGTTGACTCCTCATGGGTGCTCTTCAGCCAGTTTTTCAGCTTTTTTGTTTTGTTTTGTTTTGTTTTTTTCAGCTTTCAGTTTTTCAGGCTTCTTCAATGGGTCTAACCATGTAGAAGGCCTGCTCTGGAAGATGGTCATACTGGTCTGCCAAGGTTTGCTGGAATCCCTCAATAGTTTCCTTCGGGGGTACCAACTTGCCCATATGTCCTGTGAATACCTCAGCAACCTGGAAGGGCTGTGACAAGAAATGCTGGATTTTCCTGGCCTGAGACACCATCAACTTATCTTCTTCAGACAACTCATCCATACCAAGGATAGCAATGATGTCCTAAAGGGACTTATAGTCCTTCAGAATCTTTTGCACACCTCAGGCAACATCATAGTGCTCATTGCCAACAATGTTGGGGTCCATGATCCGAGAAGTGGAGTCCAGAGGATCCACTGCAGGGTAAATACCCAGCTCAGCAACAGCCCGGGACAGCACAGTGGTAGAATCCAAATGGGCAAAGGTGGTGGCAGGAGCCAGGTCAGTCAAATCATCAGCAGGCACATAGATAGCTTTCACAGAGGTAATAGAACCCTTCTTGGTTGTGGTAATTCTTTCCTGCATGGTGCCCATATCAGTGGCCAATGTGGGCTGGTAACCGACAGCAGAGGGGATTCTGCCTAGTAAAGCAGACACCTCTGAGCCAGCCTGAGTGAATCAGAAGATGTTATCAATGAAAAGTAGTACATCTTGACCCTCTTGGTCTCTGAAATATTCAGCCACAGTGAGGCCAGTCAAGGCTACCTGAGCCCAAGCACCAGGTGGTTCATTCATCTGGCCATATACCAACGCTACCTTGGAAGTGGCATCCTTCAGATTGATGACACCAGACTCAATCATCTCATGGTACAAGTCATTGCCTTCTCGGGTCCTTTCACCAACACCAGCAAACACAGAATAACTACCATGGGCCTTGGCAACATTGTTGATTAGTTCCACAATCAATACAGTCTTTCCCACACCAGCACCACCAAATAGACCAGTTTTGCCACCCTTAGCATATGGGGCCAAAAGATCCACAACTTTGATGCCAGTAACCAGGATTTCTTGCTCTACACTCGTCTCTATGAATTCAGGAGCCTCAGCATGAATTGCAGCAAATTGTTTGGTTTTGATTGGACCCCTTTCATTGATAGGCTCTCCAATCACATTTATTTTTCTTCCTAGAGTCTCAGGTCCCACAGGGATTTTGATTGGGGCACCAGAATCCAGGACCTTCTACCCTCTGAGCAAGCCTTCAGTACCATCCATAGCAATGGTCCAGACTGTGCTCTCACCCAGATGTTGGGCCACCTCCAGAACCAGCCTGGTTTCCCTGTCCTGCACTTCGAGGGCATTGAGGATGGGAGGGAGCCCCTCATCAAACTGCACGTCCACCACGGCCCGATGACTTCCATGATGCGCCTGCTGGCCGCCCCGCTCTTGAGGCGGGGGACATCAAGGCTACATAGTCCCAGGCCTGCTGGAGTGTGGCCAGGGGTGCCCGAAACAAGGCCTGGGTCTGGGGCAATGGTGCCAGCGCCGAGGCCCCGAAGGGCGCCTGAGGCCGAGGCTGTAGCAGCGTGGCTCAACAGCCCCAACATGGAGTCTGGGGAGAGACTAAATCCCAAGTCCCAGTTTAACACTGCTCCAGCCCCCTCCTTCAAAGTCCTGAGGCGCAGTTGGGCAAAAAACCCACCAGGGTGGAGTCCCTGGGGGTTCACAGCACTTCCTCCCACCCACCATAAACAACTCCACCCTCCCCCTGGGTCCCAACTGTCCCAGAGACACTGAACTCCTGGATTCCTCCTCCTTCCTCAGGAGGCAACTGCTCCTTGCCCAGTTTTCAATGCAGGTAGCTCTCTATTCCCACTGTCACCTCACTTAAGTCAGCAGTCAGGAAGTTCTCTACTCCTGCTCCATGGCTCCACAGAATCACATCTACCATAACTGGGAAACAAACAATTATCACAGCCCCCATACTTTCCTTTTAGTTTGCAGATCCTGTCAGATTGTCATTTTGTATCAGCAAGCACCCTAGGAAAGCCAGGATGGCTGCTAGCACATGTTCTTTGATCTGCTTTTCTAAAGGAAAGCAAAAAGGGCTAAGAATCTTGCTTTAATTAAGTATATATAATTCACTTAGTTCAGGAAAAAAGTCAGCACCCTGAACTTTAAAAAATGCAAACAGAAATTATAAACAGACAAAAAATACAGACAGAGAAAATAACACAATTCAACAGACCAAGAGACAGGGCTTCTAGCTGTCTGACCATTACATACATACAGAGAGAAGCACCAACATCTGGGTTTTCAAAGCTGGGGGGCTCAATGGCTACCCAAAGTCTCATCTGGCCAAATCATACAACTCTTCTCATAAGTGAGCCCCAAAGCAAAACCTCACCTCAGGGAGTATATATAGCCTTCTCCAGGGTCAGAGAATATCACAACCTTCATGACCCACTGCCTAATTATAGAGTGATAAAAGGTGTGGCTTCCTGAAAAATAAGCCTCTCCTAAGCAAGCTTTTCTTATTGGGCTCCAGGTGAGGCCCATTAAGGGGCAGGGAAGATCTTCAAATTCCCTTACCATTACATTATACCCTTTGATCCAACAATACCTCTGCTAGGTTTATATCCCAAAGACATCCAAAAAAAGGGAAAAGGAAAATATTTATAGCAGCTTTTTGCAATAGCTAAGAATTGAAAATCAAAGGGATGGCCATCACTTGGGAAATGGCTAAACAAGGTGTGTTATGATTGTAATGGAATATTGTTGTGCTATAAGGAATGATAAGCAGATGATTTCAGAAAAAAACCTGGAAATACTTGAACTGACATGTAGTGAAGTGATCAGAACCAGGAAAATGTCATACACAGTAACAGCAATATTGTTCAGTGAAGTGCTGTGAATGACTTAGTTATTGGCAGCAATACAGTGAGTCCAAATCAATCCCAAAGAAGTAATGATGAAGCATACTATCTACCTCCAGAGAAATAACTGATATTGATTGAATACAGACTGAAGTATGCTATTTTTTACTTTCTTTTAAATTTTTTAAATTTCAGTCTGTTTGTACAAAATGATTAATATTGGAAATGTTTTACATAATTGCACATGTATAACCTATATCTGATTGCTTACTGTCTCCCCTGAGAGACTGTCTTCCCCTAGGGGGAAGGGGAGAGATAGAATTTGGAAATCAAATTCAAAACTTTAAATAAAAAGGTTTCTAAAATTGGGAAAAAAGAGAAACCTACTTTAAAAAAAGACCTGCTTTAAACATTTTTGTTCATGTAAGTCCTTTTCCCTTTTTCATGATCTCTTTGAGATATAAACCTAGTAGTTACTTCTAGAATCTTAAAAAGCATACAAGCTTAATAAATATGGAGAAAAACAGGCTACGTGTTCTCATCATCTTCTGTCCCTGGATTGCTTCTGCTATTTTCCAGTTAAGCCTTCGAGTTCCTAGGATACAAAAATAATTATTATCAGCAGTTTGATGCTTCCAAGAAGGACCATTTCAAAAGCTGAGTTTTTTTTTTCAGTTCCTAGAGTTATTGGAAACACTGTCACATACCTCAGTAATCAATGATTTGTAGAAAAAGAGATAGCAGAGCAAACTTCATTATAACTACTAACTTCCTCACCTCCCCAAACCTTTCAGCAGGGTTTCTGACAAATAGACAAACTGACTGATTTCAATCTCACCTTTTCTACCAACTTTTGCTTGTTTTCTGATTCACTGTATCTTTACCTTCTGCCCTGCCTGCCTTTCATTTTGCCATTACTATCTAAGTATAATTCACCCACTGAATGATTGCTACAGATTCTGGAAAATTAAGCACATGTTGTAGAAATTTCAAAGGTCAGTAAGTCAATGCTTGGTTAAATGTAGTGATCTAATTTTTTTTCTGTCTGAAATATATCCTCTGGGCCTTATAGTAAGGTGTTGTTGTTTTTCCAAATTGGGAGGAATCAATGTTTAAGTCCCCTCCTGAGCATGGTGTTGATTTTTACAATCAAATCAGAAGAGGAGGATTCATGCTGAAAATGATGAAAAGGGTGAAAGACAACTGTCATTTTGACTGAAAAGAGTAAGTAGCAACCTGTTTGATAATGTGTGATAGCTGACTCCCTTTCCCTTTTTTCTATTAAAAGACATGGACCATGATTTATCATGGAAAGAAAACTACTCAAACTGATTTATATTTTTCCTTTGTTTGCAACCTCATTTACCTGAATTTGAACAATTCCATTGGAGAAAAAGTGACTCTTTTATTGAAACTTGAAATTTAGAATTTGGATGAAAGGAAAATGACTGACCTGTTCCTCTTCTTGATTCCTTGTAGGGGTAGAGTTTGAATTAGAATTTTTCTTCTTGCATTTTAATTTTACAACTAGTGCTATACCCGCTGTAAAAAACAAACAACAAAACCTAAATTGAGAGTATTCTTTTGGGGGGTGATGTCTTTTTTTTGGAGGGGAGAACATAGGGCAATTGGGGTTAAATGACTTCCCCAAGGTCACACAGCTAGTAAGTGTTAAGTGTCTGAGGCTGGATTTCAACTCACATGGTCCTGACTCCAATGCAGCTGGTGTACTCATGGTGCCACTTAGCTGTCCCGAGAGGACTCTTTTAACACAATGAAATTGTGGGATGAAGGGTCTTGCTTATGTTTGAAAATGCATATGAAAGAAAATTAACAACTAACTACCAAATCAGGCAAAGAAAAAGACTTTTCAATATGTACTCAGTTGGAGATTATCAGAAATAGATAAGAAATCTGAAGAATGGTCACAAGACTCTATGAAGGCCAGCTGAAATAAATCTGGTAATTAGAACCCATTTCTGGCAAAACTTTGTGCTATTATATTTGCTGTATTTATTTTTACTTTAAAAATTTTTATTGGCTACTTAACAGATATTTATTTTTTCTCCATCCCACCTTCCCCCTACAGTTTCCTTTGACCAAAATTTGACAACAACTAGAATGAAACAAAAGAAGAAAGATGCAATGAGCATTGGAAGGCTTGGTGTGAATGCTGCTACATTTCTGGTGCACTTGTTAAAAACACATCATTGGGATACATCTTTTTTTTTTTTTCTGAGATTCAAGAACAAAGACACACACACACACATACACGCTGATAAAGAAAGCTATGAAATATGAGATTGCATCCAGAAACATTAACTCTTCTGGAAGCTTTGAACCTTATATATCTCTAGTTCAACAGTATTTATGAGAAAAATATATCTTCCAAAGTTCATTGCTGTGCAATATATTATTTTTTTATAAAGAAGTTAGACTGTGTCTCTTGAGAAGCTTGTGACTTTTTCACATGTAATCTTCAGATCATAAAAACCTCTGGATATCACTCCTAAACTACTGCTCATGTTAGAGAGACTTTTGGGAAGCAATGTCTGAAATACCTAGGACCTACTCCCCTTCCTAATTCTTGTTGGTCAAGAAAAGGGAGTAGACAAAGGAATCTCGATTACCTTGTCTAATATCCTGGCCATCTACAAAACTTGAATCAACAGGGCAGGTATACACTGTCACCCTAAAATCCTGCACATGCTAGTGAGTGTTGTTTAGAGAAATAGAAGAACCTGAAGCATGTGATATCACTGAAATCAAGAAAGGAGACAGTATATGAGAGATAAGATAGGTCAGCAGTAACAAATTCCATAAGGTCAAGGAGAATTTAAAATGGAAAAAAGAACATTGTACTTGGTGATTAAATGGTCATCAGTAACTTTTTTTTTTTTGCTTTTTTTTTTTTTTGAAGGGGGAAGGCAAGGCTATTGGGGTTAAGTGCCTTGCCCAAGGTCACATGGCTAGTAAGTGTTAAGTGTCTAAGGCTGGATTTGAAATCAGGTCCTCCTGCCTCCAGGTCTGATGCTCTATTCACTGAGCCACCTAGCCTCCCCCATCAGTAACTTTTGAGAAAGCAGAGTCAGGGTACAGAAGCCTGGCATTATCATTCACTCAGTCTTCCAATTTGGAAACCTTGGTGTTAACATTGACATTTTTTTCTCCCCAAATCTTTTCTACCTCTGCAATATTTCTCTCTCCCTTCCCTCCTTCCTTCCTTCCTTTCCCTTTCCTTCCTTTCTCTGTTTGCTCTAATCCACTGAAGAATGAAATGACAAACCACTCCAGTATCTTTTCCAAGAAAACCCTATGGATAGTATGCTTCACAGGGTCACAAAGGATCAGACATGACTGAATAACAACCTCTTATTGCGATATTTATTTTATCTTTGTACTCTTCTCTTTTCCTGTTATCAGACTAGTATAGGCCCCCATAAACTACCACATAACTGCTACTATAGCTTCCTAACAAGTCTTCTCACTTCAACTTTCCTCCTCCCTTTAAACCTTTTCATCCTGCAAGATTGCATCAGTCCTGGAACTCAAATGTTATCTGTATCCTCTGCCCCTGGGCCCCTCCTTCCCTCTGTTTACACTGTGGAGACTTTCCCCTACCAGAACCTCCATTTAACGAGAGGGTTCAGGTCAGTCATCTTTCATTTCCAACCTGGCTATATTCCATTGGACTTCTCCATCATGACACCATGCTAGATGCCCCCTTCACCTTTTTATATGTTGTTTTCCCCTCTTAGATTGCAGATTCTTTGAGGTCAAGATTGTCTTTTACCTTTCTTTGTATCCCCAGCACTTAGCATGTTGTAAGGTTTGTAGTAAGTGCTTAATTGATGTTTATTGACTGATTAGGCCATACTTTACACCACTGACAGACTAATTTTCTTTGTGTGCAGATTTGAATAGATCATTCTTCCAATTAAAACCTTTCATAGGGGGGAGGAGCCAAGATGGCAGAAAGGAAGCAGTAACCTCGATGAGCTCCTTGGTCACTAAGTCTCAAAGGGTGAATCTGAGCGGATTCCGGAGTGACAGAGCACACTGGGAGACAGAGCATGGCAGAGTCCAGCCCAGGAGGTTGCCCAGTGTGTCTGGACAGGACGAGCGCAGAGCATGTAGGGTCTGCACAGCTCAGACCTAAGAGCAGACAAGCAGACTACGCCAGAGAGAGAAAAAGCCTCAGCCTGCAGACTTACCAAGGACGAATCGCAGTCATCTCCTCTTCATCTCACTAAGGGAAGGGAAGGGACATTAGAGCCAGGTAGGAGAGTCGGGCCCCCAGGGGAGAGAGCAGCTTCTCTGGCTGAATTCGGCCCCCAGCCTGGAAGGTTAGAAACTGCCTGCCTGTATAATACAGGGGCTGGAATGGCAAAGTAAATTCTAGCTGCTCTGATCCTCCCATCCCTCCTTCAAGAAGCAGAAAACCCAAAGATAAGTCTCCCACCCAGATTGAAATCCCAAGTTAATGGAAATAGCCTCAGGCTTGAGAATCTCCAAGAAGGGGTGTAACTGAGACAGCCAGGAATCTAAAGAGAAGAGAGGGAGGGGACCCAACAAGCCCCACCTCACCTCACCAACAAAAGCCTACTTATAGCCCAGGGGTATAGAGGCAGAAATCTGAAGTGGTCAGACTCACCCCCCTTTCACACCTACATTCCTCACTGACTTCCCTGACTTAGCCACAAACTAGCCACCCAGACATATTCAAAGTCAAGGATTAGGCCCTAAACTCATAGCCTGAGAAACTAAGAAACAGGAAGTCATAATGGGAAGGAAGGAAGCTGAGAAGGAGAAGGGGGAGGCAAGAAAGTCTATTAGAGATTACTATATAGGGCAAGAACAACCAAATACACAGGACAATATAGACTCTCTACCCACACCTGAGACCACAGAAGGAAACATGATCTGGTCTCAAGCCCAAATAGCATTCCTTGAGGAGCTTAAGAAAAATTTTAAAGACCAAATCAGGGAGGCAATGACCAACTTGGAAAAAAAATACCTCCCTAAAAAAGGAACTTCAAAAACTAACTGAAGACCATAATTCGCTAAAAATTAGATACAATCAAACTGAAACTCAGAACTCTATGATGAAGCAAGAGTCAATCAAACAAAACAAGACAATCAAAAAATTGGAAGAAAATATAAAATATCTCACTAGAAAAATAACTGACCTAGAGAACAGATCCAGGAGAGATAACTTAAGAATTATTGGTCTACCAGAAAGCCATGATGAAAAAAGCAGCCTAGACCACATCCTCCAAGAGATTGTCAAAGAAAACTGTCCTGAGTCCTGGAATCAGAAGATAAAATAGCTATCAATAGAATTCACTGGACTCCTCCTGAAAGAGATCCCAAACTGAAAACTCCAAGAAATATAGTAGCCAAATTCCAGAATTACAAGATTAAAGAAAAAATTCTACAAGCAGCCAGAAAGAAACTATTCAAATATCGAGGAACTACAGTTAGGATCACACAGGACCTAGCAGCTTCTACATTAAAATAGCGGAGGGACTGGAATTTGATATTTCGTAGGGCAAGAGAGCTAGGACTACAACCAAGGATTAACTACCCGGCAAAACTGAGCATAATCTTTCAGGCAAGGAGATGGTCGTTTAATGAAATAAGGGACTTCCAGACTTTCCTGATGAAAAAGCCAGAGCTCAATGGAAAATTTGATCTCCAATTACAAGACTCAAGAAAGACATAAAAAGGTAAACAAGGGATACACAGACTCACACATGCATAAGTGCACACACTCACACCCACAAATACACACTCATTATTTGGGATGCAACAAGAGCAAAATGTTCACATCCCTATATGTGGACCTGATAACTGTCAATATTCGATATGTTTATGATTATCATGACCTTCAAAAGGGTTATACTTAGATAGAGGGTGTGGGTATGAATGCACTAACCTGAAGACTAAAAAAAAAAACTATTAAGGGGATCAAAGGGACTGTAATGGGAAAAAGGAAAGGATGAGATAGGAAAAGGTAAAATATGCCATCTGAAGAGGCATCAAAACACACTATAGAAGAGGGGAAAGAAAGAGGGAGAGGAACACCATCTAAACACTATTCTCACTGGTTCTGATTCAAAGAGGGATCAACTTAATCAGTAAAGTTTAAGATTCTAATGTGAATAGACACATAAATTCATTAAATAGAGGAAAAGGAGGGAGGGAGAGGAGCACTATTTGAAATTTACTCTCATTGGTTTGGAATCAAACAGGGAGTAATTTACTCTGATAAGTATAAAAATTTATTGTGTCCTATAGATAGTGGAAAGGTAAAGGGGGGTGAAAAGGAGGAGACTAAAGGGGAGGATTAGAAGGGAGGGAAATAGTAGTAAGGGGGAGAGGTAGGTTAAGAAGGGGGATCATTGGGTGGGAACACTGAGGGAGGGAGGTGGTCAAAAGGGAAAACTTCAAGGAGGGGAAGGGAGAAGGAAGAAACAAAAACATAAACAGGGGAGGGAATAGGATGGAGGGGAAGAGACAGATAGTCATCATTACTGTGAATGTGAATGGGATGAACTCTCCCATAAAACAGAGGTGGATAGCAGAATGGATTAAAAACCATAATCCTACAATATGCTGTCTACAAGAAACACATTTGAAACAAAGGGATACCTACAGGGTAAAGGTAAAAGGTTGGAGTAAAATTTATTATGCCTCAGCTAAAGTAAAAAAAGCAGGGGTAGCAATACTTATCTCAGATAAAGCAAAAGCAAAAATAGATCTAATTAAAAGAGATAAGGAAGGAAACTATATCCTACTAAAAGGCATCATCGAGAATGAAGCAATATCACTACTTAATATATATGCACCAAGTGGTATAGCATCCAAATTCCTAGAGGAGAAGTTAAAGGAATTAGAGGAAGAAATAGATAGCAAAACTATACTAGTGGGGAACCTTAATCTCCCCCTCTCTGAACTTGATAAATCTAACCTCAAAATAAACAAGAAAGTACTTAAGGAGGTGAATAGAATCTTAGAGAGACTAGATATGATGGATCTCTGGAGAAAACTGAATGGGGACAAAAAGGAATTTACTTTCTTCTCAGCAGTGCATGGTACATACTCCAAAATAGACCATGTACTAGGGCATAAAAACCTCACAATCCAGTGCAAAAAGGCAGAAATATTAAATGCATCGTTCTCAGATCATGATGCAATAAAAATTATATGCAGTAAAGGGCCAGGGAAAGATAGACCAAAAACTAATTGGAAATTAAACAATGTAATCCTAAAGAATGGATGGGTCAAATGAGAAATTATAGAAACAATCAATAATTTCATTCAAGAGAATAATAATAATGAGACAACATACCAAAATTTGTGGGATGCACTAAAGGCATTTCTCAGGGGAAGTTTTATATCCCTGAGTGCATACTTAATTAAAGCAGAGAGAAGGGAGGTCAATGAATTGGACATGCAATTGAAAAAGCTAGAAAAAGAACAAATTGAAAATCCCCAATTTAATACTAAATTAGAAATATTGAAAACCAAAGAAGAGATTAATAAAATTGAAATTAAGAAAACTATTGAATTAATAAATAAAACTAAGAGTTGGTTTTATGAAAAAATCAACAAAATTGATAGACCCTTAGTCAATATGATAAAAAAAGAAAGAAGAAAACCAAATTATGAGTATCAAAAATAAAAAGGGTGAATCTACCTCCAATGAAGAGGAAATAAAAAAAAATAATGAGGAATTATTTTTCCCAATTGTATGCACATCAATATGACAATCTTAGTGAAATGGATGAATATTTACAAAATTACAAGTTGCCCAGATTAACTGAAGAGGAAGTGAATCACCTAAATAACCCCATCTCAGAAAAAGAAATCAAACAAGCCATCAATGAACTCCCTAGGAAAAAATCTCCAGGGCCAGATGGGTTCACTAGTGAATTCTATCAAACATTTAAAGAATAATTGATTCCAATACTCTACAAACTATTTGGGAAAATTAGTGAAGAAGGAGTCCTACCAAACTCTTTTTATGACACAAATATGGTACTGATTCCTAAATCAGGAAGAGATAAAACAGAGAAAGAAAATTATAGACCAATTTCCTTCATGAATTTAGACGCAAAAATTTTAAATAAAATATTAGCCAAAAGACTCCAACAACTTATCACAAAAATAATACACTCTGATCAGGTAGGATTCATTCCAGGAATGCAAGGATGGTTTAATATTAGGAAAACCATCAGTATAATTGAGCATATTAACAATAAAACTAGCAGAAACCACATGATCATCTCAATAGATGCAGAAAAGGCTTTTGACAAAGTACAACATACATTCCTATTAAAAACACTAGAAAGTATAGGAATAAATGGAGCCTTCCTTAAAATAGTTGATAGCATCTATTTAAAGCCATCAGCAAGTATTATATGCAATGGGGATAAACTAGAAGCCTTCCCAATAAGATCAGGAGTGAAACAAAGGTGTCCACTATCACCCCTCTTATTCAATCTGGTATTAGAAACGTTAGCAGTAGCAATTAGAGAAGAAAAAGAAATCAAAGGAATCAAATTAGGCAAAGAAGAGACCAAGCTATCACTCTTTGCAGATGATATGATGATATACTTAGAGAATCCTAGAGAATCAAGTAAAAAACTACTTGAGACAATAAATAAATTTGGCAAAGTTGCAGGATATAAAATAAACCCTCATAAATCCTCAGCATTCCTGTACATCTCTAATGAAACCCAACAGCAAGAGATAGAAAGAGAAACCCCATTTAAAGTCACTGTAGACATTATAAAATATTTGGGAATCTACTTGCCAAAACAAACCCAGAATCTATATGATCACAACTACAAAACACTTCTCACACAAATAAAATCAGATATAAATAGTTGGAAAAATATCAGTTGCTCTTGGCTGGGTCTAGCTAATGTAATAAAAATGACAATTTTACCCAAACTAAACTATATATTTAGTGCCATACCAATCAATTTACCAAAAAACTACTTTTTAGAGTTAGACAAAATAATAACAAAATTTATTTGGAAAAACAAGCGGTCTAGAATATCAAGGGAATTAATGAAAAGAAATGCTAGGGAAGGTGGACTAGCTATGCCAGATTTTAATATGTATTATACAGCAGCAGTTATCAAAACTTCTTGGTACTGGCAGAGGAGTAGAGTAGTGGATCAATGGAATAGATTGGGTGCAGGAGACCCAGCAGTTAATGAATATAGTAATCTACTGTTCGATAAACCCAAAGACCCCAGTTTTTGGGATAAGAATGCACTATTTGACAAAAACTGCTGGGAAAACTGGAATACAGTATGGCAGAAACTGGGCATAGATCATTATCTAACACCATATACCAAAATCAAGTCTAAATGGGTGCATGATCTAGGCATAAAGGATGATACTGTAAGCAATTTGGGAAAGCAAGGAATAGTTTACCTGACAGATTTGTGGAGAGGGGAAGACTTTAGGACCAAACAAGAATTAGAGAGTATTATAAAATGCAAAATGGATAATTTTGATTACATTAAATTGAAAAGTTTCTGTACAAACAAAGCCAGTGTAACCAAGATCAAGAGGGAGGTGGGAAATTGGGAAAGAATTTTTATAATTTGTGTCTCTGATAAAGGACTCATTTCTAAAATTTATAGAGAATTGAGCCAAATCTATATGAATACAAGTCATTCCCCAATTGATAAATGGTCAAAGGATATGAACAGGCAGTTTTTAGAGAAAGAAATTAAAGATATCTATAAGCATATGAAGAAATTATCTAAATCACTATTGATTAGAGAAATGCAAATCAAAACAACTCTGAGATACCACATCTCTCCAGTCAGATTGGCTAAGATGACAAAACAAGAAAGTGACAAATACTGAAGAGGATGTGGACAAATTGGAACACTAATGCATTGATGGTGGAGTTGTGAACTTATCCAACCATTCTGGAGAGCAATCTGGAATTATGTCCAAAGGACTATAAATAATTTCGTACCCTTTGACCCAGCCATACCACTTCTAGGGTTATATCCCAAAGAGATCATAGAAGTGGGAGGAAGACCCATATGTACAAAAATATTTTTAGCAGCCCTTTTTGTGGTTGCAAAGAATTGGAAACTAAAGGGGTGCCCATCAATTTGGGGAATGGCTAAACAAGTTGTGGTATATGAATGTAATGGAATATTATTGTGCTATAAGAAACGAAGAGGTGATGGATTTCATAATTACCTGGAGAGACTTATACAAACTGATGCTGAGTGAGAAGAGTAGAATCAGAAGAAATTTGTATACAATCACAGACATACCATATCTGTGATGACCAACTATGACAGACTGAACTCTTTTCCGCAATGCAGTGATATAAGTCAATCCTGAAAGACTCAAGAAAGAGAGAAATACGCCATCCAGAGATATAACTAGAAAGAACTGAGCCTGAATCCTGATGGAAGCAAACTAAATGATCTTTTTCTTTTCATTGTTTGGTTTTACTTCTTCTTTACCATCTTTCATCCCACCCAGTACAATACACCTTTGTAACTGGAATAATGTCTAATATGAATGTATTTGCAGATCATATACTGGACTATATTCTGTCGTGGGGGGAGGGGAGAGGGAAGTACAGGAAATTTGAAAATCAAGGAACTATGGAATTGAATCTTGTTAACTGAAACTAAACTAATAAATTAATTAAAAAAAAAAAAACCAACCTTTCATAGTTCCCCTTGCCCCCGAGGAAAGTTCAGTTTTTGTTTTGTTTTGTTTTGTTTTACCTGGCTTTTAAGGCTATCCACAATCTGGCACTACCTTACCTTTCTAATCTTTCTTATCTTATTTCTGTCCCCATAGTCTATACTTTGGTCAAACTAGACCAACTTTTCTTAAATCTACCTTTCACTTTCTGTCTCCAGGCCTTTTATACTATTTCTATTACCTAGTAAGGTTACCTCCCTTCTCCCTGCTTACCTACTAAATTTCTTTGTTTCTTTCTTTTTAGTATTTATTTATTTAGTTTTTAAGTTTTATTTATTTAGTATTTATTTATTTAGTATTTAGTATTAAAAAAAACAATTTTATTCTAAAGCAATTACTCCAGATTCATAGACCATATGCAGATATTTAGCATATAATATCTAAATAAGAGTCTCATTTAGTATTATCCAAAGTGAATTTTATACATATTTATACATACTTTGATAGACTTGGCTCTTCTTAGCAATACAATGATCCAAGTCAATTCCAAAAGACTCATAATGGAACATGTTATCCACACCAGAGAAAGAACTATGGAGTCCAAATGCAGATTGAAGCATACTATTTCTAGCTTTGTTTTGTTTTGTTTTTCCCTTTTGTTCTGTTTCCTTTTTTACAACATGACTACTATGATTGCACATGTATAACCTATATCAGATTCTTGCCATCTTGGGGAGGGAGGAAGGGAGAGAAGGAGGAAGAAAAATCTGAAACTCAAAATCTTATAAAAAATTAAAGTTGAACACTATCTTTACACGTAACTGGAAAAATAAAATTCTATTAACAAAACAAAAAAATACATGTTGGTTCAATTGAAATTCCTCTCTACAGCGACAAATGGCAGTAGCAGTGCAATGTTTTTGGAGGACCCTGGTATATGATCTACCATTTGGCATACAAAAGGCCCATGGTCTCCTCTGACACTGCTTAAGAAGCACATTTTTTGGAAAGAACTCTAGTGGAGTAAGGAGATCACCATAAGCAAATACTTAACTTCTCCACACTAGGTCTCCTCATTTGTAAACTGAGGGACTTGGATTAAATTGGGAGCTCTTAACTTTTTTATGGACCCTTTCTCAAAATGTTTTTGAATACATAAAATAAAATGTGTAGTATAATAAAGAAAAATAATTATATTGAAATACAGTTATCAAAATATTTTTTTAAAAAATAACTGACCCCAGATTCAGAACCTCTGGACTAGATGGTTTCTAGTATGTCTTCCAGCTCTGGTTCTGCTATTTCTTATTTCAATGCTCCTGAGATCTGTGATTTAGTAAGTGTGGGTGGTCCTTCCATGATTCAAATCATAAACTCTTTATTACTGTCGCCTAAATATGCATCATTTTGAAGACAATCTGATGATAAAGCTCTCCATATTTAGCCATATTGGTCCATAAACAATAGACATATTGTTTGTCAATGGCCCCATCTTCAACATCTTTCCAAACTTGTGGAACTCTTTCCATAACCTTCATACCTCTTCCAGAGCCTTTAGAACCTACTATCAATCAATATCATAAAGAAACATTGGACCAGACTTCCCAGTTTAAATGACTTTTAGTTATTTGGACATTGAATCATTTGGAGAGGTGGCATAGAGTGGTGTATAAAGTCAAGAAGACCCAGGTTCAAGTATCCTCTCTGGAATAGTAGTTGCATAACTATAGACAAGATATCTAACCTCTCAGAGCCTCGGGTAGAAATTTCAGGACAAATGTTATGCTCTTTGATTCATGGGAAGCTGATCTGGACAAGTATTCTATTTGTCATGTAAATGTTTTTATATGGATGCCATAAGGGAGACCCCAAATTCTACATAATATGTAGCCTAGTACAGAAAAAGCTCTGGCTAAAAGCCAAATACATATACAAATATACATAAATGTATATGAACACACACATACAAATACCAAATATACATACCAATAACAAATAAAATTAGCACCAATAAAATACAAATGGTTATCCAGTTGACAGAGTTTCCTTGAGATGGCTCTGTATACAGAGAAAGACAAATTATTAAGTAGTTGCACAAGCAAAAAAGAGTACCAAAAAAATTAGGTGTTGCAGTTCAAATCTTAACAGTATTTAAATAGTTTTAAAAAGAAAACAGACTGGTATTGAACTTGGTTTAACCCTGGAAACTAAATTCACCATGAATTCAGTATTGATAAAATTAAAAGGAAACAACGACAAATCTTAGCAAAACTATTATCTGAATCCTGGATAAACTTTGAAGTGGAGAGAGCAAAGTGAACATTAATACAAGTATATGAAGAATTAAGAGAAGCATGGGAAGATTTATATGAACTGATACAGAGTGAAGCAAGCAGAAGCAGGAAAACAATATACATTATGACTGAAACAGTGTTCTCTGTGACAACTGCCTATATTGCTTCTGAATTGCTGTAGAGTTGGAGGCCTATTTACTTTAAAGTTAGCAAATTTAATGCCTTAAAAAAAAACACTTGTGCCTCTCAAGTGCCCAAAATATATTACTTTTGCCATTGGCTTTGATAAATCGTGCTTGGGGGAAAAATCATCTGAAATCTTTTGGCTATTAACTTAGAACATAGGTATAATGGGAAGGGCACTGAATTTGGAATCTCAGGACCCAATTTTGAATTCTGGGCATTGTGCTTATTACGTCTGTGTTCCTGGGCAAGTAATTTAAGCTCTTTGGACCTCAGTTTCCTCATCTGTAATATGACAGGGTTGGACTAGGTGGTCTCTAAAGTATTTTCCATTTTTTATTATATTCTTATGGACAACAAACCAAAATCGAATACTTTGTGATTATAATGACCAAGTTTGGTCTGGGAAAAAAAGGCAAAATTCACCTCAACCCCATTCTAATGAGAAGTGAGGGATAATGGATATGGAATATCACATATACTATCAGTTATTATAAATGTGTTAATTGAATTTGCTAAGGTTTTTTGGGCCTTTCTTTTTTACAAGAGGTGGGAAGAGGAAGGGATACTTTTGAAAACCTAAGTTACATAAAACAAAATGTGTCAATATAAACATTTTAAATGGGAAAAAGACCCTAAGTTAAATGTATCATAACCTTTACTGATCTTTAAGAACACTCTCAACTGAAAATTTATCTATAAGACTATCTACATACTAAAACTTCTTGATCTGAAAGGCTGAGCTGTGGGTCGGGGTGGTCTCTTTAAAGACATTTTGTTACACAGAATTTCCTTCTTTCCAGTGTTATTTCAGAGTGTATGCTAGCTATCTTGAATACCTGTCCTTTGTGTACTTTTAAAGGAAAGAGCAGGGGCAGGAGTGGCCCGTCTTGTCTCCCCAACCCCCAAATTCTATATAATGGCCTTATTTGTAACATACCTTGTTTTATTGTGCTTTTTCAATCACACTTTTCAGGATACCATGGTTTTGTTTTGTTTTGTTTTGTTTTGTTTTACAAATGGAAGGTTTATGGCAACTCTTGTCGAACAAGTCTATAAACATCATTTCTTCTGACAGCATGTGTTTACATCACGTCTCAATGTCATGTTTGCAATTCTTGTAATATTTCAAACTTTTTCATTATTATTATATCTGTCATGGTGATCTGTGATCAGTGATCTTTGATGTTACTATTGCAATTGTTTTGGGGAGCTACAAACTGCCCATGTAAGATAGTGAATTTAATCAATAAATATCATGTGTGCTGACTGCTCCACTGACTGGTCGCTCCTCTCTCTCTTTTCCTGTCCTTGGCCACCCCTTTCCTTGAGACACAATAATACTGAAGAATATTAAACTAAACTTAATTGATAAAGCAGTAACAGTGTTTGAGAGGATTGACTCCAATTTTAAAAGAAGTCCTACTATGGTAAATTTCTATGAAACAGCATTACATGCTACAGAGAAATCTTTCATAAAAGGAAGAGTAAATCAACACAGCAAACTTCACTGTTATCTTATTTTAAGAAATTTCCACAGCCACTCCAACCTTCAACAACCACTACTCTGATTGGTCAGCAGTCATCAAAATAGAGGCAAGAACCTCCACCAGCAAAAACAGTTTGACTTGCAGAAGGCTCAGATAATGGTTAGCATTTTTTTAAACAATACTATAAAGATTTTAAAAATTAAGGTGTATACTTTTTTTAAAGATATAGTACTATTGCACACATAATAGACCACAGTATAGTGTAAATGTAACTTTTATATGCACTAGGAAACCAAAAAATTCACGACTCACTTTATTGCAATATTTACTTTATTGCGTGGTCTGGAACTGAACTCCCAATATCTCCAAAGTATGCCTTTGATGAAAATTTGTCCAATTTGTTTTTCAAAAGAAGGGCAATTAATTCTCTTTATGCCTTTTGCAAGAACCAACATTTGATGGACATAGGGATTTTGGATCAGGTGAAGATTAATTTCATTGCCAAAATCAGCTCTTCCTTTTCTTGCTTGACAACTCATATATTTCTACTTCTATTGACATACTTTATATATAGTGATAATTCCATTATATTATTAAATGCTATAACTTACCAACTGTCAAAGGTTGTATAATGAGCTGAGTACAGCTTACAGATGAAATGTTGCAGAGGTATTTCCCACTATCTGATGGAGTAGGGGACATTAAAGTCAAAGAGAACTTATCCTTTTCTTGCATTAGATCTTTGGTCCAAGTGAATCGTTTATCAAAGACTTTTATACTTGAAGAACTTGAAAAGGATGCCAAGATTGTGGAGGATGCTTTTTCAACTCTGTACCAACTAACACTTATATTTTTCTCTGGCAAAAAATCCTCATTTCTAAATTCACATGGGAATAAGGCTTTTTCACCGTCTGTGGTTAAAAGAATACCTAAAAGAGAGATATTGATATGGTGCATGACTTATATTGTTCACTTTCCACATCATATTTCCATATTTCAAATTTTTTTTAAAAGTTTAGAAGCAGCCTATAGCATGAGAAAGATTCATTCTTGGGTCTTAGAGTCAGGAGGAGCTGGTTCAAGTCCTGCCTTTGGCCCATACTGGTTGTGGGATAATGACCAAGTCATTTAACCTCTGAGTTTCTCAAGCAGCTCTGTTAAGACTCTATATTGTGGAATAGTTGTTGCATTTATGGAGGGAATTGTTCTAGCAGGTACTCCCTACTAATGAAATCATTGGTATGATGAAAAGGAACAAACAAAAAAGTAATGACTTTACTGTATTCAACAATTACATAACCAAAAAGTATCATTATCCTAATAATTTAAAAAATGTAAATACAACATGAAGAGAATAAAATGCTATGAGTTCAAATTTGTTTCAGAAATATAGCATTTACTGGTAAGTCACCTGATGTCATGGAATTTCCAACAACTTTGCTTTCTGTGATGCCCCTATGAATGAGAGGGGGTAAAGACTTGGACCTGTGATTCTATTTGGAACTCCCATGTGAAGAAACTTCCTGTACAATGCAGGATGCCTCCTCTGCAACTTAGAGCCTTAAAGAGTTACTTAGAGGGGTGGCTAGGTGGCACAGTGAGTAGAGCCAGCCCTGGAGTCAGAAAGACCTGAGTTTGGATCTGGCCTCAGACACTTTACACACACAAACTAAAACCTAGCTGTGTGACCTTGGGCAAGTTACTTAACCCCAATTGCCCTCCAAAAAAAAAAAGTTACTTAGAGCATTAAGAAGTTAAGTGACTTCCTAGGGCCACATGACCAGTATGTATATAGTAGTTCTCTATCCACCACAACATGGCTGCCTCTGTGTGAGGGAAATGATAAAAATAATTAGAATCAGCAATTATTATTGAAGATGCTGAATTGAAATAATATAATTATTACTCTGAGTCAAGAGACTCTTAGGAATTATGAAATTTTGTTTGGGTAGAGTACACTAAGAGAATAAGGCTGATTTTCTCAGGGTATTCTCCCCCTATCCCCAATAAAAGGAATTAAAAAATAACTTTTAAATGTTCAAATCCTTTCCTGTGGAAAAGTCTGTGGAAACCTGGTTAACAAAATAGCATGGTTTGCAGTCCCTTTAACATCTTCATCGGGGACAGTTGGAATTACCTTTGAGGACAAGGTTTTCTCTGCGAGCACCTTTGGTATAACAATTATTGAGGTGGGGGCGGGATCAAAGAGAAGATAAAAATACTTGGGAGCCCACTATCTCCATGAGATATTTAGGAAAACTTTGAGAATATTGTTTCTGTTTGGATGGAAGCCTGGATGAGATGTGAGAATAGTGAGTTGAGGGGTGAGGGTGGTGGGAGGATGGTGGAATGGGAGCAATCTTGTTTGTAGATTTAAAGGAAGAGACAAAACAGGAAAATGTGGTGGCTGAGCTACTGTCAGTGATATATGAAAGGCTGGGGGGAAAAATGAGGGTACCACAAGATTAGGGAAGGAAAAAGAACAGTCTACAAGTAATAGGCCAATGATCTTGACTTTGATTCCTGGCAAAGCTCTAGAAGACATTATTAAAGATAGTTTGTGAAGATCTAAAGGAGGAAAGTAGTGATTACAAAGAGCCAACCATGGTTCACCAAGTACTCTGCCATGTCTGACTCTTGGTGAGCCCATTTAGGGTTTTTCTTGGCAAAGATCCTGGAGTGGTTTACCATTTCCTTCTCCAGCTTATTTTACAGATAAGGAAACTGAGGCAAATAGGGTTGAGTGACTTGCCCAAGGTCATACAGCTAGTATTGGAGGATGGATTTGAACTCATGAAGGTGAGTCTTCCTGATTCCAAGCCCAGTGCTCTATCTACTGCAACATGAGTACATGAGAGGAGATACAAAGGTTGTTACAAAGTTAATAGAAGCATTATAATTCTTTTAAAAATCCTGAAATTTTAAAAAGAACTGAAGAATAGGAGGTTGATAAATGGTAGGTGAAGAATTTCATGTTTAATTACTTTTTGGATGTTTTCAAAGCAAAGTTCACAGGATGGCTAATAACCTTGGTTTTAAAATGGATATTATAGAGGGGTTCATGCTTTAGGTAGGGTTTGTACTTCTGAGCTTCCTTTCAGTTCTGGAATTCTACGAAATAGCCCCAAGGATCCTAGAGACATGTAGCAAATATCATAAAGGATGAAAATAAAGTAATTAATAGCAATAATATAAGTGGGGCACTTATACCTAAGTGCATAGAATTGGCCATGGTATAAGAAAGACCTAGGTTCACTTACAGCCTCAGAAATATTGGCTATATGACCCTGAGAGGGTCACATAATCTCTCAATGACTCTCTTCAAAACCATAAATTGTATATCAGGCTGCCGATTGGCATGGGTAAAGGGTGTTTCCTCCCTGGGAGTTCCCTCCATCAATGAAATTTCAGGTCAAAAGCCCAGTCAATATACTTTTATTAAGTGCTTATTATAGGTCAAATAATTGTACTAAGTGCTGTTGTCTCTGCCCTCAAAGAGCTGACATTCTAACAAAGAAGACAACATTTTAAAAAGTTACATACAAAATATTTATAGTGGAAATGTAAAATAATATTGGAGGGAAGGTACTAACTGGGGGGTAGAAGTTGGGGTGGGGAAATATCCTCCTGCAGAAGGTGAGAATTTAGTTGAGTCTTGACGGAAACCAAGGAAGCCTCTGGAATAGGGACATAAGGAGGAAGAACATTCTGGATATAGGGAACAGACAGTGAAAAGGTATAGAATTAGCAGGTGGCATGTTATGTGCATGAGAAACAGCAGGAAGTCCAGGACCATTGTGTCACCAAGTAGTACATGGGGATGAGTAAAGTGTAAGAACGGAAAGGACCATGTCGTGAAGGGCTTTAAAAGCCAAAGACAGGATTTTTACAAGTGACCCTTAGGGACAATAGGAAGTCACTGGGGGGAGTAGGGGAGGGGTGATGATGTGACATGGTCAGACCTGCCCTTAGGAATGATGAGGATGATGGAGGAAGAAAGATATAGGGCAAGGAAACCAACCTGAAGGCTATATCAAAAGTCCAAATATGAAGGGATGGGAGCCTGCATCAGCATAGTGGCTATGTGGGTGGAGGGAAGGGAATGGCTATACATGAGAGATGTTTGAAGGCACAAGAGCTGGCAGCAGATGTGCTGTATGGGGCAAGTGTAAGGAAAGAGTTCACGATGACATTAAAGATGAGACCAGGGTGGTGAGCCTGGTGACTAAGAGGAGGATAATGCCCTCAGATGTAATAATAGGGAAGCTGGAAGGTGCCGAGAGTTTGGATAGAAAAGATCATAGTTTATACATATAGATATGTATATACAGACAGATCTTGCTTCTAGTAGGCTGGCAGCAGGAACCCAGGTCTGGCTCTGGCAGGCTGCTTGAGGGGTGGCAGCACGGGGGTCCTCCACTCCAAGAACTGGGTCAGCAAGCCACCTAGCCATGAAGGGATGGGGCCAAGCAGAGCCCCTTGAGGGGAGGGGGAGGTCTACAGGATGGCTTACTAACATTAAGAGAGCACTAGTATATATACATATATGTAGATATGTAAAATGAAATTAGAGAGGGGGAGACATACAGCATACATGTATATAGATATAGATATAGACATAGACATAGCTGTAGATAAATAGGCATATACTTCTATTTTGATATACATGTATACATATACACACACATACATATACACATATATTTATACACACATACATGTGCATGTATACATATGTATACATACATATTTATATACACACACTTTTGCTTGAATCTCTACATTATTTTGCTTGGTTCACATCAACTCTCATATGTTCATTAATTAACTCTATGAAAATTATTCCTATATGTATATATTGAGCTCTAGTTTCTCCCCTGAGCTCCAGTTTCAAATCACCAACTGCCTGTTAGATATTAGGACTTGGGTATCCTCTTGTTGGCATCTCAAACTCAACATATTCAAAACAAAAATTAGCTTTGCTATCCAAACTCTTCCCTACATATCTGTGTGCATATGTATATATACACATACAGGTCCCCAATATATATGCATGCACATAGGTACACACATATATGTGTATATATTCACACATGTATGTACATATACATGCATGCATGCATACATACACACAATCTTTGTTTGGACCTCTACACTATTTTGCTTGGTTCCCATCAGTTCCCAGATATTCATTTCTTAGCATTATTATTATTATTATTATCAGCAGCCTACATTTAGACAGCCCTTTAAGATCTACCAAAAATAACCAAAAACCCTTCTGGGCTCTTAAACTCCCTGAGAATAGAAGCAGCAGAAAGCTCACCTTCCGTTTTCCATTTTCCAATCCATCTTTGATTCAGTACTGAATTTTCAATAATGCATTGGTAAGAGGAATTTGAGCCTGTGATACTGAGTTGACTTTTCACAGAGAAGAGAGGGTGAGATGAAACTTCTATGTTGCTTTCTAGGTTTGTTGTGTTATTTTCTATCCATGTTATAGATGGAAGGGGAAAAGCCCCAAACAAATAGCATGTTAAATAGTCATCTTCATTCTGCTCTCGGTATTCCATTACAGGTGTGATGAAAGCTGGGGGATAAAATAAAGAATGGGTGAACTCATAGGCACCACATACTCTTTAGCTGACTGTGGAGTTGGTACAGGTCTTGAAATCACATGGTATAAAAGTTGAGTTTTAAGAGCAAACCCAAGCATCTCTTAAAAGAAAAACCCTCTACAAAAAATATTCAGTCAAGTAATCCCTTTGCTGGATAATAAATGAGACAATACTATTTATTTACTGTGTTTTCTAGACATCCATAAATAGACGGAATATAGCTGAGAATACAGCAAAAGTAAGCAAAGGGCACCCAAGTAGTCAAAATAGATGTCTCAAAAGCATGCACTAAAGATCAGGCACTTTGTTCAGACAGGGCCCCTTTCAGAGTGTATTTATTTTCACATTACACATGATTTCAACAGACTTGGTTATTTAGCCTCTAGCTTACAGTATATCAAAACGGTTGAGTTATGAGACTGTTAAAAGCTGGCATGCTGATAGTAGCAAGAAGAAAACTCCAAAAGCCTGAGAGTGAATAAAACTGAAAAACATTCCAATTGACCCAAGAAAAAGCATAGCAGGTTAGAGCTGTTTAGTGTGGGGGTATGCGACCTCTACAATTTTTTTTTTTAAACTGAGAACTTCAGAATATCACATTACAAAGTTTTAAGATTCTAATTTTTTTTAAAATTCTGAATTTAAGTAATACATCAAAAAGAACATTTTTATATGCAGGGTAGAATGCATTATTGCATTATTAAAAAGATAATGGTATACAAAATCATGAAGGTCTATTCCACATAGCTAGTATTTTTACGTATATAATAGATACAACATGATACTTTCAAAGCTATCTTCCTTGGCTGTGCTTCCTTCTGGTCTCTTCCATTCATTAAACAAAATAAGTTTTCATAACTCTATTTTTTCCACTCTTTTGGGGTTTTTTTTTTTGCATCATTATTCCTAGTTCACCTTTTCTCTTCTAAGTTAAAAAAAAACCCCACAAACAATCATAATAAAGTAATAGAAATTCACATGGTGGCCATGTCCAAACAAGTTAATCTCTTTCTGTACCTCCAGTCTGTCACTTCACTGTCACTTCAGGAGGGAGATAATACTCTTCATCATCAGTGCTCCTATCCATAGAGGCGAGAGCCCTGGTTAGTCATTGCTTTGACCACAGCTGTCTTTTGAAATTGTTTTTCTTTACAAGATTGCTTTACAAGATTATTCTTCTGGTTCTGTTCACTCCAGTCTGAACTAAGTTCATGTAAGTCTTTCAGTGATTCCCTAAAATGATCTCTTTTGTCATTTTTTTCAGTAACAACAAAATTCCATTACATTCACATACCATAACTTGTTCAGCCATTCTCCTACTTTCCATTTCTTTGCTGAAACAAAAAGAGCTGCTATGAATTTTGTTGTAATTGTTCATTTGTTTCAGTTGTGTCCAACTCTTCATTACCACCTTTGGGGTTTTCTTGGCAAAGATACCAGAGGGGTCTGCATTTCCTTCTCCAGCTCTTTTTACAGATGAGGAAACTGAGGCAAATAATGTTAAGTGACTTGCCCAGGGTAACACAGCTAGTAAGTATCTGAGGTCAGATTTAACTCAGGAAGATAAGACTTCCTGACTCCAGGCCCCATGCTTTATACACTGAGCCAACTAGCTGCCCCGCAGCTATGAACATTCTTATACTTATATTTCCTTTTCCTTCGATCTCTTTGAAGACAGGCCATGGTACTGCTGAATCAAGAATATATATATAGAGAGAGATATACTTTTGAGATACAGTTCCAAAATGCTTTTCATAATGGCTGGACTAATTCACAGCTCTATTAACAGAAGATTGGTGAAGCTGATTTCCCCAAGTCATTCTAATAATTTTTATTTTTTATTTTTCTTGTTTTTGCACCAATATGATGGGTGTGAGGTTGAACCTCAGAACTGTTTTAATTCCTCTTGTTAATAGTGATTTGAAGCATTTCCATCAGTTCACTTCAGTTGCTTTACAGCTATGTCCAACTCTTGGCGATCCTATTTGGGGTTTTCTCAGCAAAGATAATGGATTGATTTGCCATTTCTTTCTCAAGTTTACTTTACAGATGAGGAAACCAAGGTATTAAATCATTTGCTTGGGGTCACACAGTTAGGAAATGTCTGAGGCCAGATTTGAACTCAGGAAGATGAGTCTTCGTGCCTGCAGATCCAGCTTCTATCTATTGAGCCACCTGGATATCCTGCCCCTTCCTCCCCACCTTTTCCCTCCATATTGCTATTGATATCTTGGATTTCAGCCTTTCAGAACAGTCAGTTCATACCCTTTAAACATTTATCTATTGGGGTTATGATTCTTGTTCTTATATAGCTGAAACAACTTCCTTTATGTTTTGGAAATTAGGCCTTTACCAGAGAAACCTGCTATAAAGATCCACCCCGCTTCCCATATTATTTCCTCTTGGCACCCTTCCCAGCAATCTCTTTACAAATTTAAAGAAGGTGTGAAAGAGAAAGGACGTAACTGAAGCAATCTGCTTCTTTTCCACTGCTTCCCTTTTTTCCCCTCCCCTAGGCCCAACATCACTAATACTTGTCTTTTCTTTAAAAAACAAACAAAAAAATTTAAATGATTACCTTTTTCTTTTAAAATTTGAACCCTCCTTGAAAGAAATGACTTTTCAAAGTTGAGATTTGTTTTGCTTATGGCTATTCCATCCCAGTCTTAACCCCACCCCCACCACTTTATTCCCACCAGTATCCCTGATGAGTTTGACATCTTTCTACACCAAATTCTATGTGTGTATGTGTAATTGTAGGTGTGTGTTAAACCCTCTTTTGTCTACTTCTGATAAAAGTGAGGTTCATTTGATGCTTAGTCTCCCATGTCTTCTTCCATATTTGTATCATGTAATATACCCCAGTAATAAGAAATGCCAAGTTCCACCCTTTCTTCCTCCTTTCTACTCCAGCATTCCTTTTATTACCACCCCATCCCACTTTTCTTTGCCTTCTTAAAACCATTGAAATAAAATCAATCCATCATTATTTCCCCTGTTTGCCTTATTGAACTCAATTCCTATTCTGAAGGGACCTTTGTTTCTTTTCCTCCCCTATTAGGATAGTAGCACTTTATTATCCTATGGCTCCTTCTAATTGCTTATATAAATTTATCTTTTCAAGTTTCCCTTGGCTCATGTGTTTATGCTTTAGAGTTTCTACCCATTTCTTGTCTTTTCATCACAAATGCTTGAAAATCCTTTATTCCAGGGATGCCAGACTCAAATTGAAACAGATCCTTGCCAGCAGCATATTAACTCAGAAAACCACAAATTAATATTATCTGTGTTTTACTGCATTTTACTTATTTTGTTAACCGTTTCCCAAGTGTTTGATACCTTTGCTCCATTTCATTAAAGATCCATTTTTCCTCCTATAGGATTAAACTCAATTTTGCAGAGAAAATTATTCATGACTCTTTCTAAGTTATTTAAGGCTGTATCTTTTGTCTTGTGGGATACTGTATTCCTAGATAGCATGGGTGATTTTGACTGTGAATTCTTGGTACTTAAATTCTTTCTGACTGCTTGTAGTATATGTTCTTTGATGTATAAGGTCAGGATTTGCACTAAAACATTCCTGGCACTTTACCTTTTGGGGTTCCTTTCAGAAGATAAGGCTGTTTTTCTATTTTTATTTTCCCCTCTGGTTCTAATGAGTTTAGAAGTTTTCATTTATGATTTATTGAAATTTACTATTGATGCTTTTTGGGGGTAGTAGTTGTCGTTGGACGATGGTTTCAAAGAATCAGATAGTTCTTAAATCATTTCTATGTGACCTGTTTTTTAAGTCAGTTGTTTTAAAACTTTGGATAGCTTTTTCTGATATATTTATCAGAGCACTGGAGGCTCAGATTTGGTTCTAATATTTATTATCTTGTGAAGATGTTGATTTATATCACATCTCTTCTAATTTTCAGGAAGTCTATTACTTGGGTGATGTTTACTACTTTTTCTTCTAAGATATTTAGAGTTTTACATTTCATTTTCCTCTCTTTGTTCATTGCTTCCAGATATTTATTTAATAATCATAGAAAATTCTTTTTTCCTGACTCTCTGCTTTGCTCTCTTCTTCTTTATTGTTTTTTTATCTTTCTCAATCTATAATAATCCTTCATGGTAATAGATTTCTTCTGCTAAACCCTGTCTCCAGTGTTAGATCCTAAATGAAGGCTTTGTTCTAGGGCCAGCCTCCAGCTCCTGATGAATGTTTGGCTGACCAAGTCAGCCTTGCTTGGTCTTGCTCTGAGTCACCTGGATTCCTGGGCTTATATCCTTCCTGGGTGTGTCTAATCTAAGAGCAACGGTAAATTTCTGGTCCCCTTTGATTTTTGAGGTTGATAGCATTTTCAGAGTCCTCTAATACATCTCAGGTCAGGGAGTTACAGACTTTTAAGCTCCTTCACTTTAAGTATTTCTACACTATACTTGCTTGCTGCTGTTCTTACACTGTGACTACTGTTGCCAGTGACTTCCTAGGTCCATGTGATGGATTTACTGGGGTTTCTTCCTAGGAGTTTGTTGTTGTTCCTTAGTCATTTTTAGTTATGTCCAACTCTCCTTGACCCCGTTTAGAGTTTTTTTGGGAAAGATACTGGGAGTGGATTGACATTTCCTTCTCCAACTCATTTTACAGATGAGGAAACTGAGGCAAAGAGGGTTAAATGACTTGCTCAGGATCACACAGCTAGTAAGTATCTTATGTCAGCTAGAAAGATTAGTCTTCCTGACTCCAGACCCCACACTCTATCCACTCTATCTTACTGCCTCTGCATACAGAGCTGTGAAGGCTCTTGGTGTCTCAGCTACTCACATACTAACAAGTTTCCATCTTGTTTGCCCCTTTCCTATTTGCCTGTGGGCTTTGCGTTGATTGTCCCTATATAGTGCTAGAGTAGACCATTGTATTTCTTGCCTACATTGATATAGGTAGTCATTTTAGCCAACCATACTACACTGATACAATTGAAATTATACCACAATAATTGATATTCATAATGATACTCCCAAGTTACCAAGGAAATTTTATATACTTTTCTGCCTTCTTGAACAAATAATCTAGAAAATAGTGTAATTATTTTCTAAATAATTTCTGAATAACTTTTTCTAAATAATCTTTCTTTAAAAATTTAGAAAGATATTTTAATGTGTTTGTGCTTAAAGGGACAAACTTAAGTTATACAGAAAAGTATTATGTGAAATAGCTTTATTTCTGACCTATAGAGTAAAGCTTAATCATCACAGTAACAAAAGGGGTCTTATATGGACCATTCAGCTCCCCTAGCTGGGTTCCCCTCCAAAATGTTTACTTGTATTTCCTATTGTCATGTATACAAATCAATTCAGCTTTCCATGGGCTTTAGAGTTGGGAAGGACTTTGAGAATTGTTTTGTTTTTGTTGTTTGTCTTTGTTTTTGAAATGCTGCTCTGGACACATAAGCCTATGCTCACTGGAACACTGGAGGCTCAGATGCCTTGTGTATCCCCAAGGCTGTCTCTTGTAGCATTCGTGGGAAGAAGAACCTCTATAGGTCAGAAGGTAGTTAGAACATTTTACTTACCTCCCAACTTCAGCTCTATTTCTGTAGTCTTTGGCTCAAGGTCTGTTGCTGCATAGCAAGTGTAAACCCCTTCATCTTGGAGGCTTAACCTCCTAAGTTTTAGTGAGGCATTTCCATTATTGATTTCATTGAGCCAAAGGGACGTCCTGTTGGCATAACTGGGGTCTTGTTTTCCCAGGTGGTCACTCTTCTGGTAGTAGCTATGTACTGGCTTATCTTCTTTCATCCAATGAATCACTATGCCACTCCCGTTGTTAAATAAGCAAGGAAGGATCACGTCTCCATAAAGTCTTCCAACAACAGTAGTCCTAGGTTGAGAAAATGTTCTATAAAAATAAAGGAAAGGGAATCCATCTAAAAGGAAATAGACACAGATAATTGCAATAAGAATAACTGATGAATGGAAAACACCCCAAATAGCAAGGGCTATATCAATCTTTGCAAAGATAAATTGAACCATAGCAAAAGTGGGAGATGGGCTTTGTCCCAAGATAATAAATGTTAGGGGGTGAAAAAAATGAACAAATGAGCTTAGCACCTAGATATCAAGAATAATCAGTTCTAATAGGGATCAGTCTCTATAGTCACTGGGGTGAAGGAGGATGTACTCATGAATATCATGCTACACACACACACACACACACACACACACACACACACACACACATATGTATATTTTCCCAACTTACATTGTCTGCTCACTTTTTTTTTTGCCTTTTTGGAGGGCAATCGGGGTTAAGTAACTTGCCCAAGGCACACAGTTAGGTTTTTGTTTGTGTGTGCGTTAAGTGTCTGAGTCCGGATCCGAACTCAGGTCCTTCTGACTCCAGGACTGACGCTTTACTCACTGTGCCACCAATCATCTTGTGTATATCAGATATTGTGTATATCACATATACATATATGCATGTGTATATAATATGCATGAATATATAACATATATAATATACATGAATATCTGCATGCAACATTTCAGCATATTATATATGTATAGCATATATTATTATAATTATGGACTAATCAGATTATCCAGAAGAGAACCCCAAGGCAACTAACTACACACAGAACAGAGACATGTGAAGATGTGGTCATGACAGGTTTGGAGGTAACATGTGATGGAGGGAGTTGCTGAAAAAGGAAAGAGAAATAAAGGGTGAGTGAGATTCTGTCTAGGTTCTCATGGAGCCCAGGCTGGGAAACTTCCACACCAAAACCAGTCCTTCCCCCTCACTGCCACCACTGAATTTGTCTTAATTACTTGTATTATTTTCACATCATGAATTACTAAGGTAATTTTACCTTTGCTTTTATTACTTGTGCTGTTTTCCTCTTGCCCAAAGCACCAAAATTGGTAGTTAGAGTTCTAATGGTAAGTCATATTGAGCACATGTTATAGGGGGTGATCCTAGGCACCTGATTCCAACAATCTTTTCATCTTGCATATGAAGAAACTTGAGGTCAACAGAGATTAAGTGATTTACTCAGTCATATATTAGTGGCAGATCTAAGATTAGAACCCAAGTCTCTTGACTAATGGTCTCTTGTTTTTTCCATTGCTAATTCTTCTTTTTCTGTATTGTTGTTCTATGATCTGAAATTAAATAGTGATGGGTCTAGGCAAATTGTAGATTCTCATTAAATATTTCTTCAACTGAATTGAACTAACTTTGGCAATTTTAACCAGGCTTGAATATAGGCAGAAGAAATTGTTGCTTAGATGTCTCCAAGAACCTTCCATGGTCCATGGCCTACCTTCCATTTTGTCTTCAGAGCACTCCTGTTAACAATGTAAATGTACTAACAGGGATGTGGTAGCACCAATGATTTCTTATAAATGTAATAATTTTAGAAGAACCCAGGTAAGTGATTTAGTGGCTAGCGTGTTGGAATTGGACTCAATAAGAATCTAGTTCAAATACTGCCTTAGACACTTTTGTGTGACATAGTACTCTCTTAGGCTTAGTTTATTCATCTGTAAATGTAGGTAATACCTGACAAGAGTTGTTGTTAAGGCCAAAATGAGACAACACATGAGAAGTGTTTTGTAAACTTTAAAGCTTTAAAGTTTTTTCTGCTTCTATTGAGATAATTGCATGAGTTTTGCTAGTTTTGTTATTGATATGGTCAATTATGCAGATAGTTTTTCTAATATTGAACCAACCTTGCATTCCTTGTATAAATCCCACCTACTCATAGTATATGATCTTTGTGGTAAATTGCTGTAATCTCCTTGTAATTATTTTATTTAAAATTTTTGCATAAATATTTATTAGGGAAATTGGTCTATAGTTTTCTTTCTCTACTTTTCTCTTCCTGGTTTAGGTATCAGTACCATATTTCTTATATAAAAGGAATTTGATAGGACCCTTTCTTTCCCTTATTCTCCACGTATTTTCACTGGAAGGCCCCCATGCCTAGAATTCTCTATTTCCTTATTTATGCCTCCTGTATTCCTTCAAGTCCCAACTAAAATATCATCTTAAGATGCCTTTCCCAATTCCCCTTAATGCTGGTACCTTTCTTTTCTTTGTTGATTATCTCCAATTTATTCTGCATATATTCTTATTTGTATATAAATATATTTTATTTCTAAAATTTGAATTTTTTTAACCTTTCTTCCTATCACCAGAGCTTAGCCTAATTCCTGGTACTAGGTACATGTTGACTGCCTTGACATGTTGAATGACTCTGTTCTGTATTCTGCACTTAGGAATATGTCTGCCAGAAACAATTTTATTTAATATAATTCTAATATCTGAACTACTTTATCCTAGAAAAAAAGATACTCAAACTAACATATTTCTCCCATGCCCTCCAACATGTGTCTATTGAAAGACAATTGGAGGTAACATTTATAGAAATCTTAAACAAGAAAAAAATGATAAAATGTCAAAATATAGGATCAGCTTCCAGAATAGTCACAACTCAGTTCCTTCCTGGATCATTTACCTCAAGGATTGAAAAGGATCTCCTTTCTGAATTTCAATCAGTATCATCCTTTCAGAATGGAGAAGGGTGGTTTATAGTAACAATAATTTCAGCATATAGACAAAATAGGAACTGCCTAGATGGGTCAATAGCTCAATCACTTCAAGGGATGGGGCAGGAAATTATCTAGAGCAATAATTTCAAACTCAAAGGGTTGAAGGGTACCAATAAATTATACATGTGTGAACATATTAACATAATTTGTATTTTACCGTATTTTTATTTTGTCAAATATTTACCAATCCTATTTTAATCTGTTCAAGCTGCTTCCAGAGTGCCTGTCTAAACTTGTGGAGTCACATGTTTGATACTGCTGATCTACAGATAGTCTTTGTTCTGGGTTTCGAGAACCATTCTTAAGCCATTTTCCCAAGAAAGGCATTTTGTTATTATCCTAGTTGAACCAGCCTTCAAGAAGGCAGTTTCGAAGGGCTTCTAGAACAAAGAAATATGATTTTTTAATATTTTCAGTTTTACTAAAAAGTTTTTTATGTTTCCCCAACTCCTCAGAAGAATATTTTTAAATATGTAAAATAAAATATATAGTATTACAAAAAATTAAACAGTTAAAAAATATTTTCAAAAAGATCCCAGGTTAAGAACCATCCCCCTCTCCAATATATGATACTCCCTCTGTATGCAATAATAAAGCTTACCATCAGATGCAATCAGAGATTGTAAAAGGACATTCAGAAGATAAAGATTAAGTAGTGACTTCATCTTCATGACTTCCAGAGAACATATTTGTTAAGCTCCTGAAGAAGCAAAGTAAAGCAAATATCTTTTAGAAAGGAATGAATCACCTGGAATCACTTTAAGCAATTTACTCCAGTCACCTAACCAGCATTTATAAAGAGCCTATTATATGCCACGGATGATGTTAGCAATAACTTGTGCAATCCCTTCTTTCATGTGAGGGACCCAAAAGAGTTGTCCCAGATTTGAAGTATTCTTTGGGTCTGCATTCCTCTAGAACCTTAGTTCTGATGGGAAAACTGGAAAACAGTATAGGAGAAATTAGGTGTAAACCAAAATCTCACACCACACACCAAGATAAGGTCAAATGGGAGCATGATATACACATAAAGGGTGATATCATAAGCAAATTAAGAGTGCATGGAATAGTTTGTCAGATTTATGGATAAGGGAAGAATTTAGAACCAAAGAAAATATAGAAAGCATTACAAAATGTAAAATAGATAATTTTGATCATATAAAAATAATTTTTTTTGCACAAGTAAAATCAATGCAAAGAAAGTAAAAACTGGGAAAACTATTTTGCAACAAGCATCTCTGAATGAGACCTCATTTTTAATAAAAAGAACTGAGTCAAATTTATAAAAATGCAAGTCATTCCCCAATTGATAAGTGGTCAAAGGATATGAACAGACAGTTTTCAGACAAAGAAATCAAAGATATCTATGGTCATGGAAAAAATGCTTCAAATCACTATTGATCAGAGAAATGCAACTTAAAACAACTTGAGATACCACCTCACACCTATCAGAGTGACTGATATGACAAAAAAGAAAAATGTTGGATGTTGGAGGGGATTTGTGAACACTGGGGTGCTAATGCACTATTGGTGGAGTTGTGAATTGATCCAACCGTTCTGGAGAGCAATTTGGAACTATGCCAAAAGAGCAACTAAACTGTGCATAGCCTTTAATCCAGCAATACCATTGCTAGGTCTATATCCCAAAGACATCCCAAAAAAGGGAAAAGGATCTATTTGTACAAAAACATTGTAGTGTCCTTTTTGTGGTGTCTAAAAATTGGAAATTAAAAAAAAATTTAAAAAATCAATTGGAAAATGGCTAAACAAGCTATGGTATATGATTATAATGGAATATTATCGTGCTTTAAGAAATGACAAGCGAGGTGATTTCAGAAAAACTTGGAAAGACTTACATGAACTGATACATAGTGCAGTGAACAGAATGAGAAGAATAACATATGCAGTAAGAGCAATATTGGTCAGTGAAGAACTGTGAATGACTTAGCTATTCTAAGCAATACAATGATCCAAGACCATTCCAAAGAACTAATGCTGAAGTCTACTATCCACCTCCAGAGAAAGAACTGATATTGATTGAATACAGACTGGAGCATGCTTTTTTTTTTCCACTTTTTTTTTTTTAAAGCAATTGGGGTTAAGTAACTTACTCAACGTTACAGGCTAGTCATTATTTATGTGTGGGTGCTCATTTTCTGAGGCTGGTTTCGATCCCGGGTCATCCCAACTCTGAGGCCGGCGCTCTTACTCACTGCGCCACCTAGCCGCCCCTTCCACTTTCTTTCTTTCATTTTTCTCCTTTTTATTTGAGGTTTCTTGTATAAAATGAATAATGTGGAAATGTTTTAGATTAAAAAAAAATCTTTGTTCTCAAGACCCCACCAATTAAATTATTTATTTTCTAGCCAGCCGGATGGCATGATTAGTTCAAAGTCAATGCATTTAATGAAATATTATAATAAGAAAAGTAGTGATAGAACGATTCCCTTATTAAGCACAGAGTCTAATCTACCACAAATATACTATCAGTAGAAGTGTGAGTGGTGAATCATTATACTATATAACCTTTATAGACAATAATCTGTGCAAACAGCTTCTGGTATTCATTTCTTCGGGGCTGTTACCTTGCCACCTTGACTCCAGCCTGCTAGGGCAGAAGTGTCAAATTCACATAGAAATGGATCCCTATGGGTCACATATGGACATAGTATTTACTTAAAGTTTTACATTAATATTCATTAGGGAAATTGGGCTATAGTTTTCTTTGTTTTTGATCTTCCTGGCTTAGGTAACATAATGACATTTTGTCATAGAATGAATTTGGTAGGACTCCTTGATCTATTTTAAAAAACATTTATATAGTGTTAGAATTAATCATATATATATTTGCTTTTTGGAGGGCAATTGGGGTTAAGTGACTTGCCCAAGGTCACACAGCTAGTTTTTGTGTTAAGTGTCTGAGGCCGGATTTGAACTCAGGTCCTCCTGACTCCAGGGCTGGTGCTCTATTCACTGAGACACCTAGCTGCCCCCAGGAATTAATCATTCTTTAAATGTTTGGTATAATTGTCTTGTAAACCCATTTGGACTTAGACATTTTTCTCCTTAGGGAGTTCATTTATATGACTCATTCAAGTTCTTTTTCTAAAAAAGGGTTATTTAAACATTTTGTTTTCTCTTCTGTTAACCTGGACAATTAATATTTTTGTAAATATTCATCTTTTTATTAAGATAGCCAGTTTTATTGGCATATAGTTGGGCAAAATAGCTTCTTATAATTGCTTTAATGTCATTTTCATTTGTTGCATATTCACTTTTCATTTTTAATATTGGTAATTTGGTTTTCTGTTTTTTTTAAAAAAAAAGCAAATCAGTCAACAGATTTTCTATTTTATTGTTTTTTTCTTCAGAAAGCTCATTCCTAGTTTTATTCATTTGAAGATTTTTATTTTTTAAATTTCATTAATCTCCTCTTTGATTTTCAGGATTTCTATTTTTGTGTTTAATTAGGGATTTTTAACATGTTCTTTTTCCAAAAATTTTTAGTTGTATGCCAATTAATATATTTTCTCTTTATCTCTTTTATTAATGCTAGTGTTCAGAAATATTAAATTTCTCTTAAGTATTCCACTGGCTACATCCCACAAATTTTGTTTTGTTATCCCATTGTTGTTATTATCTTAAAATGTATTTATTGTTCCTATGATTTGGTCTTTAACCCACTCATTCTTTAGGATTAGATTATTTCATTTCCTATTAACTTTTATCCTAAGCTTCAAAGACCCTCTATTGGTTGTAATTTTTAACTGTATTAGGGCCAAAATATGCATGTAATATATTTGCTGGGGGCGGAGCCAAGATGGCGGAGTAGAAACAGCTCGTCCAAGCCTCTCTGCCCCCAGATTCTCCACAAACTATGTAAAAAAGGACTCTGAAAAACTTCTGGAGCCCCAGCACCCACAGAACGACACAGAGAAGCTAACCTCCCGCTGAGGACAGCCCAGCACCCTGCAGGAAGGACCAGCGCAGTGGTCTGGGAGCCGGCAGCGCGCAGAGCGCAGGAGCCGAGCCGAGCCCAGGTCCACGTGAGCCGAGGTTTTAGCCCCAGGGCGGCAGGGCCAGCAGCCCGCTGGAGGAACCCCAGAACACCAGGAACTGTGGAGACGCCAGAATTATCAACATAGACTTGCCTAGGACAAAGTAAGAGGTTAGTGTCCTATGGACTTTGGGACCTGTATTTGGGGAATGCGTCAGCTCCCTCCCCTGGGGGCTAGAAGCCGCTGAGGAGACACGCCATTTTGTAGTTTTCAGAGGCATTTCCGGCTCCCAGCCTACAAATCGTGGGGAGATCCAGCGATCAGTCTTGGGGGGTAATCGCTCTTGCTTTAACCTCCCTGGATCTGGATTGTGATCTAGGGTGGAAGTTGTGGGTGGGTTTACAGCTTGCCAGAAACGGAAGTTGCCCCCCACACGTTCGGGACGAAAATTCCTCTATCTGGCCTTAAAGCCATAGTGTGGCAACAAGCCCAAAAGTCAAGCAATTAAGTGGCAACATGCCAAGGCAAAGGAAACAGAAAAATGCAACCCTAGACTCCTATTTTGGGGGCATAGAGCGGGAAAAGGACTGTGAGGTCAGAAGTCCTGCTCCAAAAGCCCCAGGGGAAAACATGAGTGGGTTGCAGGCCATAGAGGACCTTAAGAAGGACTTTAAAAATCAAATAAGAGAAGTGGAGGAAAAATTGGAAAGAGAAATGAGAAGGATGCAGGAAAAGTATGAAATGAGGGTCAACAGCCTGACTGAGGAAAACAACACCTTAAAAAATAGACTAACTCAAATGGCAAAGGAGGCCCAAAAGGGCAATGAGGAGAAGAATGCCTTAAAAAGTCGAATTTGCCAGATGGAAAAAGAATCTCAAAAGTTCACTGAGGAGATTCATTCCTTCAGAGTTAGACTGGAGCAAATGGAAGCTAATGACTTTATGAGAAATCAAGATGCTGTTAAGCAGATCCAAACAAATGAAAGATTAGAAGGCAATGTGAAATATCTCATGGGAAAAACCACTGACCTGGAGAATAGATCCAGGAGAGACAATTTAAAAATTTTTGGACTACCTGAAAGCCATGATCAAAGAAAGAACCTAGAAATCACCCTTCAAGAAATTCTCAAGGAAAACTGCCCTGATGTTTTAGATCCAGAGGGCAAAATAGAGGTTGAAAGAATCCACAGATCACCTCCTGAAAAAGATCCCAAAAAGAAAACTCCCAGAAATATTATAGCCAGGTTCCAGAATCCCCAGATCAAGGAGAAAATACTACAAGCAGCCAGGAAGAAACAATTTCAATATTGTGGAAACACAATCAGAATAGCCCAGGACCTGGCAGCTTCTACACTGAGGGATCGAAGGGCATGGAATATGATATTCCAGAGGGCAAAAGAACTGGGAATGAACCCAAGGGTCACCTACCCAGCAAAACTGAGTATTTTGTTTCAGGGGAAAATATGGTCATTCAGTGGAATAGACGACTTTCAAGCATTCTTGAGGAAAAAACCAGAGTTGAATAGAAAATTTGACATCCAGACACAAGAAGTAAGAGATGCCTGAGAAGGTAATCAGGGAAAAGAAATCAAAAGGAACTTATCAAAGTTGAACTATTTACATTCCTATATGGAAAAGCAATAACTGTGACTGATGATATCTTTCTCACTATGAAAATAATGGAAGAAGGGGGTGTGGTCATACGAATACATATGTGAATGTGTGTGTATATGGCTACAGTTATATATGGATAGAGGGCATAGGTTGATTTTGTTGGGAAGGGAGAGTACTCAAGGGATGAAATTATGAGGTGAGAGAGGAAAGTGGCAAGAGGAGATGGGGAGAGACAGGGTAGGGTAAACTATCTCATGTAGAGGAAGTGGGTGCAAAGGAGGGGGAGAATAAGGAAGGCTAAAAAGGCAAAACCACATTCACATTGAATTTGGTTCAGGGAGAAAATGACATACATACTAAATGGGATACCTCAACCTGCAGCAGGATAGGGGGAAGGGGGATGAGAGGAGGGATGATGGATGGGAGGGCATCCTTGGGGTGAGGGGAGGTTGGAAGTACCCACTATAGAAGAGGGACAGGATCATGTAGGGAATCGACCAGGTGGGGGGTGGGATGAGTGGGAGGGAATTATAAGCAGCCTTGTACAATATATCTACTATGATAATGTTTTGCATAGCTAGACATGTACAACATATACTGAATTACTTATCTCCCAAGAGGGAATGGGTGACAAGGGAGGAAGGAAATGGATCTGAAATTTGAGGTCTTAACATTAAATGTTTCAAATATATATAAATACTATTATTAATACTCTTTTGCTTGTAATAGGGAGATAAGATGTGCAGGCATTGGGACACAAAGATTCATCTTCCTCTAATGGAAAAGTCGATGGGGGTATGGGAGAAGGTATGGGAGAGAGCAGATTGGAGGAAGCGATATCTTGTGGGACTGCTATTCTGGGAGGGTGGGTAGGGGAATAATGGGGGGAAAATGATTGTAACTCAAAATCTGGCGGAAATGAATGATGTAAAACAGAAGTTAATAAAGTATTTGTTTAAAAAATATATATATATATATATATATTTGCTTTTATGAATTTGTGAGATTTTTATGCCCTAGTACCTGATCAGGTTTTTTTTTTTTGTTTTGGGTTTTTTTTTTTTTTTTTTTGCCTTTTGGTGGGCAATTGGGGTTAAGTAACTTGCCCAAGGTCACATGGCTAGGTTTTTGTTTGTGTGTGCGTTAAGTGTCTGAGGCCAGATCTGAACTCAGGTCCTTCTGGCTCCAGGGCTGACGCTCTACTCACTGTGCCACCTAGCCGCCCCACCTGATCAGTTTATGTGAAGGTGCCATGCACAGATGAGATAGGTATTTTCCTTTCTATTCCTCTTCAATATTCTCCAGAGGCCTATCATATGTAACTTATCTAAAATTCTATTTATCACCTTAACTTCTTTCTTATTTATTTTATGGTTAGATTTATCTAGGTCTGAGAGGGAGTAAATTGAAGTACCCTACTGGTATAGTTTCACTTTTCTTTTTTCTTCTGTAACTCATTTAACTTTTCCTTCAAGAATTTGGATGCTATGCCATTGGTGCACATGAATTTAGTATTGACATTATTTCATTGTTTATGACACCTTTCAAAAAACATAGTTTGCTTGAATATCTCTTTCAATTAGGTGAATTTTTGCTTTTGCTTTGTCTGGTATCATCATTGCTATACCTACTTTTTTACTTCACTTGAAGCATAATAGATGTTGTTTCTGTCCCTTATTTTAAGTCTTGTGTGCATGTTTCTCTTTCAAATGTATCTTTTGCAAACAAATTATATTGTTGGATTCTGGTTTCTTAATTCCTTCTGCTATCTTCCTCCATTTTATAGGTGAGTTCATTCCATTTTGTGGGTGAGTTCATTCACATTCACAGTTATAACTGTTAACTCCAGATAGTTCTAGCTTTACATCTGGCAGGCAGAAGGCAAAATCCTTCATGGTCACTGTCTCTAGCTCAGCAGACATCAGGAGAGGCAACAGTGCCAGTGCAGCCTGGTACCAAGGGTCTTCTGCTCCAGGAACTGATGCTAATCCAACTGCAGGAAGCTGCAGAGCTATGGGGGGAACAGGGCCATGCAGAGCCCCATGAGGGTGGGGGAGATCTACAAAACAGAAATGGCTATATGTATTTTCCTTCTTCATATTCTCTTCTATTTATTCTTCTCTTTTTCAACCTATCTCCTCCTCAAAAGTTTGTTTTGCTTCTAAGCATTGCTTCTCTTAATCTACCTCCTTTCTCTTATCCCCTTCCTTTCCTACTTGCCAGGTGGACAAAATGAAATTCTGTACCCCAATGTGTGGATTCTTCCTTCCTTGAACCAGTTCAGGTAAGAGTAAGGTTCAAGTGCTGCCTATTACACCAGCACCATTTCCTCTCTGTTGCATAAATTCTTATTTGTACAACTCTTTTATGTGAGATAATCTCCCCTGCTCTTCTCCCTTACCCCTTCTCCCAATCCGTCACTATTTCCCACCCTTTAATTTTTCTTTTGAGATTATCTTAATATAATAGACTCCTACTCATGCCCTCTGAGATTTTTTTAAACTACAATAATGATGATGCAATTGTCTGAGGTTGTATATATCATCTTCATGTATATGAGTGGAGCTTAATCTTGTTTACACCTTTATGTGTTTACCTTTTTATACTTTCCTTAATTCTTGTGTTTGAATATCAAGTTTTCTATTTGGTGGTGGTCTTTTCATCAGGAATGTTTCTAAGTCCTTGATTTCATTAAATCTCCATTTTCCCTCTTAGAATTTTATCAGGTAGGTCATTCTTGGTTGTAATCCTAGTTCCTTTGCCTTCTGGAATATCATACTTCAAGCTCTCTCTCTCTGCTCCTTTATGTTGATGGCTACTAAATTTTGTGTGACCTTGGCTGTGGTTTTGCAGCATTTGAATTTTTTCTTTCTTTCTTGCAGTATTTTTTCCTTGACTTGGGAATTCTGAATTTTAGTTATAACGTTCCTTGGAGTTTTCATTTTGGGATTTCTCTCAGGATTTCTCTTTGTCTTATGATATCAGACAAAGCAAAAGCAAAAATTCACCTAATTGAAAGAGATATTCAAACAAACTATGTTTTTTTTTTTTTAAAGATACCATAGACGATGAAATAATGTCAGTACTGAACTCATGTGCACCAATGGCATAGCATCCAAATTCTTGAAGGAAAAGTTAAATGAGTTACAGGAGAAAAGACAAAAGTAAAACTCTACTAGTGGAGGACTTCAATTTACCCCCTGTTAGACACAGATAAATCTTACTATAAAAATAAATAAGAAAGAAGCTAAGGTAATAAATAGAATTTTAGATAAGTTAGATATGATAGACCTCTGGAGAATATTGAAGAGGAATAGAAAGCAGATTATTTCAATTTCAATTATTATAATTTTCCTTTATAATTTTTAAAATATGATGTCAAGGCTCTTTGCTTTGTTTCTGTTCATGGCTTTCAGATAGAATAATAATTCTTAAATGATCTCCCCTTGATCTATTTTCTAGTCAGTCATTTTTCCAAGGATATATTCCACATTTTGTTCTATTTTTTTTCCAGTTCTTGACTTGGTTTTATTGTTTCTTGGAAAAATTAGTTTCCACTTATCCACTTCTAATTTTTAAGGAATCATTTTCTTCAGTGAAGTTTTGTACCTCTTTTACAATTTGGCTAATTCTGATTTTCAAGGAGTCTTTTTTTCAATATTTTTGTGTAACTTTTACCAAGCAGTTAATTCTTTTCATAATTTTCTTGCCTAGTTCTCATTTCATTTCCCAATTTTCCTTTACCTCTTTTATTTTATTTTTAAAATATCTTTCTTTTAAAAAAAGCAAAAAAAAACCCCTTTCTTTAATTCTTTTAAGGATTCTTGTTGGACGTGTGTTCTCTCTGCATTTTTCTCGGAGCTTTACTTATAGGTATTTTCAAGTTATCTTCTTCTGAGTTTATGTCTTGAGGTCCACTTTCACCATAGTATCTTTTTGTGGTTAAGTTTTGTTGTTATTATTGTTACTGTTGCTCACTCATCTTTCTAGCCTACTTCTTGACTTTGGACATTGTATTGTAATTGGACTCTGCTTACCTCTGTGTGTGTGTGTGAGGAAAGGTGTGGGGAGTGGCATAGGGGATGACAAGCTTTCTTCCATCTATTGTGTCCTTATTCTGCTTTCACAGCTAAATCTGGGGTCCTGTGCATTTTCAGTGCTTCCAGTGTGGTATAATCCAGGTAGAGGTGTGGTCACTGTCCTCCTGGTCTTCACTCTGGTTCTTATACAGTTGGGGTTTCTGCTCCCTTGTGGTCTAATCCTCTCTTTTCTAACATGGAACTGTGACCCAGTACTGGGTAATAGGTGATGGAGCTGTTAAATGGCATTCAATGCTGTACCCAGTTCTAGTACAGAGAGTTCCCCAGTATCTCTTTCTGACCAGGTATTTCTGTTGCCTTAAGGCACCATTTCTACCACATTGTTCTCTTGGCCAGCCCCCTCCTGATTGTCCCCACCTATGGAGGTCCATAAACCTCCCTTTCTGTCTTCCTAAGCTGCCCTTGGTTGGAAAAATGACTTAATATGACTTTTTGTCGACTTTCTCTACTTAGAATTTAGTTTGGTGCTTTCTGTGGTCATTTTGTAAATGTGACCTTTCAATCCCACATCTTGATGTTGCCCTCCTGTATTAACAAGCACTCTACTGCACTCTAGAAGACCTGCTAACACAGGTTCTTTGATCTGCTTTGCTAAAGGAAAGGCAGCTTTAAAGGAATGAACAATCTTACTTTAATAAAGAAGTGAATATCCAAGAAAAACAGATAAGTAGAAAGTACAAGCAGAGAAATTAGCACAAAGACCAACAGACAGGGCTCCAACTGTTTAAGTAAAGCAATATTGCTATACACTTTACATACATCACTGGATTGGAGGAGCACAGTCATCTAAGCAGTTGGGGGGCTTTGAACATATGGTTACTCAGAGTCTTGACCAGGAAATCAAAAGATCCTTCTCATGAGTGAACCCTCAAAGCAAAACGGCAACCTCCCAGAATATATAATAAAGACTAGGCCCCTGATTGGCTCAGAGCCAGAAGTCATGAAACCTACTTGACTCAGCATAGCTGTGAATTATCAGGGTTCAAAGGAGATTAATCTTTCAAATGTTTACAATTTAGCCTGAGCCTTGGAAACTGAACTAGAAAAAGAAAACAACAAAAATCCTACCTTGCTTGTACTTACATTCCACCACTCCAGGATCCTGGCCTTTACAATCTAAAACTTAGCCCTTACATTCTACACAGGTGAACAAGAGATTGTTATAGCCATGGATCCTGAAACAAATAACAGCATTAACATCTCTTAAGAAATATATATCAGATGAACATAATTCCCATAAAATAAATACATAATGAGCTTCACATTTACAAAATACATAGCAACATAACTTATTACCAAGGTGGCCATATGACCTTAAACAAACACAAAAGTATATAACATAGCATAACATACCCCCACCCTATACATTCTCTGGGAGTCAAAATCTTTGGGAAGTGAGCAGCCAGCTCACAATCCAAAGCAATCAAAGTAAAAGTCCTCTTTTGGGTGTGTCTTCCCTACACTGCCTTTGCAGGCTCCCTCTAGGCCCTCTTAGGTGCAGGCATGTTCTAATGAGCCAAGTCCCAATCTTAATGCTGCTCCAGCCCTGCTTCCAAGTCCTGAGGGGTGGTTGGGTGACAAAGCCAACAGGGTAGGTCCTTGGGGGTCGAGCACTTCCCCCCACCCACCATACACAACTCCACCCCCTGGGTCCAAAATCATCCCAGGGGAATGCAGCAGGAAAGCATATACAATGCTCCTGCCTTGCTGTAAAGTTTTTATCTTGCCCTGGGGCTGAATTCCCAGCCTGGGGTTCTTTCTCCCACAGGTGCAGGCCTCTCCTGGCTCCTGCCTGAGTCCCAGCATAGGCAGCTCTCTGCTCCTGCTCCAGGGTCTGCACACAGGTAGCTCTCCACTCCAGCTCTACTGCTTCTGCTACTTCCAAATACTGCTCTAGCCCCCATTTCAAGGTCTGGGGGGGAGGAGGGTGTGCTCCTGACTGGGCTCTAAATACAATATACTTTTGGGCTCCTTCACCCCTCCCCCACAGTCTGGGACAGGGCCACTCCACTCAAGCCCTGATTTAGTCTCTGGCCATCCCCACACCCTATAAGCTTGTTTTCCTCCCACAGTTACTCCTCTGACTTTTCTTCTCAGCAGTGTTAATGGGGTAGGGAAGGGGAAGGAAAAATTATCTTCTAGGGGCTCTGCTCTGGGCATCAGGGAAAACACTCCTGATACTTTTGCTCATTCAGTTTTTCTCAGGTTGATGACAAAAAGCAACACAATAACTGGGCCAACAACTAGCCCAGTCTCACTACATCCCATGCTTTCCTTTAGGCTATGCAGATCCTGCCAGCTATGCTAAATATGTTAGCAAGCATCCCAGTACACCCAGGATGACTTGTTAGCACAGGTTGTTTGATCTGCTTTACTGAAGGAAAGACAGCTTTAAAGGAGTTAACAATCTTACTTTAATAAAGAATGAGTATCCAAGAAAGATGGATAAGTAGAAAATATAAGCAGAGAAATAGCACAAAGACCAACAGACAAGATTCCAATTGTCTGAGTAAAGCAATATTGCTATACACTTTATATACATCACTTAGATTGAGGGAACACAGACATCTAAGCAGTTGGGGGGCTCTGAACATAACTCAGAGTCTTGACCAGGAAATCAAAAGATCCTTCTCATGAGTGAACCCCGAAAGCAAAATAGCATCCTCCCAGAAAGTCTCAGCCCCTGAGTGGCTTAGAGCCAGAAGGCATGAAACCTATTAAACTCAGCACAGCTGTGAATTGTAATGCAAAGGAGATTAATATTTCAAATGTTTACAATTTAGCCTAAGCCTGGGAAACAACTCCAAAAAGAAAACAAAAACTCCACCTGATGGGGTCCTTGTGATGTATATATGTTTATAGTATCAATCTGTAACATCAGTTTGTAAATGGGGTGCCTTGGGATTTATGTCTGTAAAATCAATTTGTAAAAGCAGTCTGTAAGATCACATTTCCACCCCCCCCCCAGAGCATTGACTCTGCCCCTTCCCCCTTCCAGCACTCTGCCCAGCAACAACTCATGACCTGTTTATCTCTGCTTGAAACAATAAGTTATGTAAATGTTATCTCCCTTAGTTAGAGTGGCCAGCCCCACCAGAAATTCTTCAATACCTTATCTATAGGATAACTCCTTAGTCAATTATATACCCACACTGTCTCTGATGACCTTGGTGGGTGGCAGACTGGGCACTCTTTAGTGACGTATCAGGCCTAGAACCACACCTCCAGCTAGACCCCCTCTTGAGCTATTTCCCAGTGAATCATGGGCAATACACCTGCGCAGTTGATATTAAAAGTGTATGGTCCTTTGAGGACTGACCACTCCTTAACTCCTCCCTGATCCCACCCTTACTCACCTAGTTAGCATAATTGACCCCTTAAAACTATGCCTGCGGCCTCTGTGAGTTTGCAGGTTCCATAAGAATCTAGCCCGCTGTTCTCTACAGCGTAACGCTGTTCTCTACAACGTAACGTAACAATAAACTTTACAATTTCGGCTTCAAAGTCTGCTTGAGCCTGGTGAATTCCTTCCAGACTGGATGCCAGGAGAGGTTTCCCTGGCAGAACCACTTACCCTCCCCCCCTCCTTATCACCCTTCCCTCTTCACACCTACTTGCACTTACACCTCCTCCCATCCATATTGACTTAAAACACACACACACACATTTACATCTGTGCTTTATCTTATTTTATTTTTGTCTATTTAGTAAACATTTCCCAATTATATTTTCATCTGGTTCAGGCTGCACCCAGGAATTTTGTGAGTGCCATGTGGCCAAGTGTGCTGTGAGTTTGACACTCCTGTGCTTTCCTGTAGTGACTAGAATTCAACCCTCATTCCCCAAATAAAGTTGGGATCACAGCTCTTTAGTTATAGTAAGATCATACTCAGCTTTATAGAAGCCAGGCAGAATGCTGACGTTAAACTCTTTCTTTTTTCTTTCTCCCTCCCCAACACCTTCTCTCTCTCTTTCACTCTCCCTTTCTTTCATTCTTTCTCTCCCCAGACAGCTACTTGATTTAGGGTTAGCAATTGCCACAATCATCTATCGTTTAGCAAAAGAGCAAAGGGTAAAGAAACCAGTCATTCCACCTAGCCTGAACAACTGCCTTTGTTATGTAAAACTCTGCAGCTTTGGATTTTTTGTTGTTGTTTAGGCATGTCTGAAACTTCATGACCTCATCTGGGGTTTTCTTGGCAGACACCGGAAAGGCTTGCCATTTCTTTTTTCAACTTATTTTACAGATGAGGAAACTGAGGCAAACAGGATTAAGTGATTTGCCCATGGTCACACAGATAGTACATGTCTGAGGCCATATTTGAACTCAGGTGTTCCTGACTCTAGGCCTGATGCCCTATTTACTGTGCCACCTAGCCAGCTGCCCTCACCTAACCAGTGATACCTAAAACTACATCTGAAGTATATGGAGATACAATGTATCAGCTTCTCAATGGCTCAAACTGCAAGTGTTACCCATATATTTTTGTAGGGGTGGAGTCAGCTTGTACTACCTTCATGGACTTGGAAATCAGAAAACACTACATTGTTTTGTTGATTGTCTCTAGATTTAAGAAAGTGATGGGGAAAAATGTTAATAATACATATATTTTCTCTAATTTTAAAAATTTATTTTAAACTTAAATACAAAATGAGAAAAAAATTGCCATGTATACAGTAGAACATGAGAGGATTCAATTTAAAACAAAAAATTTCGATTTCAAGAAAATCTATATAACAAAAACTACACATTGTTTTCAAAACCTACTCAGCTTTTCTTTGCTTCCTTATAGATTTTCTTTGGTTCTCTGCTGTGCACTTTTTACTTTATTCCATGCCCCCCCCCCATCTCCCCATCTCCCCACCCTAAAGAAGGCTACAATTAAGTGTGGATATATATACATATATGTAGATATCTATAAACATATACATAAACACTCATACACATATATGTAAGACCTTACTATGCTTATATCCATTTGTCATCTGTTTCTTTGAAGGTGGATAGTATCTTCATAAATCCTGTTCCATGAACAAGAGACTCTATATCTTGACTCTGGGCATTTTTTCTGGCAACCCCCCATGCCTACAACTCTCTCTCTTTCCTCCATTTCCATGTTTTTCTAAGTCAACCAGCTCATCATTTCACAGAAATATTCCAACTAATCACATCCTATCTGAGAGACTGTCTATGAAAGTTTTCCCCCCAATTTTCTTAATTCCTTCTATTCTTAGCTACATAGGTTTTATTTATGCAAGAAAATTTTAATTTAAAACAATCAAAATGATCTATTTTATACTTGAATAATACTCTTAACCTTATAATATAGTTTAAGGTCTGATACTACTGAATCTGCTTCCTTTAAATAATGCAGATTCAATTTTAAAAATGTATTCTGCATACATCCTCCCACCACCACCCAGAGAATCATTGTCAAACACTGACCAGCATTCCCTGGCCTTTAGATCATGATCTAGAAACTCTGAATCTCTAAGTGGTTCCAGAGTATAGTGCTGGAGTTATAGGAGTTGTGTGTCAGTAAGATCTTTATTATTACCTCATGCCTTGATTGCTACCCCAGCCTGCTGGTGGTTTTGTCTGCTTCAGGCCTCTCTCCACTCTTATCCATTCTCCATTCAGTCACTAAAGTGATTTTCCTAAATGTAGGTCTGGTCATGTCATACCTCCTCGACAATAAACTCCAGTGACTCTGTATTGCCTCCAGGAGCATTTGGCATTTAAAGACCTTCATGACCTAGTTACATACTACTTTTCCAGCCTTCTTGTACTTTACTCTCCGACAGGTACTCTCTATTCCAGTGACGCTGTCCTCCTGGCTATTCCATGAACAAGACACTCCATATCTTGACTCTGGGTGTTTTTTCTGGCAATCCCCCATGTCTACAGTGCTCTCCCTCCTCCACTTCAACTATTGACCCTCCCCACAACACTGAAGTCCCATCTAAAATTCCACTTTCTATTAAAGAAAATCTTCTCTGACACCTTTTAATTCTAGCACTTTGCCCTCTCTTGATTATTTCCTATTTCTCCTGTATGTAGTTCATTTTGTAGATATTTGCCTACATGTTGACCACCCCATTAGATTGCAGGCTCCTTGAGGACTGGTGCTATCTTTTGCCTCTTTTTGTATCCCCAGACTTGGCACAATGCCTGGCACAAAGTAGGCACTTAATGAATATTATTCAATTAAATTGAAAAAATTTCTTCCTCAAGATGGATACCATAGCCGAGAATGATGGTGCATTCCCATAATTCTTGCTATCAGGGGAGTCAGAGGATGGTGGATTGCTTGAGCCTGGGAGTTCTGACCTGCAGCCACGCTAAAGACAATTCAATGTATGAGCTACTTTCAGCACCTGTAAAGTCTTAAGAGGGGAGGGGAGTGTCTGTGCCAGAGAAGGGTAAACCAACTCTTGTTCTTGAATTATTTCAGTCCTGTCCAGTTCTTTGTGACCCCATTTGAAGTTTTATTGGCAGAGATACTGGAGTTGTCACACTGTTAGTAAGTGTCTGAGGCCAGATTTGAACTCAGGAAGATGAATCTTCCTGACTCCAGATCTAGTAGTCTATACACTGTGCCACCTAGCTGCCCCAAAATCAAGCCAGATCAGTCAGTATAAATAAGCAAATAAATAAAAAATGAATGAATTAATAAATACATGGTTAAATTGATAGATAAATTAATGAATAGGCAGAAAGTAAATAGATGGAAGACAGAAAAATAAATGGGTGTCTTAAAACACTATTAATTTTATGACCTAGATTTACAAGTTCAGCACAGTGGGTTAATTCACAGCCTAGGAACTGCTCCTGAAATTTAGATGTTTTGTGTCTCACTTGTATGCTGAGTGGAAGCAGCTCATTTAACCCAATCCAATTCAATTCAATCCAGCATTTACTAAGTGCCTATGCTCTGCAAGGAACTGTGACAGGCAGCTACTGAAATAAAGACAGAAAAGAGAACTGACATTCAACTTAGGAATTTACATCCAACTTGGAGGCAGTTTGTAGCCCAGTGGATAGAGTCCAGAGCATGGAGTCAGTAAGGTTGGACCTCCAATATGGCCTCAGACACTAACTGTGTGACCCTGGACAAGTTGTTCCACCTCTGTTTGACTCAATTTCCTCAACTGTAAGAGGGATACAATAGCAGTACCTCCCTTGCAAGGTTGTTGTGAGGATCAAATGAGAAAATTTTTGTAAAGCCCTTAACACTCTGCCTGGCATAATCTAGACATCACGTGTGTACTTGTTTTCCTTCCTCTTCCCCCTTACTTACCTGTGAAATGAGGAGTTTTGACTAGATTACCTCTAAGGTCTTTTTCAAACTCTAAATGTTGGCTATTTGGTGAGAGAGAGAGAGAGAGAGAGAGAGAGAGAGAGAGAGAGAGTGTACATGTTGGGAGTTTAGGGGAGTGGGTGGTAAGTGAATGAGCCAAAAGGAAGGAAATATCCTGATGTCAGTGCTTCTTTAACAGAAACATCAAAACTATATGTTTAGCTTATGTAATATTCACCTTCTCACCTCAGCCACTCCAAACTTTCCCTTTCTCTTGTGAGGCTTAACTAATATTCAATTACTAAAACTAACAATTTATTCTCTCTTCTCATTTAAGGTTGACAAATCGTTCAAAGTGACTTTTAGCTAATAAAAAGTATGTGATGCTGTGATCAATATATAGTCCTATCTAGCAGTCAGGACCCAGGGCATACGGTGTCATTCAAATACCGTGCCCTCTGCCACCCTCCATTACTTTCCCGGATTCTTCTATATCTAGTTTAAGATGCTCATGGTTTTAAATTTATTTTAAAAAAATAATTAATGAGTCATTTTGAATTTGATTTTTGAGGGGTGGGGTAACCAGGTGGCATGGTAAATAGAAGACCAGACCTGAAGTCAAGGAAGATATAGTATCGTGAGTTCAAATTTAGCCTCAGACACTTGTTAGCTGTGTGACCCTAGGCAAATCACTCAACCCTGTTTGCCTTAGTTTCTTCATCTATAAAATGAGCTGGAGATGGAAATGGCAAACCACTCCAGTATCATTACCAAGAAAACCCCAGATGGAGTTATGAAGAATCAGACATGACTGAAAAATGACTAAACAACAAACAAAATTTTAAAAAATTTATTTAAAAATTTCAAGTTCCACATTTTCTCCCTCCTTCCATTCCTCCTCCACCCATTGAGAAGAAAAGCAATGTGATACCCATTATATATGTTACATTATCAAAACATATTTCCATATTAGCCATATTGCATTGAAAAAGCAAGGAAAATATGGAAAGTGGAAAAATATGCTTCATTCTACACACAGATTTCATCAGTTATCTCAGGGAGTATGATTTAACCATTTAATCAATTTCCCTAAACTTCTCTCAGGTCACTTCTTTTGATCAATCAATTAATCAAAAAGCATTTATTAAATTCCTGTTATATACTAAGTATTGATCTAGGTGCCAGGGATAAAAAGACAAAAGTGAAACAGTTTCTGCTCCAAAGGGGCTTTTATTAGTGGAGACAACTAGACATATAAAGTTAAATTCAAAATAGTGATGGGTGATAGTGGGGGTGGGGCAGAAATGGAAGCTAGCAGATAAATGGAGCAAGAAGAGCTTCATATAGAAGTCATACCTTGAGTTCAGTCTCAAAGGAAATCAGGGATTCCAAAAGGTAAAAGAAAGTAAGGAATAACTTCTAGGCATGTGGAAGAGTTAGGACAATGGCATAGATGGGAAATGGATTGTTCTTTAGAGAGAGTAGTTAAAGAAGCCGTAGTTATCTTCAAGAAGATACTTCAAGTAAGTTGATACATTGGCATCAACATTACTATGGTTCTGTTTGATAAATCAAAAATCCTAAACTTGAACTATCTTTTACTTTGTGGTGATATTTCATTTTTTTGTTTCATTATTATTATAAAATGTAAGCTGGATATACTTGGGTCAGAGGGTTATTTTTTTTTTTAGCAGAGTGAATTATCCAACATGAAATGCTCTAATATTAATGAATTGATTCTGGCAGATTTTGGCTAAAACACAAAATATAAATTGTTTTCTTCCACCCACTACAGCTAAAGAGAGAGCTTAGAACTGTATATATAGGTAACTGTGCCAGATTCCTTAAGGGTTGGTCTGGTAGTCATCTGCACAGGATAATTAAAACCAAGAATGCTGATAAGGTCACCAAGTGAGGGAGCATAGACAGAAAAGAGAATGAGGGAACCATATAATTAGAGTGATTGATATAGATTATAAACTGAAGGAGGAGACTGAGAAAGAATGGTCATATTAAAAGGAGGAAAGCTAAGAAAGCAGGTCATGGAAATCCAGAGGAGAGAGAATTCAGGGGAAGGGGAGGAAGGTGGTTTTAGCAGTGTCAGATAATGCAGAGAGGTCAAAAAGGTTGCGGACTGAAAAAAAGATCCTCAGATTCAGCAAGTAGTAGATCACTGGTGGCTTTTGAGAGAAAGGTTTCAATTGATTGATGAGGTCAAATGTAAGGCTGCAAAGGGTTGAGAAGTCAGTGAAAGAAGAGAAACTGGAGGTAATAAATTTGATGTTTTTTTCTAGAAAATTTGTTAACAATGGAAAGAGAAATAGGAGATGATAGCTTGGAGACCTAAAAGGGCAAGTGAAGGGTTTGTGTTTATTTGTTTTTTAAGGATGAGGGACATAGTCATATTTGCAGACAGCTGGGAAGGACCCAGTAGATACAGATTAAAAATAATAGAAAGTGGGTGACAATAGAAGGTCATTTCCTGGAGAAGATAGGAGCAGATGGAATGGGGTAAATATAGAGGGGTTAGCCTTCAAGAAGAGAAGGGCCAATTCTTCATCATAGACAGGAAACTGATATAGAAAAGGGGAGAAGGGAGGGGTCATGGTGAATGGCCTCCATTTTATCAGTGAAGGGAGGTAAAGTCCTTAGCTGAGAGCATAGAAAGAGAGGGGATATAAGACACTTGAGTAGAGGTTTGGAATAGTTACTTTGGAATCAATTACATAGAAAAAAGAAAACCATCCTGTCACAGTGAAGTCCCAATTGAGACCAATTAATATGAATTTATAGGGGATCCAGTGAGAGTAACTTCCTCTAGTTCCATTCAATGGCACATAAGTAGGGACAGAGAAAGAGGATAGTGAGGGTAATTCAGGGTTGAGTTTGGCAAGGTATGAGTGGTATTAGGATAAGGAAAAATGAAGCTGATATCTGAGCTGATCATTGAAGGAATTCTGGATCCCTCAGATGCTAGTACCTTCCCCTCTCCAGCCCCTGTTTTTCCTTAAGTTTATCTTGTATATGCTTATTTACGTATATGTTGTTTTGATAGAATGTAAGCTCCTTGAGGGCAGGAATTTTTTATTATCATCATTATACCCCTTAGTGCTTGTTGTTTGACAGATTGATAGTCTGGTCTGCACCTTAGAAAAATTACTTTGGCAGTTGTGTGGTGGAGAATTTGGAGTGGGGGGGAGACTTGAAGCATGGGACCAAGTAGGAAGCTATGGCAATAGTTCAGAAAAGAGATTGTGAAAACAATGCCTGTATGAGTGGGGAGAATGAGAGAAATGTCAGACAAAATGTGGTGGTATACAGGAAATGATGTAGTAGTTGAGACTGATGCAAAGTTGACATAGAAATTGTGAACTTCAGTGACCAGAGAATGCTCCTCAACAGAAACAGGGAAGTTTTCAAGAGGGGTGGGTTTAGGGGGAAAGGTAATGATTTCTATTTTGGACAAGGAGAGTTTTGAAATGCTTCTAGAGCATCCACTTTGAATATCCAATAGATAACAAGAGACACAGGATTGGAGCTCAGGAAAGAAACTAAGGCTAGATACAAAGATCTGAGAGTTATATGCATAGACATGGTAAATCCACAAAAGCTAATGATGTCATCCCATGAAAGAGCACTGAGGGCCAGAGCCAAGATGGCAGAGTAGAAACAGCACGTCCAAGCCACTCTGCCCCCAGATTTCCTCCAAACTATGTAAAAGGGGACTCTGAACAACTTCTGGAATCCCAGCACCCACAGAACGACACACAGAAGCTAACCTCCCGCTGAGGACAGCCCAGCACCCCGGCAGGAAGGACCAGCGCAGCACTCTGGGAGCTGGCAGCATGCAGAGCGCGGGGAGCTGAGCACAGGTCTGGTCCGCCTGAGTCTCAGTTTAAGCCCCAGGGTGGCAGGGCCAGCAGCCGGCTGGAGAGACCCCAGAACACCAGCAGCTGTGGTGATTCCAGAATTATCAACATAGACATGCCTAGGACAAAGTGAGAGATCAGTGCCCTACAGATTTTGGGACCAGTATTTGGGGAACGAGTCAGCTTCCTCCCCTGGGGGCTAGAAGCCACTGAGGAGACAAGCCATTTTGTAGTTTTCAGAGGCAGCTCCAGCTCCTGGCCTGAGAACTGTAGGGAGATCCAGTGATAAGTCTTGGGGGGAAATCGCTTTTGCTTTAACCTCCCTAGATCTGGATTGTGATTTGGGGTGGAGGTCGTGGGTGGCTTTCCAGCTTGCCAGAAACAGAAATTGCCCCCCCCCCACATGTTCGGGACAAAAATTCCCCTATCTGGCCGCAAAGCCATAGTGTGTCAACAAGCCCCAAAGTCAAGTAATTAAGTGGCAACATGCCAAGGCAAAGGAAATAAATTAAACAGAAAAATGCAACCCTAGATTCCTATTTTGGGGGCATAGAGCGGGAAAAGGACTGCGAGGTCAGAAATCCTGCTCCAAAAGCCCCAGGGGAAAACATGAGCGGGTTGCAGGCCATAGAGGACCTTAAGAAGGACTTTAAAAATCAAATAAGAGAAGTGGAGGAAAAATTGGAAAGAGAAATGAGAAGGATGCAGGAAAAGTATGAAATGAGGATCAACAGCCTGACTGAGGAAAACAACACCTTAAAAAATAGACTAACTCAAATGGCAAAGGAGGCCCAAAAGGGCAATGAGGAGAAGAATGCCTTAAAAAGTCGAATTTGCCAGATGGAAAAAGAATCTCAAAAGTTCACTGAGGAGATTCATTCCTTCAGAGTTAGACTGGAGCAAATGGAAGCTAATGACTTTATGAGAAATCAAGATGCTGTTAAGCAGATCCAAACAAATGAAAGATTAGAAGGCAATGTGAAATATCTCATGGGAAAAACCACTGACCTGGAAAATAGATCCAGGAGAGACAATTTAAAAATTATTGGACTACCTGAAAGCCATGATCAAGGAAAGAACCTAGAAATCACCCTTCAAGAAATTCTCAAGGAAAATTGCCCTGATGTTTTAGATCCAGAGGGCAAAATAGAGGTTGAAAGAATCCACAGATCACCTCCTGAAAAAGATCCCAAAAAGAAAACTCCCAGGAATATTATAGCCAGGTTCCAGAATCCCCAGATCAAGGAGAAAATACTACAAGCAGCCAGGAAGAAACAATTTCAATATTGTGGAAACACAATCAGAATAGCCCAGGACCTGGCAGCTTCTACACTGAGGGATCGAAGGGCATGGAATATGATATTCCAGAGGGCAAAAGAACTGGGAATGAACCCAAGGGTCACCTACCCAGCAAAACTGAGTATTTTGTTTCAGGGGAAAATATGGTCATTCAGTGGAATAGAGGACTTTCAAGCACTCTTGAGGAAAAAACCAGAATTGAATAGAAAATTTGACATCCAGACACAAGAAGCAAGAGATGCCTGAGAAGGTAATCAGGGAAAAGAAATCAAAAGGAACTTATCAAAGTTGAACTATTTACATTCCTATATGGAAAAACAATAACTGTGACTGATGAAATCTTTCTCAATATGAAAATAATGGAAGAAGGGTGTATGGTCATGTGAATACATATGTGAATGTGTGTGTACATGGTTACAGTTATATATGGATAGAGGGCATAGGTTGAATTTGTTGGGAAGGGAGGATACTCAAAGGGTGAAGTTATGAGGTGAGAGAGGGAAGTGGCAGGAGGAGATGGGGAGAGACAGGGTGGGGTAAACTATCTCATGTAGAGGAAGCAGGAGGAAGTGGTTGCAGGGGAGGGGAAAAATAGGAAGGCTAAAAGGCGAAACCACATTCCCATTGAATTTGGTTCAGGGAGAGAATGACATACATACTAGGTGGGACATCTCAACCTACAGCAGAATGGGGGGAAGGGGGAGGAGAGGAGGAATGATGGATGGGAGCGCATCCTTGGGGGGAGGGGAGGTTGGAGGTACCCACTATGGAAGAGGGACAGGATCAAGTGGGGAATGGACCAGGTGGGGGGTGGGATGAGTGGGAGGGAATTATAAGCAGCCTTGTACAATATATCTACTATGATAATGTTTTGCATAGCTAGACATGTACAACATATACTGAATTACTTATCTCCCCAGAGGGAATGGGTGACAAGAGAGGAAGGAAATGGATCTGAAATTCAAGGTCTTAAGATTAAATGTTTAAAATATATATAAATACTATTATTAATACTCTTTTGCTTGTAATTGGGAGATAAGATGTGTAGGCATTGGGACACAAAGATTCAACTTCCTCTAATGGAGACGTTGAAGGGGGTGTGGGAGAGGATAGGGGAGAGAGCAGATTGGAGGAAGCGATGTCTTGCAGGACTGCTCTTCTGGGAGGGTGGGTAGGGGAAAAAGGGGGGGGGAATGATTGTAACTCAAAATCTGGCGGAAATGAATGATGTAAAACAGAAGTTAATAAAGCATTTGTTTAAATAAAAAAAAAAAGAACGAGCATTGAGAGAGAAAAGAAGGGCTTATGGCAGAGCGAAGGATCCTACACTTACAACTAGGGAAACCTTTCTTATGTTGCTATCAAGGCAGTATTTCTTGGGTAGCTAATTGAGGCTCTATATCTGGGTAAGCCAGTTCAAGTAAACTGAGCATGGTTGACCATCCATGGCATCCTCAATCTGGATTGACCTCCTCACTCTTTGAGTACATGACTCAGGAAGACATCCCCTCCTCCCTACTCATCTCCTGATCTTTTCCTCCTAGTAGCTTTAAGATTGCTATCTAAGTTGGGGGGATGGATACTCATTAACAATACACATGACTTAGGTAATGACTAATCTACCTTCCTATAGGATTTTAGTTTCTCCCCCAACTTCATGGGATAATCAATGAACTAGCCATTCACATATGATTTAAAGTATTTTTTTTTACTAAGGCAGAATGGAAATGAACAAAATATTGCTTTTAAAATACTTCCAAAGAAGTGGAACTACACTGAACTCCCCTCCCCTACTCTCTTGGCAATGTCTCAATATCTTCTCCCTCAAAAAGAAGGTAGAGTTTTCATGGAGATTTAGGCAAAGGAGTGCTTCAGAAGATTTCCTCCATATCAGAGTCACAAGAGTTCAGCAGAAACTGTCTTCTCAATTCCTACTCCTGGTCAGCAATCCAGACAAAGTTCTCTTTATCTCCTCATAAAGCATCATAAGCCCCCCCTAGGAGTCTCAGTCAGCGAGTGGGAATAACTAAAGGTTACCCACTGCCCAATGCCTCCTTCATTTACTAACCTCCAGGATTTCTAGTACTCCTCTTCCAGTGATTCTCTTCCAGATCCTTCTGTGAGAGAAATTAGAATAATGTCAGGCAACTCCATTAATGTTACATTCCCAGAGGCTCTCCCAGCCCTTCAATTTTTTCCTATTTTTTCTGGTACCTAAAAGATCCAGAAAATTGTAGATGAAAAACAACAGCTATAACTAAAGGAGAAAGGAGTGCAAAGAGAGTCTGGATGTAAATGAGGCAAGCAAAACTCTGAGAAATAAGATGCTTTGCTTATGTTCACATAACTAGGAAATATCAGAGTCCATGTCTCCTAACTCCAGGGTTCTTTTCACCAAACCATAATACTCTGCTGCTATGACTAAATTCTTCTTGGCTCTAACCCTGAGCATGCTCAGCCTTGCATAGGGCTATGAAGAAGCCATCTTAACTTCTCTCATTGGATAGTTTCCAAATTAATGAAGATTTTACTTCTACAAGAAACCAAATGGTATTATTTGCCCAAGGATAGTGATTCTACATGGCACATAAACACTTAGCCAAGCACTGTTCACATATAGAGTGAATGGGGAATCATTTTGAGGGGTAAACATAGTAATATCTTTAAAAGCACAGTTCCAAGAAAGAAACTCAGGAAAGGGAAAAGAGACAGAGATATTAGATTTTTGGACAACCCGAGGAGAAAAATGGGGAACTCAGTCTACAGAGCAAGTCATACAGAGATGGAAAATAATTAGTTCTCATATTCTAAGAAGCCTCAGTCAGCAAACAGTTGATCTCTTAGGTAAGTAGAAAGATGTGACAGCTAAGGGCACCACCCATTTAAAATACAAACTTACTTGTAGAATATTAGGAAGACAAATAGCATAAAATTACATTTGGTGTACTCCTAAAACAGTTTTTAGGGAAAATGAGTCTATGAAAATTCTATAAAAAGCTTATTGTGAGTCCTAAGCCTGATAACCTGGATCATTCATAGATGAGACTGGAAGGATGACAACAACTTAATTGAAACTTGAAGACATTTGCCAGCTTTTCTATAATGACCTATTTTTACCATCAATGGCAATGGAATGGCCATATCTAGATTCCCAAACTTCATGTAGAGAAACACCAAAGTTTTATACTGATCAAATTACAGCATCACAACACTAGGGTTTAGCTATTAACCACTACCATTTTTTGCCTAGCCTTAATCACCAGATTGCACCAGACAAACCGAGATCTGGGAAAACCTTAGGTTAAAAAGGCCAAGGGGAGAGTAGAGCCAAGATGGCAGAGAAAAGCCAGGAAGTGTCCAGAGCTCTCCCCAGTTTACCTCCGAAATAGCATTAAATCAAGCCTCTAAACAGATTCTGGAGGGACAAAACTTACAGGAAAAAAAGAGTGAGACAATTTTCCACTTAAGATAACTTAGAAGGACTTCAGGAAAAGTCTGCCTCACTTGGATAAAAGGGAAGCACAGCCCAGTGCTGGCAGTGTCCAGCTAAACCAGGGTCACAGCATGGATCAACAACCGAGGTTGCTTAGTCCTGGCTTAGCAGGCTAGTGACACAGCAGGCCAGCAGTGAAGCCTCAAGCCCCAGCACAGAAGACAAAGTTCCAGCCCTGGAATCACAACCACAACAATATTAGCAAAGAGATTACAGCAATTTATCACAAGGATACACTATGACCAGGTGGGATTTATACCAAGAATGCAGGGCTGGTTCAATACTAGGAAACTATCGGCATAATGGACCACATCAATAACAAAACCAACAGAAATCATATAATTATCCCAATAGGTACAGAAAAAACCTTTGAAAAGATACAGCACCTATTCCTATTAAAAACACTAGAGAGCACAGGAATCAATGGAGTTTGACTTAAAATGAAAAGCAGTATCTATCTAAAGTCATTAGCAAGCATTATCAGTAACAGGGAGAAGCTAGAAGCTTTCCCAATGAGATCAGAGGTGAAACAAGGATGCCCATTGTCACCACTATTATTCAATAGTGTGCTTAACATGTTCACTTTAGCAATAAGAGAAGAAAGAGTAATTGAAGGAATTAGAATAGGCAGTGAGGAAACAAAACTATCACCCTTTGCAGATAATATGATGGTATACTTAGAGAATACTAGAGAATCAACTAAAAAGCTACTTGAAATAATTAACAACTTTAGCAAAATTGTAGGATATGAAATAAACCCACAGAAATTGTCAGCATCTCTACGTATTACCAACAAAACCCAATAGCAAGAGACAGATATTCCATTTAAAATAACTGTAGACAATAAAAAATATTTGGGATTCTACCTGCCAAGACAAACCCAGGAACTATGTGAACACAATTACAAAACACTTTTCTCACAAATAAAGTCATATCTAAACAACTGGAAAAATATCAATTGCTCCTGTGCAGACCTAGCTAATATAATGAAAATGACAATTCTACCTAAGTTAATTTACTTATTCAGTGCCATACCAATCGAACCACCAAAACTTTATTTTATAGAGCTAGAAAAAATAAGTAAAAAAAAATAATAAAACTCATCTGGAAGAATAAAAGGTCAAGAATATCAAGGGAATTAATGAAAAAAAAGATGCAAAGGAAGGTAGCCAAGTTGTACCAAACCTCAAACTATATTATAAAGTGGCAATCTTCAAAACTATTTGGAACTGACTAGGAAATAGAGTGGTAGATCAGTGGAACAGAATAGGTGCACAAGACACAGTAGTAAATGACTATAGTAATCTACAATTTGATAAACCCAAAGACTCCAGTTTCTGGGATAAGAACTCACTATTTGACCAAAACTGCTGGGAAAAGTAGAAAATAGTATGACAGAAACTAGGCAATCTCTGGTTCTAGAATATCAGGGCAATTTTCCTTAATAATTTCTTAAAAGATGATGTCTAGGTTCTTTTTTTGATCAGGGCTTTCAGGTAGACCAATAATTTTTAAATTGTCTCTCCTGGGTCTATTTTCCAGGTCAGTTGTTTTTCTATTTTTCTTTTTTCTTTTGCCTTTTGGAGGGCAATTGGGGTTAAGTAACTTGCCCAAGGTCACACGGCTACGTTTTTGTTTGTGTGTGTGTTAAGTGTCTGAGGGCGGATATGAACTCAGGTCCTTCTGACTCCAGGGCTGACACTCTACTCACTGAACCACCTAGTTGTCCCAAAGTCAGTTGTTTTTCAATGAGATATTTCACATGGTCTTCTATTTTTTTCATTCTTTCAGTTTTGTTCTAAGATTTTTTTGATTTCTCATAGAGTCATTAGCTTCAGGGGGCGGAGCCAAGATGGCAGAGTAGAAACAGCAGGTCCAAGGCTCTCTCCCCCAAGATTACCTCCAAACTATATAAAAGGGGACTCTGAACAACTTCTGGAGCCCCAGCACCCAAAGAATGATACAGAGAAGCTAACCTCCCGTTGAAGACAGCCCAGCAGCCCTGCAGGAAGGGCCAGCACAACGCTCTGGGAGCTGGCAGCGCAGTGCAGAGAGCTGAGCCCAGGTCCCCGTGAGCCGCAGTTTTAGCCCCAGGGTGGCCGGGCCAGCAGCTGGCTGGAGGGACCCCAGAACACCAGCAGCTGTGGCAATTCCAGGATAGTCAACAAAGACATGCCTAGGACAAAGCGAGAGGTTAGTGCCCTATGGACTTTGGGACCAGTATTTCGGGAACGCGTCAGCTTCCTCCACTGGGTGCTAGAAGCCACTGAGGAGACATGCCATTTTGCAGTTTTCAATGGCGGCTCCAGCACCTGGCCTGAGAACTGTAGGGAGATCCAGCGATCAGTCTTGGGGGGATAATCGCTCTTGCTTTAACCTCCCTGGATCTGGATTGTGGTCTGGGGGGGAGGTCATGGGGCGGGTTTCCAGCTTGCCAGAAACGGAAGTTGTTCCCCAACACGTTCGGGACGAAACTCCCCTGTCTGGTGGCAGAGTTCTACTGTGGCAACAAGCCCAAAAGTCAAGTAATTAAATGGCAACATGCCAAGGCAAAGGAAACAAAATAAACAGAAAAATGCAACATAAGACTCCTATTTTGGGGTCAAAGAGGATCAAAGCATGGAACAGTCAGAGGACTGTGAGGTCAGAAATCCTGCTCCAAAAGCCCCAAAGGAAAACATGAGCAGGTTACAGGCCACAGAGGACTTTAAGAAGGACTTTAAAAATCAAATAAGAGAAGTGGAGGAAAAATTGTAAAGAGAAATGAGAAGGATGCAGGAAAAGTATGAAATGAGGGTCAACAGTCTGACTGAGGAAAACAACACCTTAAAAAATAGACTAACTCAAATGGCAAAGGAGGCCCAAAAGGGCAATGAGGAGAAGAATGCCTTAAAAAACCAAATTTTCCAGATGGAAAAAGAATCTCAAAAGCTCACTGAGGAGATTCATTCCTTCAGAGTTAGACTGGAGCAAATGGAAGCTAATGACTTTATGAGAAATCAAGATGCTGTTAAACAGATCCAAACAAATGAAAGAATAGAAGGCAATGTGAAATATCTCATGGGAAAAACCACTGACCTGGAAAATAGATCCAGGAGAGATAATTTAAAAATTATTGGACTACCTGAAAGCCATGATCAAAGAAAGAACCTAGAAATCACCCTTCAAGAAATTCTCAAGGAAAATTGCCCTGATGTTTTAGATCCAGAGGGCAAAATAGAGGTTGAAAGAATCCACAGATCACCTCCTGAAAAAGATCCCAAAAAGAAAACTCCCAGGAATATTATAGCCAGGTTCCAGAATCCCCAGATCAGGGAGAAAATACTACAAGCAGCCAGGAAGAAACAATTTCAATATTGTGGAAACACTATCAGAATAGCCCAGGACCTGGCAGCTTCTACACTGAGGGATCGAAGGGCATGGAATATGATATTCCAGAGGGCAAAAGAGCTGGGAATGAACCCAAGGGTCACCTACCCAGCAAAACTGAGTATTTTGTTTCAGGGGAAAATATGGTCATTCAGTGGAATAGAAGACTTTCAAGCATTCTTGAGGAAAAAACCAGAGTTGAATAGAAAATTTGACATCCAGACACAAGAAGCAAGAGATACCTGAGAAGGTAATCAGGGAAAAGAAATCAAAAGGAACTTATCAAAGTTAACCTATTTACATTTCTACATGGAAAAACAATAACTGTGACTGATGAAACCTTTCTCAGTATGAAAATAATGGAAGAAGGGTGTATGGTCATATGAATACGTATGTGAATGTGTGTATATATGTTTACAGTTATACATGGAGAGAGGGCTTAGGTTGAATTTGTTGGGAAGGGATGATACCTAAGGGGTGAAATTATGAGGTGAGAGAGGAAAGTGGCAAAAGGAGATGGGGAGAGACAGGGTAGGGTAAACTATCTCATGTAGAAGAAGCAAGGGGAAGTGGCTGCAGAGGAAGGGAAAATAGGAAGGCAAAAAGGCAAAACCACATTCTCACTGAATTTGGTTCAGGGAGAGAATGACATACATACTAAATGGGATATCTCAACCTGCAGCAGAATAGGGGGAAGGGGGATGAGAGGAGAGATGATGGATGTGGGGGGGGCATTCTTGGGGGGAGGGGAGGTTGGAAGTACACACTATGGAAGAGGGACAGGATCAAGTGGGGAATGGACCAGGTGGGGGGTGGGATGAGTGGGAGGGAATTATAAGCAGCCTTGTACAATATATCTACTATGATAATGTTTTGCATAGCTAGACATGTACAACATATACTGAATTACTTATCTTCCCAGAGGGAATGGGTGACAAGGGAGGAAGGGAATGGATCTGAAATTCGAGGTCTTAAAATTAAATGTTTCAAATATATATAAATACTGTTATTAATACTCTTTTGCATGTAATTGGGAGATAAGATGTACAGGGATCAGGGCACAGAGATTCACCTTGCTCTAATGGAAAAGTCGAAGGGGCTAAGGGAGAAGATATGGGAGAGAGCAGGATGGAGGAAGTGATATCTTGTGGGACTGCTATTCTAGGAGAGTGGGTAGGGGAAAAATGGGGGAAAAATTGTAACTCAAAATCTGGCAGAAATGAATGATGTAAAAGAGGAGTTAATAAAGCATTTGTTTAAATTAACAAAAAAGTCATTAGCTTCCATTTTCTCCATTTGAATTTTTAAGGAATTATTTTCTCCAGTGATCTTTTGGACCTCCTTTCTATTTGACCAATTCTGTTTTTTTGTTTTTTGGGTTTTTTGGGTTTTTTTTTTTTTTTTTGGCAGGGGGACGACAAGGCAATTGGGGTCAAGTGACTTGCCCAAGGTCATACAGCTAGTAAGTGTGTCAAGTGTCTGGGGCTGGATTTGAGTTCTCCTGACTCCAGGGCTGATGCTCTATTCACTGTATCACCTAGCTGTCCCAACCAATTCTGTTTTTTAAGGCATTCTTCTCCTCATTAGCTTTTTGAACCTTTTTTTTGCCATTTGATGCAGTCTATTTTTTAAAGTGTTATTTTCTTCAGTATTTTTTGTTCCTCCTTTACCAAGCTGTTGACTCATTTTTCATGATTTTCTTATATCCTCATTCCTCTTCCCAATTTTTCCTCTACTGCTTTTTTTGATTTTCAAAATCTTTTTTGAGCTCTTCCGTGGCTTTGAGACCATATTTTTCTTGGAGGTTTTGGATGTAAGAGTTTTGACTTTGTTGTCTTCTGAGTGTATGTTTTGATCTTTCTTGTCACCAAAATAAGTTTCTATAGTCAATAGTTTTTTCCCATTGTTTGCTCATTTTCCCAGGCTATTACTCGACTTTTTTGCTCTTTGTTAAGGTAGGCCTCTATTTCCAGTGTGAGAGTGAACTGTCCCAAGCTTCAGGGGTTTTGTGCAGCTGTTTTCAGAGATACTTCTAGGGTTCTGTAAGTTTTCAGTTCTTCCAAGGTGGTATGATCTAAGGAGAGGTATTTCCTCCTCTCCCGTCCTGTGCTCTAGTCTGTGAGCAACCACAAGCACTCTTTTCTGCACTGGAACTGTGAGGAGGGTCCCTTCTTCACTGCTGCCACAAACTTTGATGTGCTAGTGCTCCTTCTCACCCTGGGACTGCCACCTAGGGCTATGCCCCAGATCCAAGTATGGACAAAGCAAGAGAGTCTTGCCTCAGTACTAGCAAAGAGAGCCTTGTAATCTCTTTATAGCCAGTTTTTCAATCTACTTGCCATCTGTGGACTGAGAGCTCCACAAGGAGTCACTAATGATTCAATCATTCCTGAGGCCTGCTCCTGGTTGGCTGGGGCTGGGGCTGGGGTTGTACTGGTGTAGCCTGTGCTGGACCATGCTCCTCTCTCACTCAGATCAGACAGCCCTTTCCTGTGGACCTTCTAAGTTGTCTTTAGAATCTGTGGGCTGAGAAGTCTGGAAACCACCACTGCTGCCAGTGAATCAGTCCCCTGAGGGCTGCTCCAGGCTCACTGGGGCCCAATCTGTGCTGGCCCCTGTTAGACTATGAGCTCTCCCAGTCCAGTGCAATAGACCTTTCCTGTCAACCCTTCAGGTTATTTTGGGTTGGAAATTTGTTTCACTCTGTCTTTTTGTGGGTTCTACTGCTCTATAATTTGTCTAGAGTCACTTTTTAAAGGTATTTGGAGGGGTTTGGGGGAGAGCTCAGGCAAGTCCCTGCCCTTACTCCACCATCTTGGCTCTGCCCTCCTGGGTGTTTCTGACGTATGTGAATTAGACATTCCTTTGCCAAGTCCATACAAGTGAGTTTCATGAGGTTCCCTCTCCCTGTCTTTTTACACTTTTTTTCTGACACACTCTAATGATTAGCAGTCAGTTCCTCTAATCAGTTCATTGTTTTCCTTGTATTCTTTTTTTCTTCCCTTTTCTTTATAAAAATAGAATAAAATCACACCTATGTCCATCATAGCCATCCATTTTAAAAAATGAATTGTTATTTATATTTTAATATCATTTGTATTTGCCACTATATCTCTCCCTCTTTCCTCTACCCAAAAGCCATATAAAAGAAAAGAAACAAAACTATGCGACATAGTGAAAATTTTTGACATTATATGCATTGTTCCATGTTTATGGTTCCCCCCCCCCTTCTACAAAAAAGTAGAGAGTAGAAAAAAGGTCTCTTTAATATCATTCTTTTGGGACTAAGTTTGATTGATATACTTATGCAGGATTCAGTTTTGCTTGTTTTGTGGGTTTTGTTGTTCTTTACATTTATATTTGTAATGGGACTTGCCTAGGTATGCCATTGTCACCTAACATGAGACTTTCTGGGTCCTACCAATTTGTAGAAGATCCAGGTAATCTCTAATGTTAGGTGATCTGAGCAAATCCTAACAAGTCCTGTTATACATTGTTATAGTAATCATGTATAACTTTTCTTTGATCTGCTTACTTCACTTTGTATCAATTCATTTAGGTCTTTCCATGCTTTCCAAATTTATCAGATTCATAATTTTGAGAGAACAGTATATTCCATTTCATTTTTTTCCAATTTTTTGTTACTAGACAATGTGCTGCTCCAAATATGTTGGTCTCCATGGTATGTTTATTTTTGTCTTTGGCTTCACTGGGGTCTGAGTCCAGCAGCTGAATCTCTGGGTCCAAGGATGTGACATTTTAGATATTCTCTTTGAAAAGGCATCTTTTTAATACCAATATTCTTCTGTTGACTTTGAATTAGAACATTGCAATCACTGAAGAAACAACATTGTGATTGACACAAAGGGCAATGGAGAGATACACAGTGGGTGTGCATAGACTATAGTATATTACTTACAATGATTTGCACACAAAAATAGAAATAACAAATAAACATAAAGGAAGACTGTAACATCATGAACCTGTCCTCTGTGGAAGATTCCTGGGAAGAAATGGACAAGAACCAAACAGCCAAAGAAGGTATGCATACAAGATGCACACTTGGAAGAAATTCCTTTATGACTAAAATCCCAAAGCCATATAAATAATAGCTGAATGTAAGTTAGGATAGAACCAGAGGCTATGGAAATATCATGTGACAGTTCATAGGTGAGAAATGGTTAACAAAGAGTAATTTGGGAAAGAATATTTACTATTAGAAGTTAGAATAAAAGGTTTTTTAAAACTTGGTAAATAAAAAGCATGGGATATTTTGTGGCTTAAAATAGAAAATAGAGTGAATTCATGTATTATTTTCAATAATTTTTTTTAAATTAAAAGTATTCACTCCACAAAGTATTGGTTGACTCTGTCCTAGGTGCTATTATTTGAGACAAACCTATAGTTGCCTGTCTATGAGGAGCTTCAAATGTAGTTTTTCTTTTCCTTTTCCCTGAAATAAACTTAATAACTCTGTCTGTTCTACTTCAATCAGGAACAAATGATGAAGTGAAGACATAGTTCTTGGAAGGCATTTGAAAAGGTAGGAGTTGAAAAGCCTCTCTAGTATTTTCCCTATAATCTCAGCTCTTTTTTATTTTCAGGAAACTGAAAAATCCATCAAACCCTAAATATACTACCATCTAGGAATTCTCCTCAATTTCAAAAGGTATATAACGGCATTCAGGAATTTTTAAAAAATCCTTCTAGAAGACTGTATATCATGCTTTATGGCATGTAAGCAATATAATAGGGCTAGCCACAAGGCATAGAGTTTTTGGCACTCATAAGTAACTTGTGAATCTTTTGCTAGATTAGTGGATTGGATATCTGCTTTTTATCTCACATTCTATATTGTAGCAGTAACTAGTTTTACAACTTCATTCTTCTGTAGTCAGCTTTTCTGATTCACCATCTCTCATTGTGTGTATGTGTATACATATGCATACACATGCATCCTATCTGGTATAGCTTAATGATTGATGTATGTTAATTAGAGGAAAGTGAAAGAAGCCTGTCTTTCCAATTGACTTAGATAGCTTTACACACAACATTTACAGACCCAATATGGAATTAGCACAAGAGAATACAACTCAAAATTGGGATGGGTTTGGGCATGAGGGGCTTAGAGTCTCATCAATAGTCCATTTAAATAGATTATCTAGGCTTGCTATTACTGCTGTTATGGATACTTTTTCCTTTAGCAGGGTTCTTAATTTTTTTGTGTGTGTGTCATGGACTCTAATGAAAGCTATGGTCTCTTTCTTAAAAATATAATTATCAAAATTAAAAAACAACAAAAATAAGTTCAGGATTCTAGGTTAAGAATCTCTACTGTAGTAAGACTCATAAAAGAGTGGTAACCAAAAGGGGTCAGATTATCTTTTTTTTTTAAAGCAGTTGGGGTTAAGTAACTTGCTCAAGGTTACACGGCCAGTCATTATTTATGTGTGGGTGCTCATTTTCTGAGGCAGGATTCGATCCCAGGTCATCCCAACTCCGAGGCCGGCACTCTTACTCACTGTGCCACCTAGCCACCCCAGGGGTCAGATTATCTTAATCCTGGCTTTGGTCTCAAAAAAGTATTAAATCAGATTCCTTAGACAAACTTTCTCTATAACCAAGAGCTGAGAATCTTCAACTCCAGGAGATAGTTACATTCAGATAGGCCTTGAATACCAGAGTATTTGTTTCTATTATCCCTATTAAATAAGCCAACCTTTATGATGAGTATGCCTAATAGTTCCTTTCCCCAGTCCCTGAAAGACCTTGGTCTACTGGACTTCATATTCAAAAGTTTCTCTCCCATTTGGAGAAAGAGGAAATCAATTTATTTACACACATCTGTGGAAAGAATTCACATATTAGTTTGCCTACTTTATAGTAGGTATATGTATATATATATGTATACATATATATATATAGCATATATATATATTAGTTTACCTACTTTATAGTATAGATAGACTATAGATAAGAGTATATATAGGAAAATAACAAACAAGACTTTCATTCTGTACTGAAATACTATAAATGAGCAATATAGGAAAGGTTCAGTAGGAGCGAACAGATGGTACTTTTGTAAAAGAAACTTCCTGGCATCCAGGGCATTAGGAGACAAGTGAAATAGTGTGGCTATTATGCTATAGCCCATTACCACTAAACAATATCTTCTCCTCTCCTCAGATTTGGCTGTTCTGTCTTGCCTAGGCTGCAAATAAAGAGGATACTCATGGTCCAATCCCACTATTGATCATCACAGGGCCTTTGACCTGCTCTATTTTTGTCCTGGGCTTGTACACCCCTTCATATGCAGCCTGGTGACTTTTCACTCCTGGAGTTGTAACCTACTGTTACCTGACTTAGTGTGCTCCCTCTGCAACTTGGAACTCCAAATTCAAGAGATCCACCAGCTTTATCCTCCCTGGGAACAAGGATTACAGCCCTGTGCCACTGTACCTGGTATTATGTTTTCAGGCATTAATTCCTGAAAGGGTAGGAAGTTGTCATGGCAAGTTAAAGCAGCCCCAGCAACCTCAAATACTTAAAATTAAAGTTATTGCTTTGGTATAATACAGGTTGGGGTGAAAACTGAAAAATAAGGCATCTTCTCTTTCTTCCTATCCTTTATAGGAACAGGAACCCCAGAGACTCTTTTCAATCCTCCATAAAGATAGAGATGGATAAAAAATGTTTATAAAATGGGTCATTATGAGAAGGTATGCCTGATTAGCCAGTAAGAATATGTTCTTGCCATCTACAAGATGTTTCATGGGAGTTTGAAGGGACAGGATCAGATCCAAAGATCAGCTTACAGGCCAGCTGAGAATTAGGCCCTTTGAACCTACTTGATTCATGTCTATTGAAAGAAACAGCAAATTACAGTAACACATTTCTCTGCTTCAAGATAAAGGGTGATGCATAAAAATATGCTCAATCCCTTTTGTACAAAGACCTGATTTAGAAATAGCCCTATTGAAATTTCAGTGTTCAGCCAAGTAAGGCGGTTAATGAGTATCTGGCACTATTTTTATGTTCTCAACCATATTTTTAGAAATTATTTTCTGTTAGAAAAGGAGCCATGAGGAAGTATAAAGCAACTTCCACCTGGGATTATAAGGACGCTACTCAGATTGGAACTACAGTGTTACCCACCATACAAGTGGCTCAAATGTTAGCATTTCCTGGTTCAGACACTGAATTTGTGCCTGGCATCCAGACAGCATAATGGGAGGTGGCACAAGAAATCTGGATGCTAGGGAGGTGAATATACTTTGTACATGTGCTGTATTTACTAATCTGTATAAATGCTATGTCCTTCCAATAGAATAAAAGTTCCTGGAGGGTGGGGACTCTTCTGTTTCTTGTTTTATATCCCAACTGCCTAGGACAGTGCCTTGAATAGAGTAGGTGCTTAATAAAGTCTTGTTGAATGGAAATATTTCCAGTGCAAGTTCAATGAGGCATAAACTCCTTTAATATTTCAGAAACTGGGCTTTCATTGATATTGATGCTGTCTCTACTGAACTAGGTCCAAACTCCTCCATTCCTGGCACACACACACACACACACACACACACACACACACACACACACGAAAGAGAGGGGGGGAGGGGGGTGTTGAGCAAGTTTTTTTTTTCCTCTAAAAGGCAAGGAAGCTGTCTTCAAGATGTGACTAACTCAGGATAACACTGTCATCACAGGGGATAAACACAGGGGAAAAGTTTATCTTGGCAGCTAGGTGGCACAGTGAATAGAGCACTGGCCCTGGAATCAGGAGGACCCAAGTTCAAATCCGGCCTCAGACACTTAACACTTGCCATCCATGTGACTCTGGGCAAGTCACTTGACCCCAATTGCCCTGCCTTCCCCCTCCAAAAAAAAAAAAGCAAAAAAAAAAGTTTATCTGGATCATTTAGTACGGAGCATAGTCCAGGCTGGTGCTTTTCTGTCAGTATCCTTGGGCAAAGTGCTATTTTCCAAGTTATGGCTCTGGGCATAGCAGAATAAGGCAACAGCTATAACATGAACTGGGTTTCTAGGTGGTGCAGTGGATAGAACAATGGACTTGGAGTCAGATGTGAGTTCAAATTCAGTCTCCAGCACTTCCTAGTTGTGTGACCCTGGACAAGTCACTTAGTTTCTTGTTTGTCTCAGTTTCCTCATCTGTAAAATGAGCTGCAGAAGGAATTGGCAAACCACTCCAGTCTCTTTGCCAAGAAAACCCCAGATGGGGTAACAGAGAGTCAGACACAACTGAAATGACTGAACAACAACAAAAACAATTATTAGTTCACCAACCCTGAGTCCACTCTAGTCCTGAGTGCCAGCAGCTAGATTAAGCAAATTGAATCGTGGATGACATATGCAGGTCCAGTGGGGGAGAGGGACAATGGGGAAAGGAAGAGAAGGAACAGTAGAAAAAATAAAAGGATAGGGGGCACAAATATGCAGAGACAGAGAGGGGAGTATATCTGGTAAAATTCCACCGAAATCTCAGCTACCTTTGGTAGCTCCTGTGCTAAAGGCTGCCTTCCTTAGGGCTGGGTTTATTACAATTCTCAGGATTTTATTATATTATTCTCTAGGCTAGTGGTATCCAACTCTAATAGAAATAAGGGCCTCTGAACTATACATGAGGAGCCGTAAAACCTGCATACTGACTTAGAAAACCATGCATTAACATTATCTATGTTTTATCATATTTTTATTAACATCATTAAAATGTTCCCAATTACATTTTAATCTCGTCCCTGGGCACTTGGGACTGCTCAGCCAACTGTGTCTTTGATACCTCTACTCTAGGCTTCTGATCCCTGAATAAACACAGAATTATTGAGAGGAGATCCATGTCATTAAATGACTCAATATAATAAATCAGCAAGCTTTGTGCAGACCTGAAGAACTTTCTAGGCTGAAGAAGGAAAGTGGTCCAGAATTAGATATATAGAAGTCATACATATTCAGTTTGCTGGGGAATTTCAGCAAAAGAGATTGTGTTCTTAATGATGCTTTGCAAAGGAACATTCTTTGTCAGACAAATAGCCTGTTTGCTTAGTGAATTCTGCCAAGTAACATTTTCTATTTTCTAGTTCCACAAATTCAGCTGTACCTTGACACCTACAAACTGACCATATTTTTATATTCAGCAAATAAGACAGAAGAGGAAGGGGAAATTTAGAGGTAGGACTGGAAGAAACCTTACAGGTTCTCTTCCAACCCCTTCATTTTACAAAGGAAGCAAGTTCCAGAGATGTTGTGACTTCCCTAGTGTCAAAAGATGGGAGGGCTGGGATTTGGATCCTGATTCTCTGATTCCAAAACTAGTACTCTTTGCATTGTGCCATGTTGGAGGAATAAGAATACAAGGAAGGCAATGAGATTATAGATTCAGAGTTGCATTGGACCTTAGGATAATTATGAACTGTAACTGAGAGGGAGGGTGGTCACAGGAAGGCTGCAAGAAATTGGAAGGATCTCAATTACCTTATCAATTCCCCACTCCCTGCCTCCTAAGCAATGCTCAATCGATAAACACTTATCAAATGCCTACGCGCCAGGCACTGTGCTAAGCTCTGGGGTTACAGAGAGGCAAAAGACAGCCCCTGCCTTCAAGGAGCTTACAGTTTTGTAGACTATTAGAGCTGGGAAGGACCTCAGCAACCATATAGTCCAAATCCTTTATGGTACAGAGGAAATTGAGGTTTGGAGAAGGAAGAGTTATTTACCCATAGTCCAGGGCATGCCAGAGCCAGCTCTTCCTAGCTCAGTAGAGACACTGTTAAATTTTTATTATGAGCATTTAGACTTCAAAAATTGGCAGCTACAAATGAGAGCTTGAATAGTGGTGCCTCAACAGTAATAGAGGTATTAGGAAGAGGGCACCACTATTTCCCTAGTCACCCACACTCATAACCTAGTCATCCTCATTACCAAGGCCTATTGATTTTACCTATGCAACATCTCTCTTATATGCTACCTTCTTTTCTCTAACACTGCCATCACACTCTTCACCTCATACCTATACTAATGTAGTAGCTTGATGGTCCCTGCCACTCTCCCCACTCTGGTCCATCATCTACTCAGATGTCAAAGGGATTTTACAAAAGCACAAGTCTGATACCATGTCATCCTTCCCCCCCCCCCCCGCCCCACTCAATAAACTACAGTAGCTCCCTATAATTTCCAGCATTAAATATAAAAATTCTCTGTTTGGCATTCAAAGCTTTTAATACCCTCCACTACCTCACTGCCATACATAACCCTTTTCAATCTTCTTACACCCTCCACTGTCCTATTTGTTTTTTTTTTTTATCAAACAAGACATTCTATCTCTTAACTCCTGGAATTTTTACTGGTTGTCCCTCATACTTGGAGTGTTCACCCTCCTCTGTCTTATGGCTTCCTTTAATTCCCAGATAAAACTGAGGGAAAAAGAGAGAGAAACAGAGAGTCAGAGATAGAGACAGAGATACAGAAATACAGAGAAAGAGAGAGAGAGAGAGAGAGAGAGAGAGAGAGAGAGAGAGAGAGAGAGAGAGAGAGAGAATTGGGAGCTTAGGCAGCTGGACACAGATGGACTTGTTTGCCTAGAGGGATTAGTAACTGGGAAAAATTCCCTTCAACAACAATGTGCTCCAATATGACTAATATAGAAATGTTTTACATGATTACACATGTATAATCTATATCAACTTGTTTAACATCTCAAGGAAGGGGGAGGTGAGGGAGAGAGGGAGAAGAATTGAAACTTAAATTAAAAAAAATTAATGTTAGAAATTGGCTTTACATGTAATTGAGGGAAAATTTTTTTTTTTTTTTTTGCTTTTTGGAGGGCAATTGGGGTTAAGTAACTTGCCCAAGGTCACACGACTAGGTTTTTGTTTGTGTGTGTGTTAAGTGTCTGAGGCCGGATCCGAACTCAGGTCCTTCTGACTCCAGGGCCGGCGCTCTACTCACTGCGCCACCTAGCCGCCCCGAAAATTTTTTTTTTAAAAAAAGAACAATGTGCTCCAAAAAAACCAGCAGCAGATGGAGAGGACTCAGTGGAGGAATTCTTGGACCAGTCAAAGGAGTTCCTGGATAAAGTAGCAGCCAGAGCAGAGGAACATCAAGGTGGAAGAGAAATGTGCCATAATGTGGAAGAGAAAGCCTAAATGATGAGTTATGTGAACTGTGCAGATCCTGGGGAAGGGGGCTGACTCCCTCGTTATCCTGAAAATTCATTTACCTTTACTTCTAAAGGACTGTAAAAGTCCCTGGGAGGTAGGGATCCAGAGTTCGGTTCACTCTTCATAACCCTTAAGGTTCTTCTCTTGGGTTTTCAGTGCTGAGTCTGTCCCCATTGTAGGACTGCAAATCTGGAAAACTGCATAAGATCTTGGATAGATGGCGCTCACTGGAGAAGGAAGGAGAGCGGTCTTAACTTTCTTGAGGCTTTGTGTGCCAAGTCTTTGCATTTATTTTTAGGTTAAATAAAGTCTTCCTATATCTAATGTTGCATTATCCTGAGCACTTGCATGGGAGCTCAAGGTCCTTTTACTTTTCATATAGAAAACAAGACATAAGTTTGACTTCTGATGGTCTCAAGGGCAATTTTATATGGGAAAACATACGCTGAAGAAATATTATGGGAATTCCCATTACTCCCCGTCCCTCATAAATTGAATAGGGTCTGTGTCAACCTAAAACTTCATTTCTTGATCCTAGGTATAATTACATGGTGTAGTTATTTTAAACTTTTTTTTAATGTGCTTTTTATTACCATTTCACAGCATCACAGAAACTGAGTTGGAGATACCTTAGAGATCATTTATTCTGACTGACACTTGACTGAGAATCCCTTTTATAACAGGTTATTTATTAATTGGATGACACGTGGTCATTCAATCTCAGATAAAGGTTTCGAGGAACACTTATAAATTATTTCTGCCATACCTATGGTCCAAGGTGTTCAGGTTATTGCATATCTTGCAAAGTTGGCTTAAGGGTGAGTTTCGACGTCTTTTGTGGCTTAATATTTAACTCTCATTTACCTTTGGTCAACTGATATTAGGACAAATTAATTTGCCCTTCCAACAGTCACCAAAGGTCCACTTTTTAGTCTTGTCTTCCAGGGTTTGTCAAGTATACTTCTAGTTAACTCTTCAGTTCATCTGTGCCTACAGACATTACATTGACCTTTGGAAGTGTATGTGTTATTGAGTGGGTGTTTTTGGTTTTGGTTTAATGGTTAGAGTGACCCAGGCAGTCCTTATCCTAGACTCACATTCTCTCCTGAGTTCACACTCAGATAGCAAATAGCACCAGCTCTACTGGCTTCTCCTGGATAAGGTCAAGTTCACTGATATCAGCATGTTCTTCTTGGAGCAAATCAGGCTTTAGGGATTATCATGAAGAGGGAGATGCTTTCATTTTAGTGATCCCTTCTCTATTCTGACTAAGATTCTACAAAATCCTTAATAATAGTAAAAGCAAGGTTAGTGTGTCATCCCCCCATATATATGTGTGTGGAGAGAGAGAGAGAGAGAGAGAGAGAGAGAGAGAGAGAGAGAGAGAGAGAGAGAGAGAGATTTCTAATTCTAAGCTTGCCAAACATTTTGCCAATGTTGGTATGGCTTATAGAGTGCCTAGTCCCTGGTTCCTTTCCTTCATCTTATTGCTGGCTACTCCTGGTGCTATTCTATAGAATAAGAAAAATTGTCTTTACCTCTAGTATGAGCCATAATCCCTTCCAGTAACTATTTCCCTGTCCTTTAACTGAAGAATGTCTTTTGGGCTCCCCAGATCATACCTTCTGACCTCAGGCTGTATTTACCTTCTGCTATTATTCCTGGTTCCTGTGAATTCTGTATGGACCTAAAGAGGAAGAATCTTTTGAGGACTACTGTAGAAATGTCTTCCTCATTTAGGGTACCATTCTTTATAGATTCTGATTTTGCTACCTATTGTGAAGGTTGCTGGGTACATAGAATTCCTACTCTCACCCCTAATTCAGATGAATCTGAATTGGAAAATTTGCCTGAGACATTCACTAGCCTACTTGTTAAGATTGGCTGTGGGACAGCAAGGTGGCACAGTAGATAGGGTACCAATCCTGGAGTCAGGAAGATTCATCTCCCTGAGTTTAAATCTGGCTTTAGACACTTACTAGCTGTCTGACCTTGGGCAAGTTACTTAACTCTATTTGCCTCAGTTTCCTCATCCATAAAATGAACTGGAGAAAGAAATGGCAAAGTAATGTAGTATCTTTCCCAAGGAAACCCCATATGAGGTTCTGAAGAGTTAGACATGACTGAACAACAATCAAGGTTGGCTGTGTACTTTCCAACAAGGCTAAGTTTCCTCACCTATTGTTCTAAGCTAGCATCTGAGTTTAGTGTGCTTAATTTCTAGGCAAAGATGTTACCTGCAACTGAGGTCATGTAAGTAGCATCTGTCTAGTAGCAATTCCTCCTTGCAAAGATAGAAGAAGGTAAAACACAGCACTCAGTTACTGATAGAGTAGTAAACAACTTAAAAGGAGGAGATATGCATTTTCAGTCATGGCTAATAGAGGGATTTGGGTTTTTTGGACTTTGTAGATATGTACCAAAGGGTTTGGTTTTTGTCTTAAAAATTTTGCCTTTCAGAGGAGAAGGTAGTAGAATGAGCAGATTAATTTTATAAAACTTTTTCTATGAAAAATACAAGTAATATTTTTAAAAGAAAAAATTATTGGGTTATATCCCAAAGAAATCATAGAAGTGGGAGACCCATATGTACAAAAATATTTATAGCAGCTCTTTTTGTAGTGGAAAAGAATTGGAAATTAAGGGGGAGCCCATCAATTGGGGAATGCCCATTACATGCATATACCAAGTTGTGGTATATGCATGTAATGGAATACTATTATACTATAAGAAACGAGGAGCAGATGGACTTCATATTTATCTGGAGAGGCTTATATGAACTGATGCTGAGTGAGAAGAGTAGAACCAGGAGAAATTTGTATACAATCACAGACACAACATATGTGTGATGACCAACTATGACAGACTGGACTCTTCTCAGCAATGCAGTGATATAAGTCAATCTCAAAAGACTCATGAAGGAGAGAAATATCTACATCCAGAGAAAGAACTAGAAAGAACTGAGTTTGAATCCTGATTGAAACAAACTACTTGATCTTTTTCTTGTTTGGTTTTCTTTTCTCTTTACCATTTTTCATTCCATCTGGTACAATCTGCCTTTGTAACTTGACTGTCTAATGTGAAAGTATTTGAAGATTCTATACTTGATTGTATGCTGTCATGGGGGGAGTGGAGTGAGGGAAAGAAAATGTGAAACTCAAGGAATTGTGGAATTGAATCTTGTAAATTAAAAATAAACAAACAAACTAATAAAGACAAAAAAAGAAAAAATTATCTATGGCAGATCACCAAAATGATATATTATGATACCATTTTAGTAAGCAGATTAATTTTGAAATTTTGAATTTTTATTCATTTTTGTCGTGGAAAAATAGAAATCCACAATAAGAAATGAAATTTAAACACAGGTGTGTAATATTACATGAAATGTATAATGATAAAAGTTATAGAAATTGAAAGTAATCAGTATACATGATATTTTTACTTGTTAATTTTCATATTCTTGGAGTTAAAGTTAAAACTGCAAGGCATTGTGTGGGACTAACAACTGATTAGTGGGGGGAAGTGGGGGGGTGGAATTTCCAGTATGGTTTCTTACTGATGGCAATTCAAAAAGCCATTAATGTGAAAACTTCACAAGTCACATTTCAAGTAAGAAACATTTTTAAAAAGTACTCCTGTGGCATTTTGTTTCAAGATATTCTCATTTAAAAAATCAATTGACTAATTTTACAATTCTGAATGTTTAGTCTTCAAATGTCAAGAAAGCTCTGGACTTTGATTTGACAAGACATTTACACAGATGACATACTGCAGGCATGAATAGGGAGCTCTGGATAAGCAATGATCTTATTCAGGTTAGAGAATTTAAAAATTATCAGCATTATGTTTCTGCCCCCCCCCAAAACATTTTTCTCCTTTGGAACAGACAATTAAACTTTGTTTCAATTTTATTACCTAACATAAGCAAATATGAATTACTGGATTTACTATTATTTTTCCAAGCAAAACCATACAATGGGCCTTTAACTTTGTCCACTCACTTTTCAATAATTTTTTTATGTTAGTATTTTTCTGGATTAAAAAAACCCAAAATATTTTTCCACAGGACCTAGTCCAGTGGATCCACATTCTCATGGATCTGGGAACTTTCCCCATTGGTAGAGGCCACAATTTATCCATCCACATCTTCTCATACTATGCTCTCCTTCTCCATGTATTTTGGTGAATACTCCATGAAAGATACACGCAAGCCTTCCATCAGTCCTTTTAGTATTCTAAAAATTTCATCGCAAATTCGATTAGTCCATTGGTTATTCCTCATTTTTGATACAATCGACCTTCCTTTTCCAACCGCGTGTATTCTAGATTCTTAACACCTATGGAACTCTAGGCACATCATTTAGCTTTACTGGGCTTCAGTTTCCTCAGCTAGAAAATGATGGTCTCTCAGGTCACTGATGGTCTCTCTATGCTTTTATGCATTTTACAATAAGAGGGCGAAGTATAGCTAATAATGTGCTGACATGCTAACGTGCCTCTCTTACACATTTCCATTGCCTTTTAAGGAGCTGGTAAATTTGCTTCTTCTTATATGATGATGTTCCATGATTTTTAACTAGATAGAATCACCAGAATTTTGGCATTAAAAGGAAAGGATTTTCACTGGGAAATGGCTACTCAAATCATGGTGCCTGAATGTGATGGAATATTACTATACCGTATGAGGAATACACTGAACCATGAGAAGACTCATATAAACTAATGCAAAGTGAAATTAGCAGAACCAGGAAAATAATTTATACAATAAAAATCATGTAAATGGAAAGACCAATAGCAAATTAATTGAAACTGAATGCTAATGAATTCATAATAATTTTTTTTTTTTTTGCCTTTTGGAGGACAAGTGGGGTTAAGTAACTTGCCCAAGATCACACGGCTAGGTTTTTGTTTGTGTGTACGTTAAGTGTCTGAGGCTGGATCCGAACTCAGGTCCTTCTGACTCCAGGGCCGACGCTCTACTCACTGTGCCACCTAGCCAGCCCATGAATTCATAATAATTAAGATTGGTCCCCAAAAAGAAGCAGCTAGGCTGCTCAATGGATAGAGTACTGAAGTTGGAGTCAAGAAGTCTTCAGTTGAAATCTGACCTTAGACACTTAATAGCTGTGTGACCCTGGGTGAGTCACACAACCTATCTCAGTCTCAGTTTTCTTATCTGCAAAATGGAGTTAATAAAAATACTGACCTCCCAAGGTTGTTGTGAGGATCAGATGAGATATTTGTAAAGATCCATGTAAACTTTGAAGAAAACACTAGTTACGGTTACATTTTCACAGTCCCCCATTGACTTCAATGGGATACAACATATGAATGAGGACAAATCCTATAAAAAGCTAAAGAAACAAGATGTAATGCACTAGATAAAGAGAAATCAGCAAGATAAAGCTGTATCCTACCTAGCTTCAACATGCTCAGTGATTCTGCTGAGTTATTATTCATTTATTTTATTAGCATATAAGAAGATATCACTGCAATCCAGTTTGAAATGTCCAATAGGCAACTGGAGATGAGAGACTAAAGCTCAGGGGAGAGATTTGGACTGGGTATAGATTTGTGAAGTATTGGCACAGAGATCATAATTAAATTTATGGAAGGTGACAAGGTCACCAACAGAAAAAAAAAAGATCTCACCTCCTACTTCTTTGCAAGGGTAGGGAACCATGGGTGTAGAACGCTGCATTAGATTTTCTCTATATGTTGTTTAGTTTTGCTGAATTGTTTTTTTCCCCTCTTTACAATTTTTTGTATTATAAGAGATAGCTCTCTGGGGATGGGATGAGGGTGGGAGAGAGATACAGTAAAAATGAGAGTGATTTCAAAAGAAAAAAAATATCAATAATTTTTTAATGGGCTTGTTTTGTCAGGGAGCAGTCCAAAACCATTTAATGTGCTGCAGCTTTCCAAATACAATCTTGCCAACTCTATTCAATTCTGGGACCAGTTCATTGTCCATTTGCTGAGATCATCCAAGATGTCTATAGCATGATAGACTGATTCAATAGACTAACCACAAGAATATAATACTATCATTAAATGGGATACCACTAAAAGATGAACATCCCACATTGTATAAATGGAGCTTGGTTGTGGCTATACCACTATCCACAAACCGGACATCAGGACTTTCTGCCCAAGAATCAAATTGAAGGTTAGGGCCTGTTCTTATTTGACCATCTAGAGTCAGCAGTGTATAATTCATCTTGTCCATCAAGTTGTTGTTTTTTTTTTTTTAAGAATATTTCAGTTTAAGAAACATAGGCCCACGTTTTAAGAAACAGATCCATGTTGCAAACTGGCAACGTTGGGTAGAAGGTCAAGAAAGATGCCTTACAGATAGAAGAATAATCCAGTGGCATTTACACAAATGCAGTCACCAAGTGAGGCATAGAGCAGATTTTACACTGACTTCAAGGCCTTAGTCATAGTAACATGTATGACTGTTAAATTAAATGCTTATTAATCCAGTAATGAAAACAGGAATGTAGGGAGTAGGGCTAGAGAAAAATGGATTTCTTTTAAATTTTGGAAGTTAAGAAATCAGTATGAATCAGGAGTCATACCTACATTGAAAACTCTCTCCCTCAGTATCAGGGAGTCTTGGTTGCTGTTTGAACACAGTAACTTCCTCTAATCAGAGAACTCATTCTTTGTTACATTTGCTTATATTTGTTTGTACACTAGATTTAAATTCATCCTGTTCTAATAATCCTGACAGAATTAAGATTTTTCTTTTAAATATACTCTCAAATATCTAAATAGTCACCTTTCTATTTTCCATCCAACTAGAGGGATAACGGGGGCAGCTAGGTATGGTAGTAGACAGAGCACTGGGCCTGGGGTCAGGAAGACTCATCTTCCCGAGTTCAAATCTGGCCTCAGACACTTATTAGTTGTGTGACCCTGGGCAAGTCACTTAATTTTGTTTGCCTCAGTTTCTCACCTGTAAAATGAGCTAGAGAAGGAAATGACTCACTCCAGCATCTTGGTCAGGAAAACCCCAAATGGTGATATGAAGAGTTGGACATAGTTGAAAAAAAAATGAACAGAGGGATTGTTATCCCAGAGGGTTGTAGAATGTGTTCATTTAGTTTCATTTTAATTTGTTCAGACTCTGGAACGTGTGCAGTAAATTAGTGGTCCAAATTACAGCAGAATTCAACACTGCCAGTACAGATTTGTGGGGCTGTTTTAAGATTCCTCTGCAGGAAGCCAAATTAGGGCACATTTTCTTTATATGAAAGCTGGGGTAGAAGAGAGGAAAGAGTGCTGAATTTGGTGGCAGAAATTTCTACTTGATCACTACACTGTAGTCACGTGTGTAATCACAACCTGACAAGCCTCAGAACTACCAGTTCAAATCCCACCTCTGACATTGTGAGGCCCTAAGCAAGGTAACTCTCTAACTTTCAGTAATGATTCCAACCTACATTGGCAAAGGGAGTTTCCTCAACCCTGAATTCTCAATACCAATGAAATCAGGGGTCCAGCACCCATCTCTTCAAACTGACATCTTTAAATAGAGGATTTGAGACATGTTTCTAATTTGAACCTGAACAGTAAAAAATTTTGCTCAATTTAGCAAGCATTTGCTAAACGTAAAACCTAGGCTAGGTACTGTCCTGCCCTCATTAGCTAAAAATCTAGCTTAGACAGTGAAACTTAGTTGTTGTTGAGTTATATGTGACTCTCCATGACCCCATTTGGCGTTTCCTTAGTAAAAATATTCGAGTAGTTTACCATTTACTTCTCCAGGTCATTTTATAGATGAGGAAACTGAAGCAAACAGGGTCAAGTGACTTGCCCAAGGTCACACAGCTAGTAAGTGTCTAAGGCCAGATCTAAACCCATGAAGATGAATCTTCTTGACTTTAAGCCCATCACTCTATGTCTAAAAAACAACTATAATACAAAATAGTCTATGATATATGAGAGGGGAAAGCATTTAATAAGTACCTTCTTTGGGTCAGGCACTGTGCTAAGTGCTTTACAGATATTATCTCATTTAATGACCATGCAAGGTAGATGCTATTATTATCCCCATTTTATAGTTGAGGAAACTGGGGCAGATAGAATTTAAGTGATTTTCCCAGAGAAACAAAGCTAGTAAGTATCTCAGGCTGGATTTGAACTCAGATCTTCCCTAGTTCAAGTACCAGTGTTCTATCCATTGTGCTACCTAATTGACTCTAATGTGGAATTGAAAAATGTGTCATCATACTTAGCATTTTTAAAGGAAACAGAAACAAGTATATGTGTAGATATAGATACAGATGTAGATTTTAAGCCATGTATTACTCATCTCTTCCCCATGTGGTACAGTGGGTTTGAACTTTGTATCAGAGGGAAATTGAAAGGACCATAGGTTTAGTGCCAAGAGGGATCTTAAAAATCACCTATATTTTAATCTCTCCTCATTTTTGCAGATGAGGAAATTGAGGTTCAGGGATCATTTCCCAATGTCACACAGTTGTTTATTGGAGTTCAACAACTGAAAAAGGAAAAGATCTTTTCTAAGACTCTGCTTAACTCTTCTTTGTTATGAACAACTCTTAACTTGATTGAACATCGCCCTGGCTATTAAGCTCATCAGAGCTGGCAAAAGGAAGCACAAAATGTGGAAAAAATGCAAGTCATATTCTCTCATTTCACCACCCACTTCCAGCGAAGGACTAAAAAGTATCAAGACACATAAAAAATGATGAAAGAGATCTATTGGCCACTTTGGAAATTCTACAAAAATGGTAATCTAAGAGTAACAAATCACAGACTCCCTATCTTGTAGGCCTTCTTTAGAAACTCCTGTAATCCTAGGGCATTTTGGCCCAAGGACTTCTGGATCCTTGGCTAATACACCCCAAACAGTAGTGAGTCTCCATAAAGGCATCAGAGTTAAGGTTACCCATAAGGAATTTCTTAGTTGCTGTCCAGATTTTGGTTGAATTGGTTAAATTTTATCTCTATGCATATTTTAATCTTAAGATTTTTTTTATACTTCAAAAGATCAGTAATTTCAGTGACATGGGTTCTCCCTGAAGTGACACAGAACAAAACATCTTCATACCCAATAGATAATCTTCATAAGTTGCTGTAACTCCTTAATTTATCATCTTTTCCAAACGTCTGGTTATGAACCTATGCAAATTTAGTTAGTCTGTAATTCCTATGACAGATTCATTGGTCCATAGTTAAACCCTTGTCAGTTTTCAGTTTGTAATCTGATGGCAAAGAGCCTTCAGAAGTCACCATGTTATGAGGAAGTTTTTGTGAAATGTTTATCAAACCAGACCCAGTTTCCAATAAATGAATGCCAAAACCCAAAAATGTGTTGGCCATCATGAAATCAGAGGCAAACCTTGTCTATACCATATTAGCTTTGTAAAGTTTGGTAAGCACTGACTGAATACATTTTCATTAATTCATTGATTCATTCAATAGTAAATTGGATGGAAAACCATAACGTCCATGTGATCATGGTCAAAGCCTCACAAAGAAGCCAAGGATACTTATGGGTTTTAAACATGTTAAAAGCATTCTAGGCTGATCAAATTTGGGCCTCCTGATCTAATTTACTGTTCTCATGGTACTTCCCACCCATGCCTTTAATTTAAGACAACTATTGTTATGCCTAAATGAAAAATCATGTCTAAGTAGTCATAGAATCACAAAATCTTTGGAAGGAACCTTAAAAATTATCTATTCTAACCCCTTATATCTTTCACAATATCCCTGGATCAGCAGTCAGCCAATTTCTACTTGAACACTCTAGTGCCCGAGAACTTCACAAAGCAGCCCCTTCCATTTAAATTGTTAAAAATGTTCTTTCTGACATTAAACTAAAAATTTGTCTTTCCATAACCCTTTGGGGCTAATTCTAAACCCCCACCCCTACACACACAGAATACACCCAGGGATTGTTTAGAATGTTGTGAATACATGATACAATAGGACATCTGTTCCTGAAATAAAATGCTGACACATTTCAGATGATAAAAGTTCCATCTTACAAAGGGTTAGATGATTAAATATACTTTACTGTTAACTCACAGATTATTCAAATAAATATGAGCCACATGCACAAACCATACAAGAAGATCATATTTTTGAATAAGAGTGGTTAAGACGACTAGATATTTGAAACTCAAAAAAAAAAAATGCAAGATATAGCAGTCAACTTAGGGAAAGAAAAGCTGCATCGTGCACACTGTCATTCATGCTCATTATATCCTCTTTAAAATATCACGAAAAGCCAGCTGTCAGCTGAGGTACTTTCTATAAGAATTTGAAGAATCCTGGAATCTTTTTTTATCAAAGCACGCTTGTGTCGGGCCTGCCCTTTCAAAGTGTATTTGAATGGCTTAGATAGCAACACATCTCCAACTTGGTAAACAGTATTTAAAACGAGGCCAAATATCAATTAAACCTCAAGTTCTGCCATTATTTCCAAATAAAAGAACACGTAACTCAAAATACACATGGACTAATGAGCCCAAATTAATTTAGTAACAAGATTTAAGGAATGATTTTACAGACTTGATAGTGGAGTTGATGAAATGCATGTTGGAAGTTCTTGTGACATCTCAAAGGTAAAATCCTTGAGACTCCAAAGGGAGCACTACTTCTAATCAGAGAAGAGTCATTTCCTGTCCTCTAAGATTATAGAGCAATTCAAGTCACCCAGCATTTATTAAGTGCATACCATGTGCCAGGAACTGTACTAATAAAATGTTAGAGGTAAATGAGATTTTAAATATCACCTAGTATCAGGTGAAATTACCTGGAAATCTCCATATTTAAAAATGAGAAATATGAGGTTTAAAAAGCTTAAGGGACAGAAGAAAAAAATTAGGAATAGAACTCAGGTCTTTTGACTCCCAGAAAAATACTCTTTCCCTATAAAGAAGACTTCTAAGTCATGAGGCCAACAAGATGAAAGACTAGACATTTTCCCTGATATTCATGACCTTCCAAACTTTTCCAAAATGAATTATGCATCAGAAGTAAAGCAATTTCAACTGTCTTCATGGCCTAGGGCATGAAGTACCCAAACAAGGTTAAAAAAAACAACTCAATGAATTAACAGCAGAGAAGGCAAATTATTAGCACCTAAAAAACTCACTCAAAATTCTCTCCCTACCACCTTCTTGAAAGTAGATCTATACAACCAAGTGCTTGCATCAGAACTCGATGGTCTTCCCTTGCCCCTAATATTGTAGAGATCCAAATGGCAGAAATTTGCAAAAAGTATGATAAGAAGGAGTGAAATAGCACTAAAAAGAGGCAGCACTCTGTACAACGCTTGGCCAGAAAACTGGGGAACAGAAGGAACTGGGGGCAAGACCATAGGTGAGGAACTGTGAGGGCCTGGCATCCGTGTATGACCAGTTCTGTCCCCCTAGAAATCATTGAGGTAAATATTTAACCCGGTGAACCATGAATTTCCCAGAATGAGAGGAGGCTGAGACCCTTTGTGATCCAACCCATAGAGAAAGTATCAAAAGTGAGGGGGTCAGAAAATGAGCAATAGGGGAAATTAAGGAAAAAAAATACTAAAATTACTGAAGTTCTCAGGAGTAAGAAAACTCAACTAAAGACTTAGCAGAAGCAACCAACTAGGAAAATATTTATGGAAGAAAAAATGGCTTCTAGATCAGGGAAAGAGTTCAAACATCTTTAAGTATTGAAAGACAAAGGACAATAAATCACCTCATGAAGTACGGGACCCTGTGAATTTTAAAGAAAGCATGAAATCATAACAAGATGTTCATGGATGTCTTAAAAGAGAAATGAGAATGGTAAGAACAGAATTTATGACTGGCACAATAGAAACAAAGGGCAGAATAAAAAACAAATTGAATCCTAGTGGCAAATCTTATCAAAGACATGAAAGAGGGGACAACTATTTGGGAACACAAATACATAGAAATGAAGAGAAATTTGAAAAAAGAGGCACAAAAAGTACTAACATTAAAGGAAAGAATGACTTACATTCAAGCAAAATATATTGATCTTGAAGACAGGATCCAAAGCAACAACTTGTCATTCAAGTCATTGAATAAACAGTCATTACTAACTTACTATATGCCAGGCACTGTGCTTAGTGCTAGATTACAGATCTCTCAGAAGAACAGTACAAGTTGAAAAAAAAAAAAACCAACAGAATCTCACAATGCTTGGAATAATACAAGAAAATTCCAGAACTTCTAAAAACATTGGATAAATGCTAATCAAAAGCATCCACAGATCACTTCCTGGGGGGAAAAACATCAACAATAAAAAACTATGCTGAAAACTCAAAGCACCATATTGGTTTATTTCTATTGACAAACAACAAATTTTGCAAATGAATAAGAGAAAGACCTTCAAACATAAAGAGAAGAGAATTTGAATAACACAAGATTATCCCATGCCCACAAGAAACTGCAGACGAGAATGGAATAACATATTTCACATATTATCATGCACACATTGAATAACAGAGCTCAAGATGTATTCCAAGGTGACCTACACTACAAATCTGAGCTTAACCATAAATGAAAAAAATATGTCTTCTTTGGTGATATTGTCAGCACCCCACAGCTTCATTATCAGTACTATGCATATGAATACTATGTAATCTCTCCTGAGTTCCAGTTCTACATCACTAGCTGTCTGCTAGACATTCTATTCGCATCTCAAATTCAGCATTGACAAAAAGAGAACTTTCTCCATAATACTCTACTTTTATGCTAGTACCACCATTCCAGTTCTTAACCTTGGAATTATCATTGTTTCTTCTCTCTCCCTTAGGTCCCATGCTTAATCATTTGCCAAGTCATTTTGATTCTACTACCACATCACCTTCTGAATTTGTCCCTTTCATTCTAGCCTAGTTCACATGTACACACACACACACACACACACACACACACACACACACACACACACAGAGCTACCTATGGGCTTATCACCTTTGATATGGACTATTGTAATGACTACCTATTGCCTTCTCTGCCTCCAATCTCTGCCTCCAATCATCCACCATTCAGCTGCCATTTTGATATTCCTAGAACAGAGATCTGACAATGCCATCCTCCAACTTTAGTGCAGCCCTATTGAGTATAGAATGAAATGCAAGCTCTTTATCTTAGCATTCACCTAACTTAGCCACGTTATTTAATAATATATGCCCATTATGCCCTTTACGCCCCATTTAAACTGTCCTGCTAGCTATCCCCATACATGACCACCCATCTCCTGCCTTTGTGTCTTTACATAAGTCATCCCTAAGTTTGGATTGTATTTTCTTCTCACCTTTACTTCCTAATATTCTTAGCTCCATTCAAGGATAAGCTCAAAATTATACCACTTACTTGATGCCTTTCTTGATCCCTCTCAAGTTTTTGTACTTTCACATGCACACATACATATATGTATAAACACATGTATGTACTTTTTCATATATGTGCATGTATATACAATTTCCTTAGTTGTAGGTAATTAGCATATTGCTTCCTCCTCTTCCTTGTTGTTCTTAAGTAGCTTTTCAGTCATATCTTACTTCCATGACCCTATTTGGGGTTTTCTTGGCATAGATACTGGAGTGGTTTGCCATTTCCTTCTCCAGCCCATTTTACAGATGAGGAAACTGAGGCAAACAGTGTTAAGTGACTTGCCCAGGGTCACACAACTATTAAGTGTCTGAGGCCGGATTTGAACTCATGAAGATGAGTCTTCCTGACTCTAGGCTCAGCACTCTCTCCACTGTACCTCTTCCTAGTAGAATGTAAACTCTGTCAGGGTAAGGACTGTACCTTTTATGTGTGTCTGCAGTACCTAGCACAGAGTTCTTTGAGTAGAGGGGCTTAATAATTGTTTGTCGAATTGAACTGAATAAGGATACTTCCAGAAGGTCAGGGTGGCAATAAAGTGGGCCCCTTCCATATGCTGGATAAAGTGAACTCAATCTAGTTTCACAGAATGAGAGTCTCTGATGGAAAAGGCACAGCATGAGTAACCAAATACGATTTTTACCATTCTAAGGGAAATCATTATTCATTCTTTAAAGGGCTGAAAACTGGCTTTGGTTCTAAGGCTAACATCTTGCTTATAAAGCATAGCATCCTTTCCATCACAGCAAGTGGGAGAATCAGAAATCCAACACCACTACAAAACAAACAAACAAAAAACCCCGAATCATCACATTTCCTTGTTGTCTTCATCAGAAAACATGGATTCCACTTAACAGCAGAGAAATACCAAGTCTTGATGTCAGCAGCAAAAGAATAACAGCTGCTTAGCAACAGGCAGTTTGAAATACGCTGACTTTTTTCTCCTCCAAGTTTTTCTTCTTTTTTCTTCCAAGTTAATTCAAGGTGTTTCATAAACAATTTTTTTCATTATTCCTCTAAAAAGAAGAAACATCAGTAGCAGAGATAGGACCATACTAAGGGTCATATGGGAAAAGAACAAATAGCAACGAATGCCCCTTCCCATTGGTATTTTGAACCAGTCTAAAAAAAGTCAGTCAACAAGCAATTATTAAACACTTGCTATGTACTAAACACTATGCTAAATGGTATAAATACAAATAAAGGCAAAATTCCAGACCCTCCCCTCAAGAAGCTTACATTTTAATGAAAAAGAACATTAAATAACTAAGTATATATAAGTTATATACAAAGAAGATGGAAAGTAATCTTAGAGAAGTCACTAGCAGCTTAGAGACTAGGAAATGTATCCTACAGAATAGAGTATTTGAGGTGAATCTTAAAGGACATGAAATCACTTTAACAGGAAGGAGAGTCTTTAATAATAGACATTCCTGACTGATAAGTGTAAGTAAAGGGAAAGCCTTCCAACTTTGTGCTCTGGTGTTATAGGATTTTTACAAATTTTTCATTTTTAATAGTAGTAGAATAATAGTAATAATAATGGTAATTGACATACAGATATGTGTGTATACATACATATGTAGCAGTTTGCAAAACACTTTACATAGTTTATGTCACTTGATCCTTATAACAGTCCATACAGTAACTATTACAGGTAATATCATTTTCCTTTTTATGGATAAGAAAATTAAAACTCTGAGGAATTGAAAGACTTGACCAATGTCAAATTTCTAGGAATGTTTAGTCACAGGATTTGAATCTGAATATCTACTAACTCTGCCCATTTTGCTACTGCATCATGCTATTCTATTACTACTACATTTTGATTATATAGATATGTATGTATATGCACATCTATCCACACAAATCATTTATATGTACATAAACATTTCTATATAGTATTTCTATATTTACTTATAAATATGTTGTGTATAAATACATTTACATACTTATATACCATGTATGTATACATATGCATTTATTTGCACACATATATTTACATATAAACATATGGTTATTTATAAATATATCTATATACCTATATATCATGTATACATACATGTATGTAAAGCATTTATATATTTATATATGAATGTTTATATACGAACATGTTCACATACATGTATATTATTTGTACATACACATAGGTTTATATATTACATTTATGTATTTACATGTAAATATGTTTGTGTATAAATATATTTACATATCTACATATCATTTACACATTATATACATTTTCACACTATATACATTTTTATCTCATTTTACCTTTAGAACAATTCTCTAAAATCTGTAGTCTTGGTAACAGATTAGGAAATTTAAACTCAGGGAGCCTTGTCCAAAGTCACAAGGGAATGACTCTGCCATTAAATACAATGATCTTTCTCCCTTATTACATTGTTTCTGCATCTTTATTAGTACCAGCTGTTAAAGTTCCTGCTTTCTCTATCTCCAGGGATCCTCCTCTCACCCTCCAGACCACATCCCTAAGTCACTGAGACTTTAAAGGGAAAAAGTGCTATTGGTAGATTACTCACTAAGAACCCAATGTGGACATGAGGCAAATTATTATTGCACTACAGTTATTTGGAGGGTTTACCTGTGGTATAGACCAAAACCAAATAAAGTCCTAAATAGGTATTTACATACCATTACCTTTCTTTAGGAATCTTCCTCTGCTTCCAAGCATTTTCTCCTTCCACTGAAATCTTATCCTTCCTCAAGATCCTGTCAAAATGTTACCTCCTCCATGAAATCTTCCTTGATTTCCATTGTTAAAACTTATATTTCCTTACTGAAGCTCCACATATGCACTTATATACTTGGTGATAAGTATACAAACTTCTACTACAAAGTAGGAAATATGTGTAATATCACCCCTGATTAGAATATATTATCAATAAGGGCAGAGTATGTCTTACTAAATAACCAGTGCTTGGAATATTTTTGGTGGGGATGGGGTTAATTTCAAGGGCATAAAGAACTTCTAGTTCAGAGCACTTAATGTTACATAAAAACTTGCTACCCTTCACCATCATATTCTGTCTCCCACCTCCATGTCTTTGCACAGGCTCTCTACCCTATGCCTAGAATGCACTCCTCCCTCACTTATGCCTCTTAGAATCACTAGTCTCCTTCAAAGATTAACTCAAGGGAAGCAGAGTCAAGATGAAAAGGCGGGAAGTTGCCTGAACTCTCCCCACTTTCCCTTGAAACAACTTTAAAGTAAGCCTCAAAATGAATTCTGAGTGATAGAAAGGGCAGGGTGAAACAATTTTCCAGCCAAAGACAACTTAACACTGCAGGATAAGTCTGTCTCACTTGAGTTAAAGGGGAGCGCAGCACAGCACAGGCTGTGTCTAGGCAAGCCAGTGGGAAGCTGTTAGTACCAGCACAGATCAGTAACTGAGACCCCGTGGGCCTGCCTCAGCAAGCCAGCCACTCAACAGGCCAGGTGTGAGGCCTCCAGCCCCAGCACAGCAGGCGAACTGCCAGCTCCAGGAGCAGAAAACCAGACTAGGTCCTTGACCTTGGCACAAGATGCTGTATCCCAGGAGTAGAGCTCAACTTTAAAAGTAAAAAAATAAACTGGAAAATGAACAAAAAGAGCAAAGCAAACCTGACCATAGCAAGCTAGTGACAGGAAAGATAAAATCCAAACTCAGAAAAGAACAACAAATATCAAAAGACCCACATGCAAAGCCTCAAAGAGAAAAATGAAGTGGTCTCAAATCTAGAAAGTCCTCCTGGGAAATCTTAAAAAGAATTTTAAAAATCAAATGAGAGATATACAAGAAAAATGGGAAAATAAATGAGAGGGATGCAAGAGAATCGTGAAAAAAGTTAACAACTTGGAAAAAAAAACTTAAGATTAGCTCAAGGACACCTCCTATTTGAGGCCTTTCCTTATCCCTTCAGCTGCTAGTCAGCACCTCCTTTTCCTCTGAAATTACCTTATACCTAATTATGTTTAAACACATTATTCCTCCAATAGAATGTGTACTCCTTGAGACCAAGGGCTATTTAATTTTTACTTTGTGATGAGCACAGTGAGGACTTAATAAATGCTTTTTGATGGAACAATTCAAAACTTGCCCTATAAGTCAAAATCTTCAAGTCATCTTTGCCTTATGGTCTTATAGAGTTGTTCAGGAACATTAAGAGGTTAAATGAATTAACCATGGTCATGCATGGCTAGTGTGAATCAGAAGCAGCATTTGGATCTAGGTCTTAAAAGTGCCATGCCATATGCCTTTGTGTTGAATATCACAGGTCCTAAATAAGGGTCTGCCTCTTGAGTTCCATTAAGTGAACTAAGGGGAATAAACTGATCTCCTTCCTTGGGAAGGGCACCACCTCACTGGGCTAAACAATGGCCTTGGTTATACTTATTTGGATTTGGTAGCACAAAATATAAGAAAATGGCACACCGTACATCTGCACACAAAGGAAAGACAGACTCTAATGAAAGTCAATGAAACTGATGCCCTCTACTAGTTTAAGTGTATAGAAAATAGGAGCCACTTTTTCCATCTTTGGAGGACCCTTGGGATTGACTGTGGTTTGTAGGCCTAGGGGCTTCTGAATGATCCTTAGCAAATATATCATCAAACATCAATGAGAAAAACTCAAGAAAAATATGACACCATCCTCTTTGTAAACATATTTTATTAGAATTTTAATTAGAGCTAAGGCTATCTATACAAAGTTCTTTAGGGGATAGGTATCTGATTATTCTGGAAAATTTTTAGCTATGTATATTTTTATCCTGAGTACTAGATGAATATTTTAAAACTTCAAAAAGAAAACAAGTGATTTTCTGCAGATTTTCTGCAGCACAGGTTTCACTTTCACTCCTTAGTAGACAGTCTTCATAAGCTTCTGTGATCTCCCAAAAAATTAAGCACCCTCTATCCAATCTTCTAATCAGCCTTTCGAAATGAGCTTCCTCAGGTTGGTTTCCAGTAAAAGGTAAACAGTACCTCTCTAGACCCATCCTTTCTCACTCCTTGCCTTTACTTTACCAAATAACCTTCACCTCCATAGCCTTCACCTCCATGTCAAGATGAAACATCAAAGTAGGATATTTGAAGTAGGTAGATATATAGCCGTTTTCAAGGAGAACCTTCTTAACTGTGTAGTTTATTGGGTCTATTTCAACCAAGTATCTTTGCTGAATTCAAAAGATCCTGAGTGCACAAGACTCTTGAAATGATGTTCAGTGAGAAACTCATAGTTCTGGTACAGAATATGGATTCTTGGTAAGAATTCCAGCAGAGAACATCAGACTTCTCAACAGGACAGCAAAACACAAGGCTTGAATCAATCATTCTAAGTCCATGTACCCTTGAGATGAGTGTGGGTATAGTTAGTGATCTCAATGCCATCCTAGCAGAGGTGGGGAAAGGTCAATAAAAGAGGCCTTAATAGAGAAAATTGAGTAATCACTTTGGGGAACTAGAGTACAACCTTATTTATCTCACCCTCTGATTTGTTCAGATTTTCCTTTGCTCACAAGTCTATTTAGAATATCACATGGACTCGTTGTGAAGACTTTTGCTGTATAGAAATGTCATACTGCTTGTAAAGAGAAGGGTCCAGAGACTTCTTTCTTTGGATTTAACCAATACAGAAATTGAGTTGCCCTATAACAGGGGTGAGGAACCTGCAGCCCTGAGGCCACATGTGTCTCTCTAGTTCCTCAAGTGTGGCCCTTAGACTGAATCTAAACAGAAAAAAATCTTCACAGAAAAAAAATCCTTTTATTAAGGGAATTTTTTCTGTGGAGTTTGAAGTCAGTCAGAGGACTACATTTGAGGCCTTAAAGGGCTGTATGTGGCCTTGAGGTCGCAGGTTCCCCACCCCTGCCTTATACTTTGATGCTCCCTAGTTCCCTCCTTTCAGACCACCAAAATTGTTTTTGAAGAATAGTTTTGAAGGCTCCTCTTCTCCCAGCATCACTGAGTGGCGCAAGAGCCTAAACCCCTTTTTTGACTTCACAACTGGGAAGTAGTGTCGAGGACGGTCTTCTATTTTGCTCTCGACTCTTGGACAGAGGCACTGGTCTGGGAAGGGCCAGTTCTCTTCCCGGCATCTCCATTTTCTCCTTTGGCCAATCAAGGACAATAATGGCTGCTGCCACAACAATTAGCTTACATTTTCGAGGCCTTCTTCATCACTTGTGCTCTTCAGTGCTAAACAAGGTAATTAGGCCTTTAACTCTTCTTCCCAATTTAGTTGGCACATTTACAGGTGTAATTAATTGTTATTATTTGTCAGAGCCCTGACAGGGTGCTTGGGACCACCGCAAAAACAAAAGCTGTGGCTGCTCCAGGGGCTTACCATCAAAGTGATTATGAACTAATTATGATGTACTGGCAACAGGTGCCTCATGTTTTATTCCTGCACCTTGCAAATCAAATCACTGAGGAAAATATTTGGGTTTACTACAAGCAAGAGAGTCTTCAAAACAGAATTAAAAAAAAAAACCCACCAACCTCAGCAACTCCCATATCACAAACAATAAAGGGAACTGTGGGCAGGGGAATGAATAAGAAGTCAAACTCAGTAGCAGTTTTCAGCCCTGAATTGCTTTAGAAAATCATTGGCTCTATGTGTGTATGTGTAGTCAAAAAAGCTCACTCTTTTTCAGGCTTATCAGTCCACAGAGCTGTGCTGACTTTTGTAAAACAGGGAAATTATTCAAATGTTAGGTGTTTTGGTGTTTGTATTGTGTATATCCTTGAATAGTCAGAAAGAACAAAGCAATAAAGGAACAAAACAGAATAAAGGAATGGGAAGATGAGAGAAAGAAAGGAATGAATGAAATAAGGAGTGAGGGAAGAATAGAAGGAAGGTGAGTAAGAAGGAAGGGAGAAAGGAGGGAAGAAGGAAAGAACAGAGGGAGGGAAAGGAGGGAAGGAGACTGAAAGGAGGAGAAAGAGGGAGAAAAGGAAAGAGACAGGGAAGGAAGGAAGGAAGGAAGGAAGGAAGGAAGGAAGGAAGGAAGGAAGGAAGGAAGGAAGGAACTCGCACATCTTCAAATTTGCAAATTACTGTCCCTGTAAGCTTGGTTGATACTCTTCATGTAAAGAATTAGAAGAATTTCCCATTTGACAGAAACACCTTCTGATAGCATCCTTTCAATCCATTCCTGGACCTTCTAACATGATTACATCTTAGGTTATGACTATAACCCTATAACGAGGTGGCTCTTCTCCTTGCCAAGGTTAACCTCTCTATGTATGTCCTTTATCTCATCTTGACAGTATTCTCCAATAGACTGCCCCCTCAATCAACCCCTCACTCTCATTTTCAATCTCTGTCTACTTCTTCCCTTATTATTGCCTTCAAACATGGCCAAGTCTACCTATCCTTAAACTAGCTTCAGTAGACAGTAGACAATACCACCCACTCAAGCTGTTATCCTGTATTTCCTCCCTTTCTCAGACAAAGCCCCTCGGGGGGAAGAATTGTCTGAAGGCAGCCTTCACTTCAGCTCAGTCACTCCTGAAAACTTTGCAATCTACATTCCAACCAAAATTGCTCTCTCCAGAGGCATTGAGGTTCTCCTAATCTCCAATGGTGGATGGTCTTTTCTCTGCCCTTACCATTCTTGATCTCTCTGCTGTGTTTGAAACTGCTGACCTCTCTTTCTTCCCAGATCCTTTCACCCTTCTAGGTTTTCACAACATACTTTACTCTCTCCTGGATTCTCTCCTACCTATCTGACTATTCATTCTTCCCTAGGCTCTCTTCTCTTCTCTCTTCGTGCTTACTTAGTGACTTCATCTGAACTCATGGTGTTAATTGTTACTTCCAGATGGAGAACTCATGAGTCACAGATATCTACTTGAAGTATCTCTGGAGCTTCAATCTCAAATTACCAAATGCTTTTGGACATTTCAAATGGGATGATCCAGACACACCAGAGGCTCCCACGTTCAAAACAAAACTCATTACCTTTCTGCAAAGGCCATTTAGAAAATCTTTTTTTTTTTTTAAATAAAGGATGGTTTTTGGTTTTGTTTTTTTGTTTTTTTTTTTTGCTTTCTTTTGGAGGGGCAATTGGGGTTAAGTGACTTGGCCAAGGTCACATGGCTAGCATTGTGTGTGTGTGTGTGTGTGTGTGTGTGTGCGTGCGTGCATGTGTGTCTGAGGCCAGATTTGAACTCAGGTCCTCCTGAACCCAGGGCTGGTGCTCTATTCACTGAACCACCTATCTGCCCTCATTTAGCAAATCTTAATCTTAACCTTAAATTTATTCTCAACTCTTCACATAACCCTCACCCCTGTCCAATTGATTGCCAAATCTTGCTTTTCCTACCTCTACATTCCTTGTATTCAACTACTCTCTACTCCTTAATTCAAGCCCTCTTCCTTTTCCCAGGCTTCTGTAATAGCCACCTGATTTCTCTGCCTCAAATCTATCCCCTTTCCACTGTCATCCACACAACTACCAAAGTCATTTTCTTTACGTGTAGATCCTACTATGTCACTTTCCTATTCCATAAACTCCAATAGCTCCTTATTGCCTTTAGGAAAAGAGAAATTTTTTTTAGATTTTAAAGCTATTCAGAACTTAGTTTCAGTCTTACAATTTCATCACATATCCTTCCCCTGCTCCAATTCTGGCCTAACCAAATTGGCCTTCACTCTGTCCCATCTCCTATCTCCATGCCCTTACACTGGCTGTCCTCCCTTTCAGAAATGCTTTCCCTTTCCCTCCTCCCTCAGGAAATCCTTCTCTTTCTTCAGGATGAAGGACAAACACCACCTTTTGCATGAGGTGATTCCTCATCCTCCCACTTAGCAGTGCCCTGTCTTTCTCTTTTATTTATTTTGTATTTATTACATAAATATTTAAATTTGCTTTTGCTGATAAATGTTGTCTCTCCTATTAGAGTAGAGCTTTGAGAGCATGGAATGTTTCCATTTTTTGTTTCATCTTAGTAACAATAATAGCTAATATTTATATAGCACTTACTATGTGTCAGGTACAGTGCAAAGTGCTTTACAATGACTACCTCATTTGTTCTTTACAACAACCCTGGAAGGTAGATGCTATAATTATCTCCATTTTGTAGAAGAGGGAACTGAGGCTAGCTAAGGTAAGTGCCTTGCCCAGGGTCACGTAGCCAGTAAATGTCTAAGGACAGATTTGAACTCATACTTTCCTAAGTCCAAGCCCAGGGCTCTATCCACTCTGCCACCTAGTGTAGGTGATTAACAAATTCTTTTTGATTGAGGCCACTGGAAAGTTGCCATGAAAGTCAGTATACTAAACTTTTCACATAATTCTAATCACTTTTGCTAGACTTTCTTGTGGCTAGACAAAGCACAGTCTTACAGGGTTTTCATTTTGTCTAGCTCCTGGTAAAACCAGGGCAGCTAAATGGTTCAATGGATAGAATGCTGGGCTTGGAGTCAGAAAGACCTGAGTTCAAATCTGGCCTCAGACACCAACTAAGTGACCCTGGGCAATCACTTGAACTCTGTTTGCCTTAACCCACTGGAGAAGGAAATAGCAAACCACTCCAATATTTTCACTAAGAAAACCCCATGGCCAGTACTGGCATAAGATAGTTCCTGGGGTCACAGAATCAGACACAACTATACAACCACAACTGTTCCTTCTGTCTGGTCATTGATCATACCACATTGTGCCTACTCTCACTCTTCCAAGGCAGTGGCCCAAACTGATTTCTTTTTCCTACCCTATCCCTCTCCTTTTCATCCTAATATTTGGCAGTCATAGATTGAGAAACATTAGTGGCTATTGAATCTAATGACATGTGGAAACTGAGGCTCACAGAGATTAAGTGATTGGCCCAGCATCACATAGCTAGCAAGTTTTGGAGTCAGAGAGACCTAGTGGGAATTCTAGCTCAAAGTCTGTTTCCACTGTATCTCACTGCTTCTTGGCTCAAACCGGGCCACATGGCCTCGTTTTAAGTAAACCCAACAGGAACTAGAAGAGATACTGATTTATAATCTAATTGCACTCTCTTTGAAGGAACAGCTGTTTCTATAGCTTTGGAATTGTGGAAAATTACATCCTCACTGTATGGAAATCATTTAAAATGAATTTACATATTTGCACTGAATTAGAAATCCCCCTGCTTCTGATAGTTACTGACCACGGGTAAATCATTTAACCTCTAAGAGGCTCAGTTACAGTTAGATTAGCAGCCTGCCCCCAAGGAGGGAGTTCCCCCACACCAGTGGGATTACAAGACTCTGAGGCATTCCCATTATAGGGTAGAAACCACTTCTAAATTGGTTACACATGGGCCTCCTAAATCCACCTTTTCGCCTTTACTAACCCTGTATTCAGCATTCTCTGTGACTTGATATTCCTGAACTTGCTTTTTAATGATTAGAAGGGAAAATCTAGTACTAAATTTCCTCCTTCCCAGTCCCCACATGAAGATATAACAGACTCTCCTTCTCCCTTGTGAAATTCCACTCATCTTTTAATTATACTCTGCTCCAATGTTAACTACTGAAGCAGGCCAGTCTAAAAAGACAGAGCCCTGGGCTAGCAACCTTTTATATCAACTGGCATCAATCAGTTAATGGTTCTGCTGTTTGTTGTACTCCAAGCAAGAAAGGAAAGAAAAGGTAATATTTTCTGATCTCCTTCAGGCAGAGCTTTTGAAGCTTCATTACTGCAAACTGTTTCTCAGCTTTGGTAACCCTTTTTTTTTTTAAAAGATAGAGCAAGATACTGAGTCAGAAGACTGACAATTAAATTAATCCAAAGATTAGAGGCCAAACCTTTTTTCTACATCTAGAACTTCTCTCCTATCTAAAACCCCTTCTCTCCATTGAAGCAGTTAAATTACCTCCTTAGTTTAGGCCCTCATCACCTCTAGCTTAAATTATTCCAGTAGCCTCCTAATTGAGCTCCCTGCCTCAAGTTTCTTTCTACTCCAGTTTATTTTCCCCACAGTTGCCAAAGTGATATTCCTTAAGACCATGTTACTCCCCATCTCATTAAACTATAGGGGCTCCCTACTGCTTCTAGGTTAAAATGCTACTTTCCCCAGAGAGACTGGATTACTCAATGTGGCAGGGAAAGGAATGCACAATATGACTACTGTAATGTATAAAATATTCGAGAGATATAATTTCTTGGTAATTGATCATTTTATTAATTATAACTAGCATGTAATTAATAAAAGGACGGTCATTTGGTCTTCTCTCCTGAGTCAAAGTCTGATCATGGCCTGGCTTCTTGACTCTTATAGGCCCTTGGAAGAGTGGGTGTTCCTGACAGGTAATAATGGACTTTGATTGGTTAACAATTAATGAAGACCATCCCCAGCCCCAGGCAATCTAGTCAAAAGATCTACCCCCTACCCAAGCCAGAGTAGAACACAATGGGCTCTCTTACTCTAATGGGATCTAAATAAGATTAAGGAGAAAATTAATCCAATCTCACTATCAGTAATGTCCTTCTGATGCTGATTTGACCTAGTAGAAAATGGGGAAATAGAAAGGAAAAAAAATTCCTGGATCTTCCCCCAAATTAGTTATTTAATAATCATTTCTCTCACTGCAAAGCTAAGGGTGAGGCTAGACTGGGCAGGATATTAAAAGCTCAATAGGCCTTCTGTTTGTTCTTTATCTACCATACTCCATCTCCCATCTCCCATTTCCATGCTTTTTCACTGCTTGTCCATCATTCCCAGAATGCTCTCCCTCTTCATCTCCACCTCTCTTCATTCAAGATTCATTTCTAGCATCACCTCCTACATGAAGCCATTTCTGATACCTCCAAATACTTTGCATTTAACTAACTTGAATTTATTCTCTATGTACTCATATAAATACTTGTCTTCCCCATCAGAACACAAGCTATTTGCAAGTAGGGATTATGTCATTCTTTGTATTTGTATCCTCATAGCCCAGCTAGCAATGTGCCTGGCATATAATAGATACTTAATAAATGCTTGTTAATTAACACTAACTTAAATTCGGGACTGGAAGGAAGCAGTAGGAGCTAGTCAATGGTGTTGGTTTGTCTTAGTAGGAGGTACCTAAAATGTTTAAGGATATTCCCTGAGGATCATGAGCTCATAAACATAGAATTAAAAGGAATTTTTAAGATCATTTAGTCTAATTCTCCCATCTTCCAGATGGGATAAGTGAGATATAGAGAGGCTCAGAAACTTACTCAATATTATACAAGATAAAAATATCGAGGTGGAATTCTCCCTGTCCTTTCCTCTGTACCACAGATCTGCTTTTATTTTCACGCAAAGCTTCCAATGTATGCTATAGGCATCTTAAATTCAACATGTCTAAAATATCATTCATTTTCCTTCCTCACAAGTCCTCTACTCTTCCTAACTTTCCCATTACTGTTTTTTAAAATGTTTATTTTCAGTTCCAAATTCTCTCCCATCCTGCACTCCTCCCCCACACAATGAGAAAGAAATGTGACGCCCATTATACATATGAAGTCATGCAAAACATACTTCCACATTAACCGTATTGCCCAAAATCAAAAATGGAAAAGAAAAAAAGATGTTTCAATTTGCATTCAGAGTTCATCAGTTCTCTCTCTCTGGAAGTTATTAGCATTTTTCATCATGAGACCTTTGGAACTATCATCTTTCCCATTACTGTTGAGGGCACCATCATGTTCCCAGTCACCTAGGCTTGGAACCTAGATGTTATCCTTGACTCAACTCTCACTCTCCCAACATATCCAATATATTGTCAAGTCCTGTCATTTTTTACCTTCATAACATCTTTTTAATATATCCACTGCTCTCTCCTCACAAAGCTAATACCCTAGTACAGGTACTTATCCCCTCTTGACTGTGCTATTTCAATCATTATCTGAAGGTTGTTTCTCTACCTCAAGTCTCTCCCCAGGCCAATCTGTCCTCTACTCAACCGCCAAAATGAAGCTCCTAAAAAATGTATCTGACCATGTCACCCCTTACTCATTAAATTCCACTGGCACGTTGTCACTCCAGGATAAAATATAAAATGTTCAGCTTGACATTTAAAGGCCTGCACAACCTTGCCTCTTCCTATATCATCCTTTACCGCCCCCCCCTGTATACGCTATGATCCAACTACAGAGGCCTGTTTGTTCCTCAAAGGGCACACTTGATTTCTTGACTCTGCCTTTTCATGAGCTGTCCCCTATGCTTCACAAAGCTCTTCTTCACCTAGTTTTCCTGGCTCCCTTCAAGACTCAATTCAAATCTTAGTTTTTTTTGATAGACCTTTCTCCTCCACTTCCACTCCAAAAAGTACCATCCAATGTCTATCTCTTACATATATATATAGTTATTATCATGCTTTTCCCCCCATTAGAATGTGAACTCCTTGAGGGCACAGACTGTTGTTGGTTCTTGTCTCTCTGTATCCCTAGAGTGTAGCATAGTGTCTGGTTTATAGTACTTAATCAATGTTTAATGACTCACTGTATCCATTCAAACTCTTCTGCATTCACCTGACTACTGCTTTTAAGATTTTTTTTTTCATAAATGAACTTCATAATAAGCCTTTGAGAATGAAATTAGCCCAATCTATGAATGGGTCTGTACTAAGAAGTCAACATTGCTACTAGAGATGACAAAGAAGAAGACAGCAAGACATTGTAATAGTTTAAGCAAGCAAGAAGGATAACTACAGTAAACCATAGAGAACTTGGTGTATCAAACACCACAATTAAAGAAGAACAAAGTTATCCATTTGGATATGCAGAATGTGTGGCAAGAAGGGTATGGTCAACCTGACAGAGTTCAAGGATGAGGTTTTTGCAGTTAGAGAATCGGGTCTCAAATCCCACTTTAGCTATTTGCTTCCAGTGTGACCTTGGGCAAGTCACTTAAATTCTCTGGTCTCAATTTCCTCATCAATCAAATGAACTAGATGAGATCTCTTCTATACTGTGATCCTAAGATCCTTGATGAGAATGTAACATAACATTGAGTTGGGATGAGTGCTCATTGACCCATTAACCCCTCATTGAGAATGAATAATGGAGTCTTATCTTGGGTTAAGGGAATGATTCAATTGACTACTCCACAAAGTATTATCTCTCGATCCTTAAAAATCTCAAGGACTTCCTACTAGAAACACCAACACAAAGTCTTCTTCCAGTGACTCACATGAAACATGAAGGTGATCCTGAATTTTCAAAGGCTATGCAAATGGAATACAAGTTTTGGTGGTTTCTAACATACTGCAAAGACTTCAAGTATGGCCCAGGAACAGACTGACTTTTCTGATTTCCAACTCAGATACTTTCGGAAGGGCATATTACAAGTAGATCAGTCACTTAGTGGGGAAATTTTGTTGGACATGATAATCCACAGAACAAAAAAATTCTTTAAATTGACCTAAGTCCTGTCCTTAGTCTTTCAACAAGCATTTATTAAGCAACTAGGCACTGCACTAAGCACTTGAGTTTACAAAGTGAGGCAAAAGACAGTCTCTGACCTGGAGGAGCTCACAATACAATGGGGGGGGGGGGTGACAACAGCAAACCACTATATATAAACAAGATACAGAAAAGGTAAGTTAGAGATGATCCACATAGGAAAGGCACTAAAATTAAAGGGGAAAATTTTAAATAAATAAATAAAATTAAGGGGGCAGTGCTGAGAAAGGCATCTTTGCAGAAGGTGAGACTTTAGCTGAGATTTTAAGGAAGTCAGGAAATCAGGAGGTAGAGATGAGGATGGAGATTATTCTAGGCATTAGGAACAACTTGTGAAAATGCAAAGCTGGAAGATGGAGTGTCTTTGAAGAACAAGAGGTTGCTGTCACTAAATTACAGAATATGAGCAGAGAATAAGTATAAAAAACCAGGAAAGGTAAGAGGGGAACATGTTGTGAAAGGTTTTGAATACCAAACAGAGGTGTTTTTTTTTTTTGGGGGGGGGGGGTTGTTGTTGTTGTTCCTGGAGGTTATAGGCAGCCACTGGAATTGAATATTGTGATGACATGTTCAGACCTGCACTTGGGAAGATCAGTTTGACAGATGAGTGAAGGATTGTAGTGCCAGTGTAATATTCACAGCACCCACGAGCACTATAAATATACCTGCATAGTGCTCAATCACAAAATTTAACAGATTCTCTATACAGAAGACAGAAGCAAACCATTTATTCAGATACCAAAAAAACCAAATCCCCAAACCTGTAAGCTGATTCCTTCATAGTAGCAAAGAAGTTAATAAACTCCACCAGCACAGAGAGTATCAGCATCTTTTAGCCTTCCCATAAACTAACATTTACTCACAAGCCTAACTGTCTGCTTGCCTGCAGTCCTCTCTCTTCCCACCATCTAGTTGTTCTGACTCCAAGCTTCCTATGGGCTCAGTTCTACCCTTCAGCAAACTCCTCCCACCACAGGCTCCATGTGATTACATTAAGCCTATTAGGGGTCAAAGTTTATTTTCAAAGCAGGGAAGGTCTTCACATTCCCTTAGGCTTATTAAGGGGCAGGGAAGATCTTCAAATTCCCATTACCATTACAGGGATCAACTGGGTAAAAAAAAAGAATTGTGCCAGAGAGACCATCCAGCAGGCTATTATGATAGTTCAGGTAAGTACCAGGGTGGTTGCAATGTCAGAGGAGAGAAGAGGATGTATGATAGATACGTTAGGAAGGTGACATTGACAAATCTTGGTAACAGATTGGATGGGAGCAGGGCAGTGAGAGAGAATGAAGAGTTGAGGATGACAGTTAAGTTGCAACACTGGATTGCTGGTATAATGGGGGTACTCTCCACCAGGATAGGAAAGAAAGGAAAAGCAGGGGGATTGGGGGGTTGGGGGGGATGTTCAATTTTGGACATGCCAAGTTTAAGGTGTCTATTGCAACGCTTCTTAAACTGTGGGTTGTGACCCCATATGGGCTCACATAACTGAATGTGGGGCCACAAAAAGTTTATGAACCTACAACATTAAAAAATTAAGTCAAAATCAAACATGTAATGAATCCTCAGTATTTCTGGTAGCACTTGCCTGTGTTGTATTATGCAATTTCACTGAAGTTGGTTCTAAACACACAACATATGCACTTTGCACTGCACTTGCCGTCACACTATGCAACACCAGCAAGCACTGACAGAAACACCCCAGTTCACATCAAGACTATTGTATGTTATGAATTGCAGTGTTTTTACTGTACATGCAAAATCGTTAAATGAATTTTGGCTTGGAATTAGGACAGAATTTCCAACAATTTCTGAAATGGCATACTTCTGCCATTTTGTACTCTATATTTATGTGAAGCAGTGTTCTCAGCATTGACGATTATAAAATCAAAATATCGATCAACTCTGAAAAATGCTGAAGATGCTCTACATCCTGTAGCATCAAGTATTCAGCCATAATTTTTATGTAAAAATAAACAAGCACACCCATGTCATTAGTATGCAAATTTGCTTTAATCTTTAATAAATGGCAAAATTATATTAATATTAATGTTTTAAAATACATTTCTTTATGATTTATTATCAGCAAATGTTTGATTTGCATACCTATTTTATACGTCTATATACCCAGGGTTGCATAAAAATTTCTCAGGTGAAAAGGGGTTGCAAGTGGAAAAAGTCTAAGAACCCTTGGACTATGGGACTTCCAGTTCAGAATGTCTAATAACCAATTGGATATGCAAGTCTAGGAGTGAAGTAGATCTTAGAATTATCAGCATAGAGAAAATAGTTGAATCCATGGGAGCTGTTTCCTCAATTAGAATGTTTACTCCTTGAGGGCAGGGACTGCATTTTTTTGTCTCTTTGTGTCCTTAGAACATAGCATAGAGCCTGGCATATTGTACTTAATAAAAATGGTCAATGAAATAGAGGACTTTCAAACATTCTTGATGAAAAGATCAGAGGTGAACAGAAAATTTGACTTTCAAATACAAGAATGAAGAGAAGAATGAAAAGGTAAATAGGAAAGAGAAATAATAAAGAACTTATTAAAGTTGAACTGTACATTTCTACATGGAAAGATATTTGTAACTCATGAGACTTTTCTCAATATTAGGGTAGTTGAAGGGAATGTATATATGTGTATATAGACAGAGGGTACAGGATGAGTTAAATATGAAGGGATGACATCTAAAAATAAAATTAAGGGGTGAGAGAGGAATTTATTGGGAGAAGAATTTATTGGGAGAAATAGATTAGGGTAAATTATCTCACATAAAAGAGACAAGAGAAAGCTGTTGCAATGCAGGGGAAGAGCAGAGAGATGAAAAGGAATGAGTCAACCTTATTCTTTTTTTTTTTTTTTTTGGCTTTTTTGGAGGGCAATTGGGGTTAAGTAACTTGCCCAAGGTCACACGGCTAGGTTTCTGTATGTGTGTGCGTTAAGTGTCTGAGGCTGGATCCGAACTCAGGTCCTTCTGACTCCAGAGCCGGCGCTCTACTCACTGCGCCACCCTGCCACCCCTCAACCTTATTCTTATTGGATTTGGCTTAAGGAGGGAATAACATACACACTCATTTGGGTAGCTTACCCCGGTATCTTACTATGGGAAAGTAAGTGGGAAGTGGATAAAAGGGGAGATGATAGAAGGCAGGGTAGATTGGGGGAGAGGGTAGTTAGTAGCAAACACTTTTGAAAAGGGACAGAGTCAAAGGAGAAAATAGAATAAATTTGGGCCAGGATAGGATGGAGAGAAATATAGTTAATCTTTCACAATATGACTACTATGGAAATGTTTTGCACAACTACACATATATAACCAATATTGAATTTCTTGTCTTCCCAGTGGGGGTGGGTGAGAAAGGAAGAGGGGAAATAATCTGAAACTCAGTTTTCCAAACAAAAAGTACTTAGCAGAGGCAGCTAGGTGGTACAGTGAGTAGAGCATCAGCCCTGGAGTCAGAAGGACCTGGGTTCGGATCCGGCCTCAGACACTTAACGCACACACAAATAAAAAAATCTAGTCGTGTGATCTTGGGCAAGTTACTTAACCCCAATTGCCCTCCAAAAGGCAAAAAAAAAAAGTACTTAGCACAGTGCCTGGCACATAGTAAACACTAGATAAATGTTAGCCATCATTATTAGCATTATGGGGGAGGAGGGATGTGGCAGTTTCAAGTCTTCCTCCATTCCCCTTTCCCAAAGCATTCATTTGTAGTCAAGGTCACTGCTTTTGCCCCAACCCCCAAGTGATCTATTATTCTTCAATAGCAAGTGTGAAGAAACAACTAATTATTCTTGATAAGTTGGTGCAAAGTTTTATTATTTTTAATAAGGAACTACATAATGAGTAGTTTTGGAGTGGTGGCTTTCTGGTGAGTGCCTGGGGTCTCTGCTTCCCCCCCACATGGAAGTGTTTGGATGGCTTCTCCCCTAGTCCCCACTCCACACGGGTGCAAAACATTCCCAGTGAAAGCTCTGATTTTGCAACAAAGACAAGTTGCAAAGAAGTTAGGTAAAGCAATAGAAGGAGCATGGGATTCAGAATTAGGAAGATGAGTTCAAATCCTGCCTCAGATACTTACTAGCGGCAAATGCATGTGACCTTGGGCAAGTCAATTGATTCTGTTTACCTCAGTTTCCTCACCTATCAAATAATACCACCTGACACAGGGTTGTTGTGAAGATCATATGAATTAATATATGTAAAATGCTTTACAAACATTAAAGCTTTACATAAACGCCAGCTATTAATGGCAGTTTGGTTCAGATTACCATTTTAACTCAGAAGAAATTTAACAAAGGAAGGACATTGGGAAAGCTATTAAGGAAAAAGGAAATCATTATTTATCTGAGACAAAGCTCAAGCTAAGCCATGGTGCAGTGTGCCAATATGAAGAACGTGTTGGTGAGGTGAGTGTTCAGATACGCATACCCCTTGCTACATATGCAGAATTTCTTGTACAAAAGATCATTTCAAATTAGAGAAGCAGAATAAAAAAAGACTGCAAAGGAGCATAATAATAGTAATATAGGTTAGGTTATTGCTTATGTAGTTGATGCTACTCTGGTGACAAAATGGGGAAGGAAGCAAATGTTTAAGATACGTAAAGCACCAACCAGAGCAGCTGCAACAAATACAGTGGAATATCACAAGGGAAAAAATCTCTGATTTACTGTCAGAGGATATGGATTCAAATCCTGCATCTGATACGATCTCTATGATCCTGGGCACATCACTTAAACCTTTCTGGGTCTCAGTTTCCCCATTTGTAAAGTGAAGAATTTGGATCTCTAATGTAACTTTCAGCTTTAAATCTGTGATCTTAAGAAAAAAATTAAAAGACAGGAAGAGGGGGAAAAAGGAAAATAATAGCATTGAATAGTGAAAAATATATATACTTTGTAGATGTACTTTATGCTTTTTTTAATGCACATTTATTTTCCTTTGTAATATTTGGGTCCAGAACTGATTTCTACCCTCAAGAAATTTACAATTTAATAGTGAGAGGTTTTTCTATCTCTTCTCTACAAGGCATTCATTTTGTACTGTGGAGACCAAAACTGATCCCTTTGGAGATGGCCTTGGAAGCATCAAGGGAATTGACTTTCACTGAAACCAAACGCAAGATTCTTAATCAGCTGTATCAGATCCACTTAGTACATGATACAAATAAGGACAAAGTCTGAATTTACGATTTCAAAGTTAAGCAAAGCTCTAAGCTCCTTCTACTAATCCAAGTCATAACTTTGCAAATGGTCAGATAGTTGCCCAGAACACAAGGATATTAAATGTTTTGCCTGTAGAGTCAGTATGTGTCAAAGACGGACCTAGCCTTAAGCACAATACAAAATACTTGTCACCTTGGACGTAAAATTTCACAATATATTTTTTTTCCCTTTGCAAGCTCTAAAAGTTATTAGCGAAAGAAAAAAAAAACCTGTTATTGTGGATTGAAGGAATAGCTGTCTCAGAATTTCTCCAATTTTAATTATATTTAACTTACATACAGTGTTGTACAAACATGTACTTCAGAAAGTACTTTTCCCAGCTCTTCCTATGACAAGAAAAGTATGCCATATCCAAAATAAATTAAATCAGTTCTACTTAGCTCCAATGCCCAAATTTTAAGACTCCATTATAATAGAAATTCAGGGAAAGATTCCTTACCTTGAATGGAAGGCAGTGAAATTGGCTTAAAGTCTTACAAGAAATGAAACTGCCAGTTGTTCAACCTAAGGAGAATGACTCAGGAGACTTTACCCTCTGATTCATAAACCTTACCTTCAGTGACGGCTGATTTAAATTACTTTCCTCCTCAACTTTTCTGAAGAAATAGAAATTGTGTGTCCTTTCAGACTAGTTTCAGAAAATTTAAAAGGTAAATAAAGTCCAGACCCTGCAGGAGAATAAGGAGCCTAGAAGAACGAAGAATTCCATGAAATGAAGTGGGATAAGAAACAAGACTAAGGCAGAAGCACTTCTCAGCAAGCTGATCACAGCCTCACCCATGCCTCAGCAGGAAAAAAAAAAAAGAGCAGTGGAACAGGGCGTTTCTTCCTCCTATTCAATTCCAAACCTATCTATTGCTTTTTCTTTTTTCTCTAGTAGTTCTTGATGTCCTATTTTTTTAAGATTTTAATTTTGATTTTGTATTATGAACTTGACAAACACCAACAAATACATACAAAAGATTTGTGTGTGAAACCATGAATCTGTATCATAGGAAGCTGCTTTTCAAAGTATGGAACAAAGTCAACCTATTACCTTCTTTTTTTTTGGCATTAAAGGAACAATTTTATTTGCAACCTGTCATAAAACTCTAGATGGTTAAAAAATTTCTACATGTTGTTAAGTAGGTCACTGCAGTTCTTTTTTTAATTAAATTTTGTGTTTATTTTTAGTTTACATCATTTATTTCCACAAGATTTTGAGTTACAAATTTTCTCCAGATCTTTCCCCTACCCACCACCCCAAAACAGCAATCCCAATGTATACCCCCTCCCCCAATCTGCTCTCTCCTATATCCTCCCCAGTCTCCCCTCTGACTTTCCAGTAGGGCAAAATGATTCTCTATACCCCAGTGCCTGTATATCTTATTTCCCAGTTGCATGTAAAAAATAATAACAATAATATCTTTTAAACATTTGATTTTAAAACTTTGAATTCCAGATTCTTTCTCTTCCTCTCTCATCACCCACCCTTAATGGGAAGATAAGCAATTCAATATATGTTGTACATGTGTAGCTACACAAAATGTTTCCATAGTGGATATATTGTGAAAGATTGACTATATTTTCCTTCATCCTATCCTGCCCCCCACTAGTTCTATTCTCCACTTTGATCCTGTCCCTTTTCAAATGTGGGTGCTTCTACATACCCTCCCCCCAAAGTCTGCCCTCCCTTCCATCATCCCGCCTCTCGTCCCCTTCCCCCCTACTCTCCTGTAGGGTGAGATACCCTATTTAGTGTGTATGTCATTGCCAGCCTAAGCTAAATTCAATGAGAATAAGGTTGACTCGTTCCCTTTTACCTTCCTGTTCTTCTCCTCTATTGTAACAGTTTTCCCTTGCCTCTTCTATATGAAATAATTTATCCCATTCTATCTCTCCCCATCTCCTCTCTCATTATCCTATCTCTCCCCATCTCCTTATATTCCTCTCTCATCTCTCAATTTTGCCTTTTAATTATCATCCCTTCCTATTCAATTGGTCCTGTGCCCTCTATCTATGTATACCTGTACATATATATACACACACTCACATATGTATTCATATGCCCATATACCCTCCTATATAGACAATATATATATATATATATATATATATATATATATATATATATATATATATATATATACACACATTTATATTCCCTTCAACTATCCTCATACTGAGAAAAGTTTCATAAGTTACAATTATCATTTTTCCATGTAGGAATATAGATAGTTCAACTTTGATAAGTTCCTTAGGATTTCTTTTCCCTGTTTACCTTCTCATGCTTCTCTTGCTTCTTATATCTGAATGTCAAATTTTCTATTCAACTCTGGTTTTTTCATCAAGAATGCTTGAAAGTTGGGGCAGCTAGGTGGTGCAGTGAATAGAGCACTGGCCCTGGAGTCAGGAGGACCTGAGTTCAAATCTGGCCTCAGACACTTAACACAAAAACTAGCTGTGTGACCCTGGGCAAGTCACTTAACTCCAATTGCCCTCCAAAAAACAAAACAAAAAACAAAAACAAAAAAAGAATGCTTGAAAGTCCTCTGTTTCATTGAATGAACATATTTTCCCCTAAAACATGAAACTCAGTTTTGCTGGGTAGGTGATTCTTGGTTTTAATCCCAGCTCCTTTGACCTCTGGAATATCATATTCCAGGCCCTTTGATCCCTCAATGTAGATGCTGCCAGATCCTGTGTTATCCTGAATGTGTTTCCACAATATTCAAATTGTTTCTTCCTGGCTGCTTGTAATATTTTCTCCTTGATCTGGGAACTCTGGAACCTGCCTATAATATTCCTAGGAGTTTTCTTTTTGGGATCTTTTTCAGGAGGTGATTGGTTGATTCTTTCAACCTCTATTTTGCTCTCTGGTTCTAAAATATCAGGGCAATTTTCCTTGAGAATTTCTTGAAGGATGATTTCTAGGTTCTTTTTTAGATCATGGTTTTCAGGTAGTCCAATAATTTTTAAATTATCTCTCCTGGATCTATTTTCCAGGTCAGTAGTTTTTGCAATGAGATATTTCACATTGCCTTCTATTTTATGATGTGTTTGGATCTGTTTAATAGTATCTTGATTTCTCATAAAGTTATTAGCTTCCATTTGCTCCAATCTAATTCTAAAGGAATGATTCTCTTCAGTGAGCTTTTGAGATTCTTTTTCCATCTGGCAAATTCAGCTTTTTTAAGGCATTCTTCTCCTCATTTGCTTTTTGAGCCTTTTTTGCCATTTGAGTTAGTCTATTTTTTAAGGTGTTATTTTCTTCAGTCATGTTGTTGACTTGATTTTCATGATTTTCTTGCATCATTCCCATTTTCTTCCCAGTTTTCCTCTACTTCTCTTACTTGATTTTCAAAATCCTTCTTGAGCTCCTCCATGGCCTGTAACCAGTTCATATTTTTCTTGGAAGCTTTTGGTATTGGAATTCTGACTTTGTTGTCTTCCTCCTGTTCCATGCTTTTATCCTTTTTGTCCCCAAAATAAGAATCTAAAGTCAGATTTCTGTGCTTGCTTTGCTTCCTTTGCTTGCTTCTGTTGCCACTCAATTACTTGACTTTTGAGCTTTTTGCCACAGTAGAACTCTGCTTCCAGAGAGGAGAGCTTTGCCCCCAAATTGCTGGGGTTTTGCAACTGCCAGAGCTATTAGTTGGGTGCCCTCTCTGAAGCTCCCACTGGCTCTGGAACCTGGTCACATACCCCAGGACCTCCACCCTAGACAGTAATCCAGATCCAGCAGGTTAAAGAAAAAGTGATTACCCCTCAGAGTGGTTGCTTGGTCCCCCTATAATCTGCAGGCCAACAGCTCTGAAATGGCCCCTGTACCTCAGCTGCTTCTCCCTCTGGGGGCAGAAGCCAGACTGCATTCCCGGACACCCTGTTCCCAAAGTCCACATTGACCTTTTACTTTGTCTTTGGCATTTATGGGTTGATAATTCTGGAAACTGCCATAGGTGCTGATGACCCACTCGCCTGAAGTTCCTCTAGCCATGGCTGGTTGGCACTGCCCTGAGGCTAAAACCACAGTGCTTGCACAAGGCTGGGCTCTGCTCCCAGCTTGCTGCAATGGACCCTTCCTGTCCACCTGTTGGGCTGCCTTCAGTGGGAGATTTGTTTCTGTCTGTCACTTTGTGGATTCTGTAGCCCTAAAGTTTGTTTAGAGTAATTTTTATAGGTATTTGAGGTGGTTATGGGGGAGCACATGGAGTTTTCCTGCTTCTGTGCCTCCATCTTGGCTCTGCCCCCTCCTGAGAACTATTTTTTTAAAGTGTTTCAATTGGGGGCAGCTAAGTGGCGCAATGAGTAGAGTGCCAGCCCTGGAGTCAGAAGGACCTGAGTTCGGATCCGGCCTCAGACACTTAACACACACAAACAAAAAAAATCTAGCCATGTGACCTTGGGCAAGTTACTTAACCCCAATTGCCTCCAAAAAAGCAAAAAAAAAAAAATTGTTTCAATGATGTTCTTTCCTTTTTATTTGAATCTTTTTCACAAGCCTCCCCTCGCTCCTCTCAACTTTTCCCCCCTTAACTCCCATTCCCAAAAGACTTTCCTTATAACAGATGAACAGTCAAGTAAAGTAAATCTAAACATTGGTAATATGGGAAACAAAGTAAGGAATTCTATTTTCATAGGATTAAAACTTCCTCCCAACTTTTAGTGATGGCAGTCACCAGAGGTAACCGATTCTAATCAGAAAGCAGATCCAGGCTTCTAATAGGATAAAATGCATACAGAAGCTTGTATGCATGCTTAACAAGCTGTTTGAGGGGGAACCCAGCAGAGAAGAGAACATGAAGTAGGAGGTTCAGGGGGTTGCATCTAGCCAATGGAGAGCAAGGTGGAAAATTTGAATCAGGAGCATTATAAAAAGGGCTTTTGTAACTATATTAAAAGTGTGCGCTTGAGCCTTTCACAAGGCCAAGTCACCTGTCATCTGACATGAAATCAGAATTTTTTTCCCTTTAAATTCACTCATGGCCAGGTAGAATTCTTGGAAAGATGATTATTTCTAACAGTAATATCTGACAATGTCTGTCTCATTCTGAAAATCTCATCCATCACTCCCCTGATGCTGATGATGCCAATCACAAATAAACAGCCTGAAGGAGAGCAAAAATGCAGAGAGAGCAGAAGTTACAAAACAAAATTTAAAAATTAGAGAACTTCAAGAAGGCTGAAACTCCTCACAAAACAAAGCAATGGAGCTAGAAGACAGAGCTGATTGAGACCATGTGAGAATTATTGGTCTCCCAGAAAAATAGGAAGAAATCAGTCTGAATAATCATGTATCAAGAAATTATACAAGGAATTTGCCTGAAAGTATTTACCAGTGGTCAAATGGCAGATGATAGAATTCACAGGAAGCTGATGAAGACCTCCAAATTTTACATGCCCAGAAATACAGACATAAAAGTTCAGGGCATTGGTATTGAAGAGGAGCTCACAAGTATCCAGGAAAAAACAAATCACATAAGGTACCAATAAAAATAGTACAGTACAGTATTACTAAATATGGAATAGAAATGTTAAAAGGCAGGAAAGTTAAATAGTAAAAACTGAAAGAAATTGCAAGTGACTCCCAAATTGTTTGTCCTGCAAAAAAAAAAAAATGTATTAAAGACCCTCTTTTTTTTCAAGAAAAATTATGCCCAGGGGAGGCTAGGTGGCGCAGTGAGTAGAGCGTCAGCCCTGGAGTCAGAAGGACCTGAGTTCGGATCCAGCCTCAGACACTTAACGCACACACAAACAAAAACCTAGCCGTGTGACCTTGGGCAAGTTACTTAACCCCAATTGCCCTCCAAAAAAAAGAAAAGAAAAGAAAAATTATGCCCAGAGACATTCATTTCTTTCTTCAAAGGAAAAAAAAAGACAGGGTTTGACAGGTAAATCAACCATGAAGCTGAATTTTGAGAAAGTAAGTAAGATTTTAAAACAAACAAAAAAAAGTGATGACTCAATGCTTACATGCTATAAGAAAGAGACAGAAGGGGCGGCTAGGTGGCGCAGTGAGTAAGAGCACCGGCCTCAGAGTTGGGATGACCCGAGATCGAATCCGGCCTCAGAAAATGAGCACCCACACACAAATAATGACTAGCCGTGTAACCTTGAGCAAGTTACTTAACCCCAATTGCTTAAAAAAAAAAAAGAAAGAAAGAAAGAGACAGAAACAGAAAAAAGAACAGAGGTTTGGAAATCCATAGAATTACTGCTAAGTAACAAGCAATGTGCTAAGTTCTTTACAATTGTTACCTCATTTGATTTTACAACAACTCTGGTAGATAGATCCTCTTATTATCACCATTTTCAGGTGAGGAAACTGAGGAAGGCACAGGTTATGTGAGTCAAACTAGTAAGTGTTTGAGGCCAAATTTGAATTCAGGTCTTCCTGATTACATGCCCAGTGCCACCCAATTCTGTTACTTTGCTGAAGTAAGTGACCTAGAGAAAAAGAAAGAAGTAGGGGCTGGAGAGGGGAGGAAACAGGGGTAAATTTGTATATTGTAACTTGGATTTGGACGGCACAAATAAAGATCAAGCTAATTGAGAGATGGGATGGGGTGGAGGGACTAAAGAGTGTTTTATATACCACAGTCCTACACAAACCAAGTAAAGAAGAGTAAAAAGTAAAAAGATTTTGTCAATAAAAATGAAATCTCATGATAGAAAATTACTTCTGTCTGTATACAGAGACAAGGATCAAACAATATAAGGAAGATTATTGAAGTGGATCCACTTTGATTTAAAATTAAACAAACTAAGCACAATAACAGGATACAACACAAAAAACTCAATTTCATGTGGCATGTGGAGGTCTCCAAACATGGATACCCCTGATTCAGGGCATTCTGCAGGCCTGTAACACTTACGATAGTCACTCATTAAACTCTTATCGATGTATTTACTAATCACCAGATAACCTGATTCATACAAATCAAAACAACATTTATTGAAAGATTATAATGAGAAAAATAGCAACAAAACATTTCTAACACACCCCTACCCTGGTCACTGCATACCCAAAGCAGAAGATATTTTAAATCCAAATATAAACATCCAAAAATGTAAATACCATGTCCTTTGTGACAGCAACACACTGGCCTTCCTGCTTATAAGATTTTCCCATCTTCAGGCTCCATGTATTTTCACTGGCTGTTCTACATGTCTGAGATACTGTTACTCCTTATCTGTCTCCTGGTTTCCCTTGTCTCCTTCAAATTGTAGCTAAAACCCCACCTTCTTCAAGAAGCATTTCCCAGTCCCCTTTAATGCTAGTGCCTTCCTTCTGTTAATTGCATCCAATAGAGCTCACAAATATTCTGTTTGTACTAACTGTTTGCATGTCATCTCCTCCATTAACCTGTGAGCTCATTGAGAACAGACCTGGAACATAGTTCTTGTTAGTCTTTCGTTTTTTAAAGACCAATGACATCATGAAAGGAATGTCTTGACTTGTGAGTGAGGTAAGTGAGGCAGGGCGGCATCAGCTTCACTGTCTCTTCTAGAGTGATCAAAGTCCAATGGCAGGACAAAAGTCAGGATGGCCAGAGAAGGTAGATGTGCAGTGGATGCAGTGGATAACCTTGGCACCTTCAGTGTCTTACTAAGCTCCAAGAGCTCCATAGAGCCTACGTTAGTCACCTTCATGGCTATTGAAAAAAAATTGTTCTTATTCACCCATTCCTTTGGGAGAAGTCTTCACATGCTTGGGGTAGGCATTCCCCTAGCCTACCAATGGGTCTAAAGCCTGTCAATTAGTCTCAATCTGGTTTAGCCCATCTACCAGGACAGGTTTACTGGGTTGTGGCCATGGTGCATGCTAGAGCTTCTTGGAGCCACAGGTGAGACTTGGGGGGTAGGGGAGGAGTGGCGGGCAGGTGAACATCAAAGGTAGGTGAGTAGCCAGAAAAAGGGCAAACCCTCTCACCAAAAGTGCTAGCCTTCCCTGAATTCCTGGAACATACTAGGTACTTAATAAAAATTCATTGCTATTTGGTTGCCATTATTCTCACTTCCTCACTCTGCAATCCAGCCAAAGTGGTCTCGGTGTTTCTCTCAGGACACCCCATTGCTTGTTTCCATGGCTTTTGTTTGTATCAGTTTCCTCATCTGTAAAATGGGAATAATGATAGCATCTCCGTCCCAGAAGTGTTGGAAAGATCAAATGACATAACAATTGCAAAAAGCTCAGTACAGTGTCTAACACATAGTAAGCACTGTGTATTTGTTGTTGTTATCATTGCATAATTATCGTTATTATTTATTTATTAATATTTTCACTTGGGGGTCCCACATGGCTTTGTTATAGCAAAAAAAAAAAAAAGAAAGAAACCCCAGGAGACTAAAAGGGTGTTTATCAATTAGAGAATAACTGAATAAATAAAAATAGGTACATGTGATACAATTTCATTGTTCTCTATGAAACAACAAATTTGATGATTCACATGAAAGAGTTACACGAACTCATGCAAAGTGAAGAAATCAGAATAATATAAACAAAGTATACAACAGCTATAACAATGTCCGTGGAAAGAACAATCACCACATTACAAATTTACAAAGAATAAATTTGTTCTCAAAGTAAACATGTAAGAAGACACCTCCACTTTTTTTCAGGTGTTCAAGGTCTATGGATGTGCAGCATTGCATGTATTGTCAGACTTTTTTTTTGATATATTGATTGGTTTTGCTAATTTTTTTTCTTCTCCCTGTTTCTCTTTTTAAAAATTCTGGGAAGATATGTTATAGTCCTTCTTTACAACTTGACTAATGTTTTTGTGGAACCTGTATTTGATTGCATGGAGGGGGCAGGGGGAAGGAGAGGGAGACAGAGAAAATTTAGAACTCAAGGGATTGTGGAACTGAGTGTTGTAAACTAAAAGTAAATAAATAGTTTTTGTTTTTTTAATTCTGGGAGAGGTGGGTAGGAAGGATTCAACAAGAAATTTAGAAATGTGATATAAAAGTGAAACATGTTGGGGCGGCTAGGTGGCACAGTGAGTAAGAGCAAGTTACTTGCTCTTACTTAACCTTGAGCAAGTTACTTAACCCCAACTGCTCTAAAAAAAAAAAAGTGAAACATGTCAATAAAATTTATTTTGAAAAAAATTCATTGAGTTTTTGAAATGAAGGAAGGGGAGAGTGAGGAATACTGCTTGTTAGCAAAGTCTGAGAGAATTTAAGCTGCCAGATATTCAAATGGGAAGTCACCTAAAAGTAAAATGATTAAGCTTTCAAAACAAAAAAGTCACAGCTCATTTAGAATCATAAACTCAGAGACAGTATCAAAAGAATAGTTCTTATCTCTTCTGAAAGAAATTATATCCAGATTCACTTATGAAGATAAGAGGGGCACCAGAGAAAGTGGTAGGTGCAAGGGTCAAAGGCATTAACCTCTCTTACACTTACAAAGTCTTGGAAGTGTTTGGGACGATGAGTTAGAGAAGGATGAAGCTTGACACAAAGCGGGGTGAATCAGTGATAGCCCCTTTCATTTGGGATTCCCCTGTTTCTCTGGGAAGACCTCCCCTATATTCCTTGTCCCTCCACCTCCTCCTCTATCTCTTGCTGAAAGCTACATAGGGTCTTACTCTGCACATATCTTGAAGCTTACTCCATACATGTCTGTAAAAGGTTTACCACCAGAAATGAGTGTCAGGAGTGTTCACTGTTTTCCACTATTTTAAGCTCAGTTGTGCCTCTTGAGTTTGGACATTTTTTGGTTTGTTTCTTTTAAAAGCTAGGCTTAAAAACTAAGCACTTGTAATATTTGATATCTTTGATGCAATGTTTTAAAAAAAAGTTTGGACTTTTTTTGTTTGTTTCTTTAAAAAAGCTAGGCTTAGAAACAAAGCACATGTAATATTTGATATCTTTGATGCAATGTTTTAAAATACATATCCTTTTTCATTAACTGGCAAAAGTAGCAAAATCTTAAAAACCTGAAAAAATCATCTGCTAAACCCAATTTCATTCATCAAAGTAGTTCAATAATTAACTATTAGCAATCATAATTTATAAACCCATCCCATTGCCCTGGGTACATATACAAGTATTTTTTTTAATAGTGAAGCACATTCCATCATATTGCTCTTAAAAACAAAAGAGGTTTTGTGCCATTAATAATTTCAAAAATTGGGGGGCGGAGTCAAGATGGCGGAGTAGAAACAGCACGTCCAAGCCACTCTCCCCCCAGATCACCTCCAAACTATGTAAAAGGGGACTCTGAACAACTTCTGGAGCCCCAGCACCCACAGAACAACACAGAGAAGCTAACCTCCCGCTTAGGACAGCCCAGCAACCCTGCAGGAAGGACCAGTGCAGCTCTCTGGGAGCCAGCAGCACAGCGCACAGTGCACAGGGAGCCGAGCACAGGTCCGCCTGAGTCATGGTTTTAGCCCCAGGGCAGCTGGGCCAGCAGCCAGCTGGAGGGACCCCAGAACACCAGCAGCTGTGGCAATTCCAGAATTATCAACACAGACATGCCTAGGACAAAGTGAGAGGTTAGTGCCCTATGGACTTTGGGACCAGTATTTGGGGAATGCGTCAGCTTCCTCCCCTGGGGGCTAGAAGCCACTGAGGAGACAAGCCATTTTGTAGTTTTCAGAGGCAGCTCCAGCTCCTGGCCTGAGAACTGTAGGGAGATCCAGTGATAAGTCTTGGGGGGGAATCGCTTTTGCTTTAACCTCCCTAGATCTGGATTGTGATCTGGGGTGGAGGTCGTGGGTGGCTTTCCAGCTTGCCAGAAACGGAAGTTGTCCCCCCACACGTTCGGGACGAAAGTTCTCCTGTCTGGTGGCAAAGCCATACTGTGTCAACAAGCCCAAAAGTCAAGTAATTAAGTGGCAACATGCCAAGGCAAAGGAAACAAATTAAACAGAAAAATGCAACCTTAGACTCCTACTTTGGGGGCAAAGAAGATCGAAGCATAGAACAGAAGGAGGGCTTTGAGGTCAGAAATCCTCCTCCAAAAGCCCCAAAGGAAAACATGAGCAGGTTACAGGCCATAGAGGACCTTAAGAAGGACTTTAAAAATCAAATAAGAGAAATGGAGGAAAATTTGGGAAGAGAAATGAGAAGGATGCAGGAAAAGTATGAAATGAGGGTCAACAGCCTGACTGAGGAAAACAACACCTTAAAAAATAGACTAACTCAAATGGCAAAGGAGGCCCAAAAGGGCAATGAGGAGAAGAATGCCTTAAAAAGTCAAATTTGCCAGACGGAAAAAGGATCTCAAAAGTTCACTGAGGAGATTCATTCCTTCAGAGTTAGACTGGAGCAAATGGAAGCTAATGACTTTATGAGAAATCAAGATGCTGTTAAGCAGATCCAAACAAATGAAAGATTAGAAGGCAATGTGAAATATCTCATAGGAAAAACCACTGACCTAGAAAATAGATCCAGGAGAGACAATTTAAAAATTATTGGACTACCTGAAAGCCATGATCAAAGAAAGAATTTAGAAATCACCCTTCAAGAAATTCTCAAGGAAAACTGCCCTGATGTTTTAGATCCAGAGGGCAAAATAGAGGTTGAAAGAATCCACAGATCACCTCCTGAAAAAGATCCCAAAAAGAAAACTCCCAGGAATATTATAGCCAGGTTCCAGAATCCCCAGATCAAGGAGAAAATACTAAAAGCAGCCAGGAAGAAACAATTTCAATATTGTGGAAACACAATCAGAATAGCCCAGGACCTGGCAGCTTCTACACTGAGGGATCAAAGGGCATGGAATATGATATTCCAGAGGGCAAAAGAACTGGGAATGAACCCAAGGGTCACCTACCCAGCAAAACTGAGTATTTTGTTTCAGGGAAAATATGGTCATTCAGTGGAATAGAGGACTTTCAAGCATTCTTGAGGAAAAAACCAGAATTGAATAGAAAATTTGACATCCAGACACAAGAAGCAAGAGATGCCTGAGAAGGTAATCAGGGAAAAGAAATCAAAAGGAACTTATCAAATTGAACTATTTACATTCCTATATGGAAAAACAATAACTGTGACTGATGAAACCTTTCTCAGTATGAAAATAATGGAAGAAGGGTGTATGGTCATATGAATACATATGTGAATGTGTGTATATATGTTTACAGTTATACATGGAGAGAGGGCTTAGGTTGAATTTGTTGGGAAGGGAGGATACCCAAGGGGTGAAATTAGGAGGTGAGACAGGAAAGTAGCAAGAGGAGATGGGGAGAGACAGGGTAGAGTAAACTGTTTCATGTAGAAGAAGCAAGGGGAAGTGGCTGCAGAGGAGGGGAAGGATAGGAAAGCAAAAAGACAAAACCACATTCTCACTGAATTTGGTTCAGGGAGAGAATGACATATATACTAAATGGGATATCTCAACCTGTAGCAGAATAGGGGAAAGGGGGATGAGAGGAGGGATGATGGATGGGGGGGGCATTCTTGGGGGAAGGGGAGGTTGGAAGTACCCACTATAGAAGAGGGACAGGATCAAGTAGGGAATGGACGAGGTGGGGGGTGGGATGAGTAGGAGGGAATTATAAGCAGCCTTGTACAATATATCTACTATGGTAATGTTTTGCATAGCTAGACATGTACAACACATACTGAATTACTTATCTTCCCAGAGGGAATGGGTGACAAGGGAGGAAGGGAATGGATCTGAAATTTGAGTTCTTAAAATTAAATGTTTCAAATATATATAAATACTATTATTAATACTCCTTTGTTAATAATTGGGAGATAAGATGTGCAGGCATTGGGACACAGATATTCACCTTCCTCTAATGAAAAAGTCAAAGGGGGTATGGGAGAAGATATGGGAGAGAGCAGATGGGAGGTAGCGATATCTTGTGGGACTGCTATTCTGGGGTGGTGGGTAGGGGAAAAATGGGAGGGAAAATAATTGTAACTCAAAATCTGGCAGAAATGAATGATGTAAAACAGAAGTTAATAAAGCATTTGTTTTAAAAAAAAAATGCCATTTGACTGGAAAAAAAAAGACAAAATTTGGGGCAGCTAGGTGGCGCACTGAGTAGAGTGTTGGCCCTGGAGTCAGAAGGACGTGAGATTGGATCTGGCCTCAGACACTTAACACACACACAAACAAAAACCTAGCAGCATGACCCTGGGCAAGTTACTTAACCCCAATTGCCCTCCAAAAGGCAAAAAAAAAAAAATAATTTCAAAAATTATTAAATTTCTCTCTCATCCTTTAAAAATGCCTATTTTGGGGTAGCTAGGTGGCGCAGTGAGTAGAGCATCGGCCCTGGAGTCAGAAGGACCTGAGTTCGGATCCGGCCTCAGACACTTAACACATACAAACAAAAACCTAGCCGTGTGACCTTGGGCAAGTTACTTAACCCCAATTGCCCTGAAAAAAATAAAATAAAATAAAAATGTCTATTTTGTATATTTTTAGAATGTACATACCATATTAGTAAAATGGTACATGTATAATATTTACAAATAGATATACATATATTGGGGGTGCTTGCTCAAAAAAAAATTTACTGATGGAACACTCCATCAAAACTGATTAGCAACCACTGCTCTAGCGTACAAAGGAAATACAAATAAATATAGGGAGAACCCAAACACAGCCTTTATAACTACAAAGTAGTAATGAGTTTGGGAAATGTAAACAAAAGATGTGGACCTAAGTGGTAACTAAAAGTGATATCCTAAATAATTATTGGCAAAGACCAAATAATAAAAACAATAAGTTATATTAGCAATAACAATAGTGATGCAATATACCAAAATTTATGCACCTACCACTTGGAAATAAAATCTTTCCTAGAGACAAATTTATATCTCCAGACACTCATAGTAACAAACAAGACGAATAAAGTACTAATAATAGTTAAAATGAGAAAAAAACCCAACAAATCGAATATCTTTAAAAAAAAAAAAACACGAGAGAAATTTTGAAAATCATACATGGGGACTAAAGCATCAATTACATAACTGAGCAAAAGCCTAGTCCTTGGCCCTGGCTGCTTCTAGTTTGTGTTTTTTTCTTGAGCATAGGTGACTGAATAGCAATCTTGAGAGATGGGCTTTCCAGAAGTGATTGCTTCAGGGAAAAGGGAGTTGCTGAGTTCCCCAGTTGGTGTTGACTACATTGAAGAAGCTGTCCCCTGAAGCTACTTGGAAGTTTCTCAAAAAAAAAAAAAAAAGATGATCATTGAATGGATAAGTCTAAACTCTGGCCTGGCTTACCAAAAGACTTGGAACCTCTAGGGAATTATTCAGAGCCGGAAGGAGATTAGTCTATACTTTGAATGGCAATGCAAAAGCAAGATACAAGGGAGTATCCCAGAGGAAGTGATAGCCCCTGTCAAATGCTGCAGGGAGTTAAAAAAAGAGATGGGGACTAACAAAATGTCATTGATTCGATCAGATGCTAAGATATGTAATAGAATCTCTGATACAAGCTTGACATTCAAAAACTATGAAGTAACAAAAATCTATAAGACTGAGTGCCTAATAGATGAGTAGCCAAAGAAGAATATGAACTATCAACAACCTTTTGAAGAAGAGTTTATAAGAAAATCCTAATTAAAACAACTCTGAGATACCACCTCACACTTATCAGATTGGCTAATATGACAAAAAAAAAAAAGGAAAATGCCAAACATTGGAAAAGATATGGGAAAATTGGGACACTAATGCATCATTAGTGGACTGTAACTGATCCAACCATTCTGGAGAGCAATTTGGAACTATGCCCAAAGGGCTCTAAAACCCTTGACCCTACAATACCACTACTGGGTCTGTACCCCCAAAGAGATTTTTTTCAAAAATGAAAAGGACTTATATGTAAAAAACAATTATAGGAGCTCTTTTTGTCGTGTCAAAGAATTGGAAATTTAGGGGAATCAATTGGGGAATTGCTAAACAAGTTGTTGCATATGATTGTGATGTAATAATATGCTATAAGAAATTATTGGCAGGATGCTTTCAGAAAAATCTGGACTTAGGTGAACTAATGCAAATTGAGGTAAGTAGAAGCTGCAGAACATTGTACACAGTAAAAGGAATATTGTATAACAATCAACTGTGAATGACTTAGCTATTCTCTACAAAACAATGATCCAAGACAATTCCAAATGATTTATGATAAAAAATGCTATCTACCTCCAAAGAAAGAGCTAATAGAGTCTAAATGCAGATCAAAGCATACTTTTTAAACTTCCTTTTTCTTGTTATTTTTTTTACTTGTTTTCTTCCACAATATGAATAATATGGGAATATATTTTCCATGACTGTACACATATAATCTATATCAAATCACTTGCCTTCTTAAGGAGAGGGGAGAGGAAGGGCTGGAGGGAGGGAATTTGGAACTTGAATTTTTCTAAATAATATTAGAAATTGTTTTTACATATAATTGGGGGAAAAAGTGAAAAAAAGTAGTTCATACTCACTCATAATTGGTGAAATACAAATTAAAACAATTCTAAGGTACAATTTCGTGTCCATAAAATTGACAAAGAGGGAAAAAAATGTTGGAAGGATTATGAGAAGACATGTACTATTTCACTGCTGATAGAGTTGTGAATCAGAACATCTCCTCTGGAACACAATTTGGAATTATGTGAAAAGTGTTACTAAACTGTTCATTTCATTTGATTCAACAATAACACTACTGAATTTATACCCTGACAGAGTCACTAAGAGAAAGTTTCCCCTATGTGCCAAAATGTTCATGTGACATCTTCAGTCGTTCAGTCATGTCCAATTCTCTGTGACCCAATGGACCATACTGTCCATAGGGTTTTCTTGGCAAAGATAATGGAGTCGTTTGCCATTTCATTTTCTAGTGTTTACTAAAATTATGTAAATGAAAAACAATGCTAAAAGGGAAGCAGAAATAAGATTTTTACTGTGGTCTTCCTGACTAAAAGCTAAATCTACTGCCACTGTCAATTCCTGGCATTTATGGCTATGAAGCCCTTTCTAGAACCCACAACTGGCATTCTTCTTAAAGTTGCTTCCGTCCTCTGGTGACTAAGTCACATTGCTTCCATAAGGCAACAAAATTCAGATAAAATAGAAAGGACGGTCTTAATTTCAAATTAGTAATGTTAGAGAAGGCAACTTTCATTCTGTCTAGATACAAAATACAAAAAATCAAAAGGAACATAAATGGTTAGTGCAATTATCATATTGGATGGCTTTGTTTAGGTTTTTTTTTGTTTGTTTTAGGAAGGTGTTACTGGGGCAAGAGAAGTAATTAGTTGAAAAGTGACTTGTGTCAAAACAAAATGTAACACCACACACACACACACACACACACACAGAACAGCTGATAAAGAAGTTAAGCATATTTGGGGGTTTAAGTAGCTTCAGTAATTTCAGCAGTAAGCCAATTAAGTAGTAAACCAGTCTAGTGGTGGCACATTCCAAGTTGGAGAGCTAAGGAGTAATTCAAGAGTTGGAGTCCAGCTTTTATGAGAGAAACATTCTTTGAGATTCTCTATTTATCTCCCCCATGACTATGCTACTAATGAGACTGGACCACCAGGATTCAATACATCCAGGAGAGAGTAGGGAGATGCACATAGAACAAATGGCTGTAGAAAGACAGTCACCAGAGGACAGAAGCAACTTCAAGAAACATGAACACTTCTACTGGAGAAGAATGCCAGTTGTGAGTTCTAGAAAGGGCTTCATAGCCATAAAGTGCCAGGAATTGACAGTTAACTCATTGTCACATGTGTATCTTTCATGTGCTTCATTATCATTGTACTCTAAATCTGAGCCCATTCTTCCTGTGGACCTGTGTATAATTTATGAGAGGGTATGCTATAGGTTTTAGAAGTTGGGTGGATACTATTTCCACTTACTGTTCCACTTTAGTAAATGCCTTTCCTAAAAGCTAACTGGGTTTACTGGATGATTGCTAATAGGGAAATAAGTGTGTCAGTTTGCTATTGTTTTTCAGTCATTTTTCAGTCATATCTGGCTCTTCATGACCCCTTTTGGGGTTTTCTTGGCAAAGATACTGACGAGGTTTGCCATTTCCTTCTCTAGCTCATCTTACAGATGAGGAAACTGAGGCAAATAGGGTTAAGTGACTTGCCTGGGATCACACAGCTAGTAAGTATTTGAGGTCAGATTTGAACTCAGGAAGATGAGTTTTCCTAACTTCAGACTTGGCACGCTATCTAACTGTGCCACATAGTATACCAGTAGGGATTCACAAACATTACTAAAATCTAGCTCCTCAAAGTTAACCTTAGATCCCAAAGAATAAGTAACTCTCTGTAAGAATAAGACTCCAGGGGTGGCTAGGTGGCACAGTGAATAGAGCACTGGCCTTGGAGTCAGGAGGACCTGAGTTCAAATCTGGCCTCAGACACTTGACACACTTACTAGCCATGTGACTTTGGGCAAGTCACTTAACACCAATTGCCCCCCCCCCAAAAAAAAAGAATAAGACTCCAGATGACAAATATGAGTGAAGACTGAGGAAATGGACACAGAGATGATGCTAAAACTGAATAAATTATTTTCAAAAATAAATTCTGTGAGACAAGTATGATACTGATTCACAAACCAGAGAAATATAAACAAACATTACAAATGAATATCAATGCTACAATGTTAAATAGAATCTGGCAATTAGAAATGCATAAAAGATAATACTTATGTCCAAGTTGGAATTATACAAGGACTGGAAGATTAACAACTTTTATAGATGATTAGAATGATAAACAATATTAATAATCACCATATAAAAACAATATGATATCAATGGATACAGAACAAAACCTTTGGCAAAATATTAACCCTGGTATTTTAACATAATAAAATGGAAGGGAAGTGAGGCTATGATATATCCCAAAGATAACCATAAGCAGCAACAACACTCAAGGTCAGATTCAAAGAAAGGAATAAAGTATACATTGAGAAAAATACAAAAGTGCAAGTTTGTATTACTATAGTTGTAATAACTCATGGGTTTTGTTTAAGTGTTTTCAAGGAATATACTCAGTTGGGGCTTTGATGGGCTGCTGAGGCTTATCTGGATGTCAAAACAAATTTTGTCACTAAAAATATTAAATTAAATATTATCACAATGATCCAGGATCACTTTTATGAAGGACTATTGTGGTGTGCTATTATAATTCAGTGCTCCCCTTGGAGGCTAATGAGAATAGGACTGTCTGCCATTGATTGCACTGAAAAATAATATTCACAGCAGCATGATGAAAACATTCACAAAGCACTTTGAGTTCTTGGGTCTACTTTTATTGTGTGTACCTAGCTCAAGAATGGTCATTTAACAACCTGTTAGCAGAAAAGGAGTAAAATAGGAAGCAATAAATTAGAAGTAATAGGGATGGGGCAGTTTCTAGTAGCAACTTGGAAACCAAGTAAACCAAGCTTGTTTTGACTTAATTTAATTTTAAATGCATCTAAGTGAAAATCTCAGAAGGGCCTACCTCATGAGAAAAACGTATGTATTTTAGTCCTCACAGTTGTGAGATTATGTGTTTACCTTTGATTCCAAAACAACTGAATGAGCTGCTTCATAAATAATGGGCATCCTAATTTTGTAGTTTCATCTTTATGTTGACCCCAAAATCTCTTCCCTTGCCCTCTGGATAAATCCCATATAAGCCTAACTGTTCTTAACTTTGACAGTTCTTCTAAGTATTTGAAAACAATTATCATAGCATCTCCTTTCTCCTCTTCCCCTCAATTCCTGTTAAAGTAAAAGATTAGAAATAATCAAAGCTACAAAACTGTAGGTACATTGGACAGTAACCAATTCTTTTGGGCATGAGTATTTGGAGGGAGTGTTGTCTCTCAATTGCTTGGCTATTGCCCAGAGGATGGACCTTGATTGGCTCTATCAAGTGAGACAACAAAGCCCTTTGATAGGGGTGTATACAGCCTTTTCCTTATAATTTTGTGCCTGAAAGTATACTTAGATGCTATAGGAAAGAGGAGGAATAAAATTCCAATACACAAAAAATCTTTAAATGGGGGGAAGAGGGACTCTCAATTTTTAATATAGCTCTTAGGGATGTATGTATATGAATGTACATTTTCTAGCAAGCAGTATCAATTCATTTTCATTTCCCAGTGAAAGGACGGCACTTGTAGGTACAAAAATTCTAAATCAACATGTCCTTATATACAGTCAATCCTCAATATTTATGTTTCATGACGTCAAGCATTCACATGATTTTATTAGTAACCTCATTTTCTCTTTTGGGCTGGCCACCATGCACATTCCTGCTATGGGCACTAGAGAAAAAAAATGAGAGCCACAGGTGCAGGTTTGTGGAATGGCTGGTATCCTACTTGGAGCTTCACCAGTCTTTTTTTAGCCTACCATTGTAGAGGAAGGAGCTCCTTTTACTGGAGAGAGCACAACTCCAATGGGTTGGCCACGTTGTTACAATGTCAAAGATAGGTTTACCAAAAAGACTATTTTATGGGGAACTCACACAGGGCAAGCGCTCACATAGTGGTCAGAAAAAGCAATGCAAGGACACTCTCAAGGTCTCTCTCAAGAACTTTGGAATTGATTGTGTGACATGGGAGACATTGTGTCTCACTAGCACAGGACCTCTCAGCATGACATGCCCTCATCAGAGAAGGTGCTGTGCTCTATGAGCAAAGCAGAATTGAAATAGCTGAAAAGAAACATGAGATGTGTAGATTTAGAGAATCCACCCCAAATGTTCACAGGAACTATTTGTACCTGACCTGAGGTAGAACATTCTGAGCTCATACTGGTCTGATCAGCCAGTCAGACACATTGTAACTTGACTCTAGTATAGTGATGTCATTTTGGTCCTCTGGGAACAAAGGACGACCACCAAGCCACCAAGGAGATCCCTATGCATTCATTGTATGTTTTCAATCAATAAATATAACATTTTAAAATATTTAATTTATGACCAATGTGGAGCCAAGGGACAAAGGAAGAGAAATATAGACAAGTACCATAATGCATTAAAATCAAAGTTCAAAGTAACTTTAAGAGACCATCTAGTACACAGGTTCCTAAGTTTTTTTGCATGTCATGATTCCTTTGGCAGTGTGGTGAAACATATAGATCCCTTCACAGAACAACATTTTCAAACATATGAAATAAAATACGATTACAGGACCCTAAACTAACCCAATCCCTGTTAACAAATGGGGAAACAAAAGTGAAGAACATAGAAACAGCCACTCAAACAGGAGTGAAATCAAGTTTTGTGGTGCAGTTATGCCCCCAAAGGGTAGTTCAAGTGTTTTGGACTCTAAGCCCAAGTGTGCAAAGTCAGCGGTGCAGCATCCTGAGAAAATAAAGGTGTTAGATAAACTTTGTGCTAGAATGTGTGAAACCCCTTGTTATGTCATGGCTGTGAGTTTGGTGTTAATGAATCAATAATTCATCATAAAGTACAATACTCTCACACTGCCATCTGATACAATGGAAGGTAAGATTCAGATTTTAAAATATTTTAATTTGAAAAAATTTTATTTTCTGTACAGTACTTATGGTACTGAAAATTTCGTGTGTTATAAAAATAAATATTGTCTGAAATCATGTGTTTTTTTAAATTTGAGATAGTCTGAGAGGTCATAGAATTCTAGGGAATTACTAGTAAGAAAAAATGCTTTGCATGTTACCAATCTTAACTTGTATACTACATTTTATGAGTTATTTCATGGTTTCTGTGTTAGGAAAAGTACATATTACCAGAATTAATGTTTTTTTATGAAGAATTATATGCAGCAAAGTATATCTTATTCACATAAATTACAAATTTATTAAAACACTCAAAAATCGGGAGCCAAGATGGCGGAGTAGAAACAGCTCGTCCAAGCCTCTCTGCCCCCAGATTCTCCACAAACTATGTAAAAAAGGACTCTGAAAAACTTCTGGAGCCCCAGCACCCACAGAACGACACAGAGAAGCTAACCTCCCGCTGAGGACAGCCCAGCACCCTGCAGGAAGGACCAGCGCAGTGGTCTGGGAGCCGGCAGCACACAGAGCGCAGAAGCCGAGCCGAGCCCAGGTCCACGTGAGCCGAGGTTTTAGCCCCATGGCGGCAGGGCCAGCAGCCGGCTGGAGGAACCCCAGAACACCAGGAACTGTGGAGATTCCAGAATTATCAACATAGACTTGCCTAGGACAAAGTAAGAGGTTAGTGTCCTATGGACTTTGGGACCTGTATTTGGGGAATGCGTCAGCTCCCTCCCCTGGAAGCTAGAAGCCGCTGAGGAGACACGCCATTTTGTAGTTTTCATAGGCATTTCCGGCTCCCAGCCTACAAACCGTGGGGAGATCCAGCGATCAGTCTTGGGGGGTAATCGCTCTTGCTTTAACCTCCCTGGATCTGGATTGTGATCTAGGGTGGAAGCTGTGGGTGGGTTTACAGCTTGCCAGAAACGGAAGTTGCCCCCACACACACACATTCGGGACGAAAATTCCTCTAGCTGGCCTTAAAGCCATAGAGTGGCAACAAGCCCAAAAGTCAAGCAATTAAGTGGCAACATGCCAAGGCAAAGGAAACAGAAAAATGCAACCCTAGACTCCTATTTTGGGGGCATAGAGCGGGAAAAGGACTGTGAGGTCAGAAGTCCTGCTCCAAAAGCCCCAGGGGAAAACATGAGCAGGTTGCAGGCCATAGAGGACCTTAAGAAGGACTTAAAAATCAAATAAGAGAAGTGGAGGAAAAATTAGAAAGAGAAATGAGAAGGATGCAGGAAAAGTATGAAATGAGGGTCAACAGCCTAACTGAGGAAAACAACACCTTAAAAAATAGACTAGCTCAAATGGTAAAGGAGGCCCAAAAGGGCAATGAGGAGAAGAATGCCTTAAAAAGTCGAATTTGCCAGATGGAAAAAGAATCTCAAAAGTTCACTGAGGAGATTCATTCCTTCAGAGTTAGACTGAGCAAATGGAAGCTAATGACTTTATGAGAAATCAAGATGCTGTTAAGCAGATCCAAACAAATGAAAGAATAGAAGGCAATGTGAAATATCTCATGGGAAAGACCACTGACCTGGAAACAGATCCAGGAGAGACAATTTAAAAAATTATTGGACTACCTGAAAGCCATGATCAAGGAAAGAACCTAGAAATCACCCTTCAAGAAATTCTCAAGGAAAACTGCCCTGATGTTTTAGATCCAGAGGGCAAAATAGAGGTTGAAAGAATCCACCGATCACCTCCTGAAAAAGATCCCAAAAAGAAAATTCCCAGAAATATTATAGCCAGGTTCCAGAATCCCCAGATCAAGGAGAAAATACTATAAGCGGCCAGGAAGAAACAATTTCAATATTGTGGAAACACAATCAGAATAGCCCAGGACCTGGCAGCTTCTACACTGAGGGATCGAAGGGCATGGAATATGATATTCCAGAGGGCAAAAAGAACTGGGAATGAACCCAAGGGTCACCTACCCAGCAAAACTGAGTATTTTGTTTCAGGGGAAAATATGGTCATTCAGTGGAATAGAGGACTTTCAAGCATTCTTGAGGAAAAACCAGAGTTGAATAGAAAATTTGACATCCAGACGCAAGAAGTAAGAGATGCCTGAGAAGGTAATCAGGGAAAAGAAATCAAAAGGAACTTATCAAAGTTGAACTATTTACATTCCTATATGGAAAAGCAATATCTGTGACTGATGATATCTTTCTCACTATGAAAATAATGGAAGAAGGGGTGTGGTCATACGAATACATATGTGAATGTGTGTGTATATGGCTACAGTTATATATGGATAGAGGGCATAGGTTGATTTTGTTGGGAAGGGAGAGTACTCAAGGGATGAAATTATGAGGTGAGAGAGGAAAGTGGCAAGAGGAGATGGGGAGAGACAGGGTAGGGTAAACTATTTCATGTAGAAGAAGCAAGGGGAAGTGGTTGCAAGGGAGGGGGAGAATAGGAAGGCAAAAAGGCAAAACCACATTCTCATTGAATTTGGTTCAGGGAGAGAATGACATACATACTAAATGGGATATCTCAACCTACAGCAGAATAGGGGGAAGGGGGATGAGAGGAGGGATGATGGATGGAAGGGCATCCTTGGGGGGAGGGGATATTGGAAGTACCCACTATAGAAGAGGGACAGGATCAAGTAAGGAATGGACCAGGTGGGGGGTGGGATGAGTGGGAGGGAATTATAAGCAGCCTTGTACAATATATCTACTATGATAATGTTTTGCATAGCTAGACATGCACAACATATACTGAATTACTTATATCCCAAGAAGGAATGGGTGACAAGGGAGGAAGGAAATGGATCTGAAATTCAATGTCATAACATTAAATGTTTCAAATATATATATAAATACTATTATTAATACTCTTTTGCCTATAATTGGGAGATAAGATGTGCAGGCATTGGGACACAAAGATTCATCTTCCTCTAATGGAAAGTCGATGGGGGTATGGGAGAAGGTATGGGAGAGAGCAGATTGGAGGAAGCGATATCTTGTGGGACTGCTATTCTGGGAGGTTGGGTAGGGGAATAATGGGGGGAAAATGATTGTAACTCAAAATCTGGCGGAAATGAATGATGTAAAACAGAAGTTAATAAAGTATTTGTTTAAAAATGAAAAAAAACACTCAAAAATCTAAAACATAAAACAGCATATCAGTATAGATATTTATTTACTTAAAAAACTTAGTTTTCATATTTGTGACAAAAATAATCCCATATTAATATGCAGTTAGCAAAAATATCCCATAATAGGAATAAGACCTAGACCTGTGATTTCATTAGTAAAAGGAATGAACATCAAGACAAGAAAATTTCTTCTTCTAAAGCAGTTAGGAATGTTCTCTGTGGCTTAAGGTCTTCAAGTGTTACCTATGATTCCAAAAGGGAAAATGACTTGTCCAGAGTCCTACAGTCAATACGAGATAAAAGCACCTAAGTACCTCACCCTGGAAACTCATTATCTATTATTCCATGCTGTCTCTCATAACCAGAATGTTATGAATATCAATGTCATGGGTGAACTTTTTATTACTAATAGTAATAATAGCTCACATTTATACAGAGCTTTAAGATTCACAAAGCCACTATTATTTCATTTGATGCTCACAACAATTCTGGGAGGTCGGTACTGCGATTATCCCTATTTTACAGATGAGGAAACTGAGACAGACTGGGGTTAAAGCCACTTGCCTAAGACCACCTATGTGGTGTGTGTGGCTGAATTTGAGTTCTAGGCTCCCTGACTCCAAGTCTAGCACTCCACCCATTATATCATCCAGCAGCACAGATTTTCTCAAAGCAGGGTGTCAAAGTTATTTGTTATTGTCATTTGCCATTTTTATGCAACCCCACTAATCAAGATGGATATTTTATCTTTGCTTCTTTTCTGGGAGAGACTTCATACAGCCGCTTACTTGAAAAACACCCTGATATGCCACTATCACTTCTTTGTTTCCCTCCTTCTATTTCCTCAGCTATCCTGGCCTCACCTCTGGTTCAGCCCCTCTACAGGGGAGGAGTTCCCTATAAGAATGTTTGTGTATTACATTAGCAAGCTCTGCCTCAAGTGAGTATGATCCCTGCTAGAAAAAGGTCAGTGGGTGTGATGACCCAATATAGAACTGTAAAACTATAAAAACAGAGTCCACATTGCAATATTTCCCCTTCCTATTATCACCACCATTATAAAGTATGTACACAGGAAGGTTCATTTCCTGATAGAGCCAATCCCACACCCAACAGGAACATAGATAACAAAATATTTCCTCCCCCCAAAAAAGAATTTCCCTTTCCAAAGGGCCCAGTCATATCAACCCAATAACCTGTCAGATATTGGACGAGATAGCCTCCAGGTCCTTTCTAATGCTAGACCCAAGACCTTGGAATTCTAATTAGACAATAGAGATGGTTAGTCCTCATCATATCCCAGTTGATCCCAGTGACTGATACTACACAGGAGATATTTTGGTACAATCTTTAAGCCATAACCCAATACATTCTCAATTCTCAAAGTGTTATAAGAATATCCTTCAACCCTAGAGCACTTGCCAGCTAAACAAAAGGAAAGATCACTTTATGGAGACTCCTTACAGTGGCATGGAACATAGAAATGATCAGTGCAGACATTTTGATGCCTACCTGTGATAACCAATTCCCTTATCTAAGGCTGAATTACCCTCAGCAGAGTCCTGCATTTTCACTGAAGATATTTTGGTTTTGCCAGCTTGTATTTCCTGGATAGTGAAGGTTGCTCAGGGGGATCTGGTTCCCTGTGGGGACAGCTCAGCACCTTGTCCAAGAATTATCTTGAAGCCATGAGAAATGAGAAATGTTTTGAACATGGAAAAAGGAACTCCAATTATGCTAAGACTCCATGGCTAGACAATTACTCTTGAGGTTTCAAGGCTTCAAAAGGTATTCAATCTCTTTTCCTCTCTAATTAAAAGGATGATTTTCTTCAGCCTCTCTTATTATGTAATTATGTAATATAAATGTGTAATTATGTTTAATGTAATTAAACATGCAAACATGCAATAATATAATAATAGATAAATAGCATTTTCACAGCAATTTAAGGTCTGCAAAGCACTCGACATATGCTTTCTCATTTGATCCTCCCAACAATTCTGTAAGTAACAATTACCCCTATTTTACAGATAAGGAAACAGAGGCTGAGAAAAATTAAGGGATTTGCCAACAGTCACACAGCTAGTAAATATCTGAGGCAGGATTTGAACTCCATTCTAACTGACTCCAATATAGCACTCTATCCACTATACAGCCTATTTGCCTAGAGTAAAGTGAGTCAGTGTTGTTTCTACAATCCCTCACATTTCTACCATCAAGGACCTCACCAGTCAGCCTTCCTGGGGAATCGAAGCCCATTGACCTCAATAACTATAACATGGGACCTTCGCAATAAATATTACAGAGTCATTTGGCAAACATGAAACCAAGGTCCCAGAGCCAGAAAGGCAGGCAATGTCTACTTGTAAGTCTGTCAGTGGAAGAAAAACAGAAGCAATAGGTAAGCAGTCAATCAACAATTATGAAGCACCTACTGCATGCCCAGAATTATGAAAGGCACCAGGCATACAAAGATAAACAAGAAATAGTCACTACCCTCAAGGCGTTTATACTTTATTGAGGAAATAAAATATACATACATAAGTAAACATAAACTGTACTCAAATTTCTGCGAGTGAGGCATCAAAGGCAGCTAAGAGGAATATCAAAGACTTTCTGCATATAGTGGTAGAAGATGGCCCCTTGAGCTGAGCTTTGGAGGAATCTAGACATTGGGAGAGGCAGAGGTGAGAAGGGAGTGCATTCTAGGCATGGGAGACAGCCTGTGCAAAGCTACAGAGATGACAATAGGATGATATGTATGATGGAAAGCAAACACCATAGGCCAATTTGGCTGGAACACAGAGGACAGAAGAGGAAAGATATATAATGGAGCCAGATGGTGAAAGGCTTTAGAAGTCAAAGAAATTTGTATTTTATCTTAGGAGCAATAGGGAGCCACTAGAGTTTTTGAGCAGGGGAGTGACCTTACCAGACCTGGGCCTTGGCAGTTTGTTTGGACAATGGATCAGAGAGGCAAGAGTTGTGTTTCAAGCAGAAATACATTTACCAGCAAGGCATTATTGAAACCTCTAATGGAGGATGGCCGAGGGTAGTTACTATTTGCATGAGGACTTGGCAGGAATCTGATAAGAGTCAACCAAAGGCAGCTGAGCAAATTAATGTCATATCATAAGAAAAGTCAAGAGGCCCACTATAAATAAAACCTCCCTTAGGAGTTCCTAGCACAGTGAACAGATGGGGCAAACAGACAGTTCACCACAAGAGTTGGCATGGAGTAACAACAACAGAGAATTTAGGATCTTGCTTCCAGCAAGTATGGGGGGCAAAGAGAATTCTGCGGCAACCTGCAGAGAGTGCCCCACGTTTTTGTTTCTGCCAGTGCCGAGGAACAACCACGTATGCCCAAAGTGCAGATTTGCCTCCTTCCAAACAAAGTATGTGAAAGGGTTGAGAAAATGCCTCTTCACTCTCTAAGGTAGCAGGGAGTATCTTATCCTCCTGAGAGAGCATCAAAGAGAAAGCTAGGAATTCAAGTCCATTCAAAAGACATTTATTATTCACCTATGCTATGCTAGACACCGCAGAAGAAAAAGGATCTGAGGAAACAGAGAGAGACTAACTCAGGAGTCCTTAACCTTTTTTGCATCATGGGCCCCTCTGGCAGTCTGGTGAAGCCTATGGACTCCTACCCAGAATAACATTTTTAAAGTTATACAATAAAACATATAGGGCTACAAAAGAGACCAATTATATTTAAAAACAGTTATCAAAGTGGTTTTTTTTAAAGTTGTGACTTATGTAGCAGCTAGTCTAATAACTAGAGTAATTTCAAAGTGTGAAGAACATGATATTTTGTGATACTTGGAACAATTGTAACACAATAAGAAAATATGTGATTTCTATTGGTGACTGAGTCACAAGTAGTGCTAATATTCACAATTGTAATGGCAACACTCACACAACTGAAGTAAATTCGTAATTTCAGTTACAGATGAGTGAAAATAAAGACACCATTTTTTCCATGCAAGTTAAAAGAAACCCTGAAAACTACAAACTCGGGTTAGCTTGGAGAGTGATAGAGTGTAACAAAAAGACAAAAGGAAAGAAAAAGGTCACTATGAACAGGTGGGGGGTACATTAACATTAACACTGATGAAGCCACTAGAGTAGGCATTCTTAACCTTGTATCCTTGAACATGGATAGGGGAAAATGCATCTTTATTTTTATTATTCTCTAAATTAGATTTTGTATTTCCTTCAATATTTTTTTAATAAAAAAGATTACTCTGATAAAGAGTTCCTAGGTTTCACCAGACTGCCAAAGGGGTCCATAATGCAAAAATAAGAGGTTATGAATTCTTAGATTAGAGGAGGAAACTTGAGTCTCTAAGAATGAAGAAGCTTTCAGGGCACCAGCGACCAATGGTTCTGAATTACTAGCAGTCTAGGCCCTTTATTTTACATACACACACATATTATATAGCCTTAACTCATACATATGAAGCTGTTTTTAAAAATCCATAGTAATTATATACACATATATAATAAATATGCGTATGTGCACATATACACATACATACAATAAATGTATACAACATGAAATATAATTATAAATATATATTTGTTGTTGTTCAATCATGTCCAACCCTTCATGATCCCATGGACCATACTGTCTATGGAGTTTTCTTGGTAAAGATAGTAGAGTGGTTTGCCATTTCTTTCTCCAGTGGATTAAGGCAAACAGAAGTTAGATGACTTGTCCAGGGTCACACAGTATCTGAGGTCAGATTTGTTGTCCGGTCTTCTAACTCCAGGCCCAGCACTCTATCCACTGAACTACCTAGCTACCCCCCAATTATTTACATACATATACATACACATACACATATGTAATTGCTATGAATTTTAATACACATATATGATGACTTCTAAGAGGCAGACTTTTTAAATAGGTTCTAAATTCATTGTAGTTATGTGTGAGTACACATGTGTATACATTATATATGCTCATCTATGTATTGTATCTATGTGTGTGTACTCTACAGGTTGCTGCAGACTTCTCTTTGCCTTCCACACTTGTTGTAAGCAAAATCCTCTATTGTTGTCAGTCTTTCATACCAACTTTCATGTATGTGTATGTATGTAGCATGTATAGGTGTTTGTATATATTTATGTATATATTTTTATTTTATTATTTTATATATTTTGTATATATTTATATGTTTATATACATGCTCATGTTTATGTGTGAATTTCTCCAAAACTCCCACCAATTTGTTCATTAAAACCTGTCCAAAGGCTGATTATATATTACTTTTTTCTCTTCCTAAACTGGGGAGAACTGCAAATCCCAGGGGTATTTGTGGCCAGGTAGGATTGTTAATTCACACACGTGTATACACACACGTGTATACACACACAGAGGTACCAGTATATGGGTGAGAATTAATATATATTATAAAGGATCATTTTGTGCACATTAAGAAAATGAAATAATAGTTACTGAGAGGCAACATGACCTAATCAAGAACTTCCAGACTAATCTCATCTCCTTTTGGGAGGAAAGGGAGAGATCAAGATTACTAGATAAATACATTAAGGAAAATCTAAGAGCTCTTTATCTGGGGTCTGTGAACTTAAATGTTTCTTCAATAACTGTATTTCAGTAGGATTGGTCTCCTTCTTTTACAACCCTATAAATTATTCTAGTTATTAGACTAGCTGCTAGATAAATCACAGTTTGTGTTAACTGTGTTTAAATTTCATATGCATTTATTTTGGAGAGGGTGGTAGCCTTCACTAAATTGCCTTAGACGTCCAAAAATGCTAAGAACTCCTGCTGTAGACATAGTATACCTGGATTCCAACAAGGGATTGAACAAATTGCTCATGATAACAAGACCTAAAGGCTTTACTAAACTGTATACAAAGTATAAGCCAAATGTATGATAATATCTGAAACAGTAAAATTGGTCTTTATGTTAAGAAAATCTCAGCATCCTAAATGGGAGAGGTGATAGTCTCTATTCTGCTTAAGTCACATCTGTACTATGGGCTTCAGTTCTGTTTACCACATTTTGAGAAGCATATTTATGAGCTAGAGGGTAACCAGGATGCTTAAAGGACTGGAGAACGTGTCATGAGGATTGGTTCAATTTAATTAAACAAGCATTTATTAAGCAAAGTGCAATGGACCAAGCTATGTGCTGAAGAGATAGAGATAATGATGAAAAGCAGGTCTTCATGCCAAAAACCTTTAAATCTCCACTATAGTGGTTAAAGGAGCAAGGGATGTTTGGCCTGAAGAATTGACTGAGTGGGTTGTGTTGTGTTTTTATTTTTTTTAACATACTTAAAAGGCCATGATCTGGAGGATAAGTTAGACTTGTTCTATTTGGCTCCAAAGCACAACATTAGAAACAATTGGCAGAAGTATGCAGAGAGGAAGATTTAGGCTCAATGTAAGGGAAAATGTCTTTAGAATTGAAGTTTATCCCAAAGTGGAATAACCTACTTTAGGAGGTAGTAGTAGGTTCCCCTCCTCATACACACTTTCCCTCACTACTCCCCTTAGAGATCTTCAAATGCAGGATGGATGACTGCTTTTCAGGAATGTTTTACAAAATTATCCTTTTCACATCACAACTTTCTCCATTGCTGTTTCAGTATATCATGGGTCAGCATAAGAAATTAAAAAGGCGGGGCAGCTAGGTAGCACAGTGAATAGAGCACCAGCCCTGGAGTCAGGAGGACCTAAATTCAAACCCAGCCTCAGACACTTAATACAAAAAACTAGCCATGTGACTTTGGGCAAGTCACTTAACCCCAATTTCCCTACCTTCTCCCCTCCAAAAAGCCCCCCAAAAATTAAATGGAAATTTGGGGGGAGCTTTGTGGAAGAGATATATGACCCACAAAGGCCAGCAGACAACACAGAAAAAGTTTAGAAACTCAGAAATGCATAAAATAGATGTATAGTGTTGTGCAATATCAATGGGGTTAAAAAAGAAAATCTGCTATGCCAGAGGACCTCTTCTCTGGTATGAAAGGAGGGCTAAAAAATTTTATGTAGATTTCCCAGATCGCAGGTATGCTACAACCCTAACCTGCCATGATGTGGCAGGGATAACTGTAGAGGTAATTCCTTTTGCCAAAAAGGGTTGCTACAAAAAGAAGAGCATCCATTGATGTTATCAGGAATGTAATTCAGTTCCAGGCTCTCAGTCAAATCAAGGGTACTCTGCTTGGCCAGGAGAGGGCCAGACCCTCATCATGACTTCCCACATTTAGTAGACAGAAAGAAAAATGAGCCTCTCATTGAAGAGCCTGGTCAAATCCTTTCTGCCTTGAGTTCAATGTCTAAACTTGAATTCATATCTTTCTCCAAAATCTGTTCTTCTTGACTTCTCTGTGTCAATGGTGTCACCACTTTGAAAGTCATAGTCGTGAAATTTGGCCTTTTTCATCTCTAACACTTTTCCACTCTGCTGACATTTATATAATCCCACTGTCCTATCTTCATGGAAGCCTTCATCACCTTATATACCACCACCAGACTAATCTTCCTAATGCACAAAGTTCATCATGTCACTTCATTGCTCAGGAAGAAACCTTCAATATCTTCCTATTTCCAGTTAAATAATCACAGATCTAAGAATTCTAGTTTAACATGTAACTCAGAACTCTTCCTACAACAACAAATGGTTTAAAATTTAGGCATACATATTTGATAGCTATCTGTAGTCAATAATTCCAATCAAATCCCAATTTGAGAGAGGAATGTTGTTTTGTTTATTAGAAAAATCTATCCAGTTCAGAGTTTCCCAGAAAGGAATCAACATTGCTGGAAGGAAAGGCAGGATAACTATAATGGAGAGAAACTTGGCTGGGTATCAGAAATTCTGGGCAACTCCTACACCTTGGGAAAATCTCTTTATCTCTCTAGTCTGCATTTTTCTCACCACAAAATAAAAAGGGGAGGAGGAATAAGATAGATTCATAAAATATGACAGGAAGAAACCTTAAAGACTAAGTGAAAATGAAGTATTTTTCTTTGATATTTTATTTTTTTATAATTACACATAAAAACTATTTTTAACATTCATTTTTTTTAATTTTGAGTTCCAAATTCTCTCCTTCCCTCCTTCTACTCCCCCCCCATTGAGAAGGCAAGCAATTTGATATAGATTATACATGTGCAGTCATGCAAAACATGTTTCCATATTAGTCATGTGAAAGAAGACACAGACACAAAAATAAATAAATAAATACCAAGAAAAATAAAAAAGTAAAAAAAATGTATATTTCGATCTGCATTGATTCCACCAGTTCTTTCTCTGGAAGTAAATAAGCATTTTTCATCTTAAGTCCTTTGGAATTGTCTTGGATCCCTGCATATCTGAGAAAAGCTAAGTCATTCACAGTTGGTCATTATACAATACTGCTTTAACTGTACACAGTGTTCTCCTGGTTCTATTCATTTTACTTTACATCAATTCGTGTAGGTCTTTCTAGGTTTTCCTGAAAGCATCTAGCTTGTCATTTCTTATACTACAAATTCCATCACAATCATATACCACAACTTGTTCAGTCATTCCCTAATTGATGGGCACAAGGAGGGGAAGGGAGAAGGAAGAACCAAAAACATAAACAGGAAAGGGAATAGGATGGAGGGGAAGAGACAGATAGTCATTATTACTGTGAATGTGAATGGGATGAACTCTCCCATAAAACAGAGGCAGATAGCAGAATGGATTAAAAGCCATAATCCTACAATATGCTGTCTACAAGAAACACATTTGAAACAAAGGGATACCCACAGGGTAAAGGTAAAAGGTTGGAGTAAAATTTATTACACCTCAGCTAAAGTAAAAAAAGCAGGGGTAGCAATACTTATCTGAGATAAAGAAAAAGCAAAAATAGATCTAATTAAAAGAGATAAGTAAGGAAACTATATCCTGCTAAAAAGCACCATCGAAAATGAAGCAATATCATTACTTAATATATATGCACCTAGTGATATAGCATACAAATTCCTAGAGGAGAAGTTAAAGGAATTAGAGGAAGAAATAGATAGCAAAACTATACTAGTGGGGGACCTTAATCTCCCCCTTTCTGAACTTGATAAACCTAACCTCGAAATAAACAAGAAAGAAGTTAAGGAGGTGAATAGAATTTTAGAGAGACTAGATATGATGGATTTCTGGAGAAAACTGAATGGGGATAAAAAGGAATTTACTTTCTCTCAGCAGTGTATGGTACATACTCCAAAATAGACCATGTACTAGGGCATAAAAACCTCACAATTCAGTGCAGAAAGGCAGAAATATTATATGCATCATTCTCAGATCATGATCCAATAAAAATTATATGCAATAAAGGGCCATGGAAAGATAGACTAAAAACTAATTGGAAATTAAACAATTTAATCCTAAAGAATGGGTGGGTCAAACAAGAAATTATAGAAACAATCAATAATTTCATTCAAGAGAATGATAATAATGAGACAACATACCAAAATTTGTGAAATGCATTAAAGGCAGTTCTTAGGGGAAGTTTTATATACTTTTATATACTATATACTTATATACTTTATATACTTAAGTATACTCTGTATACTTAATTAAAGCAGAGAGAAGGGAGGTCAATGAATTGGACATGCAATTGAAAAAGCTAGAAAAAGAACAAATAGAAAATCCCCAATTTAGTACTGAATTAGAAATATTGAAAACCAAAGAAGAGATTAATAAAATTGAAATTAAGAAAACTATTGAATTAATAAATAAAACTAAGAGTTGGTTTTATGAAAAAATCAACAAAATTGATAGACCCTTAGTCAATATGAAAAAAAGAAAGAAGAAAACCAAATTATGAGTATCAAAAATAAAAAGAGTGAGTCTACCTCCAATGAAGAGGAAATCAAAAAAATAATGAGGAATTATTTTTCCCAATTGTATGCACATAAATATGACAATCTTAGTGAAATGGATGAATATTTACAAAATTACAAGTTGCCCAGATTAACTGAAGAGGAAGTGAATCACCTAAATAACCCCATCTCAGAAAAAGAAATCAAACAAGCCATCAATGAACTCCCTAGGAAAAAATCTCCAGGGCCAGATGGGTTTACTAGTGAATTCTATCAAACATTTAAAGGACAATTGATTCCAATACTCTACAAACTATTTGGGAAAATTAGCGAAGAAGGAGTCCTACCAAATTCTTTCTATGACACAAATATGGTACTGATTCCTAAATCAGGAAGAGATAAAACAGAGAAAGAAAATTATAGACCAATTTCCTTCATGAATTTAGATGCAAAAATTTTAAATAAAATATTAGCCAAAAGACTCCAACAACTTATCACAAAAATAATACACTTTGATCAGGTAGGATTCATTCCAGGAATGCAAGAATGGTTTAATATTAGGAAAACCATCAGTATAATTGAGCATATCAACAATAAAACTAGCAGAAACCACATGATTATCTCAATAGATGCAGAAAAGGCTTTTGACAAAGTACAACATACATTCCTATTAAAAACACTAGAAAGTATAGCAATAAATGGAGCCTCCCTTAAAATAGTTGATAGCATCCATTTAAAACCATCAGCAAATATTATTTACAATGGGGATAAACTAGAAGCTTTTCCAATAAGATCAGGAGTGAAACAAGGGTGTCCACTATCACCCCTCTTATTCAATCTGGTAATAGAAACGTTAGCAGTAGCAATTAGAGAAGAAAAAGAAATCAAAGGAATCAAATTAGGCAAAGAAGAGACCAAGCTATCACTCTTTGCAGTTGATATGATGATATACTTAGAAAATCCTAGAGAATCAAGTAAAAAACTACTTGAGACAATAAAAAAATTTGGCAAAGTTGCAGGATATAAAATAAACCCACATAAATCCTCAGCATTCCTGTATATCTCTAATGAAACTCAACAGCAAGAGATAGAAAGAGAAATCCCATTTAAAGCAACTGAAGACATTATAAAATATTTGGGAATCTACCTGCCAAAACAAACCCAGGACCTATATAATCACAACTACAAAACACTTCTCACACAAATAAAATCAGATCTAACTAATTGAAAAATATCAATTGCTCGTGGCTGGGTCAAGCTAATATAATAAAAATGACAATTTTAGGGGGGGCGGAGCCAAGATGGCAGAGTAGAAACAGCTCATCCAAGCCACTTTGCCCCCAGAATCCCCACAAACTATGTAAAAGGGGACTCTGAACAACTTCTGGAGCCCCAGCACCCACAGAACGACACAGAGAAACTAACCTCCCGCTGAGAACAGCCCAGCAGCCCTGCAGGAAGGACCAGTGCAGCGGTCTGGGACCTGGCCGTGCGCAGCACGGAGAGCACAGGAGCCGAGCGGAGCCCAGGTCCGCGTGAGCCGAGGTTTTAGCCCCAGGGCAGCAGGGCCAGCAGCCGGCTGGAGGAACCCCAGAACACCAGGAGCTGTGGCGACTCCAGAATTATCAACATAGACATGCCTAGGACAAAGTAAGAGGTTAGTGTCCTATGGACTTTGGGACCTGTATTTGGGGAATGCGCAGCTTCCTCCCCTGGGAGCTAGAAGCCACTGAGGAGACACGCCATTTTGTAGTTTTCAGAGGCATCTCCAGCTCCCGGCCTGCATGCTAACTGTAGGGAGATCCAGCGATCAGTCTTGGGGGGTAATCGCTCTTGCTTTAACCTCCCTGGATCTGGATTGTGATCTAGGGTGGAAGTTGTGGGTGGGTTTACAGCTTGCCAGAAACGGAAGTTGCCCCCCACACGTTTGGGACGAAAATTCCTCTATCTGGCCTTAAGGCCATAGTGTGGCAACAAGCCCAAAAGTCAAGTAATTAAGTGGCAACATGCCAAGGCAAAGGAAATAAATTAAACAGAAAAATGCAGCCCTAGACTCCTATTTTGGGGGCATAGAGCGGGAAAAGGACTGTGAGGTCAGAAATCCTGCTCCAAAAGCTCCAGGGGAAAACATGAGCGGGTTGCAGGCCATAGAGGACCTTAAGAAGGACTTTAAAAATCAAATAAGAGAAGTGGAGGAAAAATTGGAAAGAGAAATGAGAAGGATACAGGAAAAGTATGAAATGAGGGTCAACAGCCTGATTGAGGAAAACAACACCTTAAAAAATAGACTAACTCAAATGGCAAAGGAGGCCCAAAAGGGCAATGAGGAGAAGAATGCCTTAAAAAGTCGAATTTGCCAGATGGAAAAAGAATCTCAAAAGCTCACTGAGGAGATTCATTCCTTCAGAGTTAGACTGGAGCAAATGGAAGCTAATGACTTTATGAGAAATCAAGATGCTGTTAAGCAGATCCAAACAAATGAAAGATTAGAAGGCAATGTGAAATATCTCATGGGAAAAAACCACTGACCTGGAAAATAGATCCAGGAGAGACAATTTAAAAATTATTGGACTACCTGAAAGCCATGATCAAGGAAAGAACCTAGAAATCACCCTTCAAGAAATTCTCAAGGAAAACTGCCCTGATGTTTTAGATCCAGAGGGCAAAATAGAGGTTGAAAGAATCCACCGATCACCTCCTGAAAAAGATCCCAAAAAGAAAACTCCCAGAAATATTATAGCCAGGTTCCAGAATCCCCAGATCAAGGAGAAAATACTCCAAGCAGCCAGGAAGAAACAATTTCAATATTGTGGAAACACAATCAGAATAGCCCAGGACCTGGCAGCTTCTACACTGAGGGATCGAAGGGCATGGAATATGATATTCCAGAGGGCAAAAGAACTGGGAATGAACCCAAGGGTCACCTACCCAGCAAAACTGAGTATTTTGTTTCAGGGGAAAATATGGTCATTCAGTGGAATAGAGGACTTTCAAGCATTCTTGAGGAAAAAACCAGAATTGAATAGAAAATTTGACATCCAGACACAAGAAGCAAGAGATGCCTGAGAAGGTAATCAGGGAAAAGAAATCAAAAGGAACTTATCAAAGTTGAACTATTTACATTCCTATATGGAAAAGCGATAACTGTGACTGATGATATCTTTCTTACTATGAAAATAATGGAAGAAGGGGGTGTGGTCATATGAATACATATGTGAATGTGGGTGTATATGGTTACAGTTATATATGGATAGAGGGCATAGGGTGAATTTGTTGGGAAGGGAGAATACTCAAGGGATGATATTATGAGGTGAGAGAGGAAAGTGGCAAGAGGAGATGGGGAGAGACAGGGTAGGGCAAACTATCTCATGTAGAAGAAGCAAGGGGAAGTGGTTGCAATGGAGGGGGAGAATAGGGAGGCTAAAAAGGCAAAACCACATTCACATTGAATTTGGTTCAGGGAGAGAATGACATACATACTAAATGGGATATCTCAACCTGCAGCAGGATAGGGGGAAGGGGGATGAGAGGAGGGATGATGGATGGGAGGGCATCCTTGGGGTGAGGGGAGGTTGGAAGTACCCACTATAGAAGAGGGACAGGATCATGTAGGGAATGGACCAGGTGGGGGGTGGGATGAGTGGGAGGGAATTATAAGCAGCCTTGTACAATATATCTACTATGATAATGTTTTGCATAGCCAGACATGTACAACATGTACTGAATTACTTATCTCCCAAGAGGGAATGGGTGACAAGGGAGGAAGGAAATGGATCTGAAATTCGAGGTCTTAACATTAAATGTTTCAAACATATATATATATATATATATATATATATATATATATATATATATACTAATATTAATACTCTTTTGCTTGTAATAGGGAGATAAGATGTGCAGGCATTGGGACACAAAGATTCACCTTCCTCTAATGGAAAAGTCGATGGGGGTATGGGAGAAGGTATGGGAGAGAGCAGATTGGAGGAAGAGATATCTTGTGGGACTGCTATTCTGGGAGGTTGGGTAGGGGAATAATGGGGGGAAAATGATTGCAACTCAAAATCTGGCGGAAATGAATGATGTAAAACAGAAGTTAATAAAGCATTTGTTTAAAAAAAACAAAAACAAAACAAAACAAAAAAATGACAATTTTACCCAAACTAAATTATATATTTAGTGCCATACCAATCGATTTACCAAAAAACTACTTTGTAGAGTTAGACAAAATAATAACAAAATTTATTTGGAAAAACCAACGGTTTAGAATATCAAGGGAATTAATGAAAAGAAATGCTAGGGAAGGTGGACTAGCTATGCCAGATTTTAATATGTATTATACAGCAGCAGTCATCAAAACTGCTTAGTACTGGCAGAGGAGTAGAGTAGTGGATCAATGGAATAGATTGGGTGCAGGAGACCTAGCAGCTAATGAATATAGTAATTTATTGTTTGATAAACCCAAAGACCCCAGTTTTGGGGATAAGAATGCACTATTTGACAAAAACTGCTGGGAAAACTGGAATATAGTATGGCAGAAACTGGGCATAGATTATTATCTAACACCATATACCAAAATCAAGTCTAAATGGGTGCATGATCTAGGTATAAAGGCTAATACTGTAAGCAATCTGGGAAGGCAAGGAATAGTTTACCTGACAGATTTGTGGAGAGGGGAAGACCTTAGGACCAAACAAGAATTAGAGAGCATTATAAAATGCAAAATGGATAATTTTGATTACATTAAATTGAAAAGCTTCTGTACAAACAAAGCCAATGTAACCAAGATCAAAAGGGAGGTGGGAAATTGGGAAAGAATTTTTACAACCTATGTGTCTGATAAAGGACTCATTTCTAAAATTTACAGAGAATTGAGTCAAATCTATATGAATACAAGTCATTCCCCAATTCATAAATGGTGAAAGGATATGAACAGGCATTTTTCAGAGAAAGAAATTAAAGATATCTATAAGCATATGAAGAAATTCTCTAAATCACTATTGACTAGAGAAATGCAAATCAAAACAACTCTGAGATACCACATCTCTCCAGTCAGATTGGCTAAGATGATAAAACAAGAAAATGACAAATCCTGGAGAGGATGTGGGCAAATTGGAACACTAATGCATTGCAGGTGAAGTTGTGAACTTACCCAACCATTCTAGAGAGCAATCTGGAATTATGCCCAAAGGGCTATAAATGATTTTATACCCTTTGACCCAGCAATACCACTTCTAGGGTTATATCCCAAAGAGATCATAGAAATGGGAGGAAGACCCAAATGTACCAAAATTTTTATAGCAGCTCTTTTAGTGGTTGCAAAGAATTGGAAACTAAAGGGATGCCCATCAGTTGGGGAATGGCTAAACAAGTTGTGGTATATGAATGTAATGGAATATTATTGTGCTATAAGAAACGAGGAGGAGACAGATTTCATATTTACCTGGAGAGGCTTATACAAACTGATGTTGAGTGAGAAAAGTAGAACCAGGAGAAATTTGTATACAATCACAGAGACAACATATGTGTGATGACCAACCATGACAGACTGGACTCTTTTCAGCAATGCAGTGATATAAGTCAATCCCGAAAGACTCATGAAAGAGAGAAATGCGACATCCAGAGATATATCTAGAAAGAACTGAGCCTGAATCCTGATGGAAGCAAACTAATTGATCTTTTTCTTTTCATTGTTTGGTTTTATTTCTTCTTTATCATTTTCCATCCCACCTAGTACAATACACCTTTGTAATTGGAACAACAACAAAAAAAGGCAGGTCTGATCATGCCATCACCTTATTCAGTAAACTCCTGTGGATCCCTATCATCCCAAGGATCAAATATAAAATCATCTGCTTGGAATTCAAAGCCCTTCCTTACTTGTCTTCTTACACTGCTCCACCCAACACACATACAAACACACATACCTATGATCTGGTAATACTGTTTCCTCTCTCACAGGACACTCTTCCAACTCTAGGCATTTTCACTAACTTTTTCCATGCCCGCAATTTTCTCCCTCCTTTTCTCCCCCTTTCAGCTTCCTTCAAGTCCCAGATAGAGAAAGTGAGCCTAAGGACTTTGCCCAGCTCTGCCTTCCTTAAATCTAATCCACGCACAAGTCAAGACATCACCCTTGTGATATCATTGTCCTCTTCGAGAATGAAGGATCAACAACAACAAAACCTTACCTTCTACAAAATACCTTTGTTGATCCCCCTTAATGCTAGTGCCTTCCCTCTCTTAATTATCTTCAAGCTGCCCTGTATGTGTTTTGTTTGTACTTAATTGTTTGCATGAGATTGTGAGCTTTGTCAAAAGAGGGACTTTTTGCATTTTTTTTTGTATATTCCCAATACCTGGCACAGAGTAGGTATTTAATAAGTGTTTGCTGACTTTACTAAAAAAAAAAAAAAAGATATCATCCCATCATAATTATGCCTCTTTTTTACCTCTTAATTTTACTTTTTTAGATACCATCTCTTCAGTCAACTTACATCTGTGCCCCCTATGTCTATGTGTACTCCTTCTAACTGCCCTAATAATGATAACATTCTTAGGAGTTACAAGTATCTTCCCATGTAGGAATATAAACAGTTTAACCTTATTGAATCCCTTATGATTTCTCTTTCCTGGTTACCTTTTTTATGCTTCTCTTGACTCTTGTATTTGAAAGCCAAATTTTCCTTTCAGTTCAGGTCTTTTCATCAGGAATTTTTGAAAGTCCTCTATTTCATTGAATATCCATTTTTCCCCTGAAGAATTATACTGTTTTGGTGGGTAGTTTCTGGAACATCATATTCCAAATCCTCCTCTCCTTTAATGTAGAAGCTGCTAAATCTTTTGTTATCCTGCCTGTGGGTCCACAATATTTAAATAGTTTCTTTCTGAATACATGTAATAATTTCTCCTTGACTTGGGAGCTCTGGAATTTGGCTAAAATATTATGGGGAGTTTTCCTTTTGAGATCTCTTTCAGGAAGTGATCAAATGGATTCTTTCTATTTCTTTTTACCCTCTGGTTCTATAATATCAGGGCAATTTTCCTTAATAATTTCTTGAAAGATGATGCCTAGGTTCTTTTTTTTAGTTATGGCTTTTAGGTAGTGCAACAATTTTTAAATTGTCTTTCTTCCATCTATTTTCCAGGTCAGTTGCTTTTCCAAAGAGATATTTCACATTTTCTTTTATTTTTTCATTATTTTTATTTCATTTGGTTGTTCCTTGATGTCTCAGAGTTATTAGCATCTACTTGCCCAATTCTAATTTTTAAAGAATTGTTTTCTTCAAAGATCTTTTTACCTCCTCTTACCATGTTTACTTTTTAAAGAGCTGTTTTCTTCAGTAAATGTTTGTACCTCACCCTGCCTCCCCCACCCCCGGCCGAATTTGACCAATTCTGTTTTTTAAGGAGTTCTTATCTTCAGTATTTATGCCTCCTTTACCAAACAACTCTTTTTCCATATTTTTTGTCTCATTCATTTCTTTTTTCAAGTTTTCTTCTACTTCTCTTATTTGATTTTAAAAATCCTTTGTGGAATCTCCCATGAATTCTTTTTGGGCTTGAAACCAATTCACATTTTTCTTTGAGGCTTTGGATGTTGCAGTCTTTATTTTGGTGTCTTTGTATGAGTTGGTGTTATGATTTTCCCTGACACCAAATTAACTTTCTATAATCAGGTTCTTTTGTATTGCTTCTTCATTTTTTCCAACCTATTTCTTGACTTAGGCTTATGGTGAAGCTGTACTCTATTCCTGGGGTGGAGAGGGCACTGTCCCAAGCTTCAGGTTTTTCATGCTACTATTTTTGGGCCTAGTTCTGTAAGTTTTCAGTTCTTCCTAGGTGGTATGATCTAAGGATAGATGTGGTCATTATTCTCCTGGCCTATGCTCTGGTCTGTGAATGACCACACACACTCTTTTCCTCCTTGGAACTGTAACCAGGATCCCTGCTCTCCTGCAGCCACATACTCTAGTGTGCTAGTGCTCTTCCTTACCCAGGACTGTGACCCAGAACCATGTACAGAGAAATGCAATAGAATCCTGCATCCAGTGCTAGCAAAGCATCCCCAGCAGTCTCCTTTTTTCCAGTTGTTTAGCCCCTTTACCATCTCTGGGTTTAGAACTCTGGAAGCTGCAGCTATCAATTTAGTTACTCCTGTGGCCTGCTGATGGCTTGCCCATGCTGGACTGAGTTCCATTCTCACTCCAGACCTATCCTGACAGACCTATCCTGATCACCTTCTAAATTCTCTTGGATTGGAAAATTGTTTCATCCCTGTCTTTTTGTTGGTTCCACTGCTCCAGAATTCATTTTGAGACATTATTTTAAAGTTGTCTGGAAGTGAGTTTGGAACATCTCAAGCAAATCCTTGCCTTTACTCTGCCATCTTGGCTCCCCATCTTCCATTTTTTAAAAAGTCAGACTCAGTCCAGCTCTAACATTTAATCTCTTCCCTCCTCCTGTATAACAATTAGCTATCTATGCTAGGAAATTGGCAGTCCACACCCCAACCTGCTCCTTACTTCTTCTGAACAACTGTAAGGGAAGTTTTTGTTTGTTTGACACGGAGAGAAGGATCACAGGGAGAGTTATTAATCCATTAAATACTTAGTGTCTCGGTGCCAGCACCTTGCCTTTCACACAAAAGGTGCTTAATAAATGTTGAGCCTTCCTAAAAAAAAAAAATACTTAGTGTCTGATTAGCTTTGCCTACCGAAAACCAGCAACCAATTTATCCTTTCATATAATCTCTTCTTTCCTCTTCACTGCCCCAAGATTTTCAATAATGGTTATTCTTCTCTGAGTTTAAACCAAAGAGTAGGGGCATCATCATTAGAAGAGTATTTAAGATGTTCAAGGAGAGAGAAGGCTAGATAAGCCAATTGCAGTGACATTTTTACCCAGATAAGCTAGTTGTCATTTTGGAAGCTATAGAAGTCCTGATGAAACATGACACAAAATGGGTAAATTTTGTGATGAAGCATGGATCAAGAAAACTTAGGAGCATGGTAAGGACAGGACCAGTCTGAAGCCCAGCTTTATCAGAGTAATAACCCCACACCAAGAATTCATTTGAACCCTGAGCTCCCTCCCAGTCAAGTAATAGAGTCTAATGCATTTTTAGTACAACTCAACCATTTTATTTAATTTTTAAAAATCAATTTATATAGGAGCAGCTAGATGGCTTGGTGAGTAAGAGCACCAGCCCCAGAGTTGGGAGGACCCAGGATCGGATCCAGCCTCAGAAAATGAGGAGCCACACATAAATAATGACTGGCCGTGTAACCTCGAGCAAGTTACTTAACCCCAATTGCTTTAAAAAAAAAATCAATTTATATCTTTTTTTATCATTCATATGACAATTTTCCCCATTTCCCAATGAATCCTTTCCTATCTTCTCCTATAGAACTACTCCTTATAATAAAGAATATAAAAGAGTGGGAATAAAATGTACAGTAAAACCAAACAACATATCAAAAATGTCTGACATTATATGAAGCATTCTATATCCATAGTCTCTTTCTTCAGCAAAGAAGCAGGGCATGGTGATTTCTCATCTCTTTGTTGGGACTGAATTTGGTTTTTACACATTTTTCCCTTATATTCAAATGCCACCTTCCACAGGAGGGCTTTCTGGATCCCTCCCCCGAGCCCCTGCTGCTAAAGCCTTATCCTGTATGGTTTCCTTGCCTCTATTCTGTAGCATATAGTATGCTCTTATTTATTTGCATGCTATCTCCTCATTAAAATGAAGCTCCTTGAGAGGAAGAACTGTTCATCTTTTCCTTTGCAACCCCAGGGTTTATCGCAATCTGGGCCAGAACATAGGGAGCTCTTAATAAATGCTTATTGACTGATGAAATGAAAAGTGTTGTCAGAGTTGGAAATAATCAATCTCTCATGTTTGCCATCCTGAGTTATCTTTGAATATGGGAGATGAGAGCGTCTTTTGCAGCTCTCCTTAGCCCTTTGCAATCTGGCTTCCTCCTCCACCTGTTCTAGTCCCAGTATTACTATCCAAAGCTCTCATTAACAACCCTCTGGATAACTTGGCAAAAGGCTCTTAGCAGGTCTTTCTGCCACCATTTTCCCTTTTGCAATTCACTTATGTGGCTTCATGCCAGAATTATTTTGATTATATATAAATCTGGCCCTGTCGCTGAGCTAAAAAAAATCTTAAGTGGCTACTAGCATTTCAGTCCCTCTATAGTCTGATGCCAATGGCAACTTTCCAAACTTTTCATATTATTTTCTTCTATGCATCCTATGCACTGTAGCTAAACTATATATTGACCCCTCATCACATACTGTGCTCTTCTGTCCATTTACTTTGACCTCACCATTCATTATGCCAAAAAAGTCCTTCTTCCTCTGACTTTTCTTGTTGAATCCTTTACCTAGCCATTAAAAGCCAACCTATCCCATCATAATATCATGTCTTTCTGTTCTCCCCTATGCCTTACTCCTCCTAAACCTATTCTTCATCATCATCCTGATATTCAATCCTTCTATTCCTTACTACTTTCCTAAACAACTGCCCCTGCTCTGGATACATTCTCCTCTCTTTCCAGTCTCAATCCCTTAGTGGGCCAGTTCAATCCTACACTATAGTTTGCTCCTAAATCACTTGTCCTAACTCTGCTCTTTGCCAAAGCCCAGCCCTGGATTGTCCCTACCATCTGATTGTACCACTGCTTATAATGTGTTGCTGAACAGGGCTAGAGGGAGTCACACAGCCATGATGACCTGGTCTACTACTACAAATGTATGCTATTTAAACTCAACTGGACCTTCACTGCAGTAAGGTCATTGTTTTACAACTCCTTACTTGATCAACTCACCACAACAGCTGCCCCAAACCTTCTCTTCTCTCCTCAAGCCTATCATTGCACCCCAACCCCATCCTCTCAAATGAAGACTTGACCTCATACTTTATTGAGAAAACTGAGGCCACTCATTGTTGGCTCCCTCTTTTCTCTGCCTCCTTCTCATCTCAAAACCCCTTTACATCATCCACCACTGTTTTTTTTTCCTTTACTTTAGTAAAGATACTTCAGTATCTGGGAAAGAAAGGGGTGGCTCTTCTTGTCACGGCCACTTCCTCTCTATGTGCTATTGGTTCAATCCCTTTCCATCTCCTCCATTTCCAGATTGTCTCCACTATTATCATCTTCCCTCTTTTTCACTCCTGTTTTTTCCTTTAGTCTACAAACATGCTCAAGTCTTCCCTGTTCTTTTTTTTTATCTTTGCTTTTAAAGAAGCTAGTATTTATTTCTTCACCTTATTTCAGCAATAGTAAGAGCAGCCTTGTCCTGATGCTCTTAATGCTCTGCTTACAGAGTAGATAGGAGCTCCCACAATCTTCATTAGCAGACTGAGTAATCCTACTAGTAGGATTGTAGTGACTGGGCACAGATCATATCTGTACTCCTTCAAACCAATCTGCTATGAATTTAGGAGCCAAGGTAGTCCAGGCAGAATGAAATGACTATCATTGCCTTATCAGCTGCTGCCTGTTCCTCCTGTGTTTCAAACCACTCATTTTATAAATGGAGAAACTGAGGTACAGAGAGGTTAAATTATTTGCTCATAATCACACAGATAACAAAGGGGCAGGACTAGGATTTCATCCAAGGTCCTTGGGTTCCATCCTGAGTCCATTACATCAAGCTGTCTTATCTAAATTTTGCAGAGTACTATGCCCAGCCTTTGTCAGTGGGAGTGGGTAATGAATCAAGAGAAAGGTACAAATAGTAAATGCCCAAATGTTTGTTGGATGAATGAAAGTCTCCCCATAAACCTTTCATAGAACCCAATATACCTGAGGCTTTCTTGATATTTTAGCATCTTGGGCATAAAAGTATAATATTCCAACTGTACATGTTTAAACTCATTTTCAATACAAACAGCTCACTTTTTCTTCCATTAATATGTCAACTCAACAATGTCTTTTACACTGCTGCTTGCCTATTGGTAGCATACTACAGCCTACTTTATAACCACCATGCATCTTTCTTTTGCTCTCTGAGCTCTTTGTGATATTAATATTTTAGAGATCAGAGTAATCCATGAATTGTTGCTGCATAGCTTAACTGAACCACACTGGTGTGGAAGAGAAACTAGGGGCAGTGAGCAGAAGTTTCAGCTCCCTGAAAGCACTGTGCTATTGTTCACATTCAATCCCCTCTTATGTAATTCTGTTCCCTACTCAGCATCAATTTGTGGCATTTACCTGAGACAAATAATGGGTGTCCTAAAAGACTTAGTGTAGTTTTAAGACGTGATAAATTTAAACTATACCAAGACCTTTGGAACACCCTCTATGTGTCTTCTATCTGTAGAGCTATGATAATCCTGCTGATGGATTTACCAGTCTGCTAAATTCCTTTTTTCAAAAAATCCATCCTAGTCTACCAACCACATTAGGGTAAGAGGGGGAGAAATGCTTGTATTACTATAGATTTTGCTGTGGAACACTGTGGGTTAGGGACTCCACAGACACCGGACCTGCAATCTCATTAGCACAGGGAATTCCAAGCTGAGGACTGGCACTTTTCTTTGCAACTTTATTATTTTAGAGAATTACCTAGAGCACTGAGACACGAAGTAACTTTCCCAAGGTTACATAGCAGGTACAGGTCAGATGTGGGATTTGACCTCAAGTTTTCCTGGATCTCAGGCCAGCTTTCACCCTTATGCCATGACACCTTTCCTTAAGGCTATGTTAACTACAAATAAGAGGGTCAGATAATCTCTCCACCAGCAGGTAATCTTTTGTTTGGATGTTTCTCAGCACACTGTCCACAACCATAGTGAACATCTTTATTAAATATTTATCTCCCTGTTTAACATTTCCTTTGATGTTAATACTCAGCAACTCATTGAAGAAAAATTCAATCTGTAATTGTATGTGTCATAAAAAGGCAAGCAATATTCAAGTAAATGTGAAAGATGTTTTTTCTGGGGAGAGCCTTCAGGGCATTTGTCCTACTAAGTCAAATGCTTTCTTAAGATCAAACTAACAGTAGCATCTTATACTCTGGCATCTGGGGCAGTTATGATGCTATAAAAATATAATATGCTATTTAAAATTCCCTGTATAAGTCTCTTTATTCCCTTCTCATTTTTTTTTCAGTAAAGATGTCCTCAATGTGTTCCTAAACAATTCTTAAAGTTTTTATAGATGGATGTGAGAAGACAGCAGCAACCTCTGACCTTAAAGTTTTTCTCTTTTTTTGTTTGTTTGTTTTTTGTAAGAATGCCATCCGTGAAATTTTCCATTATTTTGGAATTTTCTTCTACCATTTTTGGGGGCATAGAATTCTTTAGTATGTACTTAGTCACCACCCACCACTCTTCTCAACTTAATTTTTAAAAAATAGACATAACAATTTCTTTTGATTTTACATCATCTATATTTCTCGCTCTGTCTTCTAAGAGAACTATCCCTTATTTAAAAAAAAAGAGAAAGAGAAAAAAATTGTTCAACAGCAACTTCAGTTATTTGTCTAGTGGTATCAGATCCTTTATGACCCCATTTGTGGTTTTCTTGGCAAAGATACTGGAGTGATTTGTTATTTCCTTCACCAGTTCATTTTATAGATGAGGAATTGAAGCAAAAGGAGTTAAGTTACTTGCCCAGGGTCACACAGCTAGTAAGTGTCCGAGGCCAGATTTAACTCAGAAAGATGAGTCTTCCTGACTCAGAGCTGGTGCTCTATCCACTGAGCCAACTAGGTGCCCTGCTGCTACATTCTTATACTTATATTTCTTTTTCCTTTGATTTCTTTGAGAGATAAACCATAGTATTGCTGAACCAAAGGATTTGCGCAGTTCTGTAACCTTTGGAATGCAGTTCCAAACTGCCTTTCATAATGGCTGGCCTAATTCACAGTTCCATTAACAGCAGATTAGTGAACCAGATTTCGCCAAGTGCTTCCAACAATTTTTGTTGTTTTTGCACTAATCTTGTGGGGGTGAGGTTAAACCTCAGAGCTGTTTTAATTTTAATTCCTCTTTTTATTAGTGATTTGAAGTATTTCCATCAGTTCACTTCAGGTGTTTTACAATCATGTCCAACTCTTGGTGACCTCATTCAGGGTTTTCTTGGCAAAGATAGTGAATTTCCTTCTCCAGCTCATTTTACAGACGAGGAAACTGAGACAAATAGGGTTAAGTGACTTGTTTAGGGTCACACAGCTAGTGTTTGAGGCCAGCTTTGAACTCGGAAGATGAATATTCCTGGCTCTAGGCCCAGCATTCTATCCACAGAGCCACCTAACAGCCCAATGTCATCACTACTTCAGTTAAAAAGATTCCCTTTCTTCCTACTTTTGCCTGAAGCAATCTTTCACCCAACAATACCTTTCTCAAAAGCCTTTCTGGACAACCCCCCACCCACAACCTTCTCATTATTAATATACTTCCACTACTATATTCTTTTTGTTCATTTAAAAATGTTTTTTGAATTTTCTTCCCTAGTCCAGATAGAAGTTAGGTTTATGAGATATTCCACTCCCTTCAATTTTTAAAAAAAAAAACTAAATTCTATTTTATTTTCACAAAAATCTATTTTCTCTCTCTCCCATCTTCCTCCACCCCCAATTGAGAAAGTTAGAAACATAAAATCCATTAAAAACACTGAAAGTCAAGAAAAAGAAAAACAAATTCCCATATTAGCTATGTTCAAAAAAAGAAAGAAAGAAAGATGTCTTAATTTGTGCTGAGTCTGTCACCTCTTTATCTTGAAGTAGGACTATGTTACATTATGAATTCTCTGGATGTGTGGTTAGTCATTATGTTAATCAAAGTTCCTAAGTCTTTTTATAGTTGCTTATCTTTAAAATATTGTTGTTATTGTATAAATTATTCCTGATTCTATTTACCTCACTCTACATCAACATTTCATACCAGTCTTTCCAGAATTTTCTGAAATCATCCCCTTTATCATTTCTTACAGCACAACAGTATTTCATCATATTCATATACCATAATTTGTTCAGCCATTCCCCAGTTGATGGGCACCCTTTTCCAGAATGGCTGGACCAAGCCACAGTTTCACCAATATAGCATCAATATACTTGTTTTCCCATAGCCCCTTCAGAATTTATCATTTTCCTTTTTTATCAACTTTGCCAAACTGATTACTCCCTCCAATTTGAATAATCTTGTTCTGCAGCACTATAATTACTGAAAAAAAAATGGAAATTCCTTTCTTCTCCTCCTCTTTCCTTGGGCTATTTCTTACAGCATTCTTTTTTTGTTTGTTTATTTTTGACATCCAAGTCCAGAGCTTATCTCATTTTATTCCCTCATTAACCCCTAGACATAGTATTTTCTCTCCTTTTCAGGGTACATATACCTGATTACCACCCAAACTCTTTCAAGTTGTGTAAACTTGTTTACCTTTTTTATGTTTGCTCAGTTAACTGCATTTTCCTTTTGAAGTCTCTGCCCAGCTCTGGACCTTAATAAGAATAATTAAAAGTTATTCTCTGTTAAAGTTTCCTTTCTTCCCCCATAGGATTAATTTCAACTTTGCCTGATAATTAATTCTTCATTTCAATCCAATTTCCTTTGCCTTTTGATGTGTCCTATTCTAATCTTTTTTTTAATTTCTCATAATCCATGTACTCTGATTCTGCCTGAAAGTTCCATGGTATATTATCTATCTTTTCCTAGCAGCTTGCAAATTTTTCCTTTGATATGAGTGCTCTGGAACTTGTCAGTCAGATTTATGGATGTTTGTATCTTGGTTTTCTCTGTGGTGGTGACCTAAGGATTCAATCAAACTATACTTTGTCATCTGGTTCACAAACCTTTGGGTAATTTATAATTTCTTTTAAAATGGAATTCAGGGTTTTTTGTTTATTTGTTTGTTTGAACATGGTTCTCTGAGAGGCTAATGATTACATGAGATCTTACTAGGATAGTTGCTGTCTCACATGTTCTTACAATTTTTCATCTTGTAATTTTGCTTTAATATTTTTTGTTATATCATTAAATTTTTCTTGTTAACATTATTCTTTTTCACAAGGCATCCATTGCTATGCTGAGATATCCCAGTTCTTATACACACACAAATACATATACATACATATATGTATATATACACACGTATACAGACATGTGTGTATACACATACACAGGCCTGTGATGGAGTCAACTCTGAACGAGTAGCAGAGAGCTGGTTGTTAAATTTAAATGTGAGCATTTACACTTTGGAAACTGGCAAATGCTAGAAATCAGTGTTTGATTTATTGTTTTGTTGATTGTTTAAGCTTAATAAAATAATGAATAAAATGTTAGTACAAATTAAACTTAAAAATGAGTTGTGGGCATGTAATGGGAATGGGAATTTGAAGATCCTCACTGCCCCTTAATAGACTTAGCGGGGAGTTTGAAGACCTCCCTTGCTGTGAAGATGAATTCTGCCCCCAATAGGCTGAATGTAATCACATGGAACCTGTGATGGAGGAAATTTGCTGAAGGGTGGAGCAGAGCCCACAGGAAGCTGGTCAGAGTCAGAGAGATGGTGAGAGAGAGAGGAGGACCTCAGGCAAGGAGTCAGATAGGCTCGTGAGTAAATATTGATCTCATATTGGTTTGTGGGAAAGCTGAAGGATTCTGTGGCTCTCAGCATTATTATGGCTTCTGAATATCTTTGGTAATATGATGGAATCAGCTTACTCATTTGGGGATTCAATTGGTGTCTAAATAAATCCTTCAGTTCTATCCTCTATCTGGAGAATCTGGTATATTTTGCAATCAAACATCATGGAATACTTATAGTCATGGTCTTTATCATGATTGTGGGTGCTGGAAATATTGCATTGGCGCTACAGGGGACAGCTAGATGGTACAATGGATAGAGAGCCAGCCCTAGAATCAGAAGGACCTGAGTTCAAATCTAGCCTCAGACAAGTATTAGCTGTGGGACCCTGGGCAAGTCACTTAACCCTAATTGCTTAAAAAAACAAACAAACTGAGTTATGTGTAATAGTTTCCCCTCTACAGAGCTGGTTGTTAAATATTTACCAGCATACCACTGTATCTATTTCATGGTGTATCTCTTCCTTTAGTAATTTTATTAGGTCTACCAATCACCCTCAAAGTTTTTGTGGCCATTCTATATTCTACTCTGGGTTTGTGACAAAGTTTTCTCTTGTAGAGTTTTATCCTGAGATTTTCTTATCCTTATGGGATTTCTTCATTATTTCAGGAGTTTTCCCTTGTTTAGTCATTTCTTCAATCTCTCTACTCCTTATCCCTCAGGAACTGTGGGGACTTAACTATTGAACTGACCCATTTTGGCAAGTAGAGGGTCTTGGAGAAAATGAGGAAGGACTAGAGTGTACTGGGTAGACTTCCTTTGATGAACTTATAAAAGAACAAGTAAATGGTAGACAGGCATAGATGGGTTATTATCTGTGGCATCATGAAAAACTCCCAAGAGAATGAGGACACAGAAACGTCTGAACATTTGAATGAAAAGAAATTCAGGTTGATTGTTTTTAAAAAGTAATTTGCTAAGCTTGTGCATGTGGTCAACTTATAAAGGAATTGTGCTTATGCCAAAAACAGTAAGCAAGAGCAACAGAAACAGCAAAACAGGATGGAGGCCATCAATGGACAAATTTCCTCCGCTGAACAAAGCCTCTCCAAGAATATATTTGACTAAATAAATAAATAAAATGCTGATGTTTCAAATGAAAGGTTTATGCTTTAAATTTATCTCTTCTCTCTCTGTCTTTTTCTCTGTAGATTGATAGATAGATTGATAATAGACCTATCTATCATTATGAATACATGTATAAAATGGAACATCTTCAAGGAAATGAACATTCCCAGGAAAATCTTAACCCAACTGAAAATACAACTACACAAATCAATGATAATTTGAAAGGAAAGACTAAACTCTATATATTAGCTATTGAGGAATGCTGATCTTATTATTAGAGTAGCAGAGGACACAGAAGACTAGTAATTTAGGGACCATGATCAAGGAAAGTAAAATTTTACTAAATTAAAATGCATGTTGAACAAGGAAGGACAATTTAGACTTAAGTCTATGAGAGTTTCCTAATTGTCAAATGTTTTAAGACAAACATGGGATTTTATAAATGGTCAAGATGAAAGCAGAGGCAATATTTAAAAATCAGAAGCTATTTGGAATTTACCCTTAAGCACTAGAGAAAAGAACTTGAGGGAAAGCAGCATGAAATTAAGACACAATGAGCTAATATGACTGTGACTGTATTCAGTCAAGCAGAACTCTTTGAAATCAGAAGGAAAAAAAACATTCGTCTAAAAAAATCTCATAGGAAAAGATCTCTACAAGAAGTAATGGAGGTGATCTGAGAACAAATCAGAGTCATAATGATAGCATTTTAGAGTTGGAAAGGAAACTGAAATTTTCTAATCCAGCATCCTAATTTTACAGATGATAAACTAAAAAGATAAAGGGAAAGATACAAAATATTGGGATAGCTAGGTTTATGGGCAATTTTAATCACATAGAAGAAACAATCATTTATAAAATTAAACAATATTACCTGAGGGTTGCTCCTTAAAACACTTAGTAAATGTCTATTTTGTGCAAAGCATTATGCTGGGTATACACTGGGGAAGATACAACTGTTAAATAAGACATGGTCCCTATCTTCAAAAAGCTCATCATATAAAATAGATCCATAACTGCAATATAAACTTCCAAATAGCAGTCAAACCCTTTTCCTGAATTTCCAAATTAAGCCTGGGTGTGATGATGGATTCTAATGACCTCTGGAAGGGACCTCAAGGTTAATAAGGAAGCTAATGGTAAAGAATATAGCATGGGGCGGCTAGGTGGCGCAGTGAATAGAGCGCCGGCCCTGGAATCAGAAGGACCTGAGTTCGGAGCCGGCCTCCGACACTTAATCCACACAAAAACCTAGCCGTGTAACCTTGGGCAAGTTACTTAACCCCAATTGCCCTAAAGGGGCGGCTAGGTGGCGCAGTGAGTAAGAGTGCCGGCCTCGGAGTTGGGATGACCCGAGATCAGATCCGGCCTCAGAAAATGAGCACCCACGCATAAATAATGACTAGCCGTGTAACCTTGAGCAAGTTACTTAACCCCAATTGCTTTTAAAAAAAAAAAAAAGAATATAGCTAATAATTAAATGAGATAATTTTAAACACATTTAAAGTATGCAAATGGTTATATACTTAAATAATTTCCTTTTAGTTGGTTTAGAAGATGATCAAACTCCCAAACAGAAAGTGTCAGATAGGGAGATTGGCAAGTTTTGTGTTAACTAGAAGGGAGCACAAAAGGCCAGAGGTTTCACCGCTATGATATTAAATGCAAGAATGTGAAATGCGGCAGAAGCTAAAGGCCTTCTCTGCTTCACTGAGATTCTTGTTCTTGTCCCTAGCTTAGCTCACATGCCAATCAGGGAAGATCTTAGGAGCAACCGAGTCCTTGTTGTCTCAGCATTCACATAGCTCCTGTAGAGGAGTATTGGGCAAAGTTCCAGAAATGGATTTTAAAGGATACAGATTCAAAGACTCAGGAATTTGATGGGAATTAAAAAGAATTTTCTAACCCCAAATCATATGGTGATCTAGGATCAGAAGAAAAACAATCAGAAAAGACAATCTTAGGATGAGAAATTCTGCTGGCTTTTATTGACTACCTGCTTGGATGTGGCAACTCAGCAGCCTAACCCATGAACCAGATGAGCTATAGCTCTCCCTGACAGTAAGAGGCTTTCTAGGCATTGCACCGCAGCAGCTGAGAGAAAAGGATAATTACAACAATTAAGTAATTGATGCTCAAAAGATGGTAGCAGGAGGCAGCTCAGGCACAAGAGCAGCATAAATGCCTAGAAGATATGAAGCATCCACAGAGAGGGGACTGATGCCCAGCAGAGAAGAGTTTGATGGCATCATCTGAGGATGTCGGCTACTCTGAAGTGTCAGAGACAAGAGCTGCCCTGCCCACATAAGTATCCCTTTATGTATTTCCTTTCTCACTGGTGGTGTGAAAACCTGTGGGAGAGTAGATCCATGTGTACATAAGAGGAGTCGTTCTTGTCATTTTTAAAAATATGCTATTTAATTAAATGTCTTTTGATTTAAACTAATGTGTCCTCAGGTTGGCTGTTAAACATAACACTTTAAAGGAGGCTTGTTTTCTGTGGTTTTGAATGATTGTTGACTCACAGAATACCTCTAAGCTGGGATAATTTTTATGGGGACCTAAATGTTGGGTTGGGAACAGGTGATATGCTCATTAACTGGCTAAGAAGCAAAGAACAAATTGGAAACTTACAAGTTCACTGTGGATGATACCAATGTGTTAATTATAGCATTAAATTTGAAGGAGCTAAAACTTCTCTACAAAAATATGGGTCACAGACTGTTAGTGTGATGTTTTTAGTAAAATATCTTACCTCTAAGATATTTTTAAGTAAAACATGAATATATTAAAATCAGGGGCTGGTCTAGAATTTTATCTTGCCTTATAAATGTTACATAAGCAGAGTTACTACCACAGCATCAGAAATAGCAAAATTCTGAGGAAATAGCATTTTAAACACAAGGGAAAAAAGGTCAAAATATAAGAAGTAAACTGATCAAGGGTCTGGAGTCAGGAACACATCTTGAGTTCAGATCTGGTCTCAGATACTTACTAGTTGTGTGATCCTGGGCAACCCTGTTTGTCTCAGTTTCCTCATCTGTAAAATGAGTTAGAGAAGTAAAAGGCAAACCACTCCAGTATCTTTGCCAAGAAAACCCCAAATGGGGTCAGACACAACTGAACAATAACAACACTGATCAAAATCTAGTACTAAACTAATATATTTCAAAGTAAATATATAATGGGGAAGGAGGAGCTGGTAGGACTTTCAGCAATAATAAACAGAAATATAATTGTAATTGGAAATACCTACACTTTACTTTGGATAGGTAGTATGACACAGAAGAGAGAGCTCTAGAGTTAGAATTGAAGACCCTGGGCTCAAATATAGGCTTGATATTGACTATCTGGATGACTACCTGGATGAAGTCAAACAAACTAATTATTAACCTCTCAGTTTCTACATCTCAGTTTGCACTCTCTAAAGGGAGATAAACTACAACTTTCAAGATTCCTTCCCACTCTAAATTTACAATCCTGTGCTCCTAAGAATAGCAAGTAGGTAAAAGAAAATTGGAGTCCTGATAAAATTAATAAGGGAGGATTACCTAATATAAAAAGATAATGACAAGACAATAGTATATACTTCACTTTCAAGTTATATACAAAAAAAAATCACAAAAGAATGATGATATACTGTGTCCACATTGGCAGTAAATACATAAATTGCCTATGCCAAATTCTGAGATTATAACAAAATTATAAACAAAAATGGAATTAAAAGATTATCTTACCAAAAAAAAACCATGAGAATAGTCTCATCTAGACAAAGGATAAAATAACAGAACAAAACAGTTTTTAAAATTCAATATTTAATAAAATGGGAGGTAGCATTATATAGTGATAGGAGGCTGATCTTACAGTCAGGAATATTGGAGTTCAAATCTTGCATGCATTTGCCAAATACTATGAGAATTTGAGCAAGTCACAACCTTTCAATGTCCCAGTCAACTCTCTTACACTGGCAACAAGTGAGTTGCCAATTTACAATGGGCGGAGAGAGTTTCTGCTCAAGTTGTTCCCCATACCAGTAAAATCAGGAGTGGAGAACAAAAGCAATCCATATGAAATATGTAGTTTTAAAATTCTATCCTATGCCTTTAAAGTAATAGGTACTCATTGATTACAACCACATAAAAATGCATGTGGTACTTTAGAGTCCTTTGATCACTGTTAAACTCAGAGTTTAATGTTCATTAGATTCTTGTAAATTTGCTTAAATTCCATAAAACACTGATCAGGGACTCAGCCAAACCTCACAGTTACATGATTGCCTCCAAGATCAGACAGAGAGGATGATAAATTCCCAAAGAGTTTGCTGGAAGCCCAAGATTTAACATTAGAGAAGACAATTACACTTTTCAAGGAACATTAAAGTTAATCAGTGTGAAAGTCAAGTAATTGAAGGTGCTCAAGACCTGAGATAATTAGGAGTATAGGGAGAATAAAAAACCAAAATAATTTAAAAAAAAAAAAAGAAGGCAGCCAAAGAACCAGAATTTAAGAAGGTACCCATCAGTTGTGGAATTGCTGAACTAATTATGTTGTATGAATATAATGGAATACTATTGTGTTATAAGAAATGACTAAAAGGATGGCTTCAGAAAAACCTGGGAAAATTTCTATGAACTGAGGAAAAGTGAAGTAAGCAGAACAATTTAAATGATAACAAACATAAAGACAAACAATTTTGAAGACTTAAGAACTTTGATGTAATGACCCCCCAGGATTCCAGAGAGCTGATGCTGAACTATGCTACTCACCTCCTGCCATAGACATGATGGAGTCAAGAATAAAGAATACAGGCCTCAAGACACTTGACACACTTACTAGCCTTGTGACCTTGGACAGGTCACTTACCCCAATTGCCCTACCTTTCCCACTCCAAAAACCAAAAAAAAAAAAAATGAATATGGAATACATCTTTGGACAAAGACAATGTAAGGATTTATTTTACTTGAATAAGCACGTTTTTTTACAAGGGGTTTTAGTTTTCTTTGAAAATGGTAAGTGGGTGCAGGAAAGAAAATAAATACTGGTTAATTCAAATATAAAATTTAAAAATCATAAAAAGAAAAAAAAAGTATCAAGCTCATAGGGAAGGCACCTCATAGGTCTTCTTTTCTAATTCCCATCCAATCTAATTATCTAATTCCTAAATCCTGTTAATAAACACCATAAACATCTCTGACAAATTAAACATCTTGCTTGTTGGTTCCTCCCTGTATGGCTGACCTCACCAGTGACAGCAATTAACTTAATCAACATGTATGGGAAGAGAAACAGAAACGACAAAGATCAATCAAAAGCTCAGTACTCTAAACTCAATCAGATGCATAAGGAACAAAACCCTGATGTGAGATGTTCTCATATAACACACACTCTAAGGCATTTCTCTCTTATCCACTTCATAGCTCCCCACCCAGGTAATATGGCAAGCATGACATGTAGTAGTGTGTTATATTAGGATCATAGACTTAATGCTGAAAGGAAACTCAGCCTCACTTAATCCAACCCTTTAATCTTACAGATGAGAAACCGAATCCCAGCTTGATCAAATGACTTTCCTGGGGTCATACAGGGAATGAGCATCAGAGGCATGTGAGATCCAAAAATTAACTCCATTTTGTTTGATTCCTTCCCATTTTATAAGCTAGGTCTTGTTTTGATATAAAGTATATTATGGGAAACTAAGATGCTGATATAATTCTAGAGGTTTGGGTAATGTGTGCCAACCACAGAATATTCCCTACATCTTGTGATATGTTCTTGTGATAACCACAAGTTCCCTGTTTCCAGAATATTCCAATCACAGAGTGTTCCAAGACATTCTTCTAACAACCACACAACTTATGAAACTCTAGCCAGTCATAAAGAGAGAACGTCCATCTTACTCAAGACTGTGTCAGTTGATTGGTTCTTCATTACTGACTATAAGATAGTCCTATTAATTGTCAATGGTGCCCTTTTACCTACTGAGGAGGTCTTGGACTCAATTTATTAGTAATTGCTAGCCTAGCGAATAAATTGTGCCCAAGTTTTATTGGCTCAATCCTTGATTGATTTCAATAATGACAAGTAGGATTTGAATCCAGTTTCTCTGATACCAGAGCTAATTATTCTTTCCACTAACACCAGCTCTATATGCTTACAAATAATTGACAGAAGTTGGAGAAGTTTTATTAACAAGTTGATAAAAGAAAAATGGAACTCAGACAATGAAGGCACTTTGGACTGGTGACTTTTTCCTCCAGATGCAAGAGTCTCAGGAACATGCCACAGTAATCTCCCTGTGTGTGGCTCCTGGTAAGCATCAGATCTCCCAGTTCTGCAGGTGTCATACATATATGCAGGTTCACAGCACTCTCTGCTGGTGGTAGCAACATCACCTGTCATGCCATGTCTGTGTTAACCTTTTGCCAGAAACAAATAGTTGTCTTGACAATGCAGCACATAACACTCTAGACTTTTCCTCTTGACAATAGACACAGCTTTCCCTGCAGCACAACTTTAACCTACTCATGGAGAGTCAGACACGATTGAACATGAACATGAACAACAACAACAGAATAGATAATGGAGCAGTCTCCTATTAGCATCATTCTGCCACTTTGTCTAAAAATCTATATAAATTTGAGCCCTCAGGAGCTCTAGGCTTTCAGCCATAGCATGAATACTACCCCCCCCCCAATTGTGTGCTGTCCACTGTGGGCAGGGAGGCCACACAACAAGACTGTCCCTGCTAGCAGCTATTCTCCCCACCTTGTAGGTAACAATAACATCTCTTAAAGCTGTCTCTGTGTGAGCTGCCTATTTTCATCTGAACTCTCCTAAACTACAGAAAATCATTTGGTAGATATGTAGAGGATAGAATGAAGTGAGGAGAGATAGAGGAGAAGATTATATATTGTAATAATACAAGTGAAGAGGGCTTAAACTATGATGGTGACTGTGAGTTAAAAGAAGGGGATGTATCTATGAGATGTGAATGAAGAAGTGACAATTAACCAGATCTATGGGATGAGTGACAGTGAAAAGCTGAGGATGAAGTTGAGAATAGTGGTAACTTCAGTAGGAATAATGAAATTGGAAAGAAGGGAGGGCTTAGTAGCAAAGACAACAAAGGGTTTTTTTGGACATGTTGAGCTTGACATACCTATAGGATGTTCAGTTTGAGACATCCAAAAGTCAATTTGGTGATGCAGAAACAAGCTTAGGAGAGAAACCAGGTCTGCATATATAAATGTGGCAATCATCTGCCTTAGAAATGATAACTGAACACGTGAGATATGATTACATCACTAAGTAAGATGGTAGAGGGAAAAGAAAAAGGGATCAAGACAGAGCATTGGAAAAGGCAGGTAGAGAAATGAGAGGGTTTGAGAGGAATGATGCTCTAGCATAGGAGTTATCATATAAGTAAAAGAACCAGGAGAGAACAGGAATGTAAACAACAAACAGGAATTCCTTCTATAGCATCCTTAATAGATTATAATTCTTTACTTGATTATTTCCAGTGAAAAGGAGCTCACTTTCACAAAAGAATCTATTCTATTTTAGGGCTCCTGCATATTAGAAAGTTCTCATAGTGATCAAAAGTTCACTTCCTTGTAACAGCAATCCATTGGTCATAATTCTTCCTTCTAGGGCTACACAGAAATCTAACCTAAAGGTACTTTTGTGAATATTAAAGATCATATCAAAATAATAATAGAATAAGATTAGGTACCTTTCACAACTATGACTAGAGAGAGAATTCTTTTTTTTTTTATTTTTTGGAGGGCAATTGGGGTTAAGTGACTTGCCCACTGTCACCAGGCTAGTTTTTGTGTTAAGTGTCTGAGGCCGTATTTGAAATCAGGTCCTCCTGAATCCAGGTCCAGTCCTCTATTCACTTTGCCACCTAGCTGACCCATAGAGAGATAATTCTTAACTAAACCAGGGACAAAGGTGATGATTCCAGAAGATAGAATAGATGGTTTTGAGGTTATAAGATTGAAAAGTTTTCATAATAACAAAATCAATGCAACTAGAATAAGAAGGGAAGTGATTAATTGGGAAAAGGAAATCTTTGTATCTAGTTGAAAGACAGTGTAATGTTGTAGATAGGGATCTCTGGACTTGGAGTCTAGTAAGAACTAGTTTCAAATGATACCACAGAAGTTTAACAGTTGTGTATTACCAGACATATCCCTTAGCCTTTCTGAGACTCAGTTTCCTCATTTGAAAATAAGGGGGTTAGATTTCTCTCTAAGGTCCTTTCCAGTTCTAAATCTATACCATAATCTCTGAGAATTTTCAGGGTATGTAGCAAGCTAACACAAATATATAGCACCAAGAGTCATTCCATAGTGGGTAATTGATCAAAGGATATGAATTAACAGATCTCAGAAGAATTTCTAATTGTAAACAGCCATATGAATGATTGCTCCAAATCACTAATAATAGAAATGCAAATTAAAACAACTCTGAGACTCCACCTCTGCCCCATTGGCAATGTTGACAAAAAAAAAGGAAAATGACATTTGTTAGTGAGGATGTGAGAGCGCAAGTATACAAATAGTGGAACTGTGAATTTGTCCAGCTGCTCTGAAAAGCAATTTGGAACTCTAATTGAAAGTTAAACCTTTGTGCATACCCTTTGACTTGAGGATATCAATACATAGTATACATCCCAAAGACAACAAGGAAAGAAGAAATAGATACATATATACAAAAAAATATCTGTATCAGTACTTTTGTGTTTTTAACTATTTTCTTTTCTCACCTTTGATTTCCTTATTTGTTTCTTTTTTTAAATCAAATGCTTTATTAACTTCTAGTTTACAACATTCATTTCTCCAAGATTTTGAGTTGTAAATTTTCTCTCCATTTTTCCCCTACCCACCGCCCCAACATAGGGATCCCACTGGATATCCCCTCCTCCAATTTGCTCGCTCCCATGTCTACTCCCATACCCCCTTTGACTTTCCAATAGGGCACTGTGGATCTCTATGATCCAGTGCTTGTAAATTTAATTCCCAGTTACATATAAAATAATATTAATAATAGTATATATACATATATATTTTTTAAACACTGATTTTAAAACTTTAAATTCCAGATTCATTCCCTTCCTCCCTTGTCAGCCACCCTTACTGGGAAGATAAGCAATTCAATATAGGTTGTACATGTGTAGCTATGCAAAACATTTCCATAGTGGATATATTATAAAAGACTTACTATATTTCCCACACTCCTATCTTACCTCCCACTTGTTCTATTCTCTACTTTGATCCTGTCCCTTTTCAAAAGTGGGTGCTTCCAACTCCCCTCCCCCCAAGCCTGCCCTCCCTTCCATCATCCCCCCTCTCATCCCCTCCCCCCCCCCCCGGTGAGATACCCTATTTAGTGTGTATGTCATTTTCTCCCTAAGCCAAATTCAATGAGAATAAGGTTGACTCATCCCCTTTTGCCTTCCTGTTCTTCCCCTCCATTGTAACCATTTTCCCTTTCCTTTTCTATATGAGATAGTTTACCTCATTCTGTCTCTCCTCATCTCCTCTCATTATATTCCTCTCTCACTTCTCAGTTTCACCTTTTAAGTATCATCCCTTCCTATTTAATTGGTTCTGTGCCTTCTATCTATGTATACCTGTACACATATATACACACACTCACATATGTATTCATACACCTATATACTATCCTACATAGACATATATATGTGTGTGTGTGTATACTTTTCTATTCCCTTCAAACACTTTTCTATTCCCTTCAACTATTTTCATACTGAGAAAAGTTTCATAAGTTACAATTATCGTTTTTCCATGTAGGCATGTAAATAGTTCAACTTTGATAAGTTCTTTATGATTTCTTTTCCCTGTTTACCTTCTCATGCTTCTCTTGCTTCTTATATCTGAATGTCAAATTTTCTATTCAACTCAGGTTTTTTCATCAAGAATGCTTGAAAGTCCTCTATTCCACTGAATGACCATATTTTCCCCTGAAACATGATACTCAGTTTTGCTGGGTAAGTGATTCTTGGTTTTAATCCCAGCTCCTTTGACCCCTAGAATATCATATTCCAAGCCCTTAGATCCCTCAGTGTAGAAGCTGCCAGATCCTGTGTTATCCTGATTGTGTTTCCACAATATTCAATTTGCTTCTTCCTGGCTGCTTGTAATATTTTTTCCTTGATCTGGGAATTCCAGAACCTGGCTATAATATTCCTAGGAATTTTCTTTTTGTGATCTTTTTCAGGAGGTGATTAGTGGATTCTTTCAACCTCTATTTTGCCCTCTGGTTCTAAAATATCAGGGCAATTTTCTTTGAGAATTTCTTGAAGGATGATTTCTAGGTTCTTTTTTTGATCATGGCTTTCAGATAGTCCAATAATTTTTAAATGATCTCTCCTGGATCTATTTTCCAGGTGAGTGGTTTTCCCAATGAGATATTTCACATTGCCTTCTATTTTAAGATGTGTTTGGATCTATTTAATAGTATCTTGATTTCTCATAAAGTCTCTAGCTTCCATTTGCTCCAATCTAATTCTGAAGGAATGCTTCTCTTCAGTGAGCTTTTGAGATTCTTTTTCAATCTGGCAAATTTGGCTTTTTAAGGCATTCTTTTCCTCATTGGCTTTTTGGGCTTCTTTTGCCATATGAGTTAGTCTATTTTTAAGGTGTTATTTTCTTCAGTCAGGTTGTTCACTCTCATTTCATAATTTTCTTGCATCATTCTCATTTCTCTTCCCAATTTTTCCTCTACTTCTCTTATTTGGTTTTCAAAATCTTTCTTAAGGTCCTCTATGGACTGTAACCAGACCGTATTTTTCTTGGAAGCTTTTCATGTAGGAGTTCTGACTTCACTGTCTTCCTCCTGTTCCATGCTTTGATCCTTTTTGTCCCCAAGGTAGGAGTGTAAATTTGGATTGCTCTGTTTGCTTTTCTTCCTTTGCTTGCTCATGTTGCCACCCAATTACTTGACTTTTGAGCTTTTTGCCACAGTAGAAATCTGCTACAAGACAGGAGAGCTTTGTCCCAAATTGCTGGGGTTTTCTCAGCTGAAGAAAGTATTAGTTGGGTACTCTCTCTGAAGCCTCCACATGCTCTGGCAAGCTGGTCACACACCCCCAGGACCTCCATCCTAGACTGCAATCCAGATCTAAGCAGGTTAAAACAAGAGCAATTACCCCTCAGACTAGTCACTTGGTCCCCCTACAATCTGCAGGCCCAGAGCTGAAGCTGTCATGTGGTGGCTGCACGGCAGCAGCTCCTCAGCAACTTCTTTCTCCAGGGGATAGAGGCTGGATTGCACTCTTAAACTACCAGATCCCAAAGTCCACACTGCACTGACCTCCCACTTTGTCCTTAGCATCTATGTGTTGATAATTCTGAAAACCGCCACAGCTGCTGGTGATCTGAAGTCCCTCCAGCTCTTGGGGGTGGACGGGGCTCCCAGAGCATTGAACTGGCCTCTTCCTATAGGTCTGCCAGGCTGTCCTAACTGGGAGGTTAGCTTCTCTGTGTCATTTTGTGGGTTATGTAGCTCCAAAGTTTGTTCATGAATTGGAGGAGGTGGAAGCCAGAGCCCCACAGAAGTCCTGTTTCTACTCCGCCATCTTGACTCCTTCCCCTAGTTTCCTTCTCAGTACTTTTGTTGAAGTAAAGAATCAGAAACAAAATAAGGAATTAATTCAATTCAATAAACATGTATTAAACATGTACTATATGTTAAGCACTTGGGCTATAAATAAGAAGAAATACAACCTTTGCCCTCAAGGAACTTACAACCTAACAGAAGAAGATAACACACAAAAGGAAACTGAAGGGGGCAGGGTGAGGACGGGGAGTATAGGGACCACCAGGAGGTATCTGGCTAGGGGACATGATGATCTATAAAGTTGAAGCCAAGCAGAGCAGATGGTGGAAAATGAGGTTACCTGGAAAGTTCTAACCTCTGTGTAAAGGTAAGTTTGGGGAGGAATTTATTGTTCTACCTCCCTGCTGTCCAATCAGAAGGGAGAAACAAATGAGGGAGTTGAGAAGCTATAAATATTAAAAGCTAAGTCAATGTGCATGTTGGGGGGAAAAAGGAATTCTAGCTTCTCTTGTCTCTTCAGGTATCATGCCCTTCCTTATCTGAGGGTGTTCTGCCCAAAGGAAGCTGAATTTTGATGAAACCTACCTAGCTAATTCAGGGTTTACTGGACAGATTTCTTTCTTAAAGATAAAGCCTTTGAGGGGGCAGAGCCAAGACGGCAGAGTAGAAACAGCTCATCCAAGCCACTCTGCCCCCAGATTCCCCCCAAACTATGTAAAAGGGGACTCTGAACAACTTCTGGAGCCCCAGCACCCACAGAACGACACAGAGAAGCTACCCTCCCGCTGAGGACAGCCCAGCAACCCTGCAGGAAGGACCAGCGCAGAGGTCTGGGACCTGGCTGTGCGCAGCACGGAGAGCACAGGAGCCGAGCGGAGCCCAGGTCCGCGTGAGCTGAGGTTTTAGCCCCAGGGCAGCAGGGCCAGCAGCCGGCTGGAGGGACCCCAGAACACCAGCAACTTTGGGGACTCCAGAATTATCAACATAGACATGCCCAGGACAAAGTAAGAGGTTAGTATACTATGGACTTTGGGACCCTTGAGGAATGCGTTGGCTCCCTCCCCTGGGGGCTAGAAGCTGCTGAGGAGACACTCCATTTTGTAGTTTTCAGAGGCAGTTCCAGCTCCCAGCCTGCCGAACTGTAGGGAGATCCAGCGATCAGTCTTGGGGGGTAATCGCTCTTACCTTAACCTCCCTGGATCTGGATTGTGATCTAGGGTGGAAGTCGTGGGTGGGTTTACAGCTTGCCAGAAACGGAAGTTGCTCCCCACACGTTCGGGACGAAATTTCCTCTATCTGGCCTTAAAGCCATAGTGTGGTAACAAGCCCAAAAGTTAAGTAATTAAGTGGCAACATACCAAGGCAAAGGAAACAGAAAAATGCAACCCTAGACTCCTATTTTGGGGGCATAGAGCGGGAAAAGGACTGTGAGGTCAGAAGTCCTGCTCCAAAAGCCCCAGGGAAAACATGAGTGGGTTGCAGGCCATAGAGGACCTTAAGAAGGACTTTAAAAATCAAATAAGAGAAGTGGAGAAAAAATTGGAAAGAGAAATGAGAAGGATGCAGGAAAAGTATGAAATGAGGGTCAACAGCATGACTGAGGAAAACAACACCTTAAAAAATAGACTAACTCAAATGGCAAAGGAGGCCCAAAAGGGCAATGAGGAGAAGAATGCCTTAAAAAAGTTGAATTTGCCAGATGGAAAAAGAATCTCAAAAGTTCACTGAGGAGATTCATTCCTTCAGAGTTAGACTGGAGCAAATGGAAGCTAATGACTTTATGAGAAATCAATATGCTGTTAAGCAGATCCAAACAAATGAAAGATTAGAAGGCAATGTGAAATATCTCATGGGAAAAACCACTGACCTGGAAAATAGATCAGGAGAGACAATTTAAAAATTATTGGACTACCTGAAAGCCATGATCAAAGAAAGAACCTAGAAATCACCCTTCAAGAAATTCTCAAGGAAAACTGCCCTGATGTTTTAGATCCAGAGGGCAAAATAGAGGTTGAAAGAATCCACAGATCACCTCCTGAAAAGATCCCAAAAAGAAAACTCCCAGAAATATTATAGCCAGGTTCCAGAATCCCCAGATCAAGGAGAAAATACTACAAGTGGCCAGGAAGAAACAATTTCAATATGGTGGAAACACAATCAGAATAGCCCAGGACCTGGCAGCTTCTACACTGAGGATCGAAGGGCATGGAATATGATATTCCAGAGGGCAAAAGAACTGGGAATGAACCCAAGGGTCACCTACCCAGCAAAACTGAGTATTTTGTTTCAGGGGAAAATATGGTCATTCAGTGGAATAGAGGACTTTCAAGCATTCTTGAGAAAAAAACCAGAATTGAATAGAAAATTTGACATCCAGACACAAGAAGGAAGAGATGCCTGAGAAGGCAATCAGGGAAAAGAAATCAAAAGGAACTTATCAAAGTTGAACTATTTACATTCCTATATGGAAAAGCAATAACTATGACTGATGATATCTTTCTCACTGAGAAAATAATGGAAGAAGGATCAGTGGTCATATGAATACATATATGAATGTGCGTGTATATGGTTACAGTTATATATGGATAGAGGGCATAGGTTGAATTTGTTGGGAAGGGAGAATACTCAAGGGATGAAATTATGAGGTGAGAGAGGAAAGTGGCAAGAGGAGATGGGGAGAGACAGGGTAGGGTAAACTATCTCATGTAGAAGAAGCAAGGGGAAGTGGCTGCAAGGGAGGGGGAGAATAGGAAGGCAAAAAAGGCAAAACCACATTCTCATTGAATGTGGTTCAGGGAGAGAATGACATACATACTAAATGGGATATCTCAACCTGCAGCAGAATAGGGGGAAGGGGGATGAGAGGAGGGATGATGGATGGGAGGGCATCCTTGGGGGAGGGGAGGTTGGAAGTACCCACTATAGAAGAGGGACAGGATCATGTAGGGAATGGACCAGGTGGGGGGTGGGATGAATGGGAGGGAATTATAAGCAGCCTTGTACAATATATCTACTATGATAATGTTTTGCATAGCTAGACATGTACAACATATACTGAATTACTTATCTCCCCAGAGGGAATGGGTGACAAGGGAGGAAGGAAATGGATCTGAAATTCGAGGTTTTAACATTAAGTGTTTCAAATATATATAGATACTTTTATTAATACTCTTTTGCTTATAATTGGGAGATAAGATGTGCAGGCATTGGGACACAAAGATTCATCTTCCTCTAATGGAAAAGTCAAAGGAGGTATGGGAGAAGGTTTGGGAGAGAGCAGATTGGAGGAAGTGATATCTTGTGGGACTGCTATTCTGGGAGGTTGGGTAGGGGAATAACGGGGGGAAAATGATTGTAACTCAAAATCTGGAGGAAATGAATGATGTAAAACAGAAGTTAATAAAGAATTTGTTTTAAAAAAATTTAAAAAAATTTTAAGGAAAAAAAGGAATTCTAGCAGGAAATACCTTTATGTTCAAACATGTGCTTTGAGTGGATCAGAAAGGAAGCCTGAGGGGCAGCTAGGTGGCCAGTGAATAGAGCACCAGCCCTGGAGTGGGGGGGGGGGGGAGGGGGACTTGAGTTGAAATCCATCCTCAGACATTTAACACTTACTAGCTGTGTGACCTTGGGCAAGTCACTTGACCCCAATTGCCCTGCCTCCCTCCCTCCAAAAAGACAAAAAAAAGGGGGGGGGGGTAGCCTGGTCATTGGCTAAGTAAAACATAGAAACAAACAAATAAAAAACCCTGCCCCTCCCCTGTAGGCTTTAACTCCCTAAGCCTTGGAGACAGGGTAGTAGGTGAAAAGAGTCAAGAGTTGGGAAGAATTCAACTCTTGACCTATTGGTGGGAAGAGAAGATTTTCCCTCCTCCATTTCCTTTGGCCCATGGTGTCTAGCAGCAGATTTCCTCAATCAGAAGGGGACACCACATGCACCATTTAGACAGTGGGTTTGTGAATATTTGTATCTGGAGTATGTATTTCTATTCTTTTAACTGGGCCCCAAATACAGAGAAACAATTGTCTTAGGAAGAAAATATAGTTTCAAGGAGTATCGCCCCTAGCTGCAGAGAAGAGAGATCCCTATGGATTCAAGATAAACTAGCTGTAAAAATGAAGAATTGGGCTGCAGAGCTTCCTGGCCTTGTAGTTTTGGAGTTGTGAATTATACCTTGGCAGATGAGTTTCCTACATGTTTATCTTGTTATCAGAAGACTCTCAAAGTTTGAACCCACTTGTAACATGCTGTTTGTGGAAGAGTGTGCATCAGATTTATGGGGAGGTTTTTTTATAGCTACTGTTTTTAACCATGCCATCTTTTTAAAAAATATAATTTTTATTCATTTAATTAAATATTTCCCAAAAGCATGTAGAAACAATTTTAACATTCAGTTTTTAAAATTTTGAGGTTCAAATTCTCTCCCTCTTCTTTTCCCTTCCTCCATCTTTGAAGAGGCAAGCAATTTAATATTAACCATGCTGCTAAAGAAAACACAGGCAAAAAAAGGCAGCTAGGTAATTCAATAAGTGCTGGGCCTGAGTCTAGAAGACTCATCTTCCTGAATTCAAATCTGACTTCAGACACTTACTAGCTGTGTGACCCTAAGCAATTAACTTAACCCTTTTAGCCTAGTCTCCTCATCTGTAAAATGAACTGGAGAAGGAAATGTCAAATTACTCTAGTATCTTTGCCAAGAAAACCCCAAATGGGGTCACAATGAATCTGACCTGAATGAAACAATTCAAAAACAACAACAACAACAAAAGCATACTCCTATCTCTATGTTTAGTTCATCAGATCTCTCTCTGGAGGTGATTTCTTCCCCATCATTTTCCATCATAAGCCCTTTGGAATTGTCTTGGATCATTGTCTTGATCAGAGTAGCTAAGTCTTTCATGGTTGATCATTCTCACAATATTGTTGCTATTATGTACAATGTCCTCCTGGTTCTGCTCACTTCATTTTACATGAGTTCATAAGTCTTCCCAGATTTTTCTAAGACCTTCCTGCTTGTTATTTCTTACAGCACAACAGTATCCCATCATGGTCATATACTACGATTTTTTCAGCCTTTCCCCAGTTGAAGAACTTCCCTTCATTTTCCAATTCTTTGCCACCACAAAAAGAGCTGTTGTAAATATTTTTGTACACGTTTTCCCTTTTCTTTGATCTCTTTGGAATACTGACCTAGTATGGCTAGGTCAAAGGGTATGCACAGTTTTATAGCCCTTTGGGCATAGTTCCAAATTACTCTCCAAAATGGTTGGATTAGTTCACAATTCCACCATCAGTACATTAGTGTCCCTATTTTTCCACACCCTCTCCAGCATTTGTCATTTTCCTTTTCTGCCATGTTAGCCAGTTTAATAGATGTGGGGTGTTTACCATGCTATCTGAATAAAGGCCTTTGCTAAGGCTCAATGTGTCTCTCACTGATTAGTAATGGAAAATACTGATGGGGGTTGGAAGCTTTAGTGTTAGTAGTAAAGACCCACAGACTACTCCTAGAAACCAAAGTAGCAGCCACCTCTGGGGACCCAACCTTTAAGAATGCATGCAATTTTTGGAGTATCCCAGAGAGGATACAAATAATTATAACATTTTCAAGGAAAATAGCTTTTTAAAAACTTAATAACTTTGACTAATATAGGGATCAATCATGACTTCAGAAGACTGATGATGAAACATGTCTCCTACCTCCTGGCACAGAGATGATAGACTAGAAGAATAAGACATGTACTTTTAGACATGGTCAATGTGTAAATTTGTTCTTCACTATGTTTGCAACAAGAGAACACCTTTTAATTTTGAGGAAAAGATAGGGGAGAATAATGGAAGAAATGAATGGGAAGCAAAAGAAAGTCAATGAAACATTTTAAAGGAAGATCAAAAGGCAACATAAACAAGAAGGGATAGTTTTGTTACCATTGTTTAAATTAATGTATGCCTAATGAAACAAGCTGTATGTAATATAGATTCATATTTTCATGTTAAATTCTGTTTTGTTCCTTTCTCATTGAAAAGTTTGTGTTTGTTGACATGTGTTTAAATTATTTAAATTATTTAGCTGAGCCAAGAATGGAAATCAAGGTTAATCATCTGGTTAAGAGAATCAACACCTGATTGGTCCTATTTTGTTTCCCAAGTCACTTTGAGAGGCAGGATTAACCAGTTAATCAAATGAAATATATATAGATGGATAGATAGATAAATGAACAGATAGATAGATAGATATCCTTTGCAAACCTTAAAGCACTATTGTTGTTGTTGTTGTTAACTAAAGAATGCTGAGCCCCCGAGTCACATCCTCTGGCTAGACACACAGGATCTTCAAGAGAATTTTCTATAAATGGGAAGAGTTTAGGATAGATGGTTATTAATTCCTAATCAGTGACTGGGAGCAAGAACTAAGCTCTTGGGTTTTGGATTGCCCACAAACAAAAGTTAGGGATGACCTGATTTAGGAAGGATTTGTGGGCTGGAAGGAGATACACAAAGTGGTTGCTTTGATATATTTAGCTTTACTAATTTTCAGATGCTGTGATAGAAGGTCTGGACACAATATACTTTTTTTCGAATGACCTCACTTGAAATTCAGAAGGGACAGGATGAGAGAAAGCATTCTCCTAATTGGCTAGAGGCATTATGAGCCAGGAATCTAATTAAATAAATCCACACTAAACCTTTAAACTAATGAGGCAAGTGTTGCTATCTACAAAGGGATGAGCTCAGGAGAGAGAGGCAAGCCATCTTATTGTGAGCCAGAGAACATTTGCAGTTAGCCCCAGATCACCAGTGGTGTTTGTTGGGACCCAGAGCCACTGGAGAGATTTGTCTGACAGAACTTACTCAAACTACTAAATAAGGTGAAGTACTGGTCAATGGTATCTCCAAGTAGTGACGTATGACATCTACAAGTGGAATTAAATTTGATTTCTTCATAATAATAATGAGCCTATGTGAAAATACTGTGACCTATCTACCTCGTGGCTAAGTGAGAATCAGATGAAATTACATTTGCATAGCTGTCAAACATAATGATCTTCATTTTACAAATGAGGGAATAGAAAGGTTAAATGATGTATTAATGCAGTCTAAGGTAAGTGAATGAGGATTAGAATCCTCCAAAAGCTTTCATCTCATGTGATTCAAGTCCTGGTCAGGTAGCTGAATGCCCTGGATACTTCACTTGTACTCGTGATTTTTCTTCCAACACTACAACAACCAATATCATAGCTGGGTCTGATGAGGATTGACCTGCTTGACTCAGCCTAACAATTAATTGACTCATCAGCAGAAACACTATGCCCTACAAGAAATCCTTAAGAAAAGAAGTTGCTCCTTTTTCTGGTGGCCAAGAATTGGACATTGAGGGGATGCCCATCAATCGGGTAATACCTGAACAAGATGTGGCATATGAATGTAATGGAGTGCTATTGTGCTATAAGAAATGATGAACAAGCAGATTTCAGAAAAAAGCTGGAAAGACTTACATGAACTGATGTTGAGTGAAGGAAGCAGAACCAGGAGAACATTGTCCACAGTAACAGCAACATTATACAATGATCAACTTTGATAGAGTTGGTACTTCTTGGCAATACAATGATCAAAGACAATTCCAAAAGACTCAACAGAAAATAGTATCCATATCCAGAGAAAGAACTATGGAGTCTGAATACAGATTGAAGCATACAATTTTCACCTTTTTTTTCTTTTGTTTTTTCTTTGTCTTGTTTTTTCCCTTTTGTTCTGATTCTTCTTTCACAACATGACTAATGTGGAAGTATGTTTAATATGATTGTGCATGTATATCCTATATCAGATTGCTTGCCATCTTGGAGAAGGGGGAGGGGAGGGAAGGAAGGAGAAAAAAAATTTGGAACTCAAAATCTTATAAAAGTGAATCTTGAGAACTTTCTTTACTTGTAATTGGAAAAAATAAAATACTATTAAAAAAAGAAAAAGAAAGATGAAGCTCATCAGTCAGCAACATCACACCCCTAAGTGAACTTGACAGGACTCTGTGGCAGTAGGAAAGGACATATAGGGCCAGGAGTCATGAAATACCCCTTAATCGCTCCGGTTCCCTACAGCTTGGTATCTTTTTGCTGTTAAGTTTGAACCCACTGTCCCCAGGAACTTTGTGTGTTGACAGAAAAAAGAGTATGCTCCTGAGTTGGTAGGGAATACTTTGTACCAATCACTTTAGGCCTGGAGCTCACTCTTCCCAAGAGAACATACCTCCTTACTTACCTTTTCTATAAATATCCCTTTCTAAAAACTAATTGATGTCAGCTGGG